>CM028129.1:1052891666-1053610833 GCA_016271365.2 Neoceratodus forsteri
ATCTACACTCTGGCAGTTAGCTGAAGACAGTGGAGTTAGCAGGGTCCAAATACTTAAAAGTCAGTGTGGGTGCCAACAGGTGTTTGTACTATCCAGGTTTTGTGCCCATTTGTGGGGTGGGGTCAATATTCAGAGAATCTCGCAGTGCAAGCTAAACCCATTATCACCCGAGCGCAAACATAACAGTGCACCCATGCAAATGAAGGGGTCCCTGAGTGCAGTGGCAATTTCAATGGTTTGCATCGGCTACCAAAGCAACATTATTTACTGCCTCCAAAAACCTAGTCTTAACTGGTAGCAAGGCATGAGCATCCACTGCACCAATGGCGCCATGGCTGCACTGTAGTCGCCAGCTCCCCACCCCAATCTCCTGTCCAGGTAACACAAAGTATTTCCTGGTATGCAGTGGCACCCCCCGCACACCCATCCCGTTGATGGTAACAGTGTTCCTGGTTTCTACTGGCTCCCTTGCACACCTGTCCCATCCCTGTATATGTATTCCCTGGTGTCTAGTGCCCCCCCACACCCATCCTGTTGCTGTTAATATTGTCCCTGGTGTTCAATGGCCCTCCACCTCCATCCTGATGAATTTAAAATGCCCCTGGTGTCTAGTGGCACCCTCACCCACAATCCCCAATCCCAGTTAAAAAATGTATGACCTGGTGTCAACTGGCACCCCCAACCCCAATTCTCCATCCCGGTTACACAAAGGATGCCCAGGTGTCTAGTGGCACCCCACCCTCCGATTCCCTATCCCAGTTAAATAAAATATGCTCTCATATCTAGTGCCCCCTCCCGATCACTGTCCTGGAGATGTAAATGGTCTGCCTAATTCTAGTGGCACCCATCAACTTCTGATCACCCACCCCATGTCCTGTACACTGTCCTGGTGTCCAGTGATACCCCTGCCCCTTGACTGTTGGTCCACAAACAGACCACACATTGGTGGTTCAGCGGCCCCTCACCCGCATCTTGAACACCACCCATCCATCTCCCCCGTGGCCAAAGACAAGTGCTCGAGACCAGCACAGCCTTCTCTTAGCACCCCCGTGAGCTGCCGGAACATGGAAAACCACTTACACCTTCGGGAGGGTGATCAAGGGTGGGGTGCCACAGATACCATGGCATCCTCTGTTTAATCGGGATGGGGACTCGAAGGTAGACACAAGGGCATCCTTTGTTTAACCAGGCCGGGGACCCGGAGGGTGGGGGGGGTGCCACTAGACACTAGGGTATACTTTGTTTAACTGGGACAGGGACTCGGAAGGGTGGGGGTAGTGCTACTAGATACCAGGGCATACTCTGTTTAAGTGTGATGGGGAACTGGGGAGTGGCGTGCCACTAGACACCAGGGATAACAATGTAATTGGGACAGGTGTGCGGGGGGGGGTGCCAATAGCCATCAGGGCTGACATGGCCAGCACCCACAGTACGGGCACAAATGGGCCACCGCTTCCAATGCAAATGAACCCATAATGCACACGCTAATGGCCCCTTAGTGTCATGAATGCCCAATGGGCTCATTTGCATTTTACAACTCAACATCTTGCCATCACTCCCGGCGCTATCTGATCTGGGGGCACAATTCCCTGGGGTGGATACAGCCCAGGTCCATGTCGGGGCATCACAGAGTGACTTAGCACTGTGCCAACAGGGTCCGATATTCAGTTGGACAGCACAGGTGTGCTATCGAACTGAATACAGCAACTTCTGGGTAGGGTGCAAACCTTTGCACCCAGTTTTGGCCATATTTATATATCTGGTCCCAGATGTCTTCAAGCTTAGCTCCTTCCACCACCAGTATGGTATATTCTCTGACTCCTCTCCTCAACATTGGATCACTGCACACTGGAAGCAAGGATCTGGGTGCCACTTGCCAGGGAGGTCTGGTAGGTTGCGTGGATGTGAACTGCATACCTTTAGTAGAAGTATGGTTGAAGGGGAAGGAGTAACCTATATTTCTATCAATATGGATACAGTTCACCATTCACACACTGGCAGACTTCTAGTAGTCCTCCGGGAGAAGAGAGCAAGCCGTGTACACCTATTTGACGAACAGAGACTGGAGGACTAAGTTCGAAAAGCAGCCTTGTGATGACTCAGCACATGAGTGCTGTAGTGGGAGATGCAGAATTTTGACCAAGTTGCAGCTCTACAGATCTCCTCAATGTAGATATCCCTGGAAGCAACAACCGAGGCAGTGATATGTCTGTTGGACTGAGCCCTAAACCCCTTGGGTGACTCCATACCAGCCAACCTACTGCAGAAGTCAATGCAGGATGTGATCTACCTGGCGACTATCTGCTTAACTGCCAGGCGTAGCTTCAGCATAGGTGGCAAACAGCTGGCCAGCCTCGCCACAAATCTCTAATGTGTGCTCCATATAATAGGAAAGTGCCCTCTCACAGATCTGGGGTATGGAGCCTGCAAGTGGTGTCCAAGGTCGGGTTATTAAAGCACACTACGAGGTTAATCACCTGATTCAGGTGGAACTCTGACATCACATTAGGAAGGAATTTTGCATGGGGGAAGGCCCACCTTGTCTTTGTGGAAGACCAGGTAGGGAGACTCCACCGAGAGCACCTGAAGTTCACTCACCCACATGGCAGACATGATTGCCGCAAAGAAGGTGGTCTTCCATAAGTGTGACATCTCGCACTTGTGCATAGGCTCAAATTGCTTGCCCATAAGCAGCATAGCCAGCAGCAGGTCCCACGTAAGTGGTGGTTTACATACCAGCGGGAACAAGTGGTCCAGGCCTTTGAAAAAAGCACTCAACAACCTTCTCCTCTGCCACTATCAGCATACCAGCCCACGACTGGTACGTAGAGATGGCCATCAGGTGCACCTTTGGGGCCGTGGCTCACAGTCCCAACTCAGACAGAATCAAAGGTAGTCTAGGATCATCGGCATGCAACATGATCAAGAGTCTTCCCTTGGCACTAGAGCGAGAACCACTTCAACATGAACACATACGTTCTTCAAGTCGACTCCTTTTGAGATGCCTCTACAAAATGGAGGACATCTTCTGAGAGGCCCAGGGTCTGGAACTCTTGCCATTCAGGTACCAAACCAACAAATGTAGGGACTGAAAGTCAAGGTGCAGGACCACCCCCTGTTGTCTCATCACCAGGCCAGAGCCGACCGACAACCACCACAGCGGCCTGCTGCTCAGGCTGAGGAGATCCGGGTACCAGAACTGTCTGGAAGTATCAGGAGCTGGGCTTTGATCATGAACTTGTGAACCATGGGGAAGTAGAGGAAGGTGTACAGATGACCCGGGGTTCAGGGCCAGGAGATGGTATTCCCCTGCAGTGTCCCAGGCTGAAGGGAGCACAAAATAACCTGTTTTCTTTTCTTCTACAAGGCAAACAAGTCCAGGGATGACCCACTGGGACAGCAAGTGGTCTACCACCTCCTGATGAAGGGACCACTCGAGCAGTCTCTCTCCAACCCAGCTGAGCGCTTTCACCAGCTGGTTGTTTTCTCCCACGAAATGGATCACAGAGATTGGAGTGCAGGCATCGCACCAGTGACCAGCTGCAGACAGCCTCATGACACAGAGGAAAGGACTGTGTTCTGCCCTGCCCTTCCTCTTAGGGTAGAACATGGTGGTTGTGTTGTCAGTCTGGACCTGAATGACCCGATCCTGAATCAAGGGAGCAAATTCTGTCAAAGCCAGACACACTCCGAAGAGTTCCAGCAGGCATATGTGGGTAATGGGACTCTCGAGGTGACCAGAACCTATGGGCTCTGTGGTCTCCCAGGTGAGCTTCCCTAGGAGACATGTCTGTCATCAACGTGACAGATGGCTCCAGGCAGACGAATGGTATTCCTTCCTTCAAGTTCTGGGGGCACAGCCACCGTTCAATGGCATCCCACATTGACTGGGTCAGCAGGACAGGCTGGTCCAGATGACCGAGACATTGAAGTACACTGATGTCCCAACTCCAGTTTTAGGAGGTGCATTCGCCAGTGAGCCCAATGGACTATGCTGGTTGATGCAGCCACAAACTCCAGAAGTCACAGGAAATCCCTCAGCGGGTACGAGCACCCAGCCAGAAATGTTCAGGGAAAGGGTGTAATGTTTGATGCCCAGTCTGCAGGAGGGCAGGCCTTGGCTCAAAGGGAGTCCATTTCCACCCTGGTGAATTTGATGACCTGCATGGAGACCAGTTCTGAGTTGGCCAAGGTGACCAAGAGACCAAAATCCTAAAAGGTCTGGAGGACCATTCCACAACCTCACAGGGCATACTAGCCAGCAGCTACCTGTCCAGGTACGAGTACACCCTGATGCCCCTGCGCTCAAGGAAGACCACCACCACTGCAAAGTACTTGATGAAGGCCCTCGGTGTGTACGGACCTTGAACTGGTACAGCACCCCTTCTGACCAGAACCAGAGGCACAGGTGGTGGGGCAGAGAGACTGGGATGTGGACAAAATGAAAATTACATACTTACCAGAACTGTTGATCTTCCAGAATATCTTCACCCTTGATTTACACTGATGGGTCAGAGGCACTAGGACCTTGCAGGAGCACATTTTTTTCCATTAGGGGACCTGATGTTGGGTACTGACAGCACCATTTTGTGACAGTTTGCAATGGGTGAAGTTGCCCAGGAGTAGTACCCCAGGTGTTACCTGGTACAAACACAGTTTATGCCCACTAATATGCTGGTGAGCATCACAGAGTCACAGCATGTCACAGCGCCAGCTGCATGGCACTATGCTGTTTTGTGACTGACTGCAATGGGTGATGCTGCCTGGAAGTAGTACCCCCCCTTTCCTTTGGTGCCCTCTCTGGGTCAGCAGCTTGCTACATGCTCTGGCCTGATGGTCTTATCCTCGGCCTTGGTGTTCTATGAATGAGTGTAACTAGTGTCAAATTTTAGTGGCACCTGCTGCCATGCCTCTGAAACCTCTTAACATCCAGAGGAATCCCCCTTCCTAGCCCTGGTCTTGGACAACTGCCAACTGACATTTGCATCAGCCTCCCAAATCCTTCCTCCTGCTACAGCATTGTGAGTGACCTGCTGCAGTTTTGCTACCCCCCACCAAGACCTGTCTTGTAGCAGCTTTGTAGGTTGGCGGGGTTACAAAAGTGTAACACAGGCTTTGCAAGGTTTCTCCATGCCATGACAATCCCCGTCCCATTACTTGCATGGTCACACACTGTTTAGCGACCTTGCAAGGAGGTGCTGCAACTCCCAGTGTGCACAGTACAATGGGATTACCAGGCTGTGAGTGTCACTGAGTGGTCACAGAGACCACTTTACAACAGTCTCTGCAACTGGGAATTAGGCCCCTTGATTGCTTAATTTTTCCTTCTCATGGATGGAATGGCAAGCACTGAGCAATAAGCGGCTGTATATGTCCTGAAAGCTTTTCACTTGGAGGTAAAATAATATAGCGCTACCAAGCAAAAAGGAAAACTGTGCCTGGCTCATTGGCACTGGCAGTGTGTTCCCCACATGTGGCATGGAAGAACTGGGTTCTCATCATGGTCTGACTCCCCTGCTATGAACCAGGAGAACATAGTGCTCAACTGGGGTGGGGGGAGGGGATGCCAGTCATCTGCTTGTGTGCCTCCCATGTTCAAAGAAGAGCACAGATGTCTTGGGTGAGCACATGGCATCCACCTCCTCCTCCGCAGTAAGCTAATGTCAGCATGCTAGGGAGGTAGGCTCGGACCAAGGATTCAGTTAAGTCCATTTTGGGAGTATCTGACTTCCATAAATAAGGCAAAAACTTTCAAAATAGAGAGGGAGGATGTCACTGGCTTCCAAATATAAAACGAAAAATTAGATCACTTCCATCATTGCAGGCACTGAAGACAATAAATGATGTTTTTTTTCTGAAAGAAATTCAATTTTACCACTAATACTTGTGTTAACACCCATAAATTGGTCCTTCATAGAATACTGACTTCCAAAATGTGGGCTCTTGAAAGTATTTTGACTTCCAGAAAATTGGACAAACTTCCAGATTTTGACTCATGGAAGAGTTGAGTTCCGCTAAAAATAAATAAACTGAACCCCTGGCTGGGAGTTAACAAGTATGAAATATTTGGGGATGATGTCACCCAGTTCTTCATGCTAAATTGCTGGACAACTTGTCTCTGCAATTTTGTGATGGACAGGTGCAGTGAGAACTGTCGTCCTGAGTTTTGGGATATGATCCTATCAGATCTCAGAAGTTAAGCAGCGTCAAGGGCCTGGTTTGTAGTCAGACGGGAGATCACAAACAAATAACACGTGCTGCAGGAATTGGTGCTGGTAGCTCTGCAGGAGGCATTCTCCCCTTCATTATAAGTAACCATACCAATGCCCTAGCATGATAGTAGGGGACACTATGCTGTTGTGAGGTGCAGCCTTTTGGATCAGAAGTGAAACCAAGGTCTTGTTTTTCCTGTTTTAGTGGTTGCTAAGGTGGCACTTCTCAAACAGAACAGGGGAATATTCCCACTATCCTTGCCAAATTTCTCTCTATTCCGTAATCCACAAATATATTAACTTGGTTTAAAAACAGTCAATACTTCCAGTATCCCCCCGCATGAGGCTGAAAACACAACATACTTCCAAGCCCTCCCCCTCACAGGAAATAACAACAGATAAAGGCAGAGAAGCCCATACAGTCTGCCTGAGCCTATCCAGTTTTGGGACTGTGCCCCTGTCGGTCTTCCCTACCTCCTCGTCCCTCCCCCAATCTGTTTCCTTATATACTATTCTTATGTGCCTGTCCCCTGTTTCAGCCCTGAAGACCTCCACTGGAAGCTTGTTCCAGTCTGTCTTACTCTTTCTATAAAACAGTACTTCTAGATATCTTTCTTAAACCTCCCCACTAGTTTCAGGCAGTTTGAAGTTTATTAAAGGAATAATGCATGACAGGGTGGGTGTAATGCTGGGATAATATCCCGCCTCGGGTGGTTGGGCATGAGGCCGCAGGCCGAGTGCATCCAACACCCAAGATTGTTTTCCCAGCACAACACCCACCTTGGAGTGCATTATTCCTATTATATAATGGCTCCTGAGTTTAACAAAATGAAAACAATGAAAAAAGTATATTTAAAGTAGATTTTTTGCAGTTTTTTTCAATGAGTAGGTTTACTTTCTAAAACATAGTGTCAATTAATTTGTTTTGGCCAACATATGGAGCTGTAGCACTGTAGCTGTTGGTCTGCAGTCCTGAGTCTCCGCACCAAACTGTGTTTTGTGATTTTTCCTGGTATTCCCTTTGCGTAGTGTTAAGCTTTTTTTTTTGTTTTTTTTCTGGTGTTCATTTCGGTCCAGTTCATCATCTGCCATTCAGGCAGTTGCCGCCGGTATGTGTGAGTTCTCCTCCTCATGCAGCTGCTCACCAGAATTCTCCACCACCGTTTGACAAGGACCGTGGTGGAGATTCATTTTCCCCCCTTCCCCCACTGATTCATCTGGTGTCAGTGCTTGCCTTGGGACCGGGCACAAAATATGCATATTTTTCCAACTGCCAAAAACTGCAGTATGAATCGAGGGAGCCAGGGGAAGCAACCTGTTTTCCGTTTCTGATTGCAGTCACAAGCCACCGTAAATGACAAGTACACTTCTGTTTTCACGAAACACTGAATTAATAATTTAAACTTTGGGTGTAGGAAAGGGCAGGTTCTACTGTTTTTTCTTTTTCTTTGTGTTGGTGTGCACAGACTCCGTGCACAGCAGGGACTGTTGAAGCTGCTGCTCAGGATGGCTTTTTTTTTTTTTTTTTGTACACTGAATGCGGTCGTCAGTGTGGTGGGACTAGATCCAGGATGTTATGCTGGGATATCATCCTGGGTCCAGTCTCACTCTCACAGTCAAGGGCCAGCATTGTTTCTTGCCATTGTATAATTCTATTTTAACAGGATAAGGCACTAGGCGAAGCCTGTTTTCAGGGCCGTCCTGTGTACTGGTTCCTGTGTTACTACTCATTGGGAACAACTCGCTACTGTTCGCTTTGTTTATTCTGCCGAAGTACTTGCATGTCTCGATCATACCATCTCCCTTTCTCCATTTATGGTCAAACAACAAAAATAATCATAAATTAATTATTCATGAAGCCAACACTTCTCTGATTGGCTGCTGTATGATCCATTAGAAGTGCTCTGTACATCTCAGAAAACAGTCCTTTTTTGGTTTAAATGCCAATTTTTTTTTAAATAATGCCCTTACAACCAGGAATTTCAATGAGCTTAATGTCTTTGCTGAGGTTAATGGCCCAAGGCTCACCCCTCCAGCCAATCATTTATCGCCAGTAAATATCCAGCTGATTGGGCATCATCATCGCTTAAAACCTACAAAAACCTTACCTGAGGAAACAAAGGACGTTCTTCCTTAACCTTTTTCACACAATCTGCAACAAGCCTCTTCATGGCTTTCGGGCAGCTCTTGTACAGTTTAGTGAGGTCAGGAGACATGTACCCTCTTCCCACCATGAAGATAATCTGAAATGGAGAGAGACAGTATTTGTGCTAATTCAGGAAGAACAGAGTAGAAGGTAACTGCACTGAAGTTATCTAAATTAGAGATACTACTGCTATTAATATTGCCTAAACTGCCAGTATTGCTACAGTGGTTCTGCACAAAGGAAAGTGCAGTTTTTAAAGTTATCAAATAACACAAGAGGAGGTGCACTCAAAACCACAAACTCCTCCCCCTAAAGAAGCCTATTTTTCGAGGTGAAATGCCAGGGTTTTGGGCTGTGGTATCTTTGTACATTTCACTACCTTGGAATCAAGACTTCTCCACACTGCAAGCTAATTTGCCAGTACAATTTTTTTTTGTTTGTTTGTGATTTCGAGTGTGCGTTCTCTTGTGCAATTTGTGATTGTTTTCTCTGGCAACACTCGATCTGTTGTGAGTGTGTACGTTTGTATTGTCACAGTTTTTAAAGTTAATAGTCACAAATTGGTGTATATGAGTTCCAGTACAACAAACTGAAGTACGATGTCTCTGTCTTCTCAGCATGAAGATGACGATGCTTTATTTTTATACAGTGCTCATCTGGAAATTCCACTCTAAGTGCCTCACAATAAAACACAGAGCCAGCGAACAGAACATACAATAAAACAAGTAAAATCAACATTAATGACGGCAGCTTGCAATCAAATTGATAGGATATACTTATCGATATGCCTCCCGGCAAAGAAGGGTTTTTAAGTAAGATAATATTCATTAATTTTTATTGGAAATTTTCAGCACCAGGAAAGCCTCATTTAGGTGTATCACCTAGTTTTCAAGAGGGCCCTAGGGTGATAACAGCAGCAGCAAATGTAACATAAACTACTTAGTTTTCATATTGCCATTGGTTGCATATAGGTACAATTCACATCAGGGGTACTTCGGGACAACTGCTGTTTACTTTTTTCCCCCATCCCATCAAGCTTTTTGCCTTGTGGAGACGGTGTAGGTGGTCTATCAGCCCTGTCCCTGCCTCTGCCAACAGGTGCTTACCTCTCCACACCACCAGAGTCTTCCATGGATTCCTCTCTCATTGGCAGGGCAAGGAGAGGAAGCACCATCCACCCCCCATAGCAAATCCAGATTCTAGTGGTCGGGTAGCCACATGGGCTGAGGATGGTATGAAGGGCTTCATTAGCACATGCCCCCCTTTTCAGTTTTTTTGTAAGCAATGCTCCTGCTACAGACAGGCGAAGTGCGTGCTGTGTGAAGCACACAAGCACTTTCGCCAAACCAGTGGCCCTTCCTATATATGTGCCTCCCATCCTGCACCACCAGACCTCCCATCGGGTGGCAGTCAATGACACCATCACCCCGGGACAGAAGAGCAATCCACCAGACATTCATTCTGGTAACCTTTCTCTGGATTGGCATGCTCCAGAAAATAAACAGGCAAGTGTATTGTTTGATTTAAAGTAAATGCAGACACCACCTTTGGAAGAAACTTAGGGGTGGTACACAAAGACACCCAGTCTTTGTGGAAAATCAAATAAGGAAGCTCACACATCAGAGTCTGAAGCTTGGAAATACTTTAAGCAGAAGTAACAGCAACTAAAAACAAACTCTGGTCAGAGCCAACACGGCTGCTTCAGTTGGCGAGTCCTAGTGAAAAGTACTTGGACCTCCCGCCGTGGCAGACGCCATTCTTGGGCCGTACTCACGCATGCGCAGTGACTGATAATCACTGCATAGGCGCGCGAAAGAGCCTGCTGTGCCCAAGATGGCTGCCATGACAGAAATGCGCGATATTTGCGCTTGCACACTGAGCTCATGGTGGCCATCTTGGGCACAGTGAGCTCTTTGTTTCACCCATAAATGTGGAAGCAATGGGCGGAAACAAAATAGTGCCTCCGTGGAGCTGATGGGGGGGTTGTGCAGCTCTTGGAGGAGAGGGGCAGTGGAGAACTAACCTAGCAGCACTGATGGCGGCACTGTGGACACGGGACCGTAGCACTGTGGAAGCACAGAGCTGAGGTATCCGGTTATGTGCTTCCAGAGCCCATTTTCACTTTCCTAGCAAAATGTCTGCAGGGAAGGCTCCATCCATGCAGCCGTAATAATGCTTTCCATGACAAAAAGGAAGGTTCTGGTTGTGACATATCTGTCATTGTTCAGCAGCTGGGCCTCAGCCATCAGGTGGTCTGCCCTGTTCAGAGGCAGGAAAGCAAAGCCCTGAGCCATGTCCAGAACTACCCCTATGTAATGTAGGTGCTGACAAGGGGTCAAGACTGAC
The DNA here is from genome assembly GCA_016271365.2 of Neoceratodus forsteri. Lineage (NCBI taxonomy): Eukaryota > Metazoa > Chordata > Ceratodontiformes > Ceratodontidae > Neoceratodus > Neoceratodus forsteri. Next base: position 1,052,902,371 of record CM028129.1, read on the forward strand.
TTGGGCAGATTGACCGTGATCCCTAGGGCACGGAACAACTGCCTGATACACACTAGGGTTTGAAGCAGTTGCTCCCTGGATTGTGCTTTGAGCAACCAAACATCCAGGTAAGGGAAGACATATGATCCCTCCCTCCTGAGGGCTGCTGCCAACAATGCCAAGCATTTGGTAAAGACCCATGGTGCAGAAAACAAATCAAAGGGCAATGCTCTGAACTGGTAGTGCTCTCCCTGGATCTAGAACCCGAGGTAATGGCTGTGGGAAGTCCGTACCCTGATATGCAGGTATGCATCCTGCACGTCCAGGGAGGATATCCAGTCTCCCTTGCCCAGAAGAGGCTGCGGACCTTGTAGGGTTACCATCCTTAACTTCTAGTACTGGACAGTTTCTCAGGTTCAGGATGGGCCATAAATTCCCTGTGGATGCAGACGAGAAAGAAGTGGGAACAGAACCCTCCATTCTTCTGATCCTCAGGAACAGGCTCTATGGCTCTTTTCTGCAGCAATGTTTGGATTTCCCCCCAGCAGCACTGGAATGTGGTCTGGAGGGTAACTTGAATGAACTGGAAGTAAATCTGGAGGCCACTCCAGAAGTTCTAGAGTGTGACCTTGCTCTATGAGCTGCAGGACCCAAGCATCTGTTGTGATCTCCCGCCATTTGTCCAGGTGGAGAGAGAAATTACCCTGTACCACTGCCTCCTGTAATGCTGCACGGTGGGAGTCTAAGAAAGAGTCATAGTGAGGTAGCACCTGTGGCCGGGGCCACTCCTCCCACTCTGGGTGCCTTCACAGTGGTGGAGGTAGGGGTAGACAGGGCTGTTGCTAGCCAGCGCTTGACCTGAAATCGGGCACCGGACTTGGGCCTATGGGTTGCATGACGAAAGAACACCCTCTGGCCACTTTCTGACTGGGTGTGATATAAAGAGTGGACTTATTTATTTTATTTATTTATTAAGGGAATCAGATACACCTTTGAGCTAAAGGCTCTTTTACAAAGGTTTCACGTCAGGTTACATGAAACATCAGAACAGACAGTGGTTAAGAGAAATAAACATAACAGCAGCCGGAGGGCTTTGTCAATTACCAAAACATCACAATTGTGTAAAGCACTTCTATAACAATTTAAACAATATAGATTTGTATAGGTAGTCATCTGACAGAGGGAGATGAGGCCAGAGGCTAGTGGAAAGAGGAGAAAGAGAGGGAGTGGGGGTGGGTCTGGGGCAGGGTCAGTGAGGAGGTGTGTGGAGGAGTAGGGAAGGGAGAGAGAGGAGGTGGTGTGGAATGGGTAGGGGAGGAGGGAGGGAAGGAGTAGGGGGGAAGGGTGCGGTACGGAGGTGGATAAACCTGCTAGGTGTCGCAGTCGCATGAAGCACAGAACATGAGGTATTGATGCAGGCTGAACTTAAAGGCACCCAGGGTTGCTTTGCTGGTCACTTCTGTTGGCAGGGTGTTGAACCAGGATGAAGACCTGAAATAGAAGGATTGTTGGCCTTGGGTAGTCCTGCAAAGGGGAACAGTGAAGGTGAGGTTGTTTAAATTCCTGGTTTGTTATGGACCGCTACATGGTCTCAGCAGTGCTTGTGCTTCAGGAGGTAGCTGGTCCAGTGTTAGCTTTTTGCTAGGATGCAGGTTTGGTATTTAATTCTGCCAGATAGTTGGAGCCAGTTTGCATGTTCGTAGATCTCACAGGTGTGTGTAAGGCAGTTTGCAGATGTTTGGAGAAGGCATGCCTTGTTTAGTGCTGTGGCGATGTGTCGGAGAGCTGTGTCAGTGGCAGACCCGTAGATCACAATCCCATAGTCTATTATAGAGATAACTGTGAATGGCAGTGCTTAGGGCTTCATCAGTGAGGCAGTTCTTATATCTATAGAGCAGACCTATGCGGGTATTCACAGTTTTTGCTACGTAGTCGATATGTTCAGAGTATCCAAGTGTTGGGTCAAGAATCACCCCAAGATATTTAAATAGATGTACTTGCTCAAGGGTGGCCCTTTGCTGTTTGAGATAGAAAGGTCTCTGTTTTTATGTTTGCTGTGGGTACCACGGAATAGCATTGATTTGGTTTTGCTGTAGTTAAGAATAAGTTTGTGGGATTTAAACCATGCTTCTACATCAGTGAAGCTTTCTTGTAGTAGCAACTGAAGAATGGAGCGGTCAGAGTGGGAGGTGAAGACGACTGCATCATCAGCATAGAGTAAGATTTTTTCTGAGCAAGATGAAGGAGGCTGTTTAGGAAAATGCTGAAAAGCACAGGCCCCAGGATGGATCCTTGTGGGACTCCTGATCAGACCAAGAGGGGTGTTGAGAGGAATTCGGCAATTTTTACCTGCTGTGTTCGGTCACTGAGGTAGCTTTGAAACCAAAGAGTTGTGTCCGGAGATAGACCTATGAGAGAGAGTCGTTGAAGCAGTAGTGAATGGTTGAAGGTGTCAAACGCCTTAGGTCGATGAAAGTGGCACCAATGAGATCCCCTTGGTCCAGGGTATTGTGGAAGTAGGAGGTAAATTCTAGGAGTGCCGTGTGTTCCTTGCGAAACCCGTGTTGTTCTTGACATAGCAGGTTATACTTAGTAAGGTATTCCATCAGTTGGTCGGCAGCTATTCTCTACAGCGTTTTTGAGAGAGGGGGAGAATGGAGATTGGCCTATAGCTGATTGTAACAGATTTATCGCCACTTTTGTGGATAGGTGTCACCATCACTGACTTCCATTTTTGGGGGAACTGTGAGAGATATAAGGATTTTGGTGAGGGGGGGTCAGGACTTCATCGAGGGTAACAGCGAGGAGTTTCAGGTTGAGGGAGTCACTTCTTGATCTATACTTTCCAAGCACTCGAAGGGGGTATTTTTTTGTGATGTCCTTGGAGATGGCTTTGAAGTAGAATGGCAGATTTCTCTCCAAATTGCTGACTTTGTCTGAGTTAATGGTATCTTGAGGGGATCAAAGAAAGTTTGCAGTAAAACATGGCTACGGTTGGTAAATGCTGCATTAAAGGCATTTGCCACGGTGACTTGATCTGCGGTGATGTGGCCATTTAGGTGGACCATAGCTGGTGGGACCTTTGTTTTTTTTTTCCGCTTAGTTCCGTTAAGTTGGCCCAAAACTTATTTCCGTCTTTCCAAGAGTTTGTTAGAGCTCTTTTGTAGTAGTTGGCCTTTTCATTTTGAATTGTGCGGGTGCAGGCATTTCTTGTTTTTTCTGACCGCAGAGTCCTGCCCGAGGCCAGCAGATCAGAAAGGATGTCCTGCACGTCCCCCCCCCCCAAAGAGCTTGCAGCCTCTGAAGGAGGCATTCAGGATGAACTGTTGTACGTCAGTAGCAAACCAAGACACCCTGAGCCAAGAATGCCTTCTCAGGCACATGCCAACCGCAGCTGCTCTAGCAGAGGCATCAGCAGCATTATAGGCCAACCTTAAAAGGTGCTTGCCCACATCTGCCCAAGATTAGAGAACCTTAAGCAGTTCCCGTCTCTGGTGACCCTCTGGTAGGGCCTGGGCTGCAACTTTGGCCATTCTCCAAAGAGTGTTCTGATATTTGACCATATGGGCAATATAATTCATTATCCTGATGGTCAGTGTGGCAGAGGAATAGGCCCTTTTGCCCAGGAGGTCCAGCTTTCTGGATTACTTATCAGGGAAAGGGAGCTGAGGTGTTAAGGTCTCTTGGACCTATCATGGGCAGCATTTATCACCACTGAATCTGCGTGTGGTTGCTCTGCAAAAAAAGGGCTTCCATGAGGGAGCCTGGTATAACTTGTCCACCTTTCTGGGAATGGCCGGTATCATATTTGGCCTGTACTAGGCAGACATGGTGGCTTCCTCGAAGGTAGCCAGCAGAGGAGGAATAATCAGAGGTGGAGAGTCTGGCAGTTTCAAGTACTCTGTCAGATTCCTCCTGGTAATATCCTTCTCCACAGCCTCAAACCCATGGCTGTTTGAAGCTGCCTCTTCATGGAGTAAAAGGAAGGGTCATCCGGTGGGGTGGGGGGGAACTCAGAATATACTTGGTGGAGTCTTTACCCCGTGAGGAAACAGTGGAGGAAGACAACAGAGGGGTTCCTCGCTCCATCATCCTCATCCTATTGGCTCTGAAAGGGGCTCAGGAGACGTCGATCCCCCGAGACTGAGTAGGGCACGTCAACATGGAAGGCAATTGCATGGGAGCTGGCCTAGTAGGCCACGGTGCTGATGGACCCAGAGAAGGAGCAAGGTGGAGCATGAATTCCCAAAAGGAGGTGAGCATGGTATGGATGTTGATGATGACTGGCATTGCTGGAGCACCTTGCAGTGTCAACAGGGGGAGCTGGATCCCCCATGTCAGTGGTATGGCCTGAAGAGTGGACGTGGAGGTCTGAGGTGTCGACAGGGGAGGCTGAATCCCCAGCATCGATGTGACAAACAGGCTGGCGCCAGCCGAATCAGGTCCAGCATAACACCCCATCCATTGCCACTGAGAGACACGGAGTCTGAATGGCAGGGGGTGGAACATTGGCAAGGGCATCAGGAGGCCCAACTTTGACAAAGCATCGCTGGCCAAAGCAGGCCTGTTGGCACTCCCTATCTGTTGCCCCTGTGTAAGAAGGGGACCAAGCAGCAGGGCTGGAAACATTGGCGGGGAGGAGAGTAGGCCTGACACCGAAGAGCTATCACTGGCCAAGGACAGTACGGTGGGCTGCATTGCCAAAGCCGACCCTGTGGAAGAGAGGGTGTGGGCAGCATTGGGGATCACCATTGAGGCATTCGATGACCCAGCAGTTGCTAGCTCTCAAAGCGCCGACCAAAAGTGAGCTGGGGAGCACTTCTTATTCCTGCCCTTCTCCCGATGCCTGTGTGTACTGGAAGATTTGTCCCGGGCCTTGGAGGGGAGTGGGAGCCAGTGAACAGAGCTGGTGAAACAGAGGAGCTTCTTGACTGGATCTTCTTCTCCATTCTGGCGATCTTCTGTTCCAGGTGGAAAGAACTGAGGGCCTTCTGGCAGCGCCGTTAGATAGCCTGGTTGAAGCCACAGCAAACCTTGCAGGCCTTAACATCGTGGGCCTTGCCAAGACAGCAGATGCAAGTGTCATGGTCGTACTTGTTGTAGATCTTCTTACCACAGTATCTGAAGAATTTTTCGGGTCAGTCAGCATAAATGAAGAGCGAAAATCACTTTAAAAATAAAGTGCTAAGGCCGGCCCAGTGGCATGGAGTGCTGAGGCGCTAGTCCCTTACCTCCAGCTGCACCGGCATCCCAATTTCGGAAACTGACTTGGTTCGTTTGGGGGCTGGCCTGGGAAGGAGGTCTGAGCGTCCCATCAGACCGCTCTCCTCTCTGGGTTAGTGACCTGTTGTTGCCGCTGCCTTGAGGTGTCCAGGCAGTAGCGCAGCTTCAGACTCGCACACAGCCAGCTAACACAGGCATTTGAGGAGAGCTTCATGGAGGTGCAGCTCACCTGTTACACAACTGCATGTGGATGGCTGCAGGAGACGTAAAACAGAGGAAAAACCCGCCGCAGGATGATGACGGGACTCCAGGCCCCACAACCACGAACAAGAAAAGGCGATCATGGAAGATAAAGGTAAGTCCTGGAACAGGCGGTGTGCGCGGGGGTCAGAAAGGGCTGGCTAGGGGCGTAGGAGCACAAAGTACTAATGGAAAAAAAATTAATAAAGTGCTAAGCAAACTAGGGTGAGAAAGACATTAAAAAATAGAATCAAAGATTTGGGCAGTTGACTGAAGCGGCGTTGTCTCTGTGGAGTCTGACGTGCAATGGGCGACAGTGGGAAAATGGGGAGGGGGTGGGACTGCCTACAGTTATATGGGAGGGATGTCGTCGGCATCTGTCATCATCGTAGGCGACCCCTAGTAGACTGCTACCTAGAAATGTTTCCATGTGGTCCTAGTGCCTGGTGGCTACAGTTCCATAGGTATGGCCTGACGCAAGAGATTTCCTCCATGAAGATCTCCAGGCCCTGGAACGAGCAAGCAGAAAAGTGGCAGTTTTATATTGAGTGGGGATGCAAAAATTTTCAACACTGGACAACCCCATCTGTTGAACAGATCGTCGACCACGGAGGTCAGCAGCTCCCATTCATGCATTCTGGCCTGCAACCTGCTTAGCTTGTCTGCCAGGATATTTTGGATGCCTGGAACATGGATGGCTGACAGCTCTAGACCATGTTCTAGAGTCCAGTAACAACCCCTCATCACTTCCCTGCACAGGGGGTAAGATCTAGTCATCCCTTGCTTGTTTATGTAGTGTACTACACTGATGTCGTCCATCTGTACCAGCAGATGCCCCGGGGACAGATGGTTCTGGAAGGCTTGCAGAACATGCAGAATGGCCCTCATCTTTAGGATATGTATCTGGAGGGAAGTCTCCATTTAGTCCATGTTCCTTGTGTCTGATGAGGTCCCAGATGTGCCCCCCGCCCCATCCTCGAAGCATCTGTGGTTAGAATGCGCTGAGGGGAGGGGATGAGGAAGGGAACCCCTTTCAGCAAATTGCTGAGTTCCACTCATCACTGGAGTGCCCTGCGGACAGAGGAAGTTACTAAAACCTGCTGTTCTAAATTGTCAGTGTGCTGATCCCACAGGACTCTTAATGTCGACTGAGGAATCCTCATGTGCAGCCTGGCCAAGAGTACGGTGACAATGGCTACTGCCATCAGGCCCAACAGTATGGCTGTGACATACTTCTTGTTGTAAAGCAGCTGGCGCTGTGCCACAGGGCGCTTCGCCTTGTCCTGGGGCAGGAAGGCTAAGCCCTGGGCAGTGCCCAGTACTGCCCCTACATACTGCCGATGCTGACAAGGGATCAAGACTGACTTGGGCAGACTGACTGAGATCCATAGGGCATTGAACAGCTGTTTGGTGTGACAGGGTGTGAGACAGTTGTTCCTGGGACTGAGCTATGAGCAACCAGTCATCTAGATGGTGGAAGACTTACATTCCCTCTCTCCCGAGAGCTGCTGCCACAACGGCCAAGCATTTGGTAAACACTTGTGGTGCAGATGACAAGCCAAAGGGCAATACCCTTGTAACCCCCCTGCAAATGGGGGTTCCCAAAAGACTTCCAGGAGCTTGCTTGAATGCTCCAAGCCTGAATGGTGTTTGGCATTTAAGCCATTTATCAGTGAGTGTTTTTAGAGCCTCTGGTACTGTCTCTTTAAGAGCTGTCTGCTTGCAGACATAATTAGTTTGTATGGGGGGACTGTGTGCTTCTGAGTACCACTCGAGCTGCTGCCAATTCACTTCATTTTTGCAGTCACTAGGAGGCAAAGGGAACCTATCTGAAAGATGTAACTGTTTGCCAGAAATTATTTAGAGTAATAATGAAATTACAGTTTGTCTAACCTGCTTTCTTTGCAGTCAGAACTGTGTTCTAGTTCCCCATTCTAGTTTTGAACTGCTGAACTGGACCAATCAGTGTGTGTAGCTAGCTCTAAAATGGTGCCTTGGACGAATCAGAACTTGACTCATAATCTGAGCCAGCCACAAGAGGATTGTATGGGCAGTGACTCTGGGAGATGTAGTTTAGACTTCAGTGCCTTTTGGACCAACAGCAGCAGTCTATTGTGAGTGACAGCCAATCCAGTCAAGAACTGGAAGGAACTCAAAGGAAGTGCCCGGTTTTGTCGGTTGGAGTTCAGTTGAGCTTTGGCAGTGAAGAAGGAAGGAGCCCTGTGCTTTTTTTCAGTGCAGTTTTAGTCAAAACGGTGCAAGGCCCAGAGTTCTGGGTCTGCAGCTTGTGTAACTGCTTGTTAGGACTGAACTGCCCTGTGAAAGAAAATCAAAGGATCTCTGAAGAGTAGAAACCAGGCTCACCCTGTAGAAGACTGGAGAAATTATTGAATTGCCTCGGTCTGTCAGGAACTGAATCTGCTGTGTGTTCTCCTGGGTATTGTGCAGTAATTGCGATCGGGATACAGATGCAGCCTGCCTGGTATAGTGCTTTCTTTATATGGATGTGTGAAGAGGTTTGTGTACCTCAAGTGAGCCCTGCTGACATTGAAGGACCCTATCTTATTTGGAGGTCGTGAGTACTAATTCAGGGTCGCTCCTGTTGAATTGCCACATTAAATCCAAATGGAATTACTGTACTGCTGACTGTTTAATTCTCCTTTTCTCTGGTGAAAGGGCCCCACCAGCTGCCACGGTTTGGACTAGCGACTAGGGCTTGGGTACCCAGGGACAGTAACTGATAGGGATAGGCCTGTGCACAGAGCCATAGGTAGATTATTAGAGTGATAAGCTAATTAACCTGATTTCCCTGTCCTTGTTATATCCCCCAATAAATCAGAGCTGCTTGTTTCAGCAAAGTTATACTGCCTGAGGTATTTGTCTATGTTAAAGTACTGTACTGTGATCATGCACTGTATCTCATTTCACAGGAGGTCCCAGTGCCGGAACCAGACCTGGGGGTAAGTGTATACTGTGAAGGTAATTCTGATATATTGTGTGGGCCACTAGTGGGAAGAAAGGGGGGTTGCAGTGTCCCAGAGGGCTGTGACCAAGTTAGTTTAACTATTGTAAACCCTGACCTCTGGGTGGAGGCACCCGCCATTGGATCCAGGCCCCTCAACCTGTTAGTGGCAAATCAGGCGGGGGTAGTAGCCCCTGGGATAGCGCCATCTAGGGGTTACACCCTGAACTGGTAGTGTTCCCCCTGAAACAGGAACCTGAGGTACTTCCTGTGGGGTGAACAAATTTTAATATGCAGATAAGCATCCTGCATGTCCAGTCCCCTTTTTGCAGGAGGGGCAGTAGGCCTTGCAGAGTGACCATCCGGAACTACCTGTACTGAATGTAAGAGTTCAGGTTCCTCAGATCCTGAATGGGCCTCAAGTCCCCTGTGGATCTGGAGACTAGAAAGAAATGAGAACAGAACCCCATGTTCCTTTGTTCCCAGGGAACTGATTCAATGGCCCTCTTCCATAACAGTTTACTGTATGTACTTTCTCTAGGAGCATTGGTTTGTGGTCTAGAGGATAGATTGAGGGAACCGGTTGGAGGTCTGGAGGCAACTCCAGAAATTCTAGAGTCTGGCCCTGTTCAATTAACTGCAGGACCCAGGCGCTTGTTGTAACCACCATCCACTGTTTCAGGTGGAGGGAAAGGTAAACCCTATGTCACCTCTAGAGCTGTCACTGGATGGCAGGGGTCTAAGGAGTCATGCTGAATCAGATCTGGCGGCCGCAGCCACACCTCTACCTCTAGGGGCTCTGGAGTGGGCACCTGTGGAGTAGGCTGGGACCGGCAAAGTTAATTCAGCTTTATTTTTGCTCTGTTGCCTGGCCCCTGACCTGGGTTTGTTAGTAGCTCTGCCAAAGGGGACCCTCTGTCTACTTTTCGGTTGTATGTGGTAGTGGGAATGGACTGACCTTAGAGTCCTCCCCGAGGTTTGCAGGTCAGAGAGGATATCTTGCACATCTGCCCCGAAGAGTTTATGTCCTCTAATAGGGGCATTGAGGATGGACTGCTGGACATCACCAGCAAATCCTGACACCCTTAGCCAAGAATGCCTTCTTAGGCAGATGCCAGCCACAGCTGCTCTGAGGCATCTAAAATATCGTAGGTAGACCTTAAAAGGTGTTTACCCACATCAGCCCCAGTCTTGAGGGCCTTGACCATTTCTTGCTTCTGGGTACCCTCTAGGAGGGACTGGGCTGCTGCTTTGGCCTTTTTTCCAGAGGGTATTCTGGTATTTGACCATATCAGCCTGATAATTTGCCATTCTGAGGCCCTGTGTTGCAGAGGCAAAGGTACTCTTTCCCATTAGGTCCAGTTTTCTTGACTCTGTATCTGGGGGGAAGAGAACAGAGATGCCTAGGTACCTTACACCTATCATGGGCTGCACTGATCACAACCGAATCAGCCTCAGGTTGGCCTGCGAAAAGAGGCTTTCCTGAGAGGGCCTGGTACAGCTCTGTCTGCCTTTCTGGGCATGGCAGAGATCAAGCTTGGTCTGTGCTAGGTGACCAGGGTGGCATCTTCTAGTGCAGCCAATAGAGGAGGAATGATAGGAGGTGGAGAATCTGGCAATCTATAAACTCCGCCAGATTTCTCCTAGTGATGTCTTGCTCCTTTGCATCACACCCTACAATTTGAAGTTGCTTCATCATAAAGATGAAGACAAGGTCCTCAGGAGGGTACCTTGGAGTATTCAATGTGGAGTCCTCACTTCGGGTGGAAATGGTGGAGCCAGACCTCTCAGATGGGCTCCTTTCCATGTCTTCCTTCTTCCTCTTGTAGGAGGAGGTCAGGATTGTATTCCTGATCTTTGATAATGGGCTCTGAAGGCTTCATGGAAGGAAGCAAGGTTGTAAATGCCCTGGAGTTTGTAGGGCATGTCGACCTAGCAAGCACTGATGCGGGAGATGGTCTGAGAGGCCCCATCGTCATCATGCATGGTGTAGGAGGAGGAAGAGGTACAGTATATGCCACTTGTAACGGACTACTTTGTCCACAAGCAATTCATTCGTTACACCAGCATCTGCTACATCCATTTAAGTTGGGGGAGAGTTCTTGCATTTTAATGCTATTTTTGTCATTTTACTTATTTTTAGCTAGCGTAGCGTAGGGAAGTCAGCATCAGGCAGGACACTTACAGTGAAGTAGTTTAGAAGAATAGGTCTTTATTTTAGTTTAGGGAAACACTGAGTTGTAGAGGAGCAATTTGAAGGTCCTAGGACACTCACCTTGATGACGGGAGTAAGAGGAGAGCGCGCTGCTGCAGGATCGGAAACACCAGCTTCTTGGTTGCGGTGACAAGGTTCCTGGGCCTGAGAGAGGCGGCCCGCTTGTCTGCTATTTTCATGTTGGGGTCAAGGAATGCCTACCTGAGGGACTTCTTCCTGTCCTTGCAGAAAATTTTACGAAAAGTTTTTCTTTGGGATGCCTTCTCTTTGAACTCTGGCCCGAGACGAGCTGTGCTATCAGCAGAAGAGACCAGCTAGGAGTTGAGACTCTGTGATAGCTTATTTCCCCCTTTTTTGATTTTCCTGCTGTGTGGGGGGGTGAGTGCTTATTAAATTAAATACCTTAGCGCTGAAGCTGCTTTGGTGAGAGGAGAGCCATTTTGGAGTACTTAATTACTTAATGGGTACGATTAGACAAGGTGCTAACTGCTTTCGGGTTGCTTCAGGCGGACGTTACAAACGGAATTACTGGTCTGTTTAAATCATTAATTTTAACAATGGGGCAATAGGAAAAGGCATGTGGAAAGCTAAATTTGTCCGTTACAACCAAATGTATGTTACAACCGAGTGTAAATGTGTGGGTCCCAATAAACAGATCGTACAACCAGATTATGATGCATAAAAAACGCATACTTCTGCATTTATCATTTTATTTTGGAAAACACAAAATCAAAAAGATGAATAATCCAATATTTATAGAAAGGAAAAAAAAAAAAATTCTGTTATTTCTTCACATCAGTTCCAAAATCAGACAGTTCAGGCATCAGGATATATTGCTTCAGGTGCTTTAAGGAAATTCCTGTATTCAGTCCTTCCTCAGATAATGTGAAAGTCAGCACATTAAATTCCTGTATTCTCTCCTTCCTCAGATAATGTGAAAGACAGCGCATTACCTCCTTGCTGAGATCCTTCTCTCACCTTGGTCAGAACCCTACTGACCAACCTCTCTGTGAGATCCTTCTCTCACCTTGGTCACAACGAATCTGACTAAGCCTCCTTTTGGAGGGTTTATATAGTAAAGGGAAAGGGGTGTGGTTTTCACAGCCCCTCCTCCTTTGTGACATCACATTCCCCTGTATATATATAACCTGCCATTTCAGGGGCAGCTTGCCCTATAGAAGGACCTTTCCAAATGAAACAGAACTCTAGGTAACAACCTTTCTTTACAATTGTATATGGTTAAACCAACTTGTTTTGGAACAAATAACTGGTTATAACCTTTGCATGGACAGAGAGATGAGGGGCGCGCTCCCTATCTGTCTCCATGAAAAGTTACAGCCTTTTATTTGTCTTTTTTGTGTTCATACAGGGAAATACATACAATATGAAACTACTGAAGTATCTATGCTTTGTTTCACATAATATGGTACTCTATTCTTTAGACATGCTTTATTTCCTTCCCAAATCCTTTGTTTTACATTTCTAGACCTTTTATTTGTTTTCTTTCAAACAGTTTATCTGGCTGCAGCACTTTTAGTAAACAGCTTAGCAGGCTGCTGCACTTTCAGCTGACGCCCTATTGAGGAACTCAGCCTTCTAGAACACAGAAGGCTTTACTGCAACAATTACAACTCCCTTTTTAAAAGAAGTGCTTTAACACTACAGGTTCTATGGCATTTTCCTACAACCTGAACTTTGTTTGAGTTGCCTAAAACATTTATTTCACTGTTTACAGCAATTCTACAGCCCCAGCTTTCCTTAATTACTAACTGTCTCGTAGGTGAAGGCTTTCTTTCATAACCCAGCCTTTTACTCACATTATAACTTTATTTAAGTGACACCGCTCCCTTTTGTATTCTTAAACAAGATGCAAGCTTTTGTTTTAATACCAGAGCAAAAGTGATAGTAAAGCTAAGTAGAGAACTGCCAGGTTGGCCACCCTGACAAGAAAATTAGGATAGACTTGAATAAGCAGAAGGAGACAGGATAGAATGAAAGCAGAAACCCCCCAAAAAAGGGGAGGTATTGCATCTCTGTGTCAGCTTTTTTTTTCTTTTCAAAACTGGCCATCCTGTTACACCGAGTCCGTTACAAGTGGAGCATACTGTATAAGGTGCGGTATTATCTCCATGAAGAAGGTGAGCACCATCTTAACATCGATGGCAGCCTGCACAGCAAGGGTGCCTTGCGACATCAATGGGGGTGACTACAGCCTCGATACAGATGGGCCATCGCCAGGTGGTAGGTCTGGCAGAACTGTCTGTCAGCCGACCCTGAGGGTTCTGAGGTCTGAGTGGCAGGACTTGCGGCATCGACGGGGGGTGACTGCTGCCCTGACATTGATGGGCGTTCACTGGCTGTAGGAGGTCTGGCGGAACTCACTACCAGAGCTGACTTTATGGGATCTAAGGTCTGAGCAGCAGGAGATGTTGCCTTCAAAGCGGTCAACAATGCTGCTGTGGTCGGCGCCAAGCGTAGCGACGACTGGGAGCATATCGAGGGGATTTATCCTTACTCTGCACCCTGCCCCAGTGCTTGTGCTTTCTGAAGGACTTCTCTTGGGCACTGGAGTACCGGAAGCCCGAGGAGTGGGCCAGTGATGTGGTAGAGCTCCTCGCCTGGAGCTCTCTCTCCATTCTGGCTACCTGCTGCTTGAAAAGGAAATTATGCAGGGCTTTTTGACAGCATTGCCAGGTAGCTTGATTAAACTCAGGCAGATCTCACAGGCCTTCACATTGTGGGCCTCTCCAAGACAACACATGCAGATGTCATGATGGTCGCACGAGCAGATTTTTCCACTGCACTCACAGTAACAGAACTTAGTGGCATGTTTCATCGACATGCACGACAACAGCAACCACTTTAAAATAAAATGATAGCTAGGGAGAGAAAAATAATAAAACTTCTAAGATTTAGCAGTAGATTGTAGTGGCAGCATCCAGCAAGTATGGTCAATGGTGGGAAAAGAACTGAGGAAGGAGAGGGGTCACCCACATTTATACAGAGAGGACATCGATGTAAGACATTGCCATGGGCGGCCCCTAGTGGACTGCTAGCAAAACAGTTTCCGTGTGGTCCTAGCACCTGGCGGTTATAGTTCCATAGATGTGGCCTGATGAAAGAGATATCCTTGAAGAAGATCTGTAGTTTACCTACAGCACTACTGCAGTCACATTAGGCCCTATGCACTAATGGGCGGAGTGGCTACATACCGCGTATTTGCAGTGCACAGCCACTCCGCACCCACTGCGCCCCCTGCGCAGGATGCACAAGGGGGGGCACGCAGACACAATGCACCCAATCCTCCAAGGCTGTGGACCACACTGCGCGGGGGGGGGGGCGCAGCCTAAGGGCATGCCAGCACAATGCACCATGTGCAACGGCACGTAGCGCTGGCCGCAGAGGTGTGAAGGAGGGCACAGGGTACAACAGGGAGAACCGTGCTGTAAGCCCCCACGCACACAACTGGACACCACCCTGGATGGGGCAGACAGCAAACTGCCACCAGAACCACTATGGCTGGACCTACCCATGGCTGCCCGGTGCCACCCAGCACACACTGGTGCATGGCCCCTGCCAGGCACCCCCCCACCATACCCACACACTATATGGGGCAATGGCCCATGGATACTGTCCCTCTCATACAGCACTGCCGGCCAACCCCCACTACAGGTCCCCCTGGCATGTGATGGGGTACCATGCCCCTCCAGGCACTGACAATAAACCCCTCCATCCCATCACTCTGACCCACTCCTGGGCCGCATTGAGGGAGGGCTGGCAGCTTTGCCTTCCTCTCACCGCCACAGCCGCCATCCATAGGTCTTTCGCAGGGCACGCTGCCAGTGTGTACCCCACCGCGTAGGGGATCCACTCTGTATCCCAGTCCAGGCTTCCGACTGGATGCCTGACTGGGCCTGTGTTCCCACCCCTGACTGCCCTATGGAGTCCTGCGCACCAGTGGGGCAGGGCCGCAGACAGGTGGCAGCCAGTAGTGACTACCGGCCGGTGAGCACCTGTCCACGGGTGGTGTATGCGCTGATTCTGCGTACCTCCACCCCAATAGTGCATAGGGGCCATTATGATTAAATTCTTCAGTGTAGTGTTTAACTCTGACACACTTCAACCCAATAAAACAGTAGACTGTACTTTCCATAAAATTTGTTAGTCAATATGAGACGATAAAAGCAAATACACTGCAGTTAATAAAGTGATCAAAAAGGAAGCAGGAATGCAGCAGACTGAGCACTAACACATCATTAAGTACCACGATGCACAGCACGAGAAGGGTCATGACCTCTGTAATGGAGCTAAGCAGGTCTTCACAACAGGAAGGAACAGAGTTTATTTAACTTTATATCTGGATGAAACGAGGAGGGTGCAACAGAAGCAATGTTTTTTCAAGCCTACAGCCTGTACGGTTTTAAAGGAAAAATGATTTATGAGATCTTCCCTTTAAATTATCTCAAATCAAAACTGGTAATCAGGTGGTAAATCCAGGGTGGTACAGAATAGTGTTACTAGAAATGTTCTCAGATATGTACCTTCTGCTCCCTCAGGTAAGCTGTAAATCTGAAGGTTAAGGCATAGTCTACCTTCTAAGTCATCACACTTTGTTTCTAGTACTTGCAGAGGATCATACATCTGGCATCTGGACTAGAAGTCTGTCCTGTCGGTTCAACCATCTATTGTGGACATGGCTTGATCTTAGATTTCTACCCTCTGTTCTATCTTAAATCTGCCTTCAATTCAGTAAATGCTCCTTTGGTTTCAGTGCAAAATGCTCATATTTAGTCCATGATAACATCCAGTTTTCTCCTTCTGTTGGCTGCAGAGCTGGTAGATGGATTTCAATCAGGCTGTACAGGCTTGCTGGCAGAGTCTCCCTCTTCACATCTGGTGCTGCAGATATGGCTTCCGGCATGGTGTCATCAGAGTATCTCACCCTCTTGTTTACAATACATACCATGCTGCCACAGATTGGGGAGGGCATCACTGAAGTCAGTTATAGCATTCTTAAGTAAAACTCATCTATCTGATCCACTAAATATCCCGCCACTAACAGCCCCCCACTAGAAAATGTACACACCTTCAAATACATCAGAATATGGCTTGATTCCAAGCTAGTGTATAATGAACACATTTCCAAAATAATAGACTGCACATCACAAGCTTGAACTACCACTGAATATCACAACTGCAATCATCTGAGCCTCAATACCAGGCAGCTATTACTGAAACAATCACTCCTACCTGCATTTAAGTATGCAAGTGAGTTATAAAGGGCAGCTAGCTACAGTACACCTTACCGAACAAACCTGCTAGGGTAGTCATCAACACATGCAGATTTGTGACTAACTGCAAGAGAATAACCAACCGATGTGATTCATACCCATACTGTGCTCTGCTTGCCCCAATAAGAGAGACAAATTCAAACTAACCTCTTTAATATACATTGTGTCCATGTTCTCTATGCTGCCTGTTTGTGCATCTGTCAAAGCAGAAGGTTCAGATTTATCATCTGTATATCACAAGTCAAGAATATTTCTTACATTCATAGAACATACAATGGAACTGATGGAAAGGCCTTTTCAGCAGCAGCCCCTGTCAGCTGGAACTGTCAGATAATATTTAAAAAAAACAAAAAAAAAAAACCAAGAAATCTGGAAAATTTCAAATGACAAAGCCTACGGTCAGACAGGTAAAACGTTGGTTTGTACTGGTTGGGTGAGCTGGATGCATGTTTTATGCTATTAAAAGCAAATTTAAACTTGAACCAAACTATTGGCTCATTTATTACAGCTGCAGGGGCGGAGCCCTGAAGACGTCCATTACTTGGGGGAAAAAGGGCACTTCAGACATCTTCCGAAGCACATTGTGTTGCCTGTATATCCTTGGCACTCCCATTTCTCACCATAGGGTTATGTATGCCTGACCGGCTGCTGATGCACATGTGACCTAGGGCTAGATAGTGGAAAATATTTTCATCCTGGTGCGCCTCAAGGGGGCTCTTACTGCAAGCACCATCAATATCGGACATCCTACTGTACCTACAGCAGGGACTCGACAAGGGACTGGCTGCAGCTACCCTGAGGGTCCAATTGTCATCAATAGGAGCAGCAACAGGCCCTATAGAAGGGATCAATCCGGGTTCTCATCTGGACATTATTCGCTTTCTTAAAGCGGCATCCAATTTGTGCCCATGGGTACGGCACAGCATACCCCCTTGGGACCTAACACTAGTACTGAACGCCCTTCCTAAGACCCCTTTCGAGCCAATATCAAGTACTGAAGTATACTGGTTGGGGCTAAAGACGGCATTCCTGGTGGCGATATGCTCCGCCTGCAGAGTCTGAGAACTAACAGCTCTGTCTTGTAGAGAACCCTTCACCACCTTCACATAGCAAGGCGTACTACTACGAACGGTGCCCCAAAATCAATTCAAAATTCCAAACTGACCAAATCATTGAGCTTCCAACCTTTTTTGAGCAGCCCACAGACCAACGCGAGAGAGCCCTACACAAACTGGATGTCAAGAGAACACTCCAAATGTATATCGAGAGAACAGCACAAATCAGACACACAGAGAGACCGTTTGTGATTGCAGCTGGTCATAAGAAAGGGTCAGCAGCAGCATGGGGCACAACAGCAACCTGGATAAAGAGGGCCATAACCAAGGCATATAAAGCAAGACGCAAGGTACCACCCATGGGAATAAAAACTCACTCAACCAGGGCAGTGGCAATGTCTTGGGCAGAAAAAAACACAGCAACAGCACAGGAGATATGTGTGGCAGCTACCTGGTCCTCAATACACACATTCGCTTCACACTACAGACTGGACACACAACTACCACAAAGGAACACTCTCAGACACAAAGTGCTATTGACTGCCACCTGGTAGACTATGCCTCCAGAACAGCTCCCCCCACCCTAACTCAGGGACAATGCCTCTTACAGACCCTATGGTGAGGAATGAGAGTGCCATGGATATACAGGCAACACAATGGTAGTTTACTCACCTGGTAAAGGTGATTGTGTTACTGTATATCCATGGCACTCTGGCCCACCCAGGGGAGCAGGATACAGGTGGACTTGGACTATGAATATTACGGTGATCACTATGATATTTAGAGTATTGCTATCAAAAAATATATAGCCAGACTAGACGTAGGCCCTGCAGGGGCACACTGCAATGCATTTTAGTAAGATTATAATAAAGTAGATTGTTGAGAATCATGGTAGTCTCTTTACAGCTATGAAAGTATTGAAACTGAATACTGGAAGGCTACGGAGGGAGCTTGTGGAGAAGTCGTAATTTGACCCTAGGTCACATGTGCATCAGCAGCCTATCAGGCATACAGAACCCTATGGTGAGGAATGGGAGTGCCATGGATATACAGTAACACAATCAGCTTTACCAGGTGAGTAAACTACCGATTTCAGAGTTGAACCACGATCCTTACACTACCTCAAATCACTACACCGGGGCGTGTAGCACTCTCCTGCCAACTCAAATTACAATCAGTGGAGGTAAACAGCACAGGCAGCTTGTTTTAGTCTGAAACACCACCTAAACCCTCGTTTTACACATTTTTTTCTAAAACAATGCCTTGTTTGAGGGGTGTAGTGCTCCCATACTTCTTAAAGTTTTCAATGATGTTTTTTCATGTAGTTCTCCAGCCAGCAGTTTTAATACAGCAACTGAACAGTCTTAAGGGAACTTTGTTTTATCTCTCAATTCCTTCAGAGAGAAGCACAAGGTGATTGAGATCAGGTTTTGCCTTGTGGCAGTAAGATCACTGGGCTGTGACAGGCAGACAGGCAGTCATTTAGATGAGCCTCCAATTGAGTAAAACAGGCAGTCTCATTTTTTAGTATATATGTTTGTTTACTACATTGAAGTTACTTTCCGTACTAACACAAGTAAAGATCACGTAACCCTCTGTCCAGGTTTTGTATTGACAAGCCTGTGAAAAAATTTGGGTGGTTATACTTCATTTGCATTTATAAGTTTATTTGGAAATACTGCTCGACTGATGATAAATACGTTTTACTGGTGACTGTCTAATGGACATCTTCCCTTTGAGACTTGCAAAGTACTGTAAACAAGCATCTCCTCTATTCAGTACTATAATCAAACATGTAAACAGTAAGACAGAGTAACTATGTCATTAAACTGGGATTATACTTGGCTAATACCTGCCCTGTAGTGGTGCCTAATTATGCACTTGTGATAGCACGGACCCTGGAGTTGAAGGCACTGCTGTGCTTTCACTTGTCATATTGCTTCCTATGTATCTACTTGTGTGATATTTTTCTGTCTGTATTAAATGAAGCATTTAGCTGACATGGTAATGCTGCAGCATGTATGTTTTGCTGTCCAAACAAACAGGCACAAGTCAGTGCCAAACATGCTTGCTTTCATGCTGTTACAAGTAAGAAAAACATCATCTTGAGGCTATAGGCAGGTCTTTCTTACCCCCTACAGTTTTTATCATGTAAATGTTGTATTATGTTTGTAATTTATCTAGTGTGTGACTAACTGTATGAGTAACTGGAATTTGAACTCTGGACCTCACTGTAAATGAGCTTCGGCTCTGTGGAGTTATCCATATTCATTTTTGTATGAATATAATTTTACCTACCTACCTACCAAAAGCAATTGTTTCATGGACTTTGGGTGCCACTGGGCTAAGGAGTATAGGCTCCCATATTCAGAGCTGGCCATCTGTGGTCTGTGGCAGTTTGTGCACAGCCTGCCTGGGGGGCAGTATTCAGAAAATTAGCTTACTGCAACTGGAGTGTGCAAACTGTCTAAATATGGGGCCATATTGGCTGGGGTATAATTATAGGTGGGATTTAGGCACAAGTCCTCCAACAATTAAGGTGAGTACATCTGTCACACCCAACATTCAGCCCCTTACGTTGGTGTGGGGTCAAAAGCGGTGGGGGAATTCAAGAATGCATGGGACAGACATAAGGCAATTCTAGTGGGGGGTAGGAGGAAATAGGCTGTTGGTTAACTAGGATCTGCAGCTTATCCAACAGCTAGGGAAATGGGCAGACTGGGCGGGCCAAGCAGTCCTTATCTGCTGTCAAAGTCTATGTTCTATGCTGCCTGCTGGTGGGCTAGGAGTGACTCGAGAGTCGGGAGCTTGCTGTTCTGGAGGGGGTCATGTTTCACTGGTGGGTCCTGCCTGGGAGAGAGAGATGCGAGAGACGGAGTGGTGGGGATGGGGACCATCGCTGCACAAGCTGGCCTGGTCAGAACTGGGAGGAGCAGGACGGAGATGCAGCAGGAAGGGAGTGATGGACCGCACCCGGAAGTAGTGTAAGTGTGCACCGCTGCCAGCAGCGAGGAGTCAGGACAAGCAGACGAGAGACTGACTGCTGGCGGCAAGAGAACCGTGGTATTGTCGACGTGTTTGGTGCTTCACTTCCCCATCTCCTGTCCCGCCTTATTAAAAATGAATGCTATTGCTACATCCGCCCACGCCGCTGAGGAGCTGCTGCTTTGCTAGCCAGTACTTCTTGATGTGGAAGTCGGTGGGGAAGTCCTTATGGCTTGGGATCCAGTGGTGCAGGGCTGCGGGTGCCTGTGAGTGACTGAATGTGGGGGGTCAGTTCAGTTGGAGCATCAGCTGGGCTGAGCCTGCAGCCTGTGGAATTTAACTGGAGGTTGGAAGTTTGGAATGGAGAAGACAGAGGAGTATGGACTGCTGGAGTCGCGAGGCGAAGGCTGCTGCAAGCAACAACCGGGAGGTAGGACTGACTGGTGGTTACTGGCGGTGCTGCAGTGGGTGGGGGTGAGTAGTGATTGGGAGGGCAGGCAATAACAAATATCATGCTGAGGGGGAACTGCATACTGTATGCACAAAAGGGCAAAAGCAATAAGCAGAAGAGGTGGTGGTGGGGAGGGAATTTCTGTTTGAACATGGCAGTTCTGAACTGGCAGGGGCCACTCACTATTGGTCATTTGATTTGGTGCCAGTCAGGGTCAGGGAGCACCCGGGAAAAGAAGCCTGCTGCAATCTGTGAGGCATTCTCTCTTTCTGTAGTGTCTGGAGTGGGCCAGTGGCTCTGCCAGTGACCAGCACAGTAAAACAGCACAAAACTGCTCAGCTTAAGCTAACATAGCTCTAGTCTGCAAGAAGGCAAGTGTAGGTGGTGTCTAATTATGTTTATTGGTGGTTTGCTGTGCTGTGCTAGTCATGTCTACAGTCAGTCAGTGTCTGATTTAAAATGCTGTGCTGCCTAGCGTCTCTCCTGTGCGCCACCTGAGCCTATGTTATGTTATGTTATTTATTTATTAATGGTCTCGGATTAACACCTTTGAGGACAGGCTCATTTATAGGTTCCACATCAAAGTTAAAACAGAGGAGACAAGACACAGAAACCATAAGCAGTAATAATAATGTACATCAAAACACTAGGCTAACCACTAAGTAATAAAACAGTATATACAGATATATACAAATAATGCAATGTGAAGTGAAGAGGGTTGCACAGTGGGGACATCAAAGGAGAGGGTAATGCCAGGGGCGAGGTATACCTTGGTAAAAAAGTAATGCCGCCATCTGTCACAGAAACAGAACCGATAGGGCAGGTAGCAGTAGAAGTATGAGGAATGTAATAAGAGAGAGTAGGTGAGGCAGCAGCTCAGGGGCCTTGTCGAAGGAAAAGAGGGACCGGGACAGTACAAAGAAGTAGAAAGTCAAGAGACGAGGAGAATAAAAGGCAAAAATGAACTTGGGATGTGACAAAGAGAGGAGGAGGGGTTGGGGGCAGAGGGAGGACAAGATAGTATGGCGAGGCAGTTAGTTAGAGGGCAGGCAAGGGTAAGAAGAAAAGAACTGAGAGCAAGCTGGGGAGAGCAAATGTTGGTGGCATAGGGGATTATCAAGGTGGAACTATTGGAAACAATCACAACTGGCTTTGTTTAATAGATGGTTCAGGAGTTCTCGTTTGAATTTGCCAAGGGTATTAAGGGAGGAGATGCTAGGAGGTAGGCTGTTAAGCCATTTGGGTGCACGGTAGGCAAAGCTCTTTTTTCCTGAGAGGTAAGGAATTTGAAGACAGACGACTCTCTGTGCTTCTGGTAAGGCAGTCACTGTGTAGGGGTGAGTAGATTTTGACACCAACTAGGCAGCATGCCAAGGTTCACTTTTTTTTACCAATAGACAAGTCTGAAACATGAGCCTGCTTGCGAACTGGAGCCAGTTAGCCAGAGCATACAGGTCACATGTGTCAGTCTTGCGCTCAGAGTTGGTGGACAGACGACACGCCTTGTTTATTTTTTCCAATTGTTTATCCAGGAGAGACACACTAAGCTGAAAGCTTGTTTACAGGTGCAACCTGGGAGCACAGGAAGTTAAGTGACTTGCTCAGGGTCACAAAGTATGCAAGTGGAGGCCGTGGGATTCAAACCCAGGTCTCCAGATTTGCAGCTCAGAGCCTTAAACCACTGCACTATATTGCCTCACAAAGCGATAATGAAAAGTTTCAGGGCTGTAACAGTCGCCGAGCCATAGATGACTATACCGTAGTCAATAAGAGAGACCACAGAGCTGCAGATGGCAAGGGTGAGAGCCTCGGGGGTAAGACTGCACTTATGCCTATATAGTAGACCAATATAGACACTGACGGCCCTTGCAATTCTGACAATATGGTAGGAATAGGACAAGGAGCTATCAAGAGTGATTCCCACGTATTTAAATTGGTGAACAAGCTCCAGTGGGGTACCAGCATCATTTGTTATAGTTAGAGGGTGGGTACGAAACCTGTTTTGGGGACTAGCGAACAGCATTAACTTGATTTTTCTTATAATTCATAATAAACTTATGGTCCTTGAACCATCCTTCGACCGTCGAGAAACTGTCCTAAAGTGTCCTTTCTAGGGTAACAGGGTTATTGTCACTTGTAAACAACACTGCATCATCAGCGTAAAGTAGAATTTCACAGTGACAGGCAAGAGGGAGTTAGTTTAGGAATAAGCTAAACAACAGTGGGTCCAGAATGGAGCCCTGGGGCAAGCCTGAGCGGACAGATCTGCTGTCAGAAAGGACACTGTCGATTCTAACCCTTTGAGAGCGGTTTGTGAGGTAACTATTGAACCAGGTGACAGTGTCCTTGGAGAGTCCAACAGTAGCAAGCTGCCCAATAAGGTCATGATTAACCGTGCCGAAAGCTTTCGACAGGTCGATAAATGCTGTACAGACAAGAGTGCCAAGGTGAAGGGAGCTGTCAATAAAACCAGTAAATTCAAGCAGGGCCATTGTGGTGCTGTGTCCAAACCCATGTTGTTGTGGGCATTGAATGTTGTACTTGTTAATGTATTCTACCAAGTGGTCTGCAACTATTCGTTCAAGCGCCTTAGATAGGGGCCGGAGAATCAAGATGGTCCTTTAGTTTCCCAGTGAGGAGCAATCACCATTCTTGAATACTGGAGTAACTAAGGTAGCTTTAGACAGTTGTGGGAACTGCGCGAGTCTAAGTGAGGCACTGATAATGTGAGTTAGGGGTGCCAATACGTCATCTAGGGTAAGAGCTACAAACTTAAGGTCAAGGGAGTCTCCACTGTGTCAGGTCTTCCCTAGGACCTTCTGAAGGTACCTCCTGGCTTCACCTAAGGACACAATTCTTTAGTAAAATGGAGGATGAGGGGGAGGTGGGTCGGGGAAGCAGCTAAGACAGTGTTGTTAGTCTGGAGGAAGAAATCAGGGGGTAGAACTCCACTACGATCTGTAAACGCTTTATTAAAAGTGTCTGCGATATTAGCAGGGTCAGCTGTAGGAACGCCACTGGGGTGGGTGGGGTGGGGGTTGTGGTTAGCCTAAACATGCAACTCCTGTGTTTTCCTCTGTGTTACCAAAGTTAAAGTAATTAAAAAAATAATGAAACACTTACCCTGCAGGTGGCTGGACCGTGGATGAAGAAGTGGTGTGGACAGTGAGGAGCAGCCAGCCAGTGACAGCGCTTATGGGTTTAAAACATGGGTTGAATTGGCAACCAACCAACCCACCCTGCCATCCTACCCTAATCTAAAGGTCTGGTGTGGCGGGAGACCATACAGTGACCAGCGCGGCCCACCTCTCACCTCCTTGGTCGGCCACCGAATGAGAACACATGGAGTACATGTTCAATGTATATTACATGGCACATTACACAGCACGCATGCATCTCCTGTACTGTACAGGGAGTGTGGACCGTGTACTGTACAGAGAGTGTGCTGCCTGTGCCCTGTACAGGGACCATGTGCCCTGTACAGTACACAGTCCACATTCCCTGTACAATAAAGGGGATGGACATGCACCCTGCACTATACATTGGACACATGTTCCATGTCTTCCCATTTGGTGGCTGGCCAAACAGAGGAGAGGTGGGCTATGCCAATTGTTGTATGGTCTCTTGCAGCACTGGCCTGGCCCTTCAGGTAAGGGTGGGCTGGCCAGTGTCTGCGTTGGGGGGGGCCACTAGACAGCAGGAATTTCCAGCTTGCTATAGGGAAGGAGATCCATGGTGGGGTGGGGGCTGCCAGCAGATGCCAGCTAGGGAGCTTATGTTATGATACTGGTGTGGGGCTGGCAATTGGGGAGAGGGGCCGAACCAGTCTGCATGCCAGGGAACATTATTTTACATAAATGGCCAGCGACTGGAGGGTGGGGAGGAATGGTCTTCTCTTACCTGTGCATATGTAAGTTGTTCCAAAACATGTGAATTGGGCAGTGCATTTTTTTCTTCACAGCTCGAGTGAGTCTGAAATGTTCCTTTTTTTGTGCGTGCCTAGTAATACCAGAAAAAGCAGAGAGGGGGGCTTCAGCCTTGCTTTACTTACAGATGTTTTATAGTACTAGTTTCGACCAACAGAGGCTTTATAGTGCTGTTGTCCTTGACCTGCCCAGTCAGAGAACGAGAACTGCATTTAACTGTAACATAGCTATAAATTTTACTTGCAGTATCTGTATCCTGTATTGAGTATACTGTGTGTTGGGGGGACTTGCAAAAGTGACAAGCAGTAACAGAGAAATGCAATGCAAGACAATTCAGTTCATAGCCAGCACTCGTGATCCAAGGCTGGTTGAGAGTGAGGTTGTCCCCCCCCCCCCAACCTTTACACCAGAATTACTCCTCTGCATATCGGTGCACTGCATAGTGACTTCGCACTATGCTGATACAGGCCTAGACTGAATACGACTGACAGGAGCGCAATGGAGGTATCGCAGATAAAATGGGACTGCAGAAGGGCTCCTGTGTGCCATATTTAGCCCTAACGTGCTAATGACCCCTTTGGGTATGGAAGGAGCTATGGCCCATTTGCATGCCCATTAACATGTGTGCGTGGCCCCCCAATTCCGTAGCTCTCTTACATATTCCTTGTGGTCTAGTGGTCCCCCCACCTCCTGCTCACCTGTCCTGTACCTGTCTCAAATATTCCTGGTAGTCTAGTGGTCTCCCAACCCCTGATCACCTGTCTTGTAGCTGTCTCGAATATTCCTGCTGGTGTAGTAGTTCCTGCACACCCAACTGACCATCCTGTAGCCATCTTGAATATTCCTGGTAGTCTGGTGACCACCCCCCCCCCCACCAAGCCCAAGGGCATCTGATCCTCTGTCAACCTGCCTGCTCAGGACCCTCCTCCACACAACCCCCACCCCTGCTCAAGTCATCTAAGCAGAAGTATGGCAATAGTGACAGCAACCTACATAGCCTTCTGCTCATCACCTTGGCCGACCACCGTCTGATTGCCAGTGAGCGATCATGACTACAGTAGACACAGGTGTTTGTACAATACTTGCAATTGCTCAGAGACAGATTGAAACCAGCCGAAGTGGTGAGCAGAGGGCTGTGCCAGTCATCACTATTGCTGCAGTTTGCATTATGTGACCATGGTTGGAGGGTGCCAGAGAGGGTGAGTAGGGAGGAGGTCAGAAGCCCTTATTTTGGGAGACACTAGACCACCAGCAATATACCAGACAGCTATAAGACAAGTGATCTGGATGCTTTTACCATGTATTTTCCCAGGACAGATCAGTTTACATGCAACATCTGCTTTTCACAGGGGTTGTGCTGTAGGGTCCTGCTTTTACAGTTTTACAATATATTTACACGATAGCCCAGATGAGTTGTGATATCTTGTTTGCAGTGGGGTTCTGTTTGACACAGTTTCTACACTGTATTTACCCAGGATAGAACAGCTGAGATGCATGATCTTTTTTTTTCCAGTGGGATACTCCTTTTACCCATTTTTATAATGCATTTACCCAGGACAGCCCAAGTGAGAGGCAATTTCTCATTTTCAGTGGGGTCCAGTTTTTACTATGTATTTTTCCAGGATAGAGCAGTATAGTGGGCTTGTTTATTTAATTAACATATTTATAACAAAGCAGTAGTGCATATTTAAATGTTTTCTCCATGAAGGATTAGTAACTTAATAACCTGGCAGTGATAACTTTGTTCTCATCTTGAAGTTGGTACTTTTTGTTCATGTGAAAGATAGATCTGTAATGTGGGGAACGTCCTGCAGAAATCCTCTAACCCTGCGAGTGGCTAGCTGTACCTGTGTGACTGGAGGAGCGGTTGGTACTATGTGGAGTGTGAGCAGGGAGCAGCCAACTAGTCGCGCCATACGAGACTGTGAGGGATTCATTCTCACAAGTCAGAAGTCGGGACTTGGCTGGGACTGAGTTAGACGGCTGATGCCAACAAAACAATAAGAATTAATAACCAGCCTGACTTTATAATAAAAGGAGCAGTGAGGTAAGTGTTCTGTTTTGTATTAATTTTGTTTGTACTGACTGGCCTTATCTGACGGTGAGAGGCTGGGTTGCATCCAGTGACTCGAGTGATCCCTCTTTCCCCCAAGCTTGCCCCTTGCTGCCAGCCTCCCATCTCCCTGCTGTGAGTAAGCATGGAACCAATGAAGTGAAGTCCACATGCAGCTGATGGTGGACGGCAATTCTTCAGCATTAAAGCCTGTGCTGCATTCGAATGAGGCATTAGGTCATGTGTGTTTTTTGGCTTTGGTGTCTGGGATGACTCCTGAGTGGGTGTTTAAGGTGGGATGAGTCTACCACTAGCACTGCCCCTGCCATTGCCATGTGACTAGGCTGTGTACATGCCACGAGACGTGCCTGGCATTAGGTCATCATCATCTGTTACAGTTGGCTGTGCACCCCTACAGGTTGGCTGTCATGTGTGGGTTGTGCTGGAGTGCTTGATGGTGTTGTGGTTCATATGGGGATTTGGGGGTTGGCTGCCACGTACTGGATATGAATGGGAAACATCATCCTGCTGTAGAGCAGTAATAATTAAGGTCATGCCATTGTCCTATGTCTCACAGATGTTGCTGAACCCTTGCTGCATGTCAAGTCTGTAATGTCATGTATATGCCCTGTATTTCATGCAGCTGTCCCTGCTGAGCCTTACCCTCCCTGCTCCAACCCTCTCAGTTCAGGGTACATGCAGATAAAGCATTCATGACCTGGTATGCATCCTGTGTCAATGTTGGGCCTTGAGGGACCCTCCAGTGGGTCCGATGCATCAGTTCAATTCTCTGGCATGGATAGTCTGTGTACGTGTCTGCTGTGTGACAGACACATGCACCTCCAGACTGGTGTTTTGCATGCCCTTCTTGCCGCCTTGTATGTCTGACTGTGTGGTGCACTGTTTGGGGTGGCAGAGTCTTCTGCTCAGGTTGCAAGATAACAAGTGCAATGCCTGCTGCAGTGGTAGCAGACTGTACTCAAGAGAAGTGATATATAGTCGGATGCTTGAAGGGTGGCTGGGATTTTTTGCTTTAGTTTTGACCATTTTTTATTTTTAAAGAAAATAAAAAGCAGTTATTTTGATAGTGATATTGGTTGTTTGTAACAAGTCAAAGAAGACTTTAAAAGCAGCCAAATAGTCTCAAAATGCAACAGAATGCATCTAAAACCTAATAAGCTTCTGGGGGCCGCCAAGGCCCCCAGATCCTTGGCCCGTGGGGGGTTGCGGACACTGTAGTTCATAAAGACCCACACCTCTCCCACCTCTATAGAACCAGATTTACACAGGAAATGCTGAAAGGTGAAGTTGACCAAACATGATAACTTACTTGACTTTTCTGTCAACTTGAACTTTTAAATTATTTTCCAGCCTTTCACAAATAAAGCTTACTACATGCACTGAATGGAGGCTGATGGCTTGGATGAAAAGATTATATATTTCTGAAATCAATGACTGTAATTTACAGAATATGTATATAATGCTCATCACTGCTGGGCTTGATGGAGTGCACAGTACTATATGGCACAGGTATTTAATTTTTGTTTTTAGTTTTGTTTAATCCTCAAACGCACATCTCCCCCCAACAACCACCACACAAATCTGTATCTAAACTTGCTCTGTAAACCAACTGTGTGAGTGCAAAACTGTAAAAGCTGTGTGCCTTATCCATTTGAATCAACCTATCATACATAGAAATGCAGCCCTTTCTCCCCGTGTCTAAGGGTACAAATGGAATATGATCATGGGAAGGGGGCGCCCACAGCAGCAGAAACACTTCCAGTGCCCACGTTACCCAGCCCCAGATGTCATACACAGGTCCCCTTTCCTCGCTGGTGCTGGATGAAAACAACAGGTTAATGCGTATTAAACAGTTCATTTCAATAACGGATTGTCCACATGGAACTTGAAGAAACAACAGGGATCCCAAATTCATTAAACATATTGACACACAGCTCTGGGTAGCATCAGTTGATTCGTGGGAAACACATTCAGCTTTCATATGGCCGGTATGGCCATAATAGCAGCTTTTACCTGGACTGAGGAGGTTGCAGAGTGTTTAGGGCAGCATTAACTCAGGACTGCCATGGTCACAAAAGTTTGAAGGTAGCACAAGTCCCAAAACAGTTCACAGTGCTTAACAGCCCATTATTCTTCACAGGCACCCAAACTCTCAATGATATCCATCTCTCTCTGCACTGGCTCAGCAGGTCTCCCTCAGAACATGCAATCCTTGCAGTTTGGGGATTTGGGGGTTCCATTACGACTCCCAGGAGCTGACTTTGATAAGATGGCCAACAGAGTTAAGCTAGCCCTGGCAAAAAGAAATATAGGTGAGGGGTTACAGGCAAAGTGGGCAAGCATTAAAGATGCAATACTTCAAGCAACATCCCATTGTGTTTGTGAGAAAAGGAAGTGCAAAAGAAGAAGAAAACCACTTTGGTTCTCAAACACAGTAGCAGAAAAGGTCAGAGACAAAAGGCTGGCCTTCAGGAAATATAAGGGAACGCAGCAGGATGAAGATAGGGAGGCATACTAAACTTCCCTAAGGGAAGCAGGGAAGGCAGTAAGGCAGGCAAAGACCCAGACTGAGGAAACACTAGCACGAACAGTAAAGAAGGTGACATACTTTCTACAGATACATTAGTGAAAAGAGAAAGTCCAGAGGGGATATTGTTAAGATCAAAGGGGATAGGGGGTGTGTGAGGAGGTGGACCATGTAAACGCATCTATCCTAAATAGATACTTCTGCTCAGTATTTACTGAAGAGAAATTAGGGCAGGGCCTACAGCTATGCACCATGGACACAGGGGGGAGGGAGGTGTGCACTAGTCCTTTCACAAAAGAAAGGGTCCTACAAGAGCTCGATAAGCTCAGGGTGGACAAGGCAATGGGACCGGATGACATACATTCCAGGGTACTAAAGGAGCTAAGAGTGGAACTAGCAGAGCCATTAGCAGAACTGTTTAGTGAGTCTCTGAGCACAGGAGAGGTCCCAGAAGATTGGAGAAGGGCTCTTGTGATCCCGCTCCACAAGAGTGGTAGCAGGGAGGAGGCAGGGAACTACAGACCAGCCAGTCTTACCTCAGTGGTGGGCAAGATTATGGAGACACTTCTTAAGGAAAGGATAGTGCAACACCTGGAATCCATAGGAGCACAGGATCTAAGACAGCATGGGTTTACAAAAGGAAGGTCCTGTCAAACTAATCTCATAGATTTCTTTGACTGGGTAACCAGAGTGGTGGACCAAGGGGGAGCAGTTGATGTTGCCTACCTTGCCTTCAGCAAAGCTTTCAATACTGTTCCACATAGAAGATTGATTAATAAGCTGGGTAGGCTCGGGGTGGGTCAGACATTGGTCAACTGGGGGGCAAACCGGTTGATGGGCAAAAAACAGAGAGTGGCTGCAAACGGTATACAGTCAGAAGAGATGCAAGTCACAAGTGGGGTACCTCAGGGATCAGTCCTGCGGCCAGTCCTCTTCAATATCTTCATCAGTGACATTGCAGATGGACTGGAGGGTAAGGTTTACCTGTTTGCAGATGACACCAAGATCTGCAACAGAGTAGATGATCCAGATGGTGTGGGCAGAATGAGAAGAGATCTGGATAAACTATCAAAATGGTCGGAAGAGTGGCAACTGGGATTTAATGCAAAGAAGTGCAAGATCATGCACATAGGCAAGAGAAACCCTGAAGCCACCTACAGGCTGGGAGGGGAGTTGCTGGCAGTCACAAAGGAAGAAAGAGACTTGGGCATCATCATCACCGATGACCTGAAATCATCCAAGCAGACCTCTAAAGCAGTAGGTAAGGCTAGAGGGATGTTGGGGTGTATTAGTAGGGGTATTACAAGTCGGAAGAGGGAGGTAATAATCCCTCTTTACAAGACACTGGTTAGGCCCCATCTGGAGTATTGTGTGCAGTACTGGAGGCCACACCTTCACAAGGACATTAACCAAATTGAGGCAGTCCAGAGAAGGGCAACCAAAATGGTGCAGGGACTGCATCAGAAAACATATGAGGACAGATTAACTGAACTCAATATGTATACCCTAGAGCAAAGGAGGGAGAGAGGTGATATGATTGAAACATTCAAACACCTTAAGGGCATTAACAAGGTGAAAGAGTCTAACATGTTTCAATATAAGAAAAACAGAAGGACAAGAGGACACAGCATGAGATTAGAGGGAGGCCGATTAAGGGGTAATGTGAGTAAGTTCTTTTTCACAGAAAGGGAGATGGATGCATGGAACGGCCTACCTCAGGAAGTGGTGGATATCAGTACAGTGCAGGGCTTCAAACAGGCATGGGATAGGCATAAGGGAGCAATACAGATGAATATGAATAGACAGACCATTGACAGAGCAAAGGCCTATGGCACATTCATAGGGTAGAAAAAGAAATGGGGAGACTGGATGGGCCTTGCGGTTCTTATCTGCTGTCAACTTCTATGATTCTATGTTTCCCGCATCGTTTCCCAGAACTGGCAGCAACTGTCCCTGACTTGAGAAGGGGACACATCCCATGGAGCTCCAAGGCAACTCGCTCTCTGGATACTACATTCCCTGCCGCATTCTTGCCCACTGGCTCCCTACACGAATCGGTGCAGGCTGCCAGGGCACTCTGCGACTTGTGGCTGCTGGCTCACTTCTTGACTTTAGCTGCCCTCCAAGATACTGTGTAGCTTGTGGCTACTGGATCCCATTTCTTCCTGTGTGTCCCCCCCCCCGCCAAGTGCCACCAGCTGAGGCCGGAGTGAGCAATTGTCCTGCTCGGCCCCAACTCAGTCTTACTCTCTCGCCACTCACTCCTCCAACTGGAACTCCCTCTCCTGCTTAAACTGCTGGGCTTTATCCCCCCATGTACCTGTGGTGACCTCCTGACCTGCAAGAGGCTCCACCTGAGTGCTGAGAAGAATTAACCCTTTTTCCTACCGGGCTGAATTAGGCCACAAAACCCCAGGGAGGGGCGAATAGCCTAGTAATCTCCCAAAAGGGGTGGGGTTTGTTACATAAACATCGAAACTTGATGGCTGATAATGCCCACTGGGCCCATCTAGTCTGCCCATGTTTAGTTATGATCACTTTTGCTGCAGACCCAACTTGCCCTACAGCTCTGTCTCTTCCACCCCCTTCCTTCCTCATAGGATTCCTTTGTGCCTGTCACAGGCAGTTTTGAAACCCACCACTGGTTTCACCCCACTGCCTCCCATTGAAGGCTGTTCCAAGAATCCACCACCCTTTCTGTGAAGAACTATTTCCTCTCATCTCTCCTGAATCTACCTCCTTCCAGCTTCATATCATGACCCCTTGTTACACAGCACCTTTTTCTCTGAAACATATCTCCCTCATGTACCTTATTATCCCCCAAGAGGTATTTAAAGATCACCATAACATCCCCACTCTCCCTCCTCTCCTTCAGGGTGTACATATTGAACTCTTTCAGTCTCTCTTCATAGGGCTTCTGATGCGGACCTTGTACCGTTTTGACAGCCCTCACCTCTCTTCTTGTCGCTTTCTCCTTTTTCCAATTGTTTCCACTTCCACACCGTTCTCCTTTGACTACTCCTTTTCCCTTCTTCCTTTGCTAAATGTCTACTGAAGTAACATTTGAATCATACATTGAGGACCACGGTTGCCTCCTGGATGAAAGCAGGCCATCACCTCAGTTAGTTTGCTTGGATGAAACTTCAAATGTGTCTTGTTTTCAGAAACCGCACTAGCTGTACTAGCCTGTAAGTCAATGTAATGCTAACATTAACACTCCTCGCCTGCCCCTTGTTTCACTTTCTCCCTAACCCCCTCACCTGATTCCAGTATATATTTTTACCACTAGGTTAATACTGTTGTTGACTTGCACTGTATTCTTGTGAATATATTTAATCCTTGTATAAATGTGTAACACACAAGACTATAATCGTGTTTCTTTAATAAGTATAACTCTACAGCTGTAAGATCCCTCCCGTAGGGACCCTTCTGAAATTACAGTAGGTGTCTCACCTAAATGAGGCTATCCAAGCATACGAACATTTCTAAGTAAAAATGCAAATGTTTACCCAGCGGTATCAGCAGCACTTTAGAGACAGCATACAATACTGATTGTGAAGAGAAAATTCTCCACAGACATGACATGAAAACCTGTATAATCCATAGAGACACACATTGTTTTGGGGTCTAACATGTAATTCTGTGGAACTCTGCCTGTGTGTGTGTGTGTGTGTGTGTCTGTGTGTCTGTGTGTAGCTACAACTCTCGCTTACCTGGTCTCGGTTGCCGACATGTGCGTATGGCAGTTCTCCTGTCATCAGTTCATATAACACAATCCCATAAGAGTAGACATCTGACTGGAAGCTGTAAGGGTTGTTATCCTGCATCCGGATCACCTCAGGTGCCTGCCAAGCAAGATTTAAGAATTACATTTGCAACCTGTGTCCTTTAAGTGGATAATTCTTGTAAGTGGTAACACACTCCAGGGTGAATGTCTAGGCTATACAACCTCAGCTGGGTTGGGAGGCATGAGGCAAAGTCAAGTGCCTTAAATCTCCCAGGAAGTACAGTAATTGCTGTATAACTGCAAACCCTTCAGTGTATCACATCATGGATAAATGGTTAAACATTTATTTATTTATTTAAATGTGTGGTCCAGGACGGGCACACTGTGCCGAAGCTCATTTTCAGGTACCACTGCGGGAAGGGGAGTCGTCTATGGGGGTTAGGGGGACAGATGGGGTAAATGTGTTATAGAAATACAGTTGCAAAAATAAAACAAGACAAGAACAACAGTAGATGTAATTCAGCACTGGAAAAAAGTGCACTGACATAATACTGAACTAAAATAACTCAATACAGCTCAGAGACTGAAAAACAAGCATCAACATATATGCACCTGCAGTGAGAAGGAAAAGAGGGGATATGATTGAAACATACAAATACTTCCACAGAGTTAAGTCAAGTGAATAGTGGGGAATTGTTCAGACTGAGTGGGAACACAAACACCAGGGGCAACTGCAAGAGGCTGATGGCGGGCACGTTTAAAAGAGATACCACAAAGTATTTTTTTCCTGGAAAGGGTGCTGAAAGGCTGGAATAGGCTGCCAGAGGAGGTGGCCCTGTATGAAATCAGGGAGGATTTAAAGAGAGTGGTAGTAAAGACCACACCGGAGAGGGGAACTGAGGAGCCTCTAGAGCTCTCTCATTCCTCACTAGTTAGGTAGGAATGGGCAGCACTATGGCGGTTGGTCTTTGCCAACAGAGTCCAGATTTCTATGAGTAAAGGGCAAAATGAGCAGACAAACAGAAGAAAATGAGGGCTTGTCGTGGGAATGGTACTGTGTTTATAAAAGGCAGTAACTAAAGGTGGGGGAGAGGGTGCCAAATCTGGAAAGCAGGGGAAGAGGTGAGGAAGGGGGAGGAGAAAGTCAGGGAGATAAAAAGGCCACTCTCAGGTACAGGAGGAGCAAACTGATCCCCGAGGAGAGCTATGAAAGAGGAAGAAGGGAAAGGAGTGGTGGAGGGAGGGGAGGGGAGGGGAGGCTGTTCTAGAGGCGACAGGGGAGATGAGAGCAGAAGGCAGATTGCCCAGCAGAGGTTTTGCAACGGGGAGATATAAAGAGTGGCTGTCAAGACCCTGGTTTATCTACTGCACCATCTCTACTGCACCACTGTCTGGGAATGTTATACAGGGTACATCCTCACACCCACCTGGTGGGTATTTTAAGGCTATATGGAGACCAGCTTAGTGCAGGATGGTGAGGTGCTGAGGATCGGGTGTACGATGGGGATGTAGGAGTACAGAAAATATGTAAAAAAAAAAAAAAGGATGGGCATATAGATAAGTGAAGGGATGGGAAGAAGAGTGAGGAGATGCAACAAGGGAGGGAGGAGAACCAGTCTTAACCCCCAAACAACTCTAACTGGATAGGATTTCTCTTAGCATTTTATATGAAATGTAA
This sequence comes from Neoceratodus forsteri, assembly GCA_016271365.2. Taxonomy (NCBI): domain Eukaryota; kingdom Metazoa; phylum Chordata; order Ceratodontiformes; family Ceratodontidae; genus Neoceratodus; species Neoceratodus forsteri. The sequence goes on from CM028129.1 coordinate 1,052,936,704, forward strand.
ATGTGTATAAGCAATTTGGAAGCACTGTCACTGTGTGGCATGGCCTGGTTATCAAAAAAAAACAAAGCTTTTTTGTTTTATAAAAAGACCCAGTCTGATTGCTTTGCAATGTTGGAAGTGCCTCTATTTGGAGTTTGCCAACCTCTAGCACTGGTTAAACTGGTCAGGCGCATACAGGAACTCACCCCTTAAAAAGCTGTATGGCAGTTCCACCACCTGTCATCTTTCTCCACTGACAGCTATAGGAGAGTTCCACCTTCTAGAAATGACAGCGCCACCACCTAGAAACGAGTTCCCTACCTAAACCGTTCCAATGTAACCACTAGTGCTCTGTTAAGTAAGTTAGAGAGCAAGCCACCATGCCTTTAGACATGGAGCACACATTTTTATTGTGATCAAAAGTAACAGACTCCAACAGAAAAACCATAGCCAATGAGCAAGACACACTTGGTAACTTGGTGTAATGTAGACAGAAATAGGTGGCTGCCCATTGTGGCTGTCTCCAACATAGTGTGGATCATGTATGTCTCAGCACCCCATGAACTGATCCTCTTCACTTTTGAATACATTAAAACTGGTGGAGTTTACTATGTGTTGAGGTAGTTTATTCCATTTGGTTGGGACTCTGTAAAACAGTTTTTGTTTCTTTTTTTGTACAGGTATGTGGAATCTCGAATTGTTTATTGTGTGATCTTAATTCTACTGAACGTTCCAACTGGGTGAGGTCACAACCCTTTCTTAACTCGTTAATTATATTGTAAAATTGTAAGAGATCTTCCCTCGCCCTTCTCTCCTCTCGGGACATCAGCTGAAGTTCCTCCAGTCTTGTGGAGTAGGGTAGATCTTTCAGTCTCATAATCAACTTTGTGGCTCTTCTTTGCACACCCTCTAAAAGCTTAACATCCTCTTTTTGGTATGGTGACCCATAGTCCAAATGAGGTCTGACATAATTCATATACAAATTCATAATGCAGTGTTCGTCCCTGGATATGAATGCTTTTCTATTATGTTGATGTATTTGTTAGCCATTAGTGTGCTTTCTCTAACCTGAGTATGCATACTGAGTGAGTTGTCAATAATAACTCCCAAGTCTCTTTCGTTTCTAATTTCTGGTAACAATTTATTGTTAACATAGTAAGGTTTATTTTGATTGCTACGGCCCAAATGAAGTACAGTGCATCTGTCTAAGTTAAAGAGACAGTTTGTTTGTCTTAGTCCAGTCAATAACTTCCAAGTCCTTTGCTAATGATTGATGATTTTTTTCCGTATCCACTACCCCTGTAATTTTGGTTTCATCAGCAAATTTTAACGTGGTATTTTAGCACATTATGCAGAACTTGAATAAAACAGTTAAACAGAAGGGGTCCCAGAACTGATCCTTGGGGTACTCCACTTGTAATCATAGATACAAAGATACATAGACAGTGTCGGCAGATAAGGGCCTATGGCCCACCCAGCCTGCCCATTTGAGCTTGTAAGTTCAGTTTGTTTTCCTAGAAGTCTGTTGCCCCTTGCCCCTGACCTCCAGAATTCCTTTATGTCTATCCCATGCATTCTTAAATTCAGTGATTGTTTCAGCCCCCACCACTTCCTCTGGCAGGGTGTTCCACTTGTCCACCACCCGTTCTGTGAAGAAATTCTTTCTCATGTTTCCTCTGAATCGTCCTCCCTCCAACTTCATTCCATGCCCTCTAGTCCTGGAACATCTTTTTGCTTAAAATAGTGTTTTCCTGCACCTGTTCCTCCCTGTAAGATACTTGTATGTCTCTATCATATCCTCTCTCCCTCTCTCCTCCAGGAGTACATGTTCCAGTTCCTTCAACCTGTCTTCATAGGACTTGTGATGCAATCCATGCACCATCTTTGTTGCCCTCCTCTGAACCTTTCTACCCTGTCTATGTCCTTACGAGGTATGGTCTCCAGAACTGTACACTGTACTCCAGGTGGGCCTCACTAGTGTCTTGTATAGCGGAATTATGACCTCCCTTTTCCTGCTGGTGATGCCCCTGCCTATACATCCCAGCATCCCTATTTGCTTTACCTGCTGCCTTGTCACACTGTTTCCCTACCTTGAGGTCATCAGAGATGACAACCCCAAGATCCCTTTCCTGATCGGTGCACGCTATATCCTCACCCCCCAACTGATATATTGTGCCAGGGTTTTTGTGCCCCATATGCATTATCTTGCACTTCTTTGCATTGAATTTCAACTGCCAAACCCCTGACCATTCTTCAAGTTTCTGCAGGTCCCTTCTCATTCTGTCTACACCCTCTGGTGTGTCTACTCTGTTACAGAGCTTTGTGTCATCAGCAAACAGTGAAATTCTGCCTTCTAGGTCCCTAGAATGTCACTGATGAAGATGTTGAATAGGACTGATCCCTGTGGTACCCCACTGGTCACTCTTCCTCTGTGGAGTGACAGCCATTTACCACCACCTCTGTGTCCTGCCACCCAGCCAGTTACTACCCACCACACTACTGTCCTGACCACACCCATATTCCTCAGTTTGTGTAATAGTCTTCTATGTGGCACAGTGTCAAAGGCCTTGCTGAAGTCCAGATAGGCCATGTCCACTGCCCTCCCTGATCCACCTCCCTAGTCACCCAGTCAAAAATTCAACGAGGTTGGTCTGACATGACCTCCCTGGTGAAACCATGCTGCCTTGGGTCCTGTAGTCCATTGACAACCAGATGTTCCACCAATCTCTCCTTCAGTAGTGCTTCCATGATCTTCCCCACTACCGAGGTGAGGCTGACTGGTCTGTAGTTCCCTGCTTCCTCTTTGTTCCCACTTTTGTATAAGGGACTACATCTGCTGTCCTCCAGTCTTTGGGTACCTCCCCTGTTTCCAGTGATCGGCTAAACAGGATAGCCAGAGGTTCAGCCACCACCTCTCTTAGTTCTTTAAGGACCCTGGGGTGCACCCCATCTGGCCCCATTGCTTTATCAACTCTTATTACTTCCAGTTCCTTCAGGACCCTTTCTGTGTAAAGGGACTTGTGTCCATTTCTGCACTATTCTCACCCCTTGTACTCCCTTCAGACCCATTACCCTCCTCTTCCTCAGTAAAGACTGAGCAGAAATACCTGTTCAATATGTCAGCTTTACTGTTGTCATCCTCCACGCCCATCCTCCCCTTCAGTCTCACTATCCCTCCCTTTGTCTTTCTTTTTCACTTATGTACCTGTAAAGGTTTTGTCCCCTCTACCCACTGATTTTGCAATGTGTTCTTCTGTCTGAGCTTTGGCTTCCCTTACTGACCTCCCTGCCTCCTTTGCTTCTCCTGGTACTTCTCCCTATCCCCTTCTGCCTGTGTCTTTTTGTATTGCCTGAGTGCAATCTTTTTGGCTTTCACTTTCTTTGCTACCTCTTTGGAAAACCATAATGGTCTCCTCTTCCTTTTCCTCTTGCTAACCTGCTTAATGCATAATTCTGTTGTTCTTGTAATCCCCATTTTAAATACTGCCCACTGTTCCTCAACCCCTGATTCCTGTCCCATTCCCCTTAATGCCTCTTTCAAGTATCTCCCCATTTTCCCAAAGTCTGCCCCCCTAAAATCCAGGATACGTGTTTCTGTGTGGTTTGGTTCTGCTCTTTCTGTGATTTCAAACCACAATGACTGGTGGTCACTGTTTCCCAGGTGCTCCCCCACTGTTATCCCCATCACATTGTCCCTGTTTGTGAGCACAAGGTCCAGTATTGCCTTCTGCCGAGTTGGTTCCATGACCAGTTGCTTGAGGAAGGCACCCTGAAGGAAGTCCAGGATAAATCTGCTGCTAGTTGATGCTGCTGCTGGGATGCTCCAGTCCACGTCGGGAATACTGAAGTTTCCAACCAGTACTACCTCACCCTTGTCTGCCATCCTTTGGATGGCTATCATCAACTCCTATCTGTTTCTTCCTCCTGGGCTGGTGGTCTATAGACCACACCTGTGCGGATGGCTGTCCCCATTTTCCTTTCCAGCTTAACCCACAGTATCTCTCCCCATTTGTTCCTCCTGGATCTCTGTGGCCTTATGTCATTTTTCACATACAGTGCCACTCCTCCTCCCTTCCTGCCTGCTCTGTCTCTTCTGAATATGTTGTAGCCAGGTATGGTCATCTCCCAGTCGTGGTTATCATTACACCAGTTTTCAGTGATGGTCACAATGTCCAGGTCTGACTGTACCATGACAGCCTCCAGATCTTCCATCTTGTTGCGAAGGCTCCTGGCATTTGCACACATGGCTTTCCATGATTTGACCTCCCTAGACTGTTTCACTGTTCTACTCCAGCCCCTTCCTTGGTTGTCATTTATCCCTGGTTCTCCTTGCTGTCTGCCCTTCTGCTGAATTTTGCCCCTTTTCTGCTTATCCACCTCTTGGGCACTAATCTCCATCTTTTGCACACTGCTTTGCAGAGATAGCCACTCCTCTGGTTCACTGGTTCCACTGCTAGCTGTGGGGGGTGAGCAAGTAGGTACCCTCCTTGCTGGCCTGTCACCCCCCTTTGCTATTTTAAATGCTTGTCAATGTAGCATTTAAACTTATCATTGAGTGCTTGGATTCCCCTCCAGGATGGATGCAGGCCGTCAGGCTTGAACAAACCTCCATCCCTCCAGGTGGGTCCCCAGTCACCAATGAATCCAAACCCTTCCTCACAGCACCAGTTCTTCAACTAATCAAAGTTGGAGTTGACAGTCTCCCCTGAATTCTTACCCTTTGGGTCCCATTGTCCAGCCATGAGTCTACCCATTTGACAAGATTTGTGCTATACCCCACATTTGATAACTTTTGAAGTAGTTCATAGTGGGAACCATGTCAAAAGCTTTCTTAAAGTCTAAATAGATGGCACTGCATGGTTTACCCTGATCTAGGTTATAACTGACGTTCTCGTAGAAAGTTATTAAGTTCGTAGTACATGATCTACCTTTATGGAAGCCATGTTGTGTGTTATCGATTAGGCCCAGATTATCAGCTCCTTTTCGAACCTAGCTTTAATGAGATTCTCATATATTTGCCTCTGCCACTGAGTAAACAGTGACTTACCACCACAGGAGTCTGCACAGGTCAGTATTTCCCAAAAGAATGCAGCCTTTAAAAAGTTATTTCTTCCGTAAGATTGTAGAAACCAGGTCCCACGGACTTCCCGGTTTTTTGTCTGCTGCCCAGCTCCACCCAAGGGCCTTGGTAGTCGACCAGTGCCCACGTTTCATTAGCAAGTAGCCATCATGTTATTAAAAATTGATTGAAAAGCTGTCGCCCATTGAATATAATGGGGCACGCCCCCGCGCTCTCACTGGCATCTTATCACCATGCTAGTGAGCGCGGGGAGGAGCTGTGGCAGACAAAAAAACCGGAAGTCCATGGGACCCGTTTCTACAATTTTATGGAGAAATAACTTTTGAAAGGTTGCTTTTTTTTTTTTTTTATCATCACTACTGTATTTTATCTCCCTGCTGTGGCACTACGGCATGGGGCATCCAGCCACCGGCTCTGCCTGCCCAGAGAGCTGGGTAGCTCAAACTGCACCCAGTAGGATCCGGGACAGCCATCATGCTATCCTGCTGGAGGGCTCCCCTCTGCCTCCACCAGCCAGGACAGCCCCAGACCCTCCCCGACAGGACTCCGACAAAGTCCTCCGGGCGGCTTGGAGCACGGCCATCAAGCTGCACAGTCGCACCCAGCCCTATTTTTCTCCTGTTTGTATGGCCCCTGGAGTGCGGATGTGCAATGACATCCAGGCACAAGGTGCCGACGTCTGCCACGCTCCCCCTCTGTTGTCACCGACACTATTAGTCCCCCCAGGCGTCCCCAGGGGCCACTACAGCGCGGTGAAGTTCCCCAGCCCACCCCAGGACTAGGAGAGCAACCTACGGATGCTCGATCCTAATCCTTCCCTGCCAACCCCCAACGGCCTGGGCTCGTTCCCGAACCCGGGTCACCGGTGTGGCATCCAGCGCCTCAACCCTCAGTGCCACTGGGCTGGCAATAGGCTGCATTCTTTTGGTAAATATTGACATACGCAGACTCCTGTGGTGGTAAGTCACTGTTTATTTAGTGGCAGGGACAATAAAAGATATGCTGGTGGATCTCTTTAATGAGTTTTTCCATTACTTTTCCTGGTACTGCAGTTAAACTTATAGACCTGTAATTTTCTGTGACAACTCTGCTACCCTTTTTGTGAACTGGTACCACCACTGCTTTTTTCAATCTAATGGAACCAATCTTGATGTTAGTGACTTATTAAAAAGTATTTGTAGTGGTAGACTTAAGTTACTAGATTGTTTTTTTTTTTAAATACCGTAGGTGTATCCCATCCAATCCTGCTGCTGAATATGGTTTTAGAGGTAGTAAGTCAGTTAATACTTCCTCATATGAGAAACCTGATGTCATGTCATTATTATTGTTATCTGGCATAGTGAAGTCATCTTTTTGGTTAAATACGGTGGAAAAGCACTTATTAAAGGTGTTCACAATTTTAACTGAATCGTTGATATTTTTACATTTACCTTTAGAAGTCCACTGGTATTTTTGTTTTACTTAAACTATTAACATAGGAAAAGAATGTTTTTTGATTCCCTTTGGTAACAGATAATTTAAATTCCAGACTGCATTTTTCTTTTTTTATAATATGTTTGCTTTTCCTTAGTTCATCTTTATGTTGGATATATGCTGTTTGGCTCTTAGATTTTTCATAGGTGTTATAAACTTTTTCCTTCTTTTTTATGTCTTTTCAGTTTATGGGTCATTCATAAAGGTATTCTACCTTTATTGTTTGAAATGTTTCTGTTTGGTACATGTCACTCCTCTGTAGTTTTAATTGTTTTTTATGGTATTCTAACATTCCTCAACAGTGAGTCTGTCTAGTATTTCTTCCCAATTAATTAATTTTTGGGTCTCCTGAATTTTGTTGCAATTTGCTTTGGAGTAATTTCTTATCATGTGTTTATTTTTGTTAGCTGTTGTATTAGTGGAATAAGCAAACGTCAACATAACATGGTCACTGTTTTCTAATGGTTCTTTAGTTAGCACTTCTGTGATACCAGTATTAATATTTGTTATAACTAGATCCAAGGTGTTATACCCTCGTGTTGGTGTAGTTACTAGTTGTTCTAGTCCTGCCCTTGAAAGTGAGTCTACAAAGTTTTGTTCGTGAGATGTGTTGCTAGTTAAATTTGTCCAGTTAATGCCAGGAAAGTTAAAGTCTCCCAGTATAATAACCTCCGATGTTTCAGCTGCAGTCAGGATTTCATTTATAAGTTCTTTATTATATTCAGGGGAACTATTTTAGGGACCTATACCAGTTACCTACTGTGTTTTTTTTTTTTTATTATTATAAATGGAAATTGGATCCATATCGATTCAATGTTTATGTTATCATCGTTTATTTCAAGATCCATAACCCGTAGGGATTGTTCAATGTACAGACACACTCCATCACCCTTTTTGTTCAGTCTGTTTCTGTAGTACAACCTGTATCCTTCTATTTTTGTGGACCATAAACTAGAGTTATCCCACCAAGTTTCTATTATTGCTATGTCGTCTATGTTGTCTCTTAGCAGGACTGTCTCTAGTTTTGTTTTCTTCACCAGACTGAGACTACAGGCATGTGTGGCTAGGCATTTAATTTCACTTAAATGCTGCTTTGTGGTTAATGAGTCATAGCTAAATCCTGCCCCCCTTAGACAGTTTAAAGTTTGTTCAATAAACTCTTCGATTTTTTTGCCCAGTAGTTGACTCATGCGTTTAAGTGTAAACCATCCCAGCAATACAACATGTAGTTTCCTTCACAAATCTCCCAGTTGTGAGACACTTCTTTCAATTTTCCAGGCACCACTTTCTAAGCCACTCATTTATGACTCTGGCTTTGTTATTATTATAATGGCCTAATCTAGGTATAGGCAAGCTGTCTGAATAACAAATTTCAGCCCCCCATGTTTCTAGTTTTTCTTGTAGGGTTTTGTATTAATTTTTAATATCTTCAATGATGGACCCTTTTAAGGTGTTAGTGCTTGCGTGTATAACCAATATGGGGTTGGGGCCTGCTGTTCTCAGAACTCGATCTACCTGGATGGTGATATCAGAGATTGTGGCTCCTCTACAACTGCTGCAGGTATGACTGTATTCGTCCATTTTGCATATTTGTTTATCACTGTATTTGATGATAGCGTCCCCTACAACAAATGATTGTCTGATGTTACTTGTTGTGTCAGTGCCTTTTTCACCTTACTCATTAGCAATCTGTGGTTTATCTGGACTGGTGCCCAAGTCAATTAATGTGTCACATATAACTGGTGTGCCAGGGTGATTTAAACTGGGGTCTAGGGCTGGCCCACCAGCGCAGTGGAAAGATTTACTACTGTGACGCGGGCGCCCAGGTTCGGGAATGAGCATGGGACACTCGAGGGCCAACCAGGGCAGCAATGGACTGGGCAGCCACTGCACGCTCTCCACTCCTGAGGGGGGTTGTGTGACTCTGGTTCAGTGTTCCCAGGTCACCACGGGGCACAGCGCTTACCAGAGCACTGACTAGTGTTTCACTAGGTGGGGTGGGTTGGATGCATGACATGGGTGCATTGCAGCATCTGTTGGTTCTGCCCCCCAGCAACACTAAAAAAAGAAAGAAATACCTACCAGTGATTGAATGATGCCTCCCACCCATGGTCCCGGCCTTGGGTCCCTGCTGCATCCATTAACTGGCACCTCTAGAGTTAAAGGGGTGATTCTGCGGGCTCCGCCATGGGAGGGGGGCAATCCAGGGGGCACTGTGGAGGAGGATGCTGGGGGTCTGCTTGGGGGGCATGGAGGCAGAAGGGGATGTCACCGACAAGCCAAAAAAGCATAATACGTAAAAAAAAAATTGGAGGGTCTAGACTAGGCTGTGTGTTGGGATTAGATATATTAGGTAAGGAACTGGCTGTCACAAACTGGTTCTCACTGCTCTCTAAGTCTGGGGTTAGGGTGGCTATTTCATGACTTTTAGTCTGCGTTTCTAATGCAGAGAATCGATTTGATAGACTCAAGTTTAGGGCTAGTAGTTTCATTATTACCTTGTTGTTTTCTAGATTTTGAAGGAATAAACGCCCCGTCATTTTCGGCTGTATCTTTGTCAATCGGGTTCGGGTCCTCTGAACTTCTCCTTTTACTGAGTCTGGAATTGTTAATCTCCTATGAAACATATACCCCAGTTTGTTTACTCAAGTCTGGTTTCCATCTGGTCTTGTGATGGCTCTAATTTATCCAGCCTAGTGCATAAATTTAGAATTTCTTCTTGTAGTTTGGTGTTTGTCATACATTTCTCACAGGTAAATTCCACCTTTATTGTCCTTTTATTATCAAATACATTAGTTAGTAGATACATTTATAGCCCACCTCACCATCCAGGGTAATTATTGTGTCTGTCATTGTATGTAATCCTTTGCAGGACTATAACTTTCTTTTTTTTTTTTTTCTTTTACTGATTAGCTTCTTAACTTAGTTTCACCTACCTTCTCTGCTTTATTCTGGTTAGTGTTATGCTAGTAAGGTATGCAGATACAGACCTCGCTTGCCAGGTATACCCCAATAGGACCAAAACTGTTTTACAGTGAAGACCCACCTTCAGTGCTTAGTTCCCGTTTGCCCTTTGCCCTGCAGACACTGCTAACATGTGGTGACACGCTTGTCTCAGCGCATGTCTCCATATGCGGTGCCGCGTGCACGCCCGCGAGCGCTCACCCTGCTCGCAAGGAGGGCGAGTTTTTATGTGTTTAAGAATGTGGAAGTGGATCACAGGTCACTTGACTGCTCCTGACGTAGTTGCCTACAATAATCAATTAAAAGTGTTTTAAAAATAATCCCTCAGGCCATTTAACTTTTCTAAAGTGCTATAGATTAGCAGTTGTGCAAAACAACAAATTAAAAGTTGATTATGTCTGTGGCGGATTTTCTGTAGTTCACTCACTCAAGAGAAATACAATTCCCAGTGGTGGGCTGAATGTAGGAATCTTAGCAGTGCTTCGACCAGCCTCGTAGGCAAATATCTATTGCCCCAATGAAAAAAATAAGTATTGCAAAGGTATGGCACTTCTACAGTACAGCAGAACAGCTCTGAAATCAGAATTCAGTCCTCACACTTTTAGGCAGCAAGAAAGAGGTAGACAAGGAAGGAGGGAACAGAGGTTACATGGGTGGTTACCAGTAAAAGCATTACCAGGGTGGGCTACTGCAATAGAGTAAAAATGGAATGAATCCACACAGGCAGTAAAAAAAGCTATAATTAAACTACAAGATTCCCAAAACCCTGTTGGATTTCTATTAACATTTACCACTCGAATCCAGTCAATGACCCCAAGCTATAACTGTAGCCTACTTGGCCACCAATTCCATACTAAAGGATTCTGATTCTTCATTGACACAAGGAGCACTCGCATGACACAGTGGTACTACTCTTGATTCTAGTCCAAAAGGTTGTGGGTTAGGGTTCTACACTGGGCACTTGGGCTCTTAACCAATAATATTAATGTGTGTGAATGCACATGCATGCGCGTGTGGTGGGGGTGATTCACTGGTGGGAGTTTCATCTCTGGATTCTATGGCAAGATGGAATTGATAGAATAAAAAAAAAAAAAGAGTTGTATATCAAATGTGTCTTAGCGAGCATTCCCTCTTGACGGAACAGGCTTTAATGCAATTACATCTGGCTGTGGCTAATGTTTAACACACAATGCCTGCCATATCTGTCTGCAAACAGTCCAGGCACTAACAATACCAAACTCACCAGTGCATTAAACATTTTGAGATACAGCATGTATGAAAGGCATTATATAATCCAAATTCTATTACTACTACTGCATATCCCATCAAGTCAACTCTAGCGATCTTTTGCAGTAGGCCTCACTACAGGTACAACGCACTCAGTATTATGAAATGGGTATTTAAAAAAATAAATAAATGAAACATGATTGGTGGAGGAGCTCTGAACTCATTGCTAACATCCCAGAAAAACTGCAATGGAAAAAAAAAAAACATCTGTGATCTCACTAACCTATCTACATTAAGCAACGCAGGTACAGCCTTATCAATATACCTCAATTCACATACTTTTTTTTTTTTTTGTTAGTACTTTTTACCCATGTGGCCCCTTGGTCTGCCATTCACATCCTGGCATCCATCCGTCTCCGGCTGCCATCCGGTTCTGTCCAGCCCCCAGTGAAGCCCCCACCACCATCTACCACTGCGGCAGGCAGTCCCCCTCACTTCCCATTGACACAGGATCCAGTATTGGGCGGTGGTGCCCCCGAGACCAGGCATTCCCTCTGACGGCCATCAAGCCGCCACGACTGAGTGCCATGCTCTTCCCTTTTTTGGCTTGACGTGGGCTGGGGCGTGTAATGACGCCTATGGGGGAAGCGCTGCCTCCCAGCGCCGTGCCCCAAGCTCACCCCTACCACACAGTGCCAGCGCACCACCCCCCACCTCCGCCAGAGGTAGCTAATGCACCAACAGCTGGGAGCACCCCTTCCCCAGAGAGGGGGAGAAGCTGCGGACGCTCAATCCCTCTCCGCCTCTTCCAACCCCTGGCGACCCGAGTCCATTCCCAAATCCGGGTCGCCAGCGTGAAGTGAGATGTGGTGTCCAGCGACTCAACCCTCAGCGCCACTGGGCCGGCTTCTTAATTCACATACTTGTATGGTATATATATTTTTTTTAATGGTTGCATCTGCCATCTACTGGTCATACATCAAAATTGCAATAACTCAACATGACTACATTATTCCCTTTTTTTTTTCTTTCTTTTCTAGTTTTTGATTATTTAAATTACATTTTTTTTTTAAATTATTTCTCGCTGGCCCATCGACGCAGTAGAGGAGCCTCCGCTTGTGGCACCAGCGACCCAGATTTGGGAATGAGCCGGGAGGCTGGAGGGTCAGCCGGTGAGAAATGGATCAAGTGGCAGTGCACACTCTCCATCTTCAGGAGAGGAGGGGCGGCGCTTCCTGCGTGGCGCCGGGTGACCATGGGAGAGCTTCCGGGGAGGGGCAAGGTTGAGGCTGGGAGGCATGCCGACGCTAGGCAGGGCTCCACCACTGCACGTCATGCCTCCTGATCCTAGGAACTGAAAAAAATCAACATAGCCCTGACTGGTCTCCTTGCCGCCGCGTAAGGCCCACCAGATGCCTGGATGAGTTGGGGGCATAGCAGGCCACCCCTTGCCCCTGCCCAGAGGGTAAACTGCATTTCTGTGGGGGCAGGCTGGCGGCGGTGAGCTGAAAGGGTCAGCCAAAGACATAAGGGAGCTTGTGCAACAAAAATATGCATAAAAATGATATCCTGAGTCATCCAAATGGACCCAGTTCATAACTGCAATAAGCCACTCCAGAGTGTGCATTATGGTGGGATAAGGACTCATCTTGCATGGTAGAAGCACTCAGCCTTTCTTGCCTTGTGCATCAACCCCCCCGCCCCCCGAGGTGTGCCGTTACTCCCAGCACAAAGTACATGCTGTCATGCCTTATTGCTTAAGTGATGCAGAAATCCTGTTGCTGTTTTCTGCCAGTACATGAATGTCAGGACATACTGAGCTTGATTATGAAAGGTTGAGCAAAACACTACTTTAAAGTGCATCTGTCATATTTGGGAAAACTTTAAAAACTTACTATTTATACACCAGTCAGCTTATATTTTATAGATCTTAATGTATTTCTATTTTTAAATTCTTCATTATGGTTTGTTTACATGGAAACAGAATCCTTGCCTGCTACAATTGATGCACTTCTGCTGTTTAATCTTTTGCTTAAGTCAAAATCTTCTGTTTGTGACATCACTACCATTTCCAGAGCAACAAATTGAGGATTAGAACATTAGCAAAGAATGGAACTGCAGAAGTAGAGGAACTCTAGGGGACAAGGGTCCTGTTTTCATCAAATTAACCTGGTAATTAACAAAGGGAAGATAAATGCTGACAATGTATAATCCACAAGCTAACAGTTACATTTCTGAGAGTTTTCCCAGAAATAAATTCCCTATTTTACGCAGCTGGGAGCTGATGTCATTTCCATCTTTGGTATTTGCCAATATATCTGAATGAAACCTTGATGGGTAAGGCATGCCAATAATAGGCCTCCTAAATACCGCTCTTCTGTAGTTTTGTACCACTCATGGTTTGCTTTGTCCACTCTTCCACTGTGGCCCCATTATACGTCAGTTTACAAATTTATGCTAACATTCACCTTAGTCAAAAATGTCTCATGTTATTAACCATACAAAGGCAACAAGTGTTCCTGGATCTCAAACCACTTGTGTTGGCACTAGGGTTGTTCAAAATTCCTCCGACAGAATCGAATACATCGTATTTTTTGTGCCCCCTCCCAAGTTCGTATTTTCAGTCTTAAAGGTAGAAAATCTGAAACTCTGAAAAGAGGTCGGATGTGGAATCGGAATCCGATTCCTAATCCGCATCTGACTGCAATTCAAGCGTGTCTGTAAACCCGGAAGTGCTCTTCTCTTCCACCAGTCTTTGACACCCCTCCCCCTTACCTTGAGTGCTACACTGCTGCTACAGCTATCGTTGTCTGCTGTCATTGTGGGTCCTTTCCCTGTCCTGATTCCACACAGGTGTGCATCTTTTCTGTGTGACTTAAATGACCACCTGCACAGATGACTCTGGTCCCGAACTTTAAACAGTGCCATTGTCAGACCACTCCCACCAACCCCAACCTGCCAGCCACCATTTTACCGGTCCCTAGCAGTCACCCTCTTGGTGGCTTGTGCCCTGTTCCTGTGAACTGTCCTCCTGTGGTCACTCCTGGTGTCCTGCTGTACTCTGGATCATCAACAGTTGCTCATGTTGGCTACTAGCCCAGTAGGTAGTCTCACAGTGGAGTGTCAGCCCCCCCCCCCCAAACCAGACAGTTTAAAAAAATCCCCTGTCCAGTCCTGGAGTCAATTCAGATGATCAGCTACCTCTGTCCTGACTTCCATCTAGCATCCCAGTCCAATGGTTACATCAGTCAGTGGCGAGTCAGACTGGATGGGTGCTGGAGGAGGCTACTGGAAGGTGCCTACCAGCATCAATACCTATTTTACTGCACAGCGTCAGAGACACTGGAATGGGCCCGCCAAGAATCCCAAGGTTTGATGCAGATAGCCCCCCATTCCCAATTCCCCCAGAATGCACATCGAGGACGCACTCAGCTCACTAAATGCATGAGTCAGTGGCCAGTGCTGTCACACTTATTGGGTTGTTTTGCTGGCGGAGGGGCAAGGATGCCACAGGCAGAGTATGGATTGGACAAGGACTGAGGACTACAAAAAACAAACAAAAAAAAAAAAAACACAAAAACACCTGGCAAAGGAGGAGAGACAGGTAGCAAACGTGTTGGGGAGGGTGAAGAGAGAAAGAGAGAGAGAACAGAGCTGCTGGTCAGACTGACTCCCCCCACCTATGACCACTAGCCCACTAAGACCCAGGGCCAGACCACATGAAGTACAAGTGCAGACCAGGTTGAAGAAAGCAGAAGGACCCCTTGAGGCCAGGCACTATGGTGGAAGGGGGAAGGGACTAGTAAAGGATAAACTTTTTGTGTGTGGGAAGCTGTGGGTGTGTAGTTTTACTTTGTATTGTATACTGTAGGGGGGTTATCTGCTGGTTCGGACACAGAACTGGAAATTCTGATTCCATTCCAATTCCATAAACAGAGTCAGACAGAAACTGGAATTACTGAAATTCCAACTTTGTACTCACTGAACCGATTCCAGAGAACTCGAGCTCGTCTAGTTGGTCTCCATTTTTCCCCCTAATTTTTATAATATACTCTAACTGGATGGTCAGATTAGCTCTATGGTTATGATACCACAATCAGCTACCATATGACAGCTTATATCGAGGGTAGTGTTTTTTCTCAATCATTTAAAAAAAAATGTGAACTCAACAATTTCAGTACAATGAAAAATAGGACTGAAGCCTCCGGAAATGCTCTACAATGTGAAACAGTATTATCTTTTTTAAACAAATTTTGTTCAACTACAGTCATTTTAAAAAGTTTGCAATTTATATCTTTAACAGTTTGAGCTATCCAGTGTTGCTGGCCTAGCTGGTCTCCTTTGTTATTGAAAGCTTCAGAATGTTAGTCAACCAATCAGAAAGCAGTATCAGCTGGTGGTACAGCTACAGATGTTTGTTTCACAAAATGCATTGTGAGGGAACAAGAACTTCTAAAACCTTCAGAATCACTTATCTTCATTCAGAAAATAAAAAGAATGGTATATTGATGTTTTTACCAGAAATACATTATTGTTAAAAACAAACAAACACACAAACAAAAAAAAAAAAACACACAAACTGATGACTAACAAATACTGTTGCTTTAAAAAAATAGAAATCAGCCAGCCTGTTGGCACAAAGGGTAGCGCAACCGCTGGTTGCAATGATGACCTGGGTTTGGGAATGAGCCTGGAGAATCGGAAGGTCAGCTGAGGGGAGGCCATCGACAACACCTGGATTCCTGGCAGTGGCTAGAAGTCTGTGCTCCTGCCGCCTCATGTGCATGTGGGTCTGGGACACAGCGGGCACTTGCACGCTGCACATGGGTGCATGTGTGATGCGCCTTGGATGTCACTTCATGTCCAAGTTTTGTGGGAGGGGGTCATCAACTAAGAAAATACCCTCACTCGGCACAGCATGATGTTACCAGGCACTACTACAAAACTAATGCCAAAAAGATGCCTGCATAAGTCTCGGAGAGGACCTAACAATGATCTCAGTTCTTCCCCCTCTTGGGGAGCCCCACAGTGAAGGGTAAATCATGGGCCTCCCGCCCAGGCAGCCAAGGGACTGCAGGGGTGGGGGTGGGGAGTGTGGATCTAGGGAATGGTATGTGGCACATCCCCGCATGACCTGAGAGAGCTTAAACAGAGCTAAAGAAAACCCCAACAGAACAGAACAGAAATCGGCAGCTCCAAGAAAGTACAGTTACGTAAGAACTTACCGTAACAGTAGATCTTTGAGAGGAGCTCTTGCAGCAGGTTACACCAGAAGGACAGAAGCAGACAGGCACTAGGACCACACAGAAAACTTCTAGCTAGCAGTATACAGCAGGGGGACTGCCCCCTGACATCGGCCCACCCCCGACGTCAGCTAATGGTATAAAAGGTGCAGTCCCCCAGCCCTACTGCAGGAGACCCCAGCAAACTCAGAAATGGAGAACCGAGGAGGTTTCTCCTAAAAGGGGAAATGTAAAAACAATCAATGGAGAAACAAGTTACCAGGGGGAGAAGGGAGGGAAAGCAGCACCTGCTGCAAGAGCTCCTCTTGAAGATCTACTGTTATGGTAAGTTCTTACATAACGGTACTATCTCACTTCGAGAGGGCGCTCTTGCAGCAGGTTACACCATAAGGACTGCATCCCTAGCAGTGAAAGGACCAACTCCCTAAGGTTGGGAGGAGGTAAAAGTCGATGGAAAGCTTATGAGATCAGGCCCTGTAGGACAGCAAGGCCGAAGCCTGCTCTACGACAAGAGGCAATATCCAAACTGTAATGCTGAATGAAAGTGTGTACAGAACTCCAAGTGGCAGCTGTGCAAATATCAGCTGCAGACATATTCTTAATGGATGCAAAGGAGGCAGCCATACTCCTGGTAGAATGGCCTTTGACCGGTTCCGGCAAAGGCTTGTCATACTTTCTGTACCAATAAACAATGTAGTTAACTAGCCATTTGGATAAAGTCTGTTAAGAAACAGAAGCCACTTCAGTCCTTGGGGTGAAAGAAACAAATAGCTGTTCAGACTTTCGGACAGCATGGGTGCCTGTCGAAGTAGAAACGAAGCACTTGATGAACACCCAGAGTATGAAGAAGAGCCTCCCTTCGATTACAATACTCTGGGTCGCAAACGAGAAGATGGATGTCCTGATTCAGTGTAAACTCAGACACCACGTAAGGCAAAAACATAGGATTCATCTGCAAGGACACCCAGTCCTTGTGGAAAACCAAATAAGGCTCTTTGCAGATCAGAGCCTGACACTCGAGAAATCCCTCGAGCAGAAGTAATGGCAACTAAAAATAATGCTTTCCAGGACAGAAAGCGTAGCTCGCAACTTGTGGCCAGTTTGAAGGGAGGCAGCATCAGCTTTTCCAAAAGAAATAAAGGCAGGACAGGGTCCCTGATGGGAGATCTGAGGTCTAGAACACCCCGTAAAAAGGTAGGGGAAAGATCCAGCTGGGCAAGAGTTTTGCCCTTTATAAGAGCATGATATGCAGAGATGGTCAATAAGTGCACCTTAATAGAGGAGTAGCTCAGCCCTGAGTCTGACAGAGAAAGGAGGTACTCCAAAAGAGTTCACCAGACATGTGAGCAGATCAAGATGGTGAGCAGAAGACCAAAGGCAAAACCGCTTCCATTTCAGAGTAAGTAGCCCTGGTGGAAGGCTTTCTAGCAGCCAGCAAGATTTCTGCCACTCTGGGGGAAACCACAGCTACAGGCCACGGCTAAATCTGCAGGAGCCATGTGTGCAGGTGCAATGACTTGAGGTCCAGATGGACCAGGGTACCCTGTTCCTGGGACAGTAAGCCTGAGCTCAGGGGCAGGGGAATCGGGGGTTCCACTGCCAGTTGCTGAAGCAGTGGGAACCAAATCTGATGTGGCCAGTAGGGAGCTATCAGGATCATCCCTGTGCTTCCAACTGCAGCTTGAGAAGGACTCTCTACAGCAATGGAAAGGGAGGGAAGGCATAGAGAAACCTCCCTGTCCAAGAGAGGGAACATACGTCTTGCCAGAAAACACCAGACCCTGGATCGAGCAAGCACAAACTGGACAGTTTGGTGTTGAGTGGGGACACGAAGAGGTCCAACTCTGGCCAGCCACATCCTTCGAACAGCTCTTCGGCCACAGACTGGAGGAGTCCCCATTCATGTGCCTTGGACAGAGACCGGCTTAAAATATCGGCCAAGGTGTTTTGTACTCTTGGGACATGCACGGCAGTGAGTTCCAGATGATGCTCGACAGCCCAATACCAGACTCTTATGGCCTCCCTGCAGAGGGGATAGGAGTGAGTTCCTCCTTGCTTGTTTATATAGAACACCACTGACATGTTGTCTGTCTAAAGAAAAAGGAGCAGGCCGGGGAGCAGACTCATCTGAAAATGCCTGAGGGGCATAAAGAATTGCCAGCATCTCCAAAATACTGATAGGGAGATGTTGCTCCTGGGGCGAACAAGTGCCCTGGGTCTGATGGTCTGCCAGATTTGCCCCCCCAGCCCAGGCCAGACGCGTCCATTGTCAGGATTTCACAAGGAGACCCCTGCTGAAAGTGGACCCCTGTGGAAAGATTGCAGGGGTTCAACCACCAGGCCAGTGTTTGGCGCACCGGAATAGAGACCATCACCAACTGCTCCAACTCATCCATACATTGGTCCATTGGGGAACCCTCATGTGCAGGTGTGCTAGAGGAACCGTCATGATGGCTGATGCCATGTGCCCTAGGAGCCACAGGAAGACTCTGGCTGAGACCTGGTGTGCCAAGGTAACTAGGCGAGCCTGTTCCTGAAGCCGTTCTTCTCTGTCCGGAGGCAAGAAGGCTTTGCCTTTGGCGGTGTCCAGAACTGCTCCGATGTACTGCAGTCTTCGGCTGGGCCACAGGAAGGACTTTGGGAGGTTAAGGGTGATCCCTAGGTCCCAAAACAAAGTAAAGGTGTTGGCCATGTTGCTGACCAGCCAATCCCTGGATGGAGCAGCCAGAAGCCAATTGGCCAGATATGGAAAGACATAGTGTTCCTTACGTCTGAGGGCCGCAGCAACTACTGCAAGGAACTTTGTAAAGACTCGGGGAGATAAGGACAGGCCGAATGGCAGGGTGCAGAATTGATAATGGTCGCCTTTAAAGAGGAAGTGAAGGAACCTCCTGTGGGGCTGAAATACCAAAATGTGGAGGTACGCGTCCTGCATGTCCAGGAAGCACAGCCAATCCCCTTGATGAAGGAGGGAGAGCAGGCCTCGAAAGGTGACCATCCTGAACAGTTTGTACTTGTTCAGGTGACTGAGATCCAGGATGGGCTACAAGTCCCCTGTTTTCTCAGGGACCAGAAAAAAGTGAGAATAAAATCCCTTTGAGCTGGTGGAACTGACTGTATGGCCCATTTTAGCAACAGCATTTGGATCTCTTCCTGGCTAAGGGAGAAGTGTGATGGAAGGTAATGGGAGTTTATGGGAGGGTTGTCTGGGGGCATCTCCGTGAACCACAGGGCATGTCCTTTATTTGATGGAGAACCCATTGATCCATCATGATTTCACGCCATCCCTCTAGATAAAGAGAAAAGTGACCCCCTACGGAGTCCCCCAGGGATTCTGTCGGGGTCAGACAGCGAGTCAGACCAAGGAACCAGGGACAGGCACAGGGGTCTGGGAGTAGTTGGGGGCTCTGGGACCTGAAACTCCTGAGGCCTGGGAATTGGCCTTATGCTTAAAGGCTCCTCTATTTTGTTGGCCTCAGGGCTGTTGTCCAGATGACCGGTGAAATGGCTGGCGACAGTTCTGTTACTGTGTGGATCTGTACATGGTAGAAACAGATCTTACCGCCTTGTCAGATTCCTGGAGGTGAGTGATGACCTTCTCAGAGTCCTCACTGAAAAGGACTGAGCCCTTGAAAGAGGCATCCATGATCTCTGCTTGGACGTCCAGGGTAAAACCCGAGATGCGAAGTCAAGAATAGCGGCAGTGGCAAATGCCAGAGGTTGCTGCCCTGGCTGCAGCATCTGCCAAGTCAGAGGAGGAACGTAAGACGTGGGTGCCTACATCTAAACCCGACTTTAAAATGTGAAGCAGCTCAGCCTTCTGGGGACCATCCTGCCGAGTCTGGACCAGTTCCATGGACTTCTCCCACAAGGCATTCTGGCACTGGACCATGCAGGCCAAAAATTCAGAGAGCAGATGGCACAAGTGACTGCGGTACAGACCTTCTGCCAAGCTGGTCCACCTGTTTAGAGTCCTTGTCCAGAGTCTGGGTACTAAGATGACGCTGTCTCTTGGATCAGTTATGAGCTGCTGTAACGACCATAAGAGTCCGCAAGGCGTGGAAGATGGGCGTTTTCATGCTGATTTAATGACATGCATAAAAGTGTCCACCAGAGGAGGAACTACTGTAGGCTTTGGATCCTTCTGGTGGAGAAAAACAGCCAAATGGTGTCTCTCAGGGTCCAAACCTGCTGTATCCCAGTCCATGTTGGACTGGATGTGCCGCATGACCTCCATAACAGTTGGGTCATCGGGAGGTGACCTAGGAGTGTCCTTGTGGTCCACAGGAGAGGGAGACAACCTGAATTCAGATGACACCGAAGAAGAGGAGGAAGAGCTGTGGCTCGACTCCCCTGAGGAGGAAGACCTAGAGGTTGAACGTTTGTGCCTACGGCTGTGCAACCGATGTCTGTGCCTGTCCAAGGACTTGGAGGACGAGCAGCGGTGCTTTCTCCCATGATGTTTGGAGTGACCCCTGCCGGCACCATCCGGTTGCAGAGTAGGCTCCTTTGGCTTTGGAGATGGCTGCCAAGGCAGAATCTGAGGCTGAAGCCTCAAAGGTGGAGTATCCTTAGGAGGGGATGCAGGTTTCAGTAGCAGGTCACCTTTAACTGTATTCCACCAGGAAGTAAAAAGGGCTATTAGATCTGACAGAGGATTCTGCAGATTAGAAAGGTTAGCTGGCATCAGTGGGGGGACATCAGACGATCCTGGCGTCGGTCCCTTCGGGGGTGGCAACCCGGGTGTTTGACCCCGAGAGTTCGGGTTGACTGGTGGTGGCCCAGTGGGCATCAGGTTATCTGGCGTCAGCCTAGTGGGTGTCATCAGGCCTGATGGCAGGCCCTCTGGTGTTGGCTGAACTGAGATGAGATATTAGGGTCAACTGACGATGCAGGACGTTCAATTGATGACGGGATGGGTGTTGCCGGAATCGATACTGGGGTGGCCAACACTGACCAGACAGGCATGGGACAGCACTGGTCAGAGGACAGAGGAGCCTGTTTAGGGGAGCTAACTCCCAGAAGGGGTAGAGGCGTCACTCTGCTAGAAGAGGCGGACACATGCCCCTGGCGCCGCTGGGTGGCGTTGGCCCTGGAGCCAGGTGACTTAGCTGATGCTGTAGCTGGGTGGACGACAGGCAAGGACTCACCGCTCGAGGAAGACCCGGCTAAGCTGCCTGGCTGCGAGCCTGAAGACTGGTGGAAGGACCGGAGCAACAGGGGCAGGGAGGCCGAAGAAGAAATCCCCAACCTCTGCCTGACGTCTGGATGAGGACGGAAGGTTTCAACACAGGAAGCCTGGTAAGAGAGAGGGATGCTGCAGAAGCAGAGACTGACCTCCCACGGGAGGATGGCCCAGAGCTGGTTAATTTGAAATGAGGAGACCGGGAACGGAAGGAAGACTTCTCCTTATGCTTCTCCCTATGTTTATGCCTTCCATCAGACTTTTTCTCCCGATGGGTGGATGAAGAGGTGGAAGCCCCAGAAATTGGTGAGGAGGAACTTTTACCCTGTATTTGTTTTTCCATTGCTGCAACCTTCTATTTCTAGCAAGAAGCTTTGTAGGGCCTTCTGGCAGCAGATCCTGGTTCTTTGGTTTAACTTCAAACAGTGCTGGCAGGCCTCAGTGTCATGCTTCAGGCCTAGGCAGAAAAGGCAGCATGAGTGGCCATCCTTCGATGGGATCTGTTTGTCGCAAGGATACTTGGATCGCTGCAATTCCACTGACAAAATCGGAGATGAAAACATGCAGAAATTGAGGAATAAACTGTTGAAGGAAAATAAAGCGGGTAATCGTTGAAAAATGGTGATCAACTGGCGCAAAATGCATCCCTGGAGCCGATGTGTGTGGGTCGACAGCGGGAAAAGAACTGAAGCAGGGTGGAGGAACTGCCCATTTTATACCACTGGTCAACATCAGGGGGCAGTCCCCCACTGTATACTGCTAGCTAGACATTTTCCGTGGGGTCCTGGCACCTGCCAACTTCTGTCCTTGTGGTGTAACCTGCTGCAAGAGCTCCCCCTCGAAGTGAGATCTGTGATGCTTGCGGTTAAAACAAAAAAAAAAAATATGGCAGTATTGAAAAGAAAAAGGACATCATAACAACACCACAACAGACCAGGACCAGGTCATTAAAAAAACAAACAAAAAAAAAACCTAACCTGGGACCTACTGTCCATACAGGGTTCTAACCCACACTATCCACCCCATGCACCCCACCCTACTACTACCACCCTGAGCAACAACTAATCCCTTGCTCTCCCCAGCCACGTCTGAAACCATTAATAGTTTTGGCACCCACAAAATCAACTGGCAGACTGTTCCACGGCTCTGTCACCATTTCTGTAAAAGAAAACTTTCTCACTTCCCTTAATTCCCGTTTGTTGATCCACTACTTATACAAAAGTTTCTGGCAGTTTACCTTGTTCATTCCTTTCAGGAATCTGAAGGTGTCTGTCATACATTCCCTCTCTCATCCTTAGCCGATACTCATAAGATGTGCCCTGCTGGCCCTGAATCATTCTGGTCACCCTATGTTGCACTGTCTCCAGCCTGTCCTTACCTTTCCTTAGGTCTCCAGCACTGGGCACAGTACTCCAGGTGGGGCCTCCCCAGTGATTTATACAGAGGTAGTAATACCTCCTTCTTTCTGCTGTCAATACCCCTTTGTATGCACTCTGGCATTCTGTTTGCCCTACTGTAGGCTTTGTTACACTGGCTTGTTTTAGGGAGTCACTGATGATGACCCCTAGATCTCTTTCCTCATAGGTCATGCCCAGCCCCCCAAATTAGTAATTTGTCCTGGGGCTCTTGTTTCCTATGTTGAGGACCTTGCACATTTTGGCACTGAATTTCAACTGCCAAACCTCGCACCACCTCTCTAGCCTTTGCAAGTCTACGCATCTCCGTAACCCCCTCCTCACTGTCTACCCTGGCACACAGCTTAGTGTCAACTGTGAAAAGGCACATGTTGTCCTGGGTTTCTTCTCCTACCTCACTGATGAACATATTGAAAAGGACTTGACCCAGAACCAATACATGTGGCACCCCACTGGCGAACTCCCTCTCCCTTCCAACCAGGTTCTCACCTATCTGAGTCCTTCACTGCACACAGATCCTCTAGCTTCTTCAGCAACCTTCTGTGAGGCACTGACTCAAAAGCCAATCCACAGTGTGGACCTTATTCACCACCCTCACTACCCAGTAAAAGAAAAGTATTAGACAAGACCTCCCTGACATATACCTGTGCTGTTTACTACCCTGGAGTCAAATGCTCTCCAGGTAGTCCATGAGGTTCTCTTTGACTAGTGTCTCTGTTTACCCACAATAGAGGTAAGACCGACAGGTCTGTAGTTACCGGGTTGCTCCTTTTCCTAACCCCCCGCCCCATGCTACCCTCCAGTCCTCTGGAACTACCTCTGTCTGACCTGAGCTACTGAACAGCCCTACCAAGAGTTTAGTTAGTTCCAATGTCAGTTCCTTGAGAACCCCTGGATGCATCCCATCTGGCCCTGGGGCCTTATCCATCTTTAGGGCTGCTAGCACGTTCCGAACCCTTTCACTGATAAATCTTTGGTGCCTCATCTCAGGGATCCCCCTCATAGTCGGCTTAATGCTACTCTCTGGCAGAGGTCCTGCGTCTTCCTTTGTGAATACAGAGCAGAAGTAGTCATTAAAATGGCTGCTTTCTGCTCATCCTCCTCAATTACCCTACCTCCCTCTCTTAGCCCAACAATCCATCCTCTCCACTTTATTTTTTACCCAACATATCTAAAGAACTAAAAAAAAAACCAAAACGGAGTGAGCATCAGGAAGTGGTGCTTCTATACTAACATAGAATTCAAAAACTTAAAAAGTAGAGCACACACACCTCTAATACAAGGGCACAGGTCTATAAAACAACTTTATTTCAAAATATCACAAAAAGCCATATCACCCGAAGCGTTTCACATGATTACTGCATCATCCGAATCATCCGAAACACGTCAGGTGATATTTATAATATATACGAGTTGCTCCTTTCCTAACCCCCACGCTACCCTCCAGTCCTCTTAGAGGTGTGTGTGCTCTACTTTTAAGTTTTTGATATCTAAAGAACTGTTTTTCCTCTCCCTTGACCCCCCCACAATATGCAGATGACCGCCCCCTTGGTTTCCTGTGTTCTCATTTAGTGCTCTCCCCATTCTTCCTTCCCTTGTGCCTGGTGAAGGACTTCTTTTTGTCTCTCACTGCTTTTCTGACCTTTCCGGAGAAAGTAGTTACATAAGAACTTACCGTAACAGTAGATCTTCGAGAGAGGTTCCTGCAGTAGGCCATCACATATAGGACTAACACCACCCGACGTCTGGACGGCATGACAGACTTTTCCAGCAATGCCTGGTGGGGGACCGCCCAACCGACATCACATGATGACGTCATGCGTGACCCTATATAGTGGGCCGTCCCCACGCACACCCTCCAGTTCTCCCGCAGGAGTCCCCGAAGGAAATACAGGAGAAGAACAGGCTCTGGACTCCCAAATAATATGGGGGAAGGAGGGAAAAATATGACCTACTGCAGGAACCTCTCTCGAACATCTACCGTTACGTAAGTTCTTGCATAACTGTACTATCTTACTTCGAGGGGGTTCTTGCAGTACGTCATCACATATCCTCATTTTACCACCTGAGGAATATAGCCCGGATAAAACATCTTGTTCCGCACGATGACATTTTGGTGTTGGTTCACGCCTTTGTATCTTCGCGTCTTGACTACTGTAATGCTCTATATCTAGGATTACTGGGGGCTGATCTCCAACGCCTGCAGCTGGTGCAGAACGCTGCAGCCAGGTTGTTGACTGGGTTACCAAGAACTTGCCATATCACACCTGTGCTGCGTGAATTGTACTGGCTGCCAGTGCAATGGAGGATCACCTTCAAGGTCGCGTTGCTGACCTACAAGACCCTACATGGATGGGGACCGGGCTACCTGCAAGATCTCCTTTGGCCCTACAGCCCTCTCCGCTCCACCGATGAGGGATTGCTGGAGATTCCCAGGGTTCATCTTCAGTCATCTGGGGCCAGAACTTTTTCTTTTGTGGCCCCAACCCTGTGGAATTCTCTACCTCGGATTAGAGAGTGTCTGTCCACTGAGTCTTTCAAGGCCTCATTAAAAAGTTATTTATTCGAACTTGCTTTTTGCTGATAATATTTGTTTATTCTGCTGCCTTTTAACAGTTTTATATATGTATTTATTATTGGTGTGTTTGTTATATTTGTTATGTACTTGCGCCTTGGTATTTTGAAAAGCACCTATATAAATAAATATTGATTTGACATATAGGACTGAATCCCAAGCAGTCCCTCCAAAGAGAGACCGAAAGAAACACAGGAGGAGGAGAATCCCAAAACGTAAAGAACAGAATGGAACCAACTTAGGACAGAAGGCCCTGCAGCACGGGGAGGCCAAACCCAGCCCTCCGCCTAGCAGCAATGTCCAGACTGTAATGCTTGGTAAAGGTATGGACCGAACTCCCAAGTTGCTGCTGCACAGATCTCCGCTGCAGAAACATTATGGAGAAAGGCTGCAGATGCAGCCATGCCTCTAGTGGAATGACCTCTCTCAGATCCCGGCAAAGGTTTGTCATACTTCTGGTAACAGAAGCGGATGCAGTTAACTAGCCACTTAGACAGGCACTGTTTGGAAACAGCCTTCCCCAAGGATTTTGGGGCAAAGGAAACAAAGAGCTGGTCATCCTTACGGGAATCTTTGGTTCAGTGAATATAGCACCTTAGGATACGGCGCACGTTTAAGATATGCAAAAGTGCCTCACCTCTATTCCTAGGAGCCGGATAACAGACCAGCAGTTCCACTGACTAATTCAGTGTGAACTCCGATACCACCTTAGGCAAGAACTTTGGATTTGTTCTGAGAACCGCCCGGTCCCTATGGAAAATCAAATAAAGCTCCTTAAACACCAGGGCCTGAAGCTCGGAAATTCTTCGAGCAGAAGTAACAGCAACTAAAAATAGCGCTTTCCAAGAAACATAGCGCAAGTCACAGCTCATCGCTGGTTCAAAAGGAGGTAAAGTGAGCTTCTCCAACACAAAATTAAAATCCCAAGGTGGTGTAGGGCTGCAGATGGGGGGTTTCAGATAGAGAATCCCTTTCAGAAAGGTTTTGGAGATCTCCAAATGAGCCACGGGCTTACCATCCACAAGCACGTGAAAGGCCGAAATAGCGCACAGATGTACTTTTAGAGAGGAATAAGATAATCCTGAAGCAGAAAGATGAAGTAGGTACTCCATGACATGTGGGGCTGAACAAGTGAAAGGGTCCCAACCCCTGAAAGCCACCCAAATAGAAAAGCGCCTCCACTTCATGGTGTAAGTGGATCTGGTGGAGGGCTTTCAAGCCTCCACTGTGATTTGGGCTACTCTGGTGGAAACCCCAAAACGAGATTTCACTATGTCTGCAGGAGCCACACATGTAGGTGCAAGATCCTGAGCACCGGGTGCACAAGCCGACCCTGATTCTGAGTAAGGAGGTTGTGCGTCAATGGAAGTGGAACCGCGGGTTCCCTTGCCAGCTGTTGAAGAAGCGGCAACCAAATTTGTCTCGGCCAGAGAGGAGCAATTAGAATTATTCATTCTCTCTGCCTGTAACTTGAGGAGCACCCTCTGGAGAATGGGAAATGGAGGGAATGCATATAAGAATCTCCCTGTCCAAGAGAGAGACAACGTCATGCCAGAAAGCACCATGCTCTGGAACGAGCGAGCAAAAACTGGTAAGTTTTGCATTGGATGGGGAGGTGAAAAGGTTCAGTTCTGGATGCCCCCATCTCTGAAACAGAGAATCTGCCACTTCCTGATTGAGTTCCCATTCATGAGTGAGGGTGTGAGACCTGCTGAGACTGTCCACCAGGACATTTTGCTCTCCTGGAACGTGCACTGCTGTGAGAGATCATGCTGGACTGACCAGTGCCACACTCTCATCTCTTCCCTGCAAAGGAGGTACGACTGAGTACCTCCCTGCTTGTTGATATACCACACTATCGACATGTTGTCCATCTGGATTAGCAGTAATCCCCTTGGGAGAACAGGCTGAAATGCTTGAAGTGCGTATAGTACCGACCTCGTCTACAACACACTGATGTGTAAGGACATCTCCAAGTGGGACCAGAGTTCCTGAGCTTGGTGGTCCCCTATATGAGCCCCCCACCCCAGACTAGAGGCATCTGTGGTTACAGTGCCTAGAGGGTCTGGGCCCCGAAATATTAGACCCACAGTCAGGTTCAAGGGATCCCTCCACCACTGTAAATCCTTCTGGAGAGCTGATGAACTAAGGATCGGATGGTCCAGATTGTCCTGAAGCTGATCCCACTGAACCCGTAAGGACCACTGAGAAACTCTCATGTGAAGCCTCACTAGGGGGACCATGGAAATGGAGGCCACCATCAAACCCAGCAACCAAAGGACTTCTTGGGCTGGGAGGGATCTGGAAGATGCTACCAGAGTGGCTTGTCTGATAAGAGTTTCCCTCAAGTCTGAGGGGAGGAAAGCTCTGGCCTGGATTTTGTCCAAAACTGCCCCTATGAACTGCAGTCTCTGAGTAGGGGCCAGTGAGGACCTGGGGATGTTGACCGTGATTCTCAATCTGGAAAACAATTCCAGGGTGACAGAGAGCCTCCGCAAGAGAATCCTTGGATGGGGCTGAAATCAGCCAATCATCCAGGCAGGGGAAGACCACTATTGTTCTGGTGTCACAGGGCCGTAGCCACCACCGCAAGGCAATTAGTAAAAACCCGGTATGCTGAGGAAAGGCCAAAGGGAGGGGAGGGCTTGAAATTGGAAATGCTCCCCTTGGAAGGAAAAACGTAGGAAGCGGCGGTGGCTGGGGAAAATTGGGATATGAAGGTAGGCATCTTGCATGTCTGCAGCACACAACCAATGAGTCTCCTGAAGAAGAGGCAGGAGGCTCTGGAGGGTCAACATTCTGAATTTCTTGTGCTCGATGAACGGATTGAGTCTGCTGAGGTTGAGTACTGGTCGCAGGTCACCTGTCTTTTTTGGAACCAGAAAAAAATGGGATTAAAACCCCTACCCTCTGTGATGAAGAGGGACTGGTTCTATTGCTTCTTTTACCAACAGAACCTGCACTTCCTCCCTTATAAGAATGGTCTGGTCTCGAGAGTAGGCTGACCTTCGTGGTGGAGACTCTGGAGGAGGTTCTAGGAACTTCAGTGTGTGTCCTTTGGACATTAGTTGCAGGACCCAAGCATCGGAAGTGATGCTCTGTCACTCCTGTGCGTGGTGAGCAAACCTCCCCCACCTGCTCCTCGCACTGGGGATGAGGAGGAGGTGGGGAGAGGGAGTCAAGAGGTGGCAGGACGGGCACGGGGAGGACCTCCAGCGTGTCTCTGATTTTTGGAGGTTGGCGGGGAAGAGAAATTGCCTGTGGCCTTGCGTTTGCCCTGACTATGGTTCTGGGCTTGCTTGTGCTGCTGCCAGGTCCTTTTCCGAAAGGGCTGCTGACCCTGTGCACCCAATTGGTACAAGGACTTTACGGACCTAAGGGCCTGACCGCGGTCCTGAAGGTCCGTAATGATATCCTTGGCGTTGCCATCAAAAAGCAAAATCGCTGTCTGGACTCTGCCGGCGAGCCAGAAATGAAGCTACATGCCGCCAAAGGAGACTGCAGTCAACAGGCACGGCTACTGCGCCAACCGAGTCATAAGTTACCTGAAGAGCATGCCTGCAGGAAATTTTGGACAGGCGGATGTCCTTGGCGATCTCCTCTTTGAGGTCCAAGTCATCCAGGGACTGGATTCGGGCCTCGAGCTTGGCTACGGTGGCTTTTTGGTGAGACACCATGTGGACTACATAGTTGAGGGAATGCAATGTGCATGTAGCAGACGAGTAGACCTTCTTTCCGTACTGGTCAATCTGCGTGGACTCATATGCTTAGGTGCTGTGGAGCGATCATGAGCAGCAGAGATAACCACAGAGTTTGCCTTTGGGTGCGTACTTAGGAAAGGAGCCCTAACGGGTGCCCGGTAAGTCCTATCCGCCCTCTTTGTAATGGCCGGGATGAAATGAGGCAGTTGCCAGATCGTATTAGTGAGATCTTCATGACGTCCGATCCAAGGAGAAACAGAAATCGGAGACAGAGACTCTAAATCGAGGTGCTCAGTGAGCCTTTGCCGCATGGGATCCTGTTCCTTAGATATCCAATTTTAGAAATGTTGTATGGACCTCTAGAGGTCCAAAAAGGAAGGATCTTCTGGAGGGGATTTTGGAGAGGTCTTTCCTGTAGGGACCGGAGATTCTTGATCTGAAGAGTCCTCCAATGAGTCCTCTCCCAAATCCGGATTGTCTCCTGGTGAACCCAGATCTGGAAGAGTGGTATCCTGGGGGTAGTCCCCAAGACGTGAACTGTGGATGGGATCGAGCTCACGGGGGATAGGGACCTGGAAGGAGAATAAGGTGGTGGGAGTTGACTCTGCAGGTCCGTAACAAGTTCTGTCTGCACCTCCTTCCACCAGGACTGAATAAGCATCTTGAAGTCTGGCTGAGCAGTCGGAGGGGGTGGGGGAGAAGGTGGGACAGCATGGGAAGGAGGGTAATGGTACCCATGATTTCCTGGGAAGTAGTATCCTGGATACGTGGAGTAACCAAGATAGTAATGTCCCGCCGACCAATCTGGCGGTGGACCAACCAGGGGGTGGTCCACAGGATACCCCGAGGGGTAGTGCGGGACTGAGGGTCTCGAATAAAGACCCAATGTCAGAGGGGCCAATGCTGGAGGTGCCCACAAAGGTCCCGCTGTAGTGTAAATCAGAGGTGGGGCCAGCACAGGAGCAGCTGATGTCGTAACCACAGACTTCGGAATCAGCACTGCCGGGCCCGGTGTCAAACGGATCCGGTCTTGGGATCAGACGCCCAGTCTCTGACTTGGGAACCTGGTCTGCCGTGACAGCCAGTGGCGGGGGCAGATGAACAGGCTCCCAGGAAGGTAAGGAGACTGGCATCTGAGAGTCCGGCGTCAGGACATGCCCCACCGGCTCCGACGGAGGAACAGAGTCCGGCGTTGGAGTTATAGCCGGAACTGGGATAGTTCCCCCCAAAGGAACTGGAGTTGCCTCCGATGAAGGACCTGATGGTGGCGGAGGGAACTCCCTCCTAGAAACCCAAATGGGTGGGCGGTGGTTGGAACCCGAAGTATGTTCCACGTCCAGGTGACCTGCACTCTCTTCTCTCCCTTGTAGTAGCCGGAGGTGAAGCCTGGATCACCAGCGGGGGAGAAGGGGGAAGAGAGCTAGTCTTCCCAGGGCTCTTCTGGATGTCGGGTGAGGCGACAGCAGTCACTGACGGGACAGCCTTGTCTGAGCAGTCGCCAGAGGCGGCCGACTTACCAGACGATGGAGCCAGGTGGGATGGGGCCGAACCCCCTTCCGACTTATCAGCTGAGGCTGGGTGTGTCCCCGAGGAGTGGGGAGCCGACTTATCGGTGGCTGGGCAGCCTCCGGAGGAGCCGGGGACCAACTTAGTGGCAGAAGCGGGGCGGCTGCTGGAGGAGCTAGTGGCCGACTTATCCGCAGAGACCGGGAGCAGAATCTTCAGTGGTCCCTCAGCATCCCTGGATGCAGCCTGGACAATTTTCATGGGAGGCGGTTTGGGGGGGGGGCCTTGCTAGTAGAGGGCCTGCTGGTTTCGGTCCTGGAACCAGATGAGTGCTCCTTCTCCTGGTGCTTCTCTTTTTTGTGTCTTTTATCTGGTGAAGAAGAAAAGTCCCCGAGTCACTCTATTTGTTTTTCGAGCAAGACCAACCGCGATTTAAGTAAATGGGCCTCCAGAGCCTGCTGCCTCCATTTGCGGGTAGCCTGGTTGAACGGCTGGTAGTCTGGGCAAATTCGCGGTGACTTGGCTTCTCTTCAGGCAGCCACCATCTCAGTGTCCACACGGGTTGCCCCAAAAACTATCTGGAAGGTGCCTAGGGTCAGGACCATCCTGGCCCAGCGATCCTTCCCCCTTAGAGCTCCATCCTGGTACAATGCCCTCCCACCGGCCATCACATCAATCACCAATCTAGGTCCTTTTAAAGCTGCCTTATGGGCCCATATCCTCTCCTCTCCTCACGTCAATGCCAGTGTAAGTGGTAACCTGTGGATCCTGCATCACATTGCTAGGCCACGCACCCACCCTTGGCCTGGCAATGAAGAGCCCTCACTATTTCTAGCCTACAGGTACCTCACCTCCCCTTGGTTACCAAACAGTTGCTCTGTACCATGAATGCATTGTATTATGTATAAGACAAGACCTCCCTGAGGTGGCTAACTACCAACTCATATCATGCATTGCTTTATCTACCAACTGTATAGGTCTTAACCGCTCATTAGATAAATATGCCGATAGCTCTGCCCTGTTTTAGCTACCAAATGTATAGGCATTAACCAGTGCTCATTTTACTTAGACTCTGTATGATTGCTCACCCACATTTATTCTATGTTTATACTGTATGAATGTCTGTTTTATTCTGACGTGGAGCTTTGGAAATGAGTCTATGACTCAAAGGGTTGTAATTCCAGTTTCATAAATAAATAAAGGCATAATGCTTTCTAAAAATTAGGCCTTAATATTGAGACCTGCTTTCCATCCACATATCTCCAGATATGGGTAAAGCAGCTTACAAAATAGGCCCAGTGCTTCTCACACTGTGTTATATCAGTAAGCTTCTAGATTCTGAAAAGGCTGAAGCATGGGCTGGGGGTCCCACGACTGTTCCAAATCAAATCTTTAACCCTTGTAATCCCTGGCACGTGCCCAAGGGCCTTTCATCATCAAAAAGAAACTAGGCAAGCCTGTCCAATACTGAGCCTCTGATATATACCCCTCTTGTGAAATAGTGTCAATGGGTCAATTTACAATAAGACACCATGATTGTCAATAATGGACACAGTTCAATCATGCCACCTGTCACATTTCTCACTTACTGTGATATAAGAGAGACATCTGTGGCACAGAATCGACCGGCTCAGATTTTTCAGACTGTGGACAGACTGTGCAGTCCAGCCTGTCTGCAGTCTCGGAGAGCATTGTCGCAAGAGAAATGCAACGAGTTTGCTCACTTCTTTACCGATAAGGCTGCAGACATCAGGTCTGAGATACACGCAGTGCGCCCCGATAGGGCTGATGGTGGTAGGTGAAAGGTGGCAGCTCCTTGGTCTGCTTGATATGACTTCAGCCGGCCAGCTATCGAGGATGTTGTGAGGATTATCCAGCTTTTCCGGCTGACCTGCTGTAGTTTGGACCCAGGCCCAACGCGTCTCCTAGTG
Source organism: Neoceratodus forsteri (assembly GCA_016271365.2). Classification (NCBI taxonomy): domain Eukaryota; kingdom Metazoa; phylum Chordata; order Ceratodontiformes; family Ceratodontidae; genus Neoceratodus; species Neoceratodus forsteri. The sequence continues at coordinate 1,052,968,983 of CM028129.1, forward strand.
GGGTGCGTTGGGTCCATCAGCTCAGTCCTTTCCGAGATAGTCTGGTGTTTGCTAGATTCTGGGGTGTTTCTGGACACCCTGAAGGAGGCGGTAGTGATACCTCTTCTCAAGAAACCGTCTCTCGACCCAGACTGTCTTGCTAACTACAGACCTATTCTCTAACCTTCCCTTTGTGGGTAAGGTTATTGAGAAAGTGGTCGCGCTGCAGCTGGAGGATCACTTGACCATCTACGATCCTCTCCAGTCTGGATTTCTGAAATAGCATAGTAATGAGACGGCCCTTGTTCAGGTCCTCAATGATCTCCTCACAGCAAGAGATCGGAGGAGACATTCCATCTTGGTTCTTCTTGATCTCTTGGCAGCATTTGACATTGTGGACCACGGGGTGTTAGTCAAGTGCCTGAGGTTAATCTGTGGATTGTCTGGTACAGTCCTCAGATAGTTCCACTCTTTCCTCACTGGCAGGTTTCAGAGAGTTGTCTCCGGGGTTTACTCCTCTGACAAGATCTCCCTGCCGTGTGGGGTTCCGCAAGGTTTGGTGCTAACTCCCATGTTGTTTGCAGTGTATATGCTGCCACTGGGAGACACAGTAAGGTGGTACGGGCTGAGTTTTCACTGCTATGCAGATGATACTCAGCTCTACCTGTCCTTCATGCCCGATCGGGGGGCAGTTATCTCAAACTTTAACAACTGCCTTTCCGAAATAGAGGACAAAATGAGTGCCAGCTGGCTGAGGTTGAACCCAGATAAGACTGAGATTCTGGCAGTGGACCCGGGTCGTTGGGTACAGGGGCTGTCAGAGGGGCAAGAATCCGGGCTTTGGCTTGGTGGTCACCAGCTGATGACCTCTGAGCGGGTGCGAGAACTGGGTGTGATATTTTTTTGACACTCTCTTTATGGCGCCCTCTGGACTGGAACTCTCTTGGGCTGCCAGCTCGCTTGCCGCTCTACTGCCCACAGAGACCCACAACCTCCTCAAAGGCATCAGCTCTCCCCACAGGACCCCCGGCCCCTAGGTCCGCGGGGAGTTCAAAGGGCGGCGGTCCAGTTACGGACGTGTGGCGGGCGGGCACTGTGGGGCTGTCGCCTACCCAGCCGGAGGTTTTTTTTCTTGTTTTAGATTGTGAGCCCCCCCCCATGTGTCGCGCACGTCCCGACGCACTGGCGCACAGCAACCCTGCCTGCATCAGCCATGCTAGTCACATGCTGCCCGGCTTGCTGCAGTGACCCTTCACCGGGGGTCGCTGGCACGCTGAGCCATCCCATCCCTCCCTCCCCGGGGAAGACAGCACCACAAGGGCACTCAATCCTCAACCCTCTCCTGCCGACCTCCGGCACACAAGCTCTCTCCCGAACCCAGGTCGCCGGTGTAGCGCGAGGTGTGGCATCCAGCGCCTCAACCCTCAACGCCACTGGGCCGAACTGGGTACGATTCTTGACGATGGACTGACGCTTAAACACCAGGTGTCATCCATTGTCAAGATTGCCTTTTACCATCTAAGGAATGTTGTCCGGATCAAGCACCTAGTTTCGCCTGATGACTTGCCAGTACTGTTCCACGCCTTTGTAACCTTGCACCTTGACTACTATAATGCCCTTTACCTAGGGCTTCCAGGGATCCATATCCGCCGCTGGCAGCTGATGCAGAATGGAGCAGCTAGGCTGCTGACTGGGCTGCCTCGTAGCTGCCATGTCACGCCGGTGCTGTGCGATCTGCACTGGCTGCCTATTCAGTGGTGGATGACCTTTAAGGTTGGTTTACTGACCTATAAGGCTCTTCTTCATCCCTACTGCCCCTCCCTGGCGGCTTTGCTCCGCTGATAAGGGGATTGCTAGAGATTCCTAGGGTTCGCTTAAAGTCATCTAGGGCCCGAGCATTTGAGTTTGTGGCCCCATCCCCCCTGCGGAATTCTCTACCTCGTCGGAAACGACAGTGCCTGACAGTGGAGAGCTTCAAATCTGCCTTGAAAACCTATTTACTTTGGCGTGCCTTATTTTACATGAGCTGCTGCAGTTATTTTATGTAAGCTTTGGGTTTTAATATTTATGTACTAGTGCTATCGTCCTTTGGGAATAGCGCTATTTTACAAATAAAGTTTTAATTGATTATGGGGAAGGTCACAGGCACTAGTTTCCAATTATGGCATCACAATGCTTTAGTTTACCAACTACCACACATGAAAACAAACTTATAGGAAATAATTAGGCCAGTGATTTCTCAAAATCATTCAGCACATACAGCTACATAGAATGACTTTCTCAGAACTTGAAACCATGCCAAATGACTGGGGTTTCCATGGAGACAAGGAAAACACCTCATGAGCAATCAGCTTTTTTTTTTTCCCTCACTAACCTGGGATCTTAAATAACAGCCCAGGGTACTCCTTGGCATTGGCAACCAGCGGAGTCAGCAGAACTGTTAAAACTGAAGGCCCAAGCAGTGGTAAATGCTGTGTAAGGGAAAGGTAATAGTTATTGACAACTGAATTAAGGTAGATTTATGGCCTGGCTACTCCCCTGGGAACACCCCCCCCATACACTGTTTGCGTTTGCAAAAAGGAAACATTACGTATAACAAATTTTTTTAAAAAAATTCTGTCAGTGAAAAGCTGGGCTGCTAGGACACCTCAGGGTCCTAGTGGCAAAGTCTCACTCAAGCCTCACCCTAGTGGTTCTGTAATATCACAGGAACTCCTCAGTGTTCTAACAACCCTGTTCATCACAGTTGGAGGTTAATTATTCTTTTTTTTTTAACTTCTTTATTGAGTTTTTCGAAATAGGGCAAACACAGAGAAACATTAAGTCCCGGGAAATTTCCCAGGCCACAGCCCAAACTGGCTGCTTTCACAATACACACATATAAACTATGTACAAGCACAATTGCTGAGGGAGCTCTTAAAATCTTGTTACCATCATCTGTAGCCTATTATCGCTTGAGAAAAATTTTTTGACATTGAACACCTAATTCCAGTGGACTATATCAAATTACCTAAGTGTAGGGTCCCATGGCGGGGAGCCTAGCATAATGTATGTTGGGCTGCCATCTATACAACTAGAGTCCTGCAACTGTGTCCCCAGGGAGGAGAGAGAGTCCACATCCCACCATTGCAATATAATAGTTCCATGTCATCTAGCATTGCATACATAATACATGAAAATAAGAGTGTAATGCACTGAACACATGGTAATATCAAACACAGCATCAAAATCTTTTATACTCCTATTCTATCTAAAAAATTGTTAACTATTCACCATCAGACAGACCAACCTGCACATGAGGGCCTGTAACTTGTAGGGAGTAAACAGCCTCCATATTCCTCCACCTTATATTGTAGATCTCCCTTCTGCCACCTGTAAGCATTTGTCTTTTAAGCCTACCCAACATTTGGATCGGATCTCTCACCCACTGATCGTAGGCATAAATTATATCATCTTTCCAATGCTTAAGGACAAAGGCCTTCACTAGGGCAGACATAAGAGCAGTACAATACTTAGCTGAAGCCCCTGATACCTGGGCCATATCGCCCAATATAAAAATCTCAGGCAGTATATATTCCGAGTAATTTAGTGAAGGATCCATGTTCTGTTTGATATAAGTCCATAACGGATGAATTCTGGAACATTCCCACATCACATGAAGAATGTCCCCTGGCTCAATGCAGCATCTAAAGCACAGGTCCATCTGCCTGAGACGTCCAGCATGTAGTTTGGCCGCAGCATAGTAGATGTTAGAACAGATAAAATACTGCATAACCTTTATACTTGGGTACAGGTAGGTACTTCGCACTCTTCCATACTTCTTTCCATTCAGGCCTCAGGACAGCCATGGTTTTCTCCCAGTAGGGAATCTGAACAGGGGAGTCCGAACCCAAGAAACCCAGTAAGACCCTACAGACCTTGGAAAGGGGAGCCTGGGAATAGTTAATCCCCTTTAATTTGTCAGAGGTTTATTATTCTGTTTTTGTACTAAATATACTAAAATTATATAGTACAACACACGCAGAATGCTCACACCTGTAATAAGGTCCCTATCTCTCAATAATATTTTCTTAGCTATTTTGATGCCCCAGTCATCCAGCCCTGACTCCACCATCTCCGGGTGATTTAGCTGGAAGTGTGTAAACCCTGGTTCCTTAGGCACCGAGGCAGACTCTATCCAACAGAAACAGAGTCTTGGAAATCCTGCCACCTCTATGACTGAGACTAGACGTTTCCTATAGGTTTTCATTCTAGGAGGCCATTTTTGTTTTCCTTTGTGTACACTGCTCCCCGGGCAGCACAATGCTGTCAAGGACACCTGGCCTCAGATGAAGGTCGATGGTTTTGATAACATCCCTGTTACTCTGGGGGCAACCTGAAGGCGAAGCGCAAGTGCGGGACGGCAGCAACCCCACCTCCGAAGTCTGAGCGTGTCTGATGTATGGAGGAAATCAGAGGACATCCCTACACCCAGTCCGCCCCCACATGGTAGCACAACACACAGCAACTCCTCCTTCATGTTGGCCACGCTATAAACCAATTTCAAGATTGTCCTAACCGTCTTCTTGAATGCTATGAGCCTTTTCTGCACTTAAAAACCACTGGCGCATCCAGTCTGCAAAGTCCTACCTATATAGTACGATGTGAATGCTCTAGTGGTTACTTAGTCCCCTTCCCATGTGTCATACCCGCTGCTATCCTCACCAGTCCTAGTGTCTACCTCGGCCTCGCCTGAATCACTGAACAGAAACACAGACTGTTTTTAAAGCACCTTTCCAGGCATATTTATTGCAAAGTCAGTAAGTAGCCTTACCTCCCCCAGAGCTTGTCTATATATATCATAATTTTGAGAGCCATGGTTTTTGGAAGGGAAAGGAAGGGACTGTATTTTGGCTCCATGGAGCTGAGCTACCAATCTCTTCCACTTTCCTGTCCTGAGCGCCGGCCCCATGTTAGCACGTTATGTAATGTAATTATATGGACAGCACAGGAGTGCACTCCATGGACTACTATGGAAGCTGCATTTGAAGTATTTTTTCAATAGTTCACGGTTCCGAGTTGGATAAATCAAGGCCACCACTCAACTAACAAGGGTCTTATTAGTTGACCAGAGGCCTTGATGTATTCAAAATGGAACCATGAACCATTTTAAAAAAAATAATTTAAATTCAGCCCTGACAGTAGTCTATGGAATGTGCCCTCGCACTCTCCATATAATTACATCACATAATGGGGCAGCACTCAGGACAGGAAAGTGGAAGGGATCGGCAGAAAGCTCCATGGAACCAAAATACGACCCCTTCCCTTCCAAAAACTCTCTCTTAAAATTATGATTTATGTATGGACAAACTCTGGGGGAGGTAAGGGTTCACACAGTGTTTTAAGGGGCCTTTTTAAAAATGACAGGAAAGGTGCTCTTTAAAACCAGTCTTCCTGGGCCAGCCCACCGGCACAGCAGTTGGAGTTCCACTTGCTACGCCGAGGACCCGGGTTCAGGAAGGGACCCGGGTGTCGGAGGGTGAGGGCTCGAGTGTCCCACGACTGCACGCCATCTCCCAGGAGGGAGGGGGTCTGCAACCCAGTGTTGGCTGACCTCTGGAGCAGGCTGGGGGAAGGGCAGTACATCAAGATGCTACTGAGGGAGCGTGATGGACGTCGACCCACGCCTAGACATCCTGGTACGTCACGCTCCCAGGGGGGAAAACATGGCTCCCTGGCCGACTGGATGACGGTCGCTGGTCCCCCATTGGCACAAAGCCCCAGGACAGCCCGGACTAGCCTTCCCCCACTGGTGCCTTCTCCCCTGAAAGGTGGGGGGACCCATCTGACGAAGGGATATGTTGGGTTACCTGGGGGGTTGCAATGTGGGATCAGTGGCTGGCAGGGGGTTGGGGGAGCCGGCGGGGGTGCCCTAGGGGACCTGAAGGAGTGGCCGGTCAGGGGGCATGGGGAGCAAAAAGAATAAATAAATAAAACCAGACTTCCTCTAAAGATTCTTAAATACCTTTTGGCCATCCTTCATTCAGAACAACACAAGTTTATCCAGGCTAGAGAAATACCCCATTTAGTTCCCCATGAATACAACTTTTCTGAGTATCACATTTCTTAAAAATGATCTCTGTGTCCATACTGCAACATGTTTATCTTGTGTATGATGCATTTAATATAAGGAAGGAAATAGCACAGCAAGATTAGAGCATACATTACACAAGGTAAGTCCACCCTAAAGCCACAAAAAGAAAAATATGTTATATTAAATCGCCCCTGGCCGCTTTTGCCAGTTTTTCATTTTTCTCTACAGCAACAATCCCAGCAGTACTCTCCCCCAGTCACAAACTTCTTCTTTCAGCCTCCAGTTGTTGGGTCCAGGTCTTGGTTTTCATTCACAGTGTGCTGGTGGGCAAAATGTCAAAGCGTAGCCTGAGTCACATCTGTTACCCAGTCTCAATTACACATGCCATACTGTTTCACTTGCAAGAATAAGCTATTTAACAAAGCACACATGCACACACACAAAGCCTACTGTCTGCCTTTGCCAACTGTCCTTATAATAAGCGGCCGAAAGAAAATGCTGCCATGTTTCTGAGGAACAATGATAATTTGTTCAGCCGTAAATGTACTTGTTCTAAGTGCTGAAAAAAATAGCATCGGCCCTCCAGCTACAGAGAACGCATTTTTTTGTTTGTTTCTGTTACATTTATTCCTGAAAAACAGTAAACAGACAGCTTTAAAGGCGCTGGGAAACAGTTTGAAAAAGTTTAGATGGCGGAAAGGAAACAAATTTGGTTCTATGCGGCATCTTCCAGAGAAGGGCAACCAAAATGGTGCAGGGACTGCATCAGAAGACATATGAGGACAGATTGACGGAGCTCAATATGTATACCCTTGAGCAAAGGAGGGAGAGAGGTGATATGATTGAGGCATTCAAACACCTTAAGGGCATAAACAAGATGAAAGAGTCTAACATGTTTAAATATAAGAAAAATAGCAGGACAAGAGGACACAGCATGAGATTAGAGGAGGCCGATTAAGGGGAAATGAGGAAATTCTTTTTCACAGAAAGGGTGGTGGATGCATGGAATGGCTTACCACAAGAAGTGGTGGCTATGAATACAGTGCAGGGCTTCAAACAGGCATGGGATAGGCATAAGGGAGCAATACAAATGACTATGAATAGATAGGCCACTGACAGAGCAAAGGCCGATGGCACATTTATAAGGTAGAAAAAGAAATGGGCAGACTGGATGGGCCTTGCGGTCCTTATCTGCCGTCAACTTCTATGTTTCTATCTTGCTGGCATTTAGCGCTAAAGGTACAGTAGTAGCTGCTTGTTTTAAGAACGATTTTTTTGTTTATGTTTACACAGAATTAGAAGTCTAATTAATTATTCATGAGCCTAATGAGGCTCCTGATTGGCTATTGGATTGGTCATTAATGTCTTAGAAACGATCGATCCACCTGACAACTGATGCTGTGCAACATGCATGGCTCGCGTCACTCTGCTTTAAAACTGAACTGCGGTAAAAATAAACAGGGAAAAAAGTTGTTATTGCGATTAGACTTATAATTGCAATAACAACCTTGAAGCCGGTCATTTCCTTGGATTGACGATCGGCTGGAGGGAGGTGGCCCCCACAACTGGTCATTAATCCTTCAGAAATGACCGGCTTCTCTGTCCTTGCTTAAACAAAGAATCTGTCAACAGAGAAAAGCACCTTGGTCCATCATGTCTGCCCATTCCTACCTTAGCAATGTTGAATAAGAGAGCCATTGCAGCTCTTCACTCTCCCAGTCCCCCTTCCTTTCTGGTGCAGTCTTTACCAAGCCTATTTCTCCTACCCTTGTTTGAATCCCCTCACTGATTTTGCACAGATCAACTCCTTTGGCAGCTTACTCCCCATCCCCATTACCCTTTCTGTGAAAATATTTATTTACTGAATTTTGTTAACCCGGTATGCCCACTGAGACCAGAAGTTCCTTTTTCAGGGGCGGCGGGGTGGGGGTGGGAGATACAGATGGTAACCAACTGAAATTGAACTAGATTAAGATTAAGCTGTTGGTGGTATTTTTTAGTGCATGGGGGAAATTTGGCCAGGACACCGGGGAAATTCCCCTACCTACCAGTAGGGGGAACCTCTGGGCTGGTCGTTGCTATGGCCAGTCCGGCTGAGACTCCGTTGGAGGTGGAGGTGGGTCAGGCCACTCCGCAGGCTTCCTCTAGTGAAGTGATTGCTCAGAACACGGAAACTGTTGCCCTGAATGAGGATTTAACGGTGGAGGTGGATCCTGTTATTCTGGAAGATGACCTGACGATGGTGACTACTGAATCGGGAACTGCAGCAAACAAACTGGGTACTAATATTTTTGTTAGTCCATCAGATGCAGTGCAGCCGGATCAAATACAAACAAGACTGACTTATTTTAGAGAAGAAAAAGAAAAACAGCTTAAGCGCCTGCAGGAGTTTGATGCGCTTTCCACACTGCATTGCTCACAGGCAACTGTTAACTCCCAGGGTGTATCTGTCAGTAAGGAGAGGAAAACACCAAATGGGATGACTCACTCCCCAACAATTTCTGACGCTAAGCAGAACAGCACTGATGCTGACAAGAGGCAAAAGACTTCGACAGAGGCCGACAGTCAAAACAGGACTTCTTCTGTGTGCCTAAAGCCTTCAGGGAAAAAGACGCCAGGACATACACCAAGGCCGCACAGACAGCGTTTGGGGCCTGGATCAGCTGTAAGGCTCCAGACTAGTGTAAAGCAGCCTACTCCTACATCAGCTGCTGCTGTTTCATCGGAGGAGCCTACTTTCTCTTTCAAGGACTGCCAGGGTACTAAGACTGGGGAGACATTATGGAGGGGTAACTAGAAGCCATAGACTGGTCCCCTAAAACGGCTTTGAAATTAGCCGGATGGTCTCAGGATCTTTTAGGACATTGCTCGCCTAATGCCAGTGACCCATCCTATCAAGCTATAGTACAAAAGGCAAATTCTCCAGTGGCCATCGACACTTCATCGCAAGACAGCTCCAACATACCCCAGGGTAATACTCAAACTGATATTATATGTACAGATACTAGTGTCACTGATAATGTGGTGAATGAACAAAGTACTATACTTAATAAATCAAATGTACCATCTTCTAGTACTGTACACACAGAAGGAATTATTCAGGGAGCAGCTACTCACACAGACCCAGTATTCAAAATGACTGATCTCTTTGCGACCAAGGGTGAGCTAGCCCCTTGGTGCAACACAGTCATACTACTGTATTAAGGTGGTCTTGAGGAACCCCAGAGTAGGGTTTATATTGCTAGAACCCTGCTAAAAACATCCATGTGTTATTTTTCATCTGAGATTTTTGTCCTAATCAGTTTAAGGAATGGGGATTTTGATATTAGTTTTAAAAGCATTGCTAGCCAGCTCAGCGGCTGGACTTCTGCATCTGACGCCAGTGACCCAGGTTCGGAGCGGACCCGGAGCTGGAGGGTCGGCGGAGGGGGGTCGAGTGCCTTCAGGGCTGCTCTCTTTCTCGGGGGTGGGGGGCTGGGGTGAATGTCCCGTGCGTGTATGACTTCTGGTGGAGGCCAGGAGGATACGCAAGCACAGGCATCTAAAAGATGAAGAGGGGCGGGGCGGATGCTGGACGTCATTGCACGTCCCCATCCCTGGGGACACAAAAACAGAAAATCCTGCTTGCGGCCACCATTAATGACGCCCACCCTTGACCCTAATCAGCCTCCAGGGTCGGCTCCAATTCTAGTCCCACATATGTGGCATTCTGCCTCAGGTGCCACATCCCCACCCCGAGGGGGTAAGCCAGGGTGTCGGAGTCACGGCCAGTAATGGAGGTGGGGGTACAGGGGTCCGTGACCGGGCAGAAAGCCTAGGCTGCCACGAGCAACACAAAGAGGGACAAAAAAAAGCATTGTTAATTTAGACCGCTTCCGGACACAATAGCAGCACCTCAAAAATACCCCTGTCTGGATCCCTTTTTATGCTATAGCGCTTACTAAGCCCTTGGTTAAAACTATCACTGTAATGTTTAAAAATGAAGGGGTCCACATAGAGGATATTCTGTTTTGGTTATGTCAGCAGTGCAAGATCTTGGGGAAACCTACACCGACCCTTGACAGTGAGCAAATTTGGGATGGGGGTGGCGTATTAAAGTTAAACTTCATTCCTCTGATGCCGGATCTATGCGCCTTCCTAGCTCTTTCTTTTTGGGGAGAGATCGGGGATCCATTTTTTAGAGTGGACAACCAAGATACTGTTCTAAGTGCGGATCAAGGGCCCATCTCAGTTCTGCCTGTGATTCACCATGCTGCAGTCACTGCTTGGGGTTTGGTCATGCTTCCTCTGAATGTCTGAATCTCTTCAAGTGCAATCTGTGCGAGCACACAGGGCATGCCTACAGGCGTTGCCCCGGGCTTCACACAATAGGGAGGATTGTCCTTCGCAGGAAGGGTTTATTAATACTGTGCAACACACACCAACAGGCAAAGAGAGTAGCTGCACAAGATTTGCAAACTCCCTCAGAGACAGGCCCACAGATCCCACCACAGGCAATAGAACCACTGCAGGTAGAGCAAATGGAGGTGTTTGACAGAACACAGGTACTTTAATGATGGCATCAGAAACCCCTCTTTGAGCGGGGACACACCACAAGGAGAAACTGCCTTAGAGCAGAGGGCCATGCCCCCAGAGATAAGGAAGGAGTCTTTACAGCAGTTTCACAAAAAAAGAGGTCAAGACAGAGACAAGCAGGGGCTCAAAAACCAAAATAGAATCTAGGCAAGGAGGGTCACACTCAGGTGTCATGGAAAATGGGGAATAAATATGCACCTCTCCCTACTGACAGTACCGATAAGACTCTGAAGGTGAGGACTCTGACTCCTCCTCGCTTGCTTCCAATACGGATATAGAGGGGAGTCTATAGCAAAGTGCACTAGGCAGCAGCGGCTATCTAAAACCCCTTAGAAATTATTTTTTGTATTTCTGGTATTCTTTTACTATAGTAGACCGAGTGCTCGTCTTTCCCAAAAATAACACTGATGGAAGAGATCACCATAAGTACAATCAATATAAATAGTATTAAGAATGAGAGAAAATGCTCTGGGGCTATGCTATACTTTAAAAGGTTATGCAGTGACACAGTATGCGTACTTGTTACCCGCTTAAAAACTAACTATGACTTACAACAAGCTTCTAGAGCATGGACTTCAGGTCCCTCTTTTTGGTCCTCCGGTACAGAGGTTTGTGATGGGTAATAAAGGTAGCTGGAACCAAAGTATGCTAACATTGTACTGTTAATTGAAATCCGAGCTGACTGATACAAACCAAAGACAACAATGGCACCAGTACTTCGGCGCTTCGAACCTCACAGTTCTTCCTCAGAGGAAGGGGGTCATGCCAACCTGAACTTTATTAAATGCACATATCAAAAAGGCTAAAAACCCAGTGGATGGTGCATCTATCCAAAATACTAGCTTAAAGGAGTGCTACAGGCAAAAATAATGCAGTGACCGCTGCACAGATTGTGGTTAAAGGAACATGATCCCTCATGCAAGCATAATATTCAGCAAACAGTTATTTACCTGAATACTCATAAAAACCGTTCTCCGCTCCGTACCAGGCAACATGTTTTAACGCTGTGGCGCTTGCCCCCTCACGTTGCTATCAATGCGATATCGTGATGTACCCTTGCCTCTTCTTCTATGGTGCCCATATGTACGTAAATGTAATAATTTCTGTATCTTCCATGCCCTGCCTTATTTTTACATACTTTGCCTAAATGCCATCTGTATGCCATGTATACACATGGCATTTAGGTAAAGTGCGTAAAAATAAAGCAGGGCATGTATGATACGGAAATTATTACATTTCCACATATAGTACCACCACAGAGGAAGGGGCAAGGGTACATCATGATATCGCGTTACAGCAACACAATCTTGGGGGTGAGCGACATTAAAACATGTTGCCTGGTACAGAACAGAGGACAATTTTTACAAGTATTCAAATAGAATACCTGGTTGCTGAATATTGTGTTTGCATAAGGAATTGTGTTGATTTAGCCACAATCTGTGCTGTAGTCACTGCGTTAGTTCTGCTAGTAGTTATCCTTTAAGTAAAACCTAGACATAGAAACCACAGTGCCATAATACCACACAATGCAGTGTATAAAACGCAGGCTAAAATGCTAATAAAGAGTAACAAGATGGGCAACAATAATTAACTACATTACATATTGGTATAAATTACTGATAATATATTTATACAGTATGACTCAAGAATCAATTATTTAAGTCTTTTGAAGAGTCCAAATCTCATTAACGCATTGCTATGCTCCTACCGCAGAAAACTGTGGGAGAAACAACAAATACTAAATTCAGATACCCAGAATACTAATCTAATAAAAATAAAACAGAAAAACACAGAACAGTGCATCAAGGATATATCTTAAAAGGTTGTCACTAAGGTTAAGAAAACACAGAAAGAAGGGAAAAGTGAAAAAGGAAGAGATAATAGATGGAGATTGGTGATGGGAGGGAGAGGAGGAGGCGGGGAAGGATGGTAGGGAAATGGGAAGGGAAAAAAAAAAAAAAGAGAAAAGGTGCCAAAAAGAGAACAATGTTACTTGAGAAAGGGAGAAATGTCCCAATCATCACTGAACCCTTTAGGGGTTAATGCACCAAGGGTGAAAATCAGAAGACTCTCACGTTTAAAGAGGTCATTAAGTCTGTCTCCTCTCCATTGTCTAGTAATGATTTGATCAATCCCCATGAAAGTAAAGTTTTGGGGTCACTGTTGTGGTAACTAGACCACTGCAACCATACTGCTGTGTCCCCTTTCTGGCTGATAACTGAAAAAAACATGTTCTCGTAGTCTATCTTTCATAGGTTTTATTGTTCTACCTATCTAGAAAGGGGGCACGGACAACCTAATGCATATATCACATACTCAGTATGGTGCATGCTAAGATGTCTGATGTCATAAGTGGCTCGGTTTGTTGGACTAACAAATGTACCTCCTTGTTTGGCCAAGTTACATATGCTACAGGTTCCACACATGTGGAAAGCTATAGGGCAGAGAAAATAATCCTAATCATGTCACAGAAACACGACGAAGAGGAGATCTTACAAAGGTATCATTATCTCTGAGTCAGAGTTAGATATTTTATTAATCCAGAGTCTGGGAGTGACAGCTACCCAAACAATACCACCTCTGATGATACAATATCATGGGGATTTTTTTTTTAACATACTTTATTTTTTAATCCTTCATCATGATCAAGTCTTATGACAAGAGTTACATACAGTTAACAGACCACCTACTTAAACATCATTTGGTAAAAAGTCCCCTTAATTAAAGGAAACATTATGCATCAACTGTATAGTGGTACATCATAGGAGGGTTACTATAAATTCAAGACTTCTTAAAATTGAGTCCATATTTTGCCATTCATGAGTCCAGGAGCTACATGGCTTGCCTTGATTAAACAGAACTGTCCAGCAATCTAATCCAACAATATCAGGGTCCCTTTAAGGGATGATTGATGCCATGAATTAATGCTAAATGAAAAATATTAAACACAGGAACATTTATGCAGCATACTTTTCACAATGGGTACAAAAATCTGCAACCCTTTCCTGTCAAGCCAGGAATTATAGCTGAAAAGAAAACCAGTACAGCATCATAAAAAGAACAACACCCCCAATCTGATCTATTTACCAAAGAACTAGGCCTTCCCAAAAAAGAATGAGAGACCTACCTTTTAATCTGTTAAGTCAATCATTTATTAACTTTACAAATGATCTACAAATTAGAGTCCCAAAATACCATACTTGACAAAACTGCAAGCTCTGCAAAGTCCCAGAGAATGTCGTCTCTCAAGTTGCCGGTACATCCAAGACATCTTCATCTTCCGAGTCCTCCGGTATTACTCTTGAGGCCGCCCTCCTACAATCCGCCCATTTGCCAGCTTCAATAGGATCGGAGGAAAAATGAATGTTTTATTTTGATACACGATCTAACATACTAACATACTATTTGCCAGCAGATTAGGCCTTACGGTCTATCGAGTCTGCTCAAACTTTAGATCCTTAGTTGGGTGCCGAGACCCTCCCATCCCTTGTGCTCCAGAAACCCGTATCATCCATCTCCACTCCCTGGGACAGGACATCATCTGATACATCCACTTTCTGTGTCTGTCCCATCCTCTCTTGAAGCCCTCCACTGTGGATCTCTGAACTAGCTCACCAGGCAGTGCATTCCAAGGGTCCACCACCGCTCAGTGAAAACCTCCTCCTCTTTCCCCTTACCTTCCACCTTCCAACTTCAAACCATGCCCTCTGGTGATGCCTCCCTGCTTTAGTCTAAAGATCCCTCCATGTTTACCCTATGTATTCCCTTGAGGTCCTAAAGACCTCAATCATGTCCCCCTGTCTCTCCTCTCCTCCAGTGAAAACAGGCAGAGCTCCTTAAGTCTGTCCTCATCGTCAAATCCCTAGCCCTCGTGATCATCTTTGTTGCCCTCCTCTGTACCCTCTCTAGGAGCTGTATGTCCCTCTTTAAGTGTGGTCTCCAGTACTGTACACAGTACTCAAGGTGTGTCTAACCAGTCCATTGTACAGCTGGCAGAATCACTTCCTTGCTCCTAGAGGTGATCCCCCTCGATGCATCCCAACATCCTGTTTGCCTTGCTAGCCGCTCTCCTGCACTGCTCAGAGTTATTCATACATGCATCCACCATGACCCCTAGGTCTTTTTCCCCTATTGAGGCCTCCAGCCCCCTTCCCAAGGTGTACCTGTGTTTGGGAGTTTCCCACCAAGATGCAACACCTTGCACTTGGTGATATTGAAATTTAATTTCCATGTGTGAGCCCAGCTTTCCAGGGTGTCCAGGTCCCCTTGCAGGGCCAACCTCCCCTCTTCTCCCTCAACTACTGCTCCCATCTTGGAGTCATCTGCAAAGAGACTCATTTCACACCCTATACCCTCCCTGATGTCCGATATGTATGCACTAAACAGGATCGGACCCAGGACCGAGCCCTGCGGTACCCCACTACCAACCTCTCTAGGGTTCGAGAGCTCCCCACAGACCACTACTCTCTGAGTGCATCCAGCTAGCCAGTTTTCAATCCATCTGACCATCAAAGGCCTACTCCTAACCCCATCAGTTTCTCCACCAGACCATTGTGGGGGACAGAGTCAAACGCCTTGCTGAAGTCCAAGAATAATAAATCCACAGGCTTACCCCTGTCCAGTTTTGATGTTACCCATTCATAGAACTCCACAAGGTTGGTTTGACATGATCTACCTGGCACAAACCCATGTTGCCGACTATCCAGACCTCCCACCTCCTCCAAGTACACCCCCAATCGTTCCTTTAGTATACTCTCCATTAATTTTCCCACCACCGAGGTCAAACTGATGGGTCTATAGTTACCTGGTACTTCCCTCGTCCCCCCTTTATGGATTGGTACCACATGTGCCTCTCGCCAATCCCTAGGTACCCTCCCTGTCTCAAGTGACCTGCTGAAAAGCTCTGCCAAGGGTGCAGCCAGTATGTCCGCCAATTCCCATAGTACTCTCGGATGAATGCCACCTGGCCCAGGAGATTTGTCTTTCTTTAGGGCCTTGAGGGCTAACCACACCTTTTTGGCAGAGATAGCATCATTCGTCCCCTCCACCTTACTGGCCTTTTTATCTTTACCCAGATGTGACACCCCTTGGGTACCTCTCTCTCCCTCTTGCTCCATTTTTGTTGCTCCCCTGATCCCACTTACTGATGTTTCTATCCCCTTAGTGCCTTGCTTTGTAGATATCCCATCCCCCTCCCTAGTGAACACAGAGGCAAAGTACTTGTTAAATACCTCTGCCTGGTCCCTCGCCTCTTCCACCCACCCTCCTTCTGATCTCAATCTGCTGAGATGGCCCTTAGTTTTTCTCCGCTCCCCAATGTACCGGAAGAACCCCTTTTCCCCTCCATGTATCCCCTGTGCCAGCCGCTGCTCTTTACTGGACTTTGCTCCCCTCACCATACGGGTGACTTTTCTAGATGCAAGCTGGTACATTTCCTTATCCCTATCCCCTCTTGTTGTTTTATATTTTTTGTAGGCCGCCTTCTTTTCTCTGACTGCTACCTGTACCTCACTGGACCACCAGCATGGTTTATGTGACCTTGCTCCCTTACGTTTCAACTTAGTGCAGATCCTGACTGCCTCATGAGGTCCCCGTTTTATGACCTCCCATCTCCTTTCCACACTTGTCATTGAGGTAATCCCCATCAAGTGATCCTTGAGAATATTTCCCATGCCCATGAAGTCTGCCCCCCTGAAGTCCACTGCCAGTGTCCTAGATCTCACCCCCCCCCATGCTTAGTTGAAATTAGACAGTATTGTGGTCGCTCCCAGTCAGGGGGTCTTGTACAACCATGTCCCTTACCAGATCCCCATCTGCCAGAACCACATCCAGGACATGCCCTCCCTTGTGGGCTCCATCACATGCTGTGTTAAGAAAACATCCTGGAAGCCATCCAGCAGCCTCTGCTCCTTGGCCACCTTAGAGGACATGGTTCCCCAGTTTGTACCTGGCATATTAAGGTCCCCCATCAACATCACTCCTTCCCCTTTGGTCCACACTGGGCAATGATGTTGTCCAGCAAACCATCCTCTAGAACCTCACTCATCCCGGGGCCTATATGCTACACCCAGCTTGACCTTATTTCCTGCTGAGGATCGTAAGTGACCCATAAGGCCTCCAGTTTCCCTCTGCCTCTTCTACTCTAGCAATTTCTATGTCATCTCTAATGAACATAGCCACTCCACCCCTCTGCCCTCCTTTCCATCCTTCCTGAGCATAGTGTACCCCGTACGTTTAGGTCCCAGTCATGGTTTTTGTTGGCCTCACGCTTGTGACCGCGCACATCCACCCCTTGAACAGCATGGCCTGGAACTCTGGCAACTTGTTTCCCAAGCTCCTGGCATTTACTAACACCAACCCCCAACCCTTATCCCTGATTCTCTTTGTCGAACCCCACCCAGATTCCTTATACTTCCATCCTCCCTCTGCTCCTCCTGAAACCTCCATCCCCAATCTGTTTCCCCCCTTCCCCCCTTGGGCGTGAAGGCTACTCCCCTCATCTGGAGGAGAGGGCTTCTGGTCAGCCCCTCCCTTATCCCTTCCCCCCCTCACAAGTTTAAACCCCACCTTTCTTGTATGTAGTCAGCCATCCCCTGTTTAAGTACTTCCTTCCCTAATGGGGCAAGATGAAACCTGTCCTTGGCATATAGTCCCTTATCCTCCCAAACTCCATTCCAGTTCCCTAACACCCCCAACCCACTCTCTTCACCCCACTTCCTGAGCCAGTCATTAACCTCTGTGAGCTTCATTTTTCTCCACTGAGGCCTTTGGTACTGGCAATATCTCGAAAAGGAAATGTTGCATCCATTATCCCGACAGACTCTGGCAAGTTCTTGGAACCTGTTGGATTTCCAAAATGCTATTTCCCTCTAGATCATTAGTTCCCAAATGCACCAGGAAATCGGTTTCCTCCACAATCCCTAACCATTTCATACACCACGAACTTTGCTCTGTGCAGTGTCAGCCCAGGATACACACTACCTTCACCTGGCTATGGCATCCACCCCCCTGTCCCTCCCACTGGATACCCCTAATCATCGAGTCTCCCAATAACAGAACCTTAACACCGCCATCATCCTTATGGTTACCTCCACTATGCCCTCTCAGCCCCCTTCCCCCTTTATTCATGATCTCAATTTCGTGGGAGTCTTCCTGCCTTACTAGAGACCCCCTTGTCACCCTCCCCTTTCTGCCTCCCTTGCTATTTTGCCCACTTAACTCAAACTCCCTCTGAATAGGTGTCCCCTTTAACCCTCTCTTATCTGAACCATTTATCCTGGCCCTGATGGTTTCTCCTTCCCCCACACGCCATCCTCCCCTTGTAATAGTACCCTGACTCCAGAGGCTCTCTGTGGGTCCCCTTTAGCTAGGGCCCCATCCTTGGTACTGACCCCCCTGCTGAAAGGGGGCTCCTCTCCCACCTCCTTGTCTCCCAGTTTCTCTCCAATCATGCTCTCCTCTCTCATGTCTGGAATATGTTGCATCTCCCCCATTTGCTTAACATATATGTTTCCCCTTCTCCCTCTGGGACTATTTCTATCCTTTCCATTGCCGGTCTGTGATGCCCTATGGGTATCAGACTCCCTCCCCCCGGCCTCTGTATAAGTTTTCTCATTTCCACCAACCCCTTCCTCCCCCTCTAGGTTGCTTAGTAGCTCAAATTTATTGCGACACTCTATGTCAGCCTCCATCAAGTAACCCGAGATTCCCCTGACTGCACCTCTAAACTGCCCCTCTTCTTCCCCTCTTGCTCTGTTCACCTTAGGAGCTCCCTTCCCACAGTCTGCTGCTTTAGGCTTCCGCACAACAGCCCCTCCTGACTCTTCCCCCTCCACTCTCTTTGTATTCAGAATGTTCACCCCGTACGCTTTCCCCTTAGCATCAACTTCCCTATCTAAGGGTCCTCTGTCCCTAATATCCCCCCTCCTGCTTGCTGTAACATAACGTCCTGTAATTTCAGAGCGTTGCCCCAGCCTCCCTCAGCCCCACCCTTCTTGCTGCCCATATCCACACCCTTATCCTTGGACACCCCCAAGCTCCCCAGCTTACTCCTTAACCAATATACCTCACTCCTGATACAAGATAACTGTCTACAGAGTGGGCAGCCTCCCTCTCAGGCCCAATTTAGAATTATTGCCATCCCACAGCCTGTACAGCCTACAACCCTTCCAAAGATGCCTGCCATGGTGGAATATGGCCACCCTGTTTATCCCCCTCTGTTTATAATGGCACACCCCCTTTTCTCAGTCCCTTTCCCCTGGAATACAGTTCCTCTCTATACTGACCGTAGTTATTTACAAACCCAATTTCAACCCCACCAATAAAGTTCCAAAGTCTCACAAACACATACAGTCCAGTGTGTGTTCGGTCCCACTAACAGTGTGTGTAAGCAGACATCAGGTACCGTATGATGTCACAGGCCCACCAGCTGCTGTTGCTTCAAATTTAAGTCCTAAAACAGAAATACTCAAGCTTTCAATCCCAACCCCAGTGGTTTTCAGTATTTAAGAAAGCCTACAAAACAGGGTGGGTGGGAGGGCTCTTACCAAACACCAGGCAAACAACACATTTAAATTTCCCTCTAATTAACCCTGACAAACAACTGTCCCCAAACCTCAAAAAGTTACAATATCACAGCCCAAGTAACAGTTCTAATTCAGGGAAATAATTTTTACCACATAGAGCTAATTTCACTTACAAACTATTCCAATATTTCAGTTAAAAACAGAATATAAACCCAGAGCTCTGTCCAACCAACCTGCTGCTCTGAGTTCCCAAGTGAAGCCGTGCTGTAAAGATAATAGTACGTGGTATATCCAGGTCATGAACGATTCTCCTTACAGCATCAAACTTTTTACGCCGCTGCCATGTGGCGTAACTGATATCAGGGTAGAGGTGCACAGAATTTTCATCTTGTATTAATGGGGCAGCTCGACAAGCATAGTGGAGCATCTTATCCCGGGCCACAACACTTGATGTAATTAACATTAAGGTATGAGGTTCTTCTGTACTGGAAGCCCGTCCTCGAAGGGGGGGGGGGGGTCACCCGATACATTTTTGAATGTCCCAGTTCTCCAGAACTCCCTTAGGGAGTAATTTCTCCATCAGTCATTTATGAATGGTCAGAATTAGGTGATCACCCTCCAGACCCTTGGGTAGCTCCACTATTCGGATGTTAGCTGAGCGAGACTGGTTCTCCAATGTCTCTATTCTGGCTTGCATATGTTGTAATTCTTTAGCCAATAAGGCCGTGGCTCTGGTGGATGCATCCGCCTGCTTACCGATCCGCTGCACTTCCCCTTTCAGTCCATCCACTGATGTCTCTAGGATCTAAACTCGACCATTAAAGGCGTCTATTTTCTGGTTGAGAGTCGAGATGGAAGCAATTAATGTCTGGATTTTGCTCCCCAAAGTAGTCAGTTTTTCTCCCAAACTGGAGGCCCCCTCTGCATGCAAGGTTTCATCTGGTCTACCAGGCCCCTTGTTTCTTCCGGGCACACCAGCTACTTTTTGGTGCTTGGGATTACCCATCTTAATGAGGTTGAGGGTGTTCTCTCGATTGGTGCTGCCAAAATTCTGTTTTAAAGCCTGCAAAAGGGAGGATTAGTACAGATTTGATAGCGTACTGCATAGAGCTCTGAAAAGTTGCTGCTCGTTGCTCGGGCTCAACAGCGCCCCCATAATGGGATGCTGATGAGGATGGTCCAGTGCGGAACAGCCCTAAGGCTAAGTCTAAGTCTCCATGTGAACGTAAGCACACATGTGTGCCCAGTAGCAAGTGCCAGCCCAAGCCTATAAAGAAAAAGCAGAAACACAGGCATTGGCATGATTCGCAGCCCAAGCAAGCATTCAAACATAAAACGCAGAAAATGTGTAGGGATCTGCCTAAACTTGTACAGGTATCATCAGATCCTGAGATACTGCCCCAGAAACGCCCCATCAGAGCCTTTGACTGAGCTGGAGGTTACAGTGCAGGCTGAGAGGTGTCACACAAAGCATAAGCAAAAGCATTTGCTTGATTCTGTGACCCCACCACAGCAAGAAGGCACTGTGCTCGAGATGGAGGGAGTAATGCAGACACAGGGAACTTGGCATAAAAAAAGGCAAGGATAAGCAACTGTCCCAGGCAGAAACATTGCCTGAGCCTGAAAAAAGAATGACTTTTTCAGCCTGCCATCTGCAACTCAGGTCAAGCACAAAAACCAGAAATAAAAAAGCCAAGAAATTGCCAAACCTGAGATTCTGCCTGAACAAGAAGCTAATTTTGAGCCTTCAACACAGCACTCATGAAAAACAAAAACACAGGCATCAGCTCCAGCCCAAGATGTTGCTTGAGCCTCAAATGCTACCCAATCAACAGGCCCCCTGGGAGCATGCATTTTCTCATGACATGGTGCCTGCAATACAGGATGAGGGTAGGTGCAAAAAACATAGGCATCTGCCTCAGCCCGAATCAGAGCCCCAGCCTATGCAAGTGTCTCAGCCAAAAAAAGGGCAAACTAACGTGCAAGCAGTTGCCTCAGCCTGACTTATTACCCAAGCCTGAAACTCTGCCCAAACAAGATACCCTGCTTGAGCATGACTCCCTGGTGGAGACCAATTCTCTGCCTGTGTATTAACTCCCTACCTGAACCTGATCCTCCACCTAAGCCTGACACTCTGCTGAGCCTGGCGCTTTGTCCGTGTGTGACACTCTGCCCAAGTCTGTCTTATCTGAGGGAACACTCAGCGTGAATATGATGCAATGTCTCAGCCTGGCACCTGGTTAGAGTATGAGTCTTTATCCATCTGTAGTGTCACCTTCACAAATTAATCTGATCTCTTAACAATGCCCAACTCTGAAACGGTGTCCCATTGCAGCTACAGGCCACGGCAGGCACCACTGTGGTTATACCCCTGTTGACTAATGAAATTCCCCAAATATGGAAAAGTCACATGTTCCCCCATTAACTGGTAAAGCAGGCAGCCGTGCTAACATAAAGGAGTTTACCCCATACAATATTTTCAGATTTTTTTTTTTTGCGATGAAACTGTCTCATATATAGTGGTGCAAATTTATATGCAGATTAGTTTCTGGCTCAGTACAAGGACAGGCTAAAACCACATGCAAGGGCTCACCAGTGGAGTTCTACAAGCCCATAGGAAATGAAAAGGTTTAACACCAGAAATGGGGAGAATGAAAAAAAAAACACCATCAGCATGTACTGGTCCATCCACCCTGCTCATATAATGAGTAGGAACCGGTTTCAACTACTGCTGAAGTGTATGCACTACAATGACAAAACTTGGGCTTTGCCAAGGGACCATACAGAGAATGACAGACTTTTTAAATTAAGGCCTGTTGTCGACCATCTCTTTAAAATGTTTTCTGAGATGTACACCCCATCCCAAAACATTTCAGTGGATGAATACCTTCTGCTGTTCAAAGGGAGAACAATATTTAAAAAAATACCATCCTCTGAAATGTTCCCGATATGGAATTAAATTGCACAAACTTTGTGAAAGTTCCACTGGGTACATATATAGTAGCAGCCACAGACACTGCCAGCCATTTCCTGAAATTTCTGTGACATTTCTGGAGAAATCTCCTGCTTTCTGCATTACCACAGTAGGGGCAGCAGAGAGAAACTCTTTTATAAATTTTGTGAAATATCTGGATATAGCTGCCAGTGTCTGTGGCTGCTACTGTACCGTTTCAGAATCTACACAGGTACGGATGCCACACATGATGTTCCAGGCCTGGCCCTACGTCTGAACACAAATGAGAAAACTCTATGGGACCTCATTCTTCCCTTGCTAAGCTCTGGCTACAATCTCTATGTAGATCACTTCTACACTGGAATTCCTCTCTTCAGTGTCCTGTATCAGCCTGATACAACTTGTGGCACTATTAGATCCAACAGGATGGAATTTCCCAATGCGGCAACCAGAAAGCAAAAACTTGGGAGAGATCGGTGCTCTCCGATGTGGTGAACTGCTGGCTGTAAAATTCACAAATAAAAAAGATGTATATCTCCCAAGTATAATTCATTATGAATATACAGCAGCTGTTACAGTTCCTGGTCAGGACAAACCGATAAGCAAGCCTCAGTGTGTCCTAGATTATAACAAGCACATGAGAGGTGTGGACAAAACAGATCAGATGCTTGAGCCCTATAATGCCACTTGAAAAACTATGGCTTGGTACAAGAAATTAGCTATTCACCTGTTTCAAATAGCTGTGTACAATGCTTTTAATTCTGTACTGGGCAAAGGTATCTGGTCATATACAATCCTGATTAGATGTCCAAACTAATGTGATCTCGAGTCTCCTGTTCGATTCAATATAAATACCTTAAATGGAAAGGAATGAAGGTGTAGCCAGACTGACTGAAAGACATTTCTGCAGAATGCTGCCACCTACTGAAAGAAAGGCTACACCCCAAAAGAGATATAGAGTCTGTTACAAAACAAGCATTTGTCAATGCTGAAAGTTCGTCGCGCGTTGAGATAAGGAAGTGTGTGAGAGTGTAGTAGTAGTAGTGCAGGCAGAGTTTTATTGATAATGAGCAATAGAAAACTGTATGACAGCTGTACTGTTCATGAGGTGGTGTGATAAAAAAGGCTATATTGAAAATGTGGAGTGAAAACATTGAAAATGACCAACGTTACACGAGTGCATAGAACATTGTGAACGAATGGGTGTAACCTGGCCATTTTTTTAGCTGTTTACTGGGTAAAGTAGGACAAAAGAAGGCACAAGGCCCATCGAGACTGTCCTCCCTCAAAAGAGGGATATTATACAGGGTTATTATGCAATAGCCAGGAATCAAGATTAGATTTAAAAGAGTCAAAGCTAACTGAATCTACAATAAACTGTGGAAGAGTGTTCCAACATTTAGCTGTTCTTATATTGAAAAAATTATCAAATTTCTTTGTATTAGCCCATTCAACATTTAGTTGCTTAGAATGAAGTCTACCTACAATTCTCTTATTGGCCAGTGTTAGTCCACGTCTTTTACAGCCTGGCATTATGCACTAGTTTGTACATTAATAATAAATCACCCCTTTGCCTTCTCAGACATAATGAATGGAGCTTAGTTTCTCTAAGTCTAGAATCATAGCATTTATTATTGAGTCTGGAAATTGATTTAGTCAACCTCCTTTGGACCTGCTCAAGACGCCATATATCAATTTTAAGGTAATGATTCCAGAAGGGGGAACCATAATCCAGATGTGGTCTGATATAAGCTCTATATAATGGAACTAAACAGTGTTCAGATTTACAAATAAAAGATTTATTAATTTGTCTCAGGATAATGTTAGATGTTCTAACTACTTTACTGCAATGATCGCTTGATGACAGTTTAGTATTGATCATAATACCTAGGTCTCTTTCACAATTGGATGACTTAATTTCTTGGTCGTTTAGATAATATTTATGAGCTGCATTATTCCTACCGAAGTGTAGAACCTTACATTTATCAATGTTAAAAAACACTGAGTTTTCATTTGCCCACTTCTCAATGGAGGACAAATCCTGCTCAAGGATATGTATATCAACTGTAGTGTCAACTCTGCCTCCAAATTTTGTGTCATCTGCAAATTTCGATAGGTAGTTGTTAGAAATGATGCCCATGTCAAGAATAAAAAGGTTAAAAGGAATAGGCCCCAGTACCGAACCCTTGGGGACTCCATTAGTTACCCTACCAGAGAAAGAAAAATCCCCACGCATTCCGACCAATTCGGTACGATTGGATAACCACTGTGATATCCAATTAACCAGAAGTGAGGGAATTCCCGAATTGTAAACTTTGAAAATCAACAGAGAGTGGGATACAGGATCAAAGGCCTTGCTGAAATCGAATAGCAAGACATCAGCTGGCGTATTATTATTGAGTAACTTACCTATCTTGTGATGAAAAGATATAAAATTGGTTGTACATGAATGGCCTGACTTAAAACCATGTTGTGAGTTATCGGAACTACCAAGTTGATCAATAATAATCTCTAATCTGGATTTAATTAAATGTTCCATTACTTTTCCTATGAGAGATGCTAAACAGATCGGTCTATAATTCTGAACGTCTGACTTATTTTCCTTCTTGAAAATAGGACCTACAAAGGCTACACGCCATACATCGGGAATAGCATTTTCAATTAGAGATTTATTGAAAAAAAGTTGAAGAGGGATTGCAATAGAATTGAGTGTTTCAAGTAGAAATATGGCATTGATGTTATCACTGTGACAACCCACCTCTCCCTCTGGGCTGAAACAGCTTTTACAGAGGTGTCTGTCCTCCGGTACTCGCTGCCACCAGCTAGAGTCATTCCGCGCCAGCCTTCAAGTCCACAAACTTGAATAATTAAACGTGCAATTGCACAAGTTAAAGTCTGGTAGTGTGTCTCTCTCGGGTGGCGGATGCTAAACAGAGTTTACCCCAGCCAGTGGAAACCAAATATTACCTTAGAAAAATGACATCACAGTCACAACTGTTGAGCAAATAAATAGCTTTTTACTTAACAGAAAGTGCAATGAACATTTACAGGATATATATTTACAACACAAGAGAATAACACTCATACAAGAAAAGTAAACAAATGCTTTTAAATAACAGATGGCAAAAGAAGAAGGCTATTACTGAAATATGCTAGCACTAAACTTACCCTTTCCTGTCCTTCTAAGAGACACTGGACCCTATTCTAACTGCCAGCTCCCATGGACATAGCTACAAGGGTAGGCTCCAAACTTATGTTTCTCCTCCCAGCTTCCAAAGCAAAAGAGAACCTTCTCTGTCTTTCAGAAGGTTATATACTCTCTGGAGAATAGGTCATTCCTAGTCTCCCTTTGAATGCACCAACCAACTAACATGTATGTATTTAATTGTCCCAATCAGAGTGAACACCTATCAGTGACCAATTATATTCCATTTTAACCTTCAGTTTATATTTGAATGACCCAATCCATTCAAACTGCCCTGTGTATGTGTCTGTAGGTCTGTGTGTGTGTGTGTATAGAGATGTCCATTTGAGATTTATGACCCAGCTCTTATCTAGAAGCTAGGAATTCCACAAACTGGATGCTGCTGGACAGAGGATTTTAGCCTGAGTGTATTTTTTTTCAAACTGCTAAAAAAATAAGGCACCTACAGAATCCAAACCATTAACTCTTTCCTTCCCATTTCTGTCACATCCCCCTCCCCGGGATAATGAAGGCGTGTCCCTTGGGCCACCCCAAGTGACACAGCCGTTCATGCAATTACTGGAAGTGCCCAAGTATCCAGCCAGGCCATTAGCCCTGTCTAGATAGCCCATCCGCATTTGCATTTTGTTTGCCACTGCGATGCTGGATGGTCATGTTGTATGCCTGCAGTACCAAACTCCAACGTAGTAGTTTGCCATTTTGCCCATTTGACCTATGAAGCCAAATCAGGGGATTATGATATGTGACTACAATATATTCTCTCCCATATAGGTAAGGCTGCAGCTTCTGAAGGGCCCACACTATTCCCAAGCATTCCTTCTCAATTGTGGCGTATGCCTCCTCTCTGGGCAAAAGCCTCTGGCTGAGGTACACAACCAGGTACTCCTCCCCCTGCTGGGTAACTTGGCTCAGCACAGCCCCCAGCCCATGATCTGAGGCATCCACATGGACCACAAACTTTAAACTATAATTGGGGCTGGCCAATACAGCTGGGCTGCTTAAGGCCTTCTTTCTCTCCTGGAAAGCGACCTCATAGCCTTCTGATCACTTCACTATATCTGGCTTTCCCTTCTTGGTTAAGTCTGTCAGGGGCTTAGCCAGATCGCTATAGTGAGGAACAAACCTTTGGTAGTACCCTGCTGTCCCTAGAAATGCCCTGACCCGTTTCTCTGTGGTAGGAATAGGCCAGGCCAGGATGGCATAAACCTTGGCAGGCTCCGGACGGATGTGTCCACTACTCACCCGGTGCCCAAGGTCGGACACTTCTGCCATACCTATATCTGGCACTTCTCTGCCTTGACTGTCAGACCTGCATTCTTTAACCTGTGGAACACATCCCATACATTCCTGATGTGCTCATCTCAGGTCTGGCTGTATATGGCTATATCATCCATATAAGCCAATGCAAACTCACCTACCCCAGACAGAATGCGATCCACAAGCCGTTGAAAGGTTGCAGGTGCATTCTTCATTTCAAATGGCATTACCTTGAATTCGTATAAACCAAATGGAGTAACAAAGGCTGATCTGTCCCTGGCTGCAGGGGTCAGAGGTACCTGCCAATAACCCTTTATTAGGTCTATTGTGGTCAAATACTTGGCTCCCCCAGTCGCTCCAGGGTCTCATCTGTTCTGGGCATGGGATAGGCATCAGACTCCATGCAGCTATTAAGCCTCCGGTAATCAACGCAGAATCGTGTGATGCCATCCCTTTTGGGGATCAGTACCACGGGTGATGCCCAGGAGCTACCAGATTCCTGGATTACTCCAAGTTCCAGCATCTCCTTGAGCTCCTCTTTCACAGTCTGCTTAATGCCCTGTAGGTGGACTGTTTCAGGGGAACCTGGGTCCCTGTATCCACATGGTGCTCTGCCATCGTGGTGTACCCCGGTTTCCCTGTGAACATGTCCTCAAATTCTCTCAGCACACCCCTAATTTCTTGCACCTGGGCTGGCATCAGCTGTTCCAAGAGGGTAAGGTTGTCCACAGAGGACGCAACCCTGGCCTCCCCAAGCAGGTCCACCAGTGGATCTATCTCAGTTTCCTCCTCTGGGGCACTGCATACATCAAGGACCATTTCCTCCCTGTCATGGTAGGGCTTCAGCATGTTAACATGATACACCTTTTGTTTGCATCTCCTGTCTGGTAGCTCTATCATGTAATTGACATCACTAACCTTTTGGACAATGCAGAATGATCCCTCCCATGCTGCCTGTAATTTATTCTGTCGGACAGGGATGAGTGCTATCACTCACTGTCCCACTTCATATTCTCTGGCTCGGGCCCCATGGTCATACCAGACTTTCTGCCGCTGTTGTGCAGTGGCCAGGTGCTCCTGAGCAAACCCCATGAGCTCTCTAAGGCGGGTCCTGAAGTTCAGGACATACTCCACAACAGACTCCCCTTGGGAGGCATGGTCCCCCTCCCATTCATCCCGAATCAAATCTAGGGGCCCCCGCACCCTATGACCAAATAGAAGCTCGAAAGGTGAGAACCCTGTGGACTCCTGGGGGACTTCCCTGTAGGCAAATAGGAGATGAGGCAAATATTTGTCCCAGTCCCTCTTATGCTGGTCAGCAAAAGTCCTTAGCATGGTCTTAAGGGTTGAATTAAATCGCTCCACCAGACCATTAGCTTGGGGATGGTATGGGGAGGTTTTGAGCTGCTTTACTCCACACTTTTGCCACAAACTACACATTAACCCTGACATGAAATTGGCACCCCGGTCTGACAGTATCTCCTGGGGAAAGCCCACCCAGCTAAATATTCCCAACAGTGCATCTGCCACTGGTTCTGCCTCAGAGGATGTTAGGGCCACTGCCTCTGGGTATCTGGTGGCATAGTCAACAACTACCACGATATACCGCTTGCCAGTGTGACTTGGGGTGCTCAATGGCCCCACTATGTCCACAGCTACCCTCTTAAAGGGTTCATTAATAATGGGCAGGGGCACCAAAGCTGCCTTGGCCTTGTCCCCCATTTTCCCCACCCGCTGGCACTGTGGACAAGTCCTGCAATCATTTGCCATGTCCTTGCCAATACCAGGCCAGAAGAAATTGCTGGTTAGATGCTTTTTTGTGCACCTCACCCCCAAGTGCCCGGAAAAAGGGATATCATGGGTGAGGGCCAAAAGCTGCTGACGGTGAACCTTAGGGACTACCAGCTGCTGGAGTACCTCACCGTCTAGCCCTTCCTCTGTTGTACATTCTCTGTACAACAGCCCATTGTCCCAGTAAATGGACTCTTTACCCCCCTGAGGACGCTCAGCCCTATGAGCTATTTCCCTCAGTTTTTCCAGGGCAGGGTCAGTTCGCTGGGCAGCACTCAGCTGCCCTCGTCTGACCCTTCCCACTGCCCCTTCCGAAGGAAGTCCTGTGGGCTCCTCTATTTGTGACTGGGGTTCTAGACTGCTGCTTCTAGCCAGCCCATCCCCTGTGCTAGACACTTCCTCAGCTGCTGAGGGTGTGGCTGGATCACCCCGAGTCACCCCCTCTTCACCCTCAGAAGCTTGTTCTTGTGCCTGACTACGAGTTACAACACACACCAGTTTTTTCCTGGGGTCCAAATCCTTCCCCACAATCATATTTACAGGTAGGTCCTCTACAACTCCCACCTCCTTTTCTCCATGGCCCCCTTCCCAGCTCAGGAAGACTCTAGCCATTGATAATTGGACTGGTGGCCCTGTGAATGCCTGGACCCTGGAGTATTTCCCAGGCACCATCTGCTCTGCCCGGATGAGATCCTGCCTCACGAGGGAGATGTCAGCGCCTGTGTCCCACAGTCCCTGTGTTACTATTCCATTAACTGTAATGGGATGCAGATTCTCATCAGAGGAGAGTGGCCCTTCAAACTGGACACATCCTACAAACACATTAGTGCTCTTTTGATCACCCCCGCCCCCATATCTCTGCCCCTTAACCAGTTTCTGAGGGCACTTATATCTCTCAAGTGTCCCACTTGATTGCAAATATGACATTTCTTGGGTCCTATTTCTTGAGTCCCCTTAGAACCAGAGGGCTCTAGATTGGGCTCAGGTGCAGACTGGTCTCCTTTGGGCTGCTCCCCATGGGATCCCTTATAACCATGTGCTACCCCCCCCAACCATAAGACTGTGTGTATGGCCGGCTAGACAGATACACGTCACCGCTTCCTGCCACCGATGTTGAAGAGGCGCATGCCCTGTCTAGCAGCCATACACACACGTCCTCAGGTACAATTTTAAGGAATTGTTCTCTCACCAATACATCTTTAATCAGTTCCACAGAGGTTGCTTTAGTCCCCTCCATCCACCTATCAAGGTAAGTACGCAGTTGAACTTGTAGTTCTGCATAACTGTCTTCTGGGCTTTTCTTTAACTCCCTTCTATAAGCCTCAGGAGTTAATTCAAAACGTTTCAACAACACTGTTTTCACTTTATCATAATCAGCATGGTCTTCATTACTCATTTTAGCAAATGCATGCAAAGCTCTCCCCATAAGGAAGGGTGTGAGATAAGTTGACCAGGAAGCCTTAGTCAATTTTAATTGGTCGCATACTCTCTCAAATGACCTTAAAAATAAATCAAGGTCATCTCTTTCTTTAAACTGAGGGAACAATTTAGAATTAATTTTGGCTTCATGAGGTAAACTCACTACACCATTACTCACGGATTGCTGACTGCGCATGGTCATCATCTCCTTTTCATGCTGTCGTTCTTTCTCTCTTTCTTCACGTTCTTTCTCTCTGACAGTCTTTTTTCTTCCAGTTTTTTCTCTGCTTCCAGTCTTTTGGTCTCTGCTTCCCATCATTTTGTTTCTGCATCCAACCTTCTTGCTTCTGCTTTAGCATCCAGTCTTTTCACCTCCAGCACCTTCTCTTGCAGCAACAGCTGCAGTCGCAGTGCCTCAAGCTGGTTTGGGGGGTCTGCTACACCAGTTACTGACTCCCCCCCCCCCAGAGATTGTCTGTTTCAGATCATGTGCCAAGAGGGCAGCTATGAGGTCTGCCTTTTTCTTCTGTTTTAGACCCTCAAGCTGAATCCCCTTTTCCTTGCACCTTTCACAAAGCTGTGGCACAGCAAGTGAGTCATACTCCGTGGAGCTCATTCTCTACTGCTACACTATACTGTGCTAACTAGAAACAAATAAAACTGCTGTACTAATGTATTCTCTTATATATCCTGTTTTGCAATGCTAAGGTAACTGTTCCACTGGCAAACTCTGTATCTCACTGTGCTACGCAGTCCACTATCATCACCCCACCACTGCCAACCAATATGTGCCAACCCACCTCTCCCTCTGGGCTGAAACAGCTTTTAGAGAGGTGTCTGTCCTTGGGTACTCACTACCACCAGCTGGAGTCATCCAGTGCCAACCTTCAAGTTCACAAACTTGAATAACTGAAAGTGCAATTGCACAAGTTAAAGTCTGGTAGCGTGTCTCTCTCGGGTGGCGGATGCTAAACAGAGTTTACCCCAGCCAGCGGAAACCAAATATTACCTTAGAAAAATGACATCACAGTCACAACTGTTGAGCAAATAAATAGCTTTTTACTTAACATAAAGTGCAATGAACATTTACAGGATATATATTTACAACACAAGAGAATAACACTCATACAGGAAAAGTAAACAAATGCTTTTAAATAACAGATGGCAAAAGAAGAAGGCTATTATTGAAATATGCTAGCACTAAACTTACCCTTTCCTGTCCTTCTAAGAGACACTGGACCCTATTCTAACTGCCAGCTCCCATGGACATAGCTACAAGGGTAGGCTCCAAACTTATGTTTCCCCTCCCAGCTTCCAAAGCACAAGAGTACCTTCTCCGTCTATCAGAAGGTTATATACTTCTTGGGCCACCTATATGCACTATTAACTACCAAGGGAGCATTATTTGTGCCCCTTCGTAGGTACCCAGACTGTCCATTAGTAACGTTGCATGAATAATCCAGTTACATTTCCAGATTCAGTCAACAGATAAGGACCTCCTGGCCCACCTAGCCTGCCTGTAAAATTCCCCGATAGTGCTACCCAAGCCACTACCGGGGCCTCATCTACTCCCTTCCATTATCCAAGATAGTCATGTGTTTCTCCCATGCACAGTTTAAACCTGTGACCGTACTTGCCCCAACCACTTCCGCTGGGAGGCTGTTTCAGTCCAAATACCCACAGACTTCATGATTTACAGTCAGAGAGCGTAAAACAGACTACGGGAGCTCCAGACAAGAGTAACCTGGCTTCTGAATTTTTAAGCAGATAATCACTGTTATCTGGCCTATTTGGTAGAAGTGCTCTGGGTAGATCCAGATAATTCATCTGGATAATACCCAGGATGTTTCATTAGCCTCTCTGGACAAAAAAAAAATCTTTGCCTTAAGTTAACCAGGGTATCGGAACTTCCTACAATGTATAATAACCCTGGATGTGGAAATAATTCCACAATAATTACATAATTGGGAGGCAGTATAGTGCAGTGGTTTAAAGCTCTGAGCTGCAAATCTGATGACATCCAGCAGACCAGACCTGGGTTTGAATCCAACAGCTTCCACCTACATACTGCATGACCCTGAGCAAGTCACTTAACTTCCCTGTGCTCCCAGGTCGCACCTGTAAAAAAGCTTTCAGCTTAGTGTGCTACTCCTGGTTAAACAACTAAATAAAATAAATACTCTCTGGAGAATAGGTCATTCCTAGTCTCCCTTTGAATGCACCAATCAACTAACATGTATGTATTTAATTGTCCCAATCAGAGTGAACACCCATCGGTGACCAATTATATTCCATTTTAACCTTCAGTTTATATTTGAATGACCCAATCTGTTGAAACTGCCCTGTGTATGTGTCTGCAGGTCTGTGTGTGTGTGGAGATGTCCACTCGAGATTTATGACCCAGCTCTTAACTAGCAGCTAGGAATTCCACAAGCTGGATGCTGCCGGACAGAGGATTTTAGCCTGAGTGTATTTTTTTTTCAAACTGCTAAAAAAAATAAGGCACCTACAGAATCCAAACAATTAACTCTTTCCTTCCCATTTCTGTCACAATCACCACGTTCTCAACATGGCCTTTTTGGTACCCCACCTCATGAAGAATGCCAATGTCATTTGTTCACTCGTGCTGAAAGATGATTTCACAGAGCGACCGCACCATTCTGCACCACAGGTGCAAAAACACATTTCAGGCAGGAGGCAAAAAAATTACAGCTGTAGTGTTCATAAGGAAGTGTGAAAAAATGGCAATGCTGAAAAGTCTGGAGTGAAAAATATTAAAAACTGGCAAAGATATGAATATGTGTAGAAACTGTGCAATGCATGCTCATAATGAAGGCATTTTGTAGAATTTTTTCACCAAATTTTAAACATGGCCTTTTGGGGACCTCCCCTCATGAACAGTAGCATTGTGATTTTGTTAATCCATCCCAAAAGTTAATTTCACACACTGACTGTGCCATTCTGGGCCACAGGTGCGAAAACACATTTTGAGCAGGATGTGGAAAATGACAGCTGTACTGTTTATAAGGAGATGTAAAAAAAAATAGCGATGTTGAAAATCCTGAGTGAAAATATAAAAAATTAGTGAAGTTACAAGCGTGCGTAGAAACTGCGCAACACACACTGGTGTAGCAGGCATTTTTTTGAAATTTTCCACTAAATTTGCAACATGGGCTTTTTGGGACCCCACCTCATGAACAGTGGCATTGTCATTCCGGTAACTGGTCCTGAAAGGTGATTCCGCACAGTGTTCGTGAAATCACCTTTTGGGACCAAGAAACAAAATGACACTGACATGTTCATGAGGTGGGGTGCCAAGAACCCCATGTGGAAAATTTGGGACCAAAATTCCTAAAAATGACTGAGATATCAACCTAAGTTGAAACCCAGTATTGAGTCCCATTATACAGGCTTACTGGATTCCTCAGTTCCTAGTTTGGCTTTGAAGAGTGCAGACGTATCTCAGGCCAGTGAAGATCGCGGCTCCCAACTTCCGAAGGAGTAAGTATGGGTGGGGTGTGTCTGGAGGTGGAGTGAGAGGGAGGGTGGGGTGGGGGACTGAGGAGACAACGCTGGAAGGTTTTCTTTTTTACAGGTAAAATAAAAAAAAGACTTTGGGTGGACGTTTTTTCAATTTTACAGGGATTTTTTTTTTTTTTTAAACATTTAGGCACACTGGAGTGGACTCCCGGTGTGCCTCAATAGTGTGTGTGTGTGTGGGGGGGGGCATGCCATTGCCGACATGGGGATTGGGCACCCCGTTGTCGGCTAACAATATAGAAAAGACTTTCTGGCAGAACAACACTTGAAAATATACAATATACATTCATGGCATTTACGTGTGGAGCGGCGACTGAAATACTGCAAATGCTACTGTGTCACAAGACAGAGAGAGAGAGAGAGGAGCAGACACGCTCCTATTACCTACACTCTCTCTTTTATTCTGTTTATTTCTTTGCATTGCTGCAGTATGTTACAAGGGAATATTTACTCTCGCAGGAGTGAACATTCAGCTCACATTTCAAGGTAGTCCCGGAGCGGCTTTTTTTAATAGACTGGCAAGTAAAGCTGTTGCACGCTCGGGTGAAAGTTTCAAAAGGCTAACTGTCTTAGCAGCAAAACAGTATGGTAATGCATGTGAACGGGGAAATTGTTTAACCAGGAAGGACACACTGAGATGCAGGTAATGAGGAAATTAACCAGGAAAGACGCACTGAACTGCAGCTGAAGGGCTCATATTTCAAAGGACAGAGCCGCACGCAGCGTCGGCTCTGTTCTTTGAAATGTTTGCCGAGACCTGCTCCCTCAGAAAACCAGTGTCATCACGACACTGCCTGCTGATTTGCCGGCCACAGACTGGCCCTGCAGCACCACTGGTCACTGGTCTGGCACCCCTCACACCCGTTTAGCAACTCTCATATCAACAAGTTAGTTCGCATTTGTGCGCTTGACGAACTTAAAAAGGCATCAGGAGAGACAAGAGATATTACTGTCCACAATGACCCACAGGAGGATTGCTCTGAGAAATAACACACCAAGCACATTTACTGGAATTACTAATTGATAGATCCAAAAGCTTATGCTGTATAGGAGGAAGCCAAAGCAGTCACTAGGTTAAAAACATTTTGGGAGATGTTATTTTTTTTTATCTCAGCTCCCACAAACCTTTGCTATCATCACTCTTTTGGTAATCGGGTAATGCCCACTAGGCACAATGACTATTTTCAGTGGCAACCCGGGAGCACTGGGGAGGTTAAGTGACTTGCTCAGGGAGGTTGAGTGAATGAAACCTAGATCTGCTGGACGTACCAAACTCATTCACAGTTCGTTATTCTAACCTATAGACTATACTACCATCCCTTTGTTCAAGGGACCTCAGGATATGGTATAAAACTGCAGGAGTCCTATACAATTTCTTTTTAACTTGTATTTCATGGCATTTTTTCAACAAGCAAGTACAAGTCATTCCATCCAGAAACATAGTTCTATTTGATGTCCACACAGTACAAATAATAATACCATCTATACAGCGTTTTTTTAATATTAGTTTAAAGTTACTAAGTGGGTCCAGAATGTTAAGTGCTCAGTATTAACTGTCTGGCCTGTAGAAAACACGGATAATATGTCATTATATGAAAAGTATTTATTTTCAGAATATTCTGAAAATAACACCCCCATTCAAAGGGCTACTACTCACAATCGTCCGATGAATTATGCACAGTAATACAAAATTCAGAAAAAATGTGCAGTTTTCACTCTTTTTCAAACTATAGGTCTTGGCATTTCACACTGCATGGGCAAAACCACCCTATTTCTAATTCTGTCAGAGTATTATAATAACACAGGTGTCAAATGCATGCAGTCTTACCATGGCATTCTGTCCACACCTGCCTATTACAATCTGCCTATGTAAAAATGCCAAACAGCACTTCAGAGCCCACATTTCCCACCACTAGAAACTTTAACGCATTGTGATACCCAGGGAACAACATGTTATTGCTTTAAAGTGTACAAAAAGAAGACTTCAGGGATGTGTGAGAAAGTCCTCCCTCCCCCTGCAAATGTTTGCTAGCCATAATCCTCCACTCAATTAGGCTCAACAGCTGGAAATACAGAAAACAAAATGAAATATTATTGGCCCTTTCCTACTTAATTATCTGGCTCTCTCATTTTTCAAGTGCAAAATATTCCCACGTCTGGCTTCTTCGTGGTATTCTAATCGTGCAAGTACCACAAACTTGTACCTCTACCAAAGGATCCTCGGCACAAAGTGATACAAACCTATTATCATTACATGTACAAGGGATTTAAAATACACTTCGCAACCTGTGTGTGTTGGGCTTATTTCTACCAGAATCCGTGGTAAAGGAACATTAACTTTGGTACCACTGTACCCAGCTCTCATTCTAGAACCCGAAAAGGGGGTATTCATATACCTCCACCATATTTTACATACTTAGTTGATAGCATGCGAGACTTGTGCAAATGTTCCTTATTTTTCATAGTCCTTACCAAATGTACAGGAGGCACATATTTGGATAGTGGGTAATATTACTCAAGGTTAAAACCAGTATTTTGTGCAGTTTCAGAAAATATATTCTTTTCTTATGGTACCACAGTGTCTCAAATATCTACAGGCCACAGAATCAATGCTGTGCATTTCCCATTAAGGGAACACATTCTTCTCTTTAAAATACAATAAGCACCCTATATGTTTCAAGCCTATTTCAACCAAACATTTGTGGTAAAGGTACACATATGTGGTATCGCTATAACCTGCTGTCTCATTAGAATCCACAACTGTGTTTATTTATGTACCTCGAACCCAAGTTACTCAACATTTGGTTTGTTAAAATGGGAAAATTATGTGAACTTCCAGCATTTTTCTTAGTTCTAACAAATGCAAAGGAGGATTATGGGTAGCAAACATCTGGACAGCTGGCGGTTTTGCACATGTTATAAACCATTATTTACAGCACTTTCAGAAAATATATATTTTTCCTATGGAATCACGTTGCCCTGAATTTCTACAGGCCAGGGACTCAATGTTGGGCATCTTCCATTATGGGACAAAATGTTCCCTTTAAACTACACTTAGGACCCTAAATGTTTTGAACCTATTTCAACTAAACCTTTGCTGTAAAGGGACATAAATGTGGTATAGTTGTAACCAGTACTCTTTGCAGAATCCAAAAATGTGACATTTATCTACCTCCAACCTATGTTATGTTGACATTTGGTTTGCTAAAGTTGGACAATTATGCTAATTTCCATAATTTTTCACAGTTCTGTGAAATGTAAAGGAGGATTATGGGTAGCAGACATCTGGATGGCAGGCAGTGTTACAAATTTTTAAAACCAGTATTTTGAGTAGTTTTAGAAAACACATATTTTTACTATGGTACCATGGTGTCCTGAATGGCTACAGTCAGAGAATCAATGCTGTGCATTTTCCATTACTGGCCTAAATTTTCCCCTTTAAAATATACTTTGCATCCTATACATTTTCAATCAAACCTCTGTAGTACATGTATGTAAGCGTGGTAGCACTGTGACTGGTACTCTCTACAGAATCCATAAATGTGGTATGTGTGTCTCACCAGCCTATGTTACATAGACATTTGGTTTGCTAAAGTGAGAAAATGGTGTGAATTTCCATTATTTTTCATTGAAAATGAGGACTATGGGTATCAGACATTCAGACAGCGGGCAATGTTACTCCCATGTTTAAAACCAGTTTTTTGTGCAGTTTCAGAAAATGTATACTTTTCGCATGGTATCATAGTGTCCTGAATATCTACAGGCCAGAGAATCAATGCTGCACATTTTCTACTGTGGGCACTAATTTTCCCCTTAGTCTACACTTAGCACCCTGCATGTTTCGAGCCTATTTCTACCAAACGTCTGTGGTATAGGAACATAAATGCGGTATAACTGTAACCAGTACTCTCAGTAGAACGCACAAATGTAATGGTTTTGTACCTGCAGCCTATGTTACATAGGCATGTTGTTTGCTAATGTGTGAAAACAATACAAATTTCCATTATTTTTCATATATTTACAAAATGTAAAGAAGGATTATGGGTAGCAAACATTTGGATAGTGGGCAATGTTATACACTTTTAAAACCAGTATTTTCTGCAGTTTCAGGAAATATATACTTCTCATGTGGTACCTACTGTCCTGAATGTCTGTAAGCCAGAGAAACAATGCTATGCAGTCACCATTATGGACTCCAATTTTTTTCTCTTTAAAATACACTTAGCAGCCTATTTGTTTAGGACAAGGCACAAATTAGTGTCAGAGAGTTGATTAGCGGCCTTTGCTAATCAGAATGAAAAATGATTAGCAATCAGCCAATTTTGATAAGCAGTTTTCTAAAATGGGTATTTTTACTTTAAACCATATAATTACTATTTGTAATTGTTTATATTGATAAAATGGACATTGTGTACATAATTTTGAGATTGTATTTGCCATTTTGACCAAATTGTCAACACAGCCTTCCTATTACCCCACCTCATGTACCTGGCACTGAAAACTTTCAAATCCCCGCCAAAACGTGATTCCGCACCACCACAGTGTCATGCCATGCCACAGGTGCGAAAAGACAGTTTGACCAGGATCTGAAAAATGACAGCCCCTGCCCATAACAGGCTACCTGTTGGTCCATGACAAAAGTTTCTGCATTGCCTAAGGGATGGTTGATTAAACTTCTGGCAGAGCTCACAGTCGGAGACTTCGTGGTCAGGCCCAAGACAGCAGACAGAGAGAATGTTCATCTGTAGAGGCAATCTTCTTTTTGCAGCAGCAGTGAAGGAAGAGAGAAGTTGAAGGATTAAGTCTCAACATAAACAAAATATAGGAATCTCTTTGGGAGGGAGCGGGGCCACTCACGCCTTTAGAGGGTTGAAGACATCGTAGATGACAGCGTGGGCGGTCTCGGTTGTACTACTGAAAATCATCTGTGTGGTTCCTGCTTCACCAACAGTGAAGTTCCTATGGTGTGACCTGATGACTAAAATACCCCCGAAGATCATCTACTCTTACAGGTGATTAACCTGTTTTTCTAGGGACATGGATATGATGTACTATCCACACCTCTGGCAGACTCCTAGCAGTTCTATGGGTGGAGGGGCAAGGTGCACACCCCCTAGTTAGGGAACCGAGTTTTGAGAACTAAGGCCCCAAAACCAGCATCCTAGCCTGACTCAATATTTTTATTTATTTATTTTATTTAAGTCTTTGGTAACCGGGTAAGTGCACTGATCCAGGGGACTGCTTTCAGGCACAACCCGGACCACACAGGCGGCAGTTACAGAGGTAGTAACAAGTTATACAATGAGTACAAGCCGTGTGGATATACAGACATCACTGGTGAACAAAGAAAGTAACATAGGAAAGTATAATTAATGAGAGGCTGAAAAAAAAACCAATCAGTACATCATGATAAGCAACAATTATTTACAAAGGATAAGTGGCCAGTGCAAATTAATGCATGATGTAATAAAAAAACATACAAGACAATAGCCAAATGGGAGAGCCCGAGAAGCAGGTAGTGAGCGATGTAAGACCAGTTGATGTGGTAGTGGGAAATGAAGGTGTGCACTGACCTGCAGATTTCCTGGATAGGGATATCCCTGGAAGCAGCCACCGAGGCAGCAGTATGACGGTTGATTGAGCCCTTAGCCCTATGAGAGGCTCCCTACCAGCCAACCTATAGCAGAGATCGATGCACGATACAATCCACCTGCCAATCGTCCGCTTAGTTGCCAGTTTGCCAGGTGCGGGCTTCAGCGTAGATGACAAATAGCTGGAGAACCTCTCCCCAAACTCCAGCCGTGTGCTCCTTACAGTATGTGAGCGTTCGCCACAAGTCCAAAGTATGGAGCCTGTGCTCGGACTCCAAGGTGTAATTGGTAAAGTACACTAGGAGATTGATCACCTGGTTAAGGTAAAACTCAGACACAACCTTCAGGAGGAACTTCGGGTTAGGGTGAAGGGCAACCTTGATCCTGAGGAAATCAGGCAAGGAGACGCCACTGAGAGCACCCGGAGCTAACTGATCCTTCTTGCTGACATGATAGCCACCGGAAAGGCAGTCTTCCACGACAGGTGAGAGACATCACACCTGTGCATCGGTTTGATTGGCTTGCCCAAGAGCTTTGTCAACACCAGCAACAAGTCTCAAGGTGGTGGTAGTTCATGCACCGGAGGGGAAATGTGGTCTGAAAAAACACCAGACCTCCTTCTCCAGTGCCACTGATGGCATATCAATCCACGGCCGGTATGCCAAGATGGCTGCCAGGTGCACCTTAAGGGTTGTTGACAGGAGGCCCCACTGAGAAAGGGACCCTAGGTAGTCAAGAATGCTAGCCACCGGACAAGATAAGGGGTCAAGCCCCTTACCCTGGCACCAAATGGAGAACCTCTACCATTTGAAGGCATAGCATTTTCAGGTCGGCTCCTTCCAAGAAGCCTCGACAATGGTAAGGACATCTTCGGAGAGACCCAAAGCCTGGAACTCTAGCTGCTCAGGAACCAGGCTGTCAGGTGCAGGGATTGAAGGTCTGGATGGAGTACATTCCCCTGACTGCAAGACTGCAGGTCTGGGCAGAGAGGAAGATGCCATGGGAGCATGCTGCTGAGAGCTGAG
Organism: Neoceratodus forsteri; assembly: GCA_016271365.2. Lineage (NCBI taxonomy): Eukaryota > Metazoa > Chordata > Ceratodontiformes > Ceratodontidae > Neoceratodus > Neoceratodus forsteri. The sequence continues at coordinate 1,053,008,916 of CM028129.1, forward strand.
GAACTGGTGGGACTAGTCCGGAGCCACCAGGATCATCTGTGCCTTGTCCCTTCTGGCTTTGATCAGCACATTGTTGATCACAGGAAATGGTGGGAAGGCACAGAGGAGGTCCAGGGCCTCAAGAAAGCATCCCCCTGCAGCGTTCCCCGCTGAAGGGGGGGGCAGGCACAATACAGACTCAGCTCGGCGTTCTCCCTGAAGGAGAACAGATCTGTGACTGAGGTGCCCCATCAGGAGAACAGGCTGTGTACTACCTCCGGATGCAGAGACCACTTATGAGACACCTTGCCAACATGGCTGAAGGCATCTGCCAGCTGGTTGGAGATGCCGGCCACATGGCTGGCCAGGAGAGTGGTGTCTAGGCTGAGCATGAGGATCCAGATGCAGAGAGCTTTCCTGCACAGAGGAAGGGAGTGCGTCCCACCCTGCTTGTTGAAGTAGTGCATGGTCGTAGTGTTGTCCATCTGGACAGGAATGACCTACCTCTGAATGTGCAGAGCATAGGCTTTCAGCACCAGCCGAACTGCCTGAAACTCGAGCAGGTTGATATTCCATTGGGACACCTTGGGGGTCCACAGTCAGTGGACTCTGTGCTCCCCCAGGTGGGTACCCCAGCCCATCAGGGAGGCATTAGTCGTGATGGTGACCATCACTGATGGGAACCCTTCTTGCAGATGTTCCGGGACTTACCACCGCTGGAGGGCATCTCACATCAGCTGGGTCACAGTGACAGACAGGTTGAAGTGGCCCTGGCGCAAAGACCACTGACGCGAAGACCACTGACAGGCAAGTTCCCACTGCAAAGAGTGCATTCTCCACCGGGCCTAATGGACTATGCTGGTGTACGCCACCATGTATCCCAGGAGGCGCTGGATGTCCCAAACAGTGCGCAACTGCCCAATCTGAAATGATAGGGCGAAGGAGGAGACAGCCTTCACTCAGTCGGCCAGAAACCGAGCCCTGGCTCTGCAAGAGTCAAGCTCCACCTTGATGAATTGTATCACCTGCGAAGGTATGAGTTCTGACTTGGCCTGTTTCACCAGGAGGCCAAGAGACAAGCAGACCTGAAGTGCCAGATCCCTGGACCATTCCATCTCCACCCTGGAGGAACCCACTATAAGCCAGTCATCCAGGTAGGAGTACACCCAGACCCCTTGGCGCCTCAGGTAGGCTGCCACCACTGCAATGCAATTGAAGACCCAGAGAGCCGAGGAAAGGCCGAAGGGCATGGCCTGGAACTCGTAGGGGACCCCCTCTGCACGCAACCACAGGAAATGGAGTGGGAAGGATGAATGGGGACGTGGAAGAATGCGTCCCAAAGATCCAGGGAGCAGAACCACTTGTTCTGCTCCAGAGATGGCATGATCTGAGACAGAGTGACCATCCTGAAAGTGCACAACTGAAGGAATTTGTTCAGGTCATGCAGATCTAAGATGGGGCTCGAGTCCCCCATCCGCTTTGGTACCAGGAAGTACCTGGAAACAAACCCTGGGCTTATGTCATTGAGACACAGGTCAGAAAGCATAGGAAACCAGGAGCAGTTTCAAAATTTGCAAATAGTGTTTTATTTTTCTCAATAACAGCAACATAAAAAATAAAAATTTTTCAGTATAACTATTTACAAAGGCAGAGAAAACTAAGTCCTCCTCCTGAGAATATCTCTTAATTCCAAGTTTCAGTCTCTGTCTCTCACTCTCCTTGTCTCTCTTTTTTTTTTACACCAGGAGAGAGACACTGAGCTGAAAGTTTGTTTACAGGTGCGACCTGGGAGCACAAGGAAGTTAAGTGATTTGCTCAGGGTCACACAGTATGCAACTGGTGGCTGTGGGATTCAAATTCAGGTCTCCAGGTCAGAGCCTTAAATCACTGTGCTATACTGCCTCTAGCAAAAGCATTGCTGCTCTTTTTATAAGTCTTTGGGAACTCGTTAAGACAGCCTGCTTCTCACAGAATGTTCTTGTATGTTTACAGAATGTTCTTGTCAGTTTCATTCCTTGCAGGTTCAGCAAAACAGTACATAGTAATCCAGAACTGACCTCGTTTACAGCTCTGCAAAAGGCTTAAAAACTGCATCTCACGTTAACCCCTTGAGTTCCAAATGGCTTTTTGCAATCTTTTCAACAGTAAAACTATATACGGTTTTAAACAAAGGGATCCCAGTATCAGTGAAATTTCCACATAAAGATTCACATATATATATATTTTATACCCACAGATATGCAAGGGGAGAATTGCAAAACCAATGGAGTGATCAGTTCCTAGGTCTCACAAGAAAATTTGGTTGTACAACCGACAGAAAAGAAGAGGACAGAACAGACCCTTACATTTAAACTGTTTCTGCAGAACAAATGGGGCAGGGCCTTTTTTCAACCCTGTCACATACCCCCAAGAGGGAACCTGTTTTACAAAAACAGGTTTCCAAAGCTTTCTTTTAATTATCTTCTAGCATTAGCTTATAACTCCTACAGTTCAGTGCATGTGCAGCATAGCAGAGAATAATAATGCTTTATTTATTAAGCACAATTCTACAAATCAAAGCACTGTACATCCTTAAAAACATCATAAAACAAACAGCTCAACTTAAAAATTATTTACAATATAATTTAAATACTTCAATTAAAATTATCCCAAAATCCCATATGAAACGCTGAATGTCTGCTTAAACAAATATGTTTTCAGGCCTGTTTTAAACCCCACATTTTTTCAACCATCGGAATTCTCAATTACTGATCCATATCTTGCTATTACACTGGCTATTACATTACTCTTTATCAATCTCACCACAAGTTCACTCCTACTGGATTTAACTTCTCTACCCTGTAAATATTTGCTTTTCATGCTAATGTGTAATTCAATGGTAACCTATGTTTTTGTATGATATTGTGTAATTTGTGTGTACTCAATGATACTATGTAACTCCCACCACCCTCTTCCCCAGGTCATACCGGAAGACGAGCAACTTGTTTGTTCAGTGTACCTTACCTGGTGAAACTTTTCAATAAATAAATAAATATCTTGACAGAAAATCAGCACGGAAATTCTCTTTCCCAGATTTGTGCATCATTTTAAATTGAAATGGCTGTAGCGCCAGTTACCACCGTGTGATCCTAGAATTTTTATCCTTTATTCGGTTAAGCCAAAAGAGAGGATTGTGATCTGTTACAAGTACAAAGTCAGCTTCTAGTAAGTAAAACTTAAGGGTCTCCATTGCCCACTTTGCTGCAAGGCATTTCTTTTCAATGGTTGAGTACCTTTTCTCTCTGTCGTTCAATTTCCTACTTATGTATGGAATAGGATGTTCTTTCCCATCTATATGCTGACTCAAGACTGCACCTAGGCCAGCCTCTGATGCATCAGTCTGCAACGGAAATTGTTTCTCAAAGTCTGGGCTTCTTAAAACAGGGGCTAAACATAATGCAACCTTAATAGCTTGAAAAGCTTCATCACACTCTAGGATCCATTTCACATTATGTAGGAACAGTTTCTTTGTGAGTTCAGGGAAGGGAGTAGCTAAGTCGGCAAAGCTGGGAACAAATCTCCGATAATAACCAGCCAGCCTTAAAAATGACTGGACATGTTTCGTGGTTTTAGGGAAAAGGCTGTTAGCTATAGCTTCTATGTTTGAAACCTCTGGCTTGACTTCTCCATTTCCCAAAATAAAGCCCAAATATCTGGTTTCCTGCATGTCCAATGCACACTTGGTAGAAGTAATTGTCACACCTGCCTTTCTGATTGACTGGATAACTGCTCGTAGGTGTTCCAGGTGGCTTTTCCAGTCCAGACTGTACACCATGACATCAACCAGTTACGCAGCACAATAACCAGTGTGAGGGGATAAAATTACATCCATGTACCATTGGAATGTAGCAGGTATGCCATGTAAACCAAATGGCATGGTGATGAACTGATAGAATCCTACAGGAGTGGCAAATGCAGTTTTGTCTCTGGATTCTTTAGCTAGTGGGATTTGCCAGTAGCCCTTGGTGAGATTGAGGGTACTGACTGATATACCTGGCACTCCCCAGTCTGTCCACCAAATCGTCTATTCTGGGTATAGGATAACTGTCAAATTCTGACACTTGATTAAATTTCCTACAATCAAGGCAGACTCTTACACCCCCCTTTTTTTAAATTTACAGTCACCACTGGTGATTACCAAGCACTTCTCGACTCTTCTATAATACCCAATTCTGTCATTTTTTTGTATTTCCTTAACCATGTCTTCTTTTAGCCGTTCTGGTAATCTGTATGACTTTTGTCTAATAGGACGAGCATTTCTTGTCACTATTAGGTGCTCAACCCCTTTTGCTCGGCCAGGTACTGTGGTAAAAGTACTGCTAAAGTTCTTTAGCAAGTTACAAATTTTTGTGGTTTGTTCGGAGGTTAAGGAAACATTTACCTTTATAGCATCAGCAGTTATAGTTTCTTCCAATCTGTTATAAGTTACTTTTCTGGAAAAACCAGCAAAAGTTTTTAATGTTTTTTTCAACCCATTTCTTGAGGAGGATAATGGTATATCTTAGTAAGATTTTTCCTATCAGGAGTCTCAATCTCATAGTTAACTGTGCCAGTACATTTAAGCACTTTATAAGGCCCTTGCCACTTCATTAACAGTTTATTTTCTGTAGTGGGTAACAGTTTAAAATAGTCACTAAAAACAAAGAACCATAAAGAAGACCATAAAACAATTCAAGTTCTATCAATTTTAAATACACAGGTTAAAACATTACCAAAATTCAGAGTCTTGATATTAAGATTGTAACTGCAATTATATGAAATTGATTATTGCAGATATTTATTTTTTCTTTATTTCTAAACAATAAATATCTATAATAATAATCAATTTCATAGAACTGCAGTTTTTTGGTAATGTTTTAACCTCTGTATTTAAAACTGATAGACCTTAAATTGTTTTATTGTCTTCTTTATGGTTCTTTGTTTCTTATTAATCCCAGCTCCTAGTACTGGCTACTCCCTACACTCACATGACCACCGTTCCTTCGCCATAGCCACATCCCGTACGCTCGTCGGTAAAATAGCTTTCACCCATCATCTCCCTACCCTCTGGAACTCCCTTCCCCCTCTGTACGTAACCTGCCTACAGTGCTATCCATCAAGAATTATTTCAAGCGCCTCTATGCCAATGTTTCAACCTTCCCTAATGTATGTACTGTAACTGCTGACCATTCTCATGCATGCCTGCGTATCACCTGCTGTTCATCCCATTTGTATTATTTGTTTATTGATTATGTTTACTTGTACTTGTTCCCTTACCCTCTGCCCCAGGTTGCACCTGGAAACGAGCTTCAGCTCAGTGTGCCTTTCCCAGTTATCACCTTTTAAATAAATAAATAAATTTAGTGATTATTTTAAACTGTTGTCATACACTGTTTTCTTACCTTCTCCCCCGCCCGCCCCCCCACTTTCCTACAGTTTCTTCCTTGTTTTATACAAACTGCACATTATTGCCTTCATGCAAATTGCACTTTATTGTATTCATGTGATGCAGTCTTTAACCTATCATTTGATACTTGAAGAACAAACGGCACTGTGACATCATCAACTACTACCTATGTATTGTCTGTCTTGTAATGTCTGCATTAGCTCTTGATAAAGGACCATGTCCGAAATGGTTTAAGCATGCAGATTTCTTGTCTGGCTGTGTGTGTCTATGGAACAAATACATCTTCATGGAACATCACGAGCCAAGTGTCTCTTATAATAGGTGGTGTGTGCCTGACTGGTGATTATCTGCATTGATTCTGTCTTGGCGCACCACTAGTCCTGTGCAGCCTTTCTGTATGGAACTGCTTGCTTCTAAGTACCCGCACAGGTTTTGGCAAGTGAAGAGTTCTTCAGCCGAATAAAACCTTTTTTGAGAACACTGCAGTGACCTGCTTGTAACTACAAAGATGTCAACAGAAGCGACTCCAAACCTTATTTTCTCCAACACACCAGGAAATCCACTGGACTGTGTGAACAAACTTTTGACTGCAGCAACACAGCTAATCCATTTTTACAGGACACTGCTGCAACAAATAAATTGCTGACGGAAGCTTTATCGTTATTGGAAGCCTTAAGAGAAATGGAAATGACAGCCCATCAAATGCACAGGGTTTACTGGAACATCATAAACCTCGAAGCATACCTGCAAGCTACAAGAACACCTAGAGGTCTGAGAATTTTAAAAAACCTAACATACAGACTAGAAAATGTGGAATTCATGAAGGCTTGGGAAGCCATCCTCACGAAGGCAAGTCTTAAAACTCATGGAATTGATAAAATATAGCAAAGAAAGAGAAGACGTACTAAGAAATGAATTCAAACAAAAAAGGAAAAAAATGTTTTATCATTCAGGAACCATAGAGAATTTGACCCAGAAAATGAAACTATCCACTGAAAAATTGGATTGTGAAATAAAAGCAGTGAAACAAACCAAATTCAAAAGGGACAGAGGTGATTATGAAAATGATCGGGTTTTTAACTGGAAGAAAAATAATCCAAGAGGCATTTTAAAGCGAACCAGACATGTGTCATTCAACTACGGCAATGAGATAAGTGAGTCAGAACCAGAAAAAACTATCGGACAGCCACCAAACCGAACCACCCTTAGAACCCAGACGCAGCCCCAGGCTAACTGGAAATCAACACAACCAATACAACACCAGGGTAAGAGAACATGGAGGGGCAAGAGGGAGAAAGTGGTGGATACAACAACAGATGGGGCACCAACAACTACAATGGAGGGACAAACAAGAACAACAGACCATCGAGGGAGACCGAGATAGAAATATCTAACAGAATAAAGGTAATAAATGTATCTGAATATAGTCTGAGTGAATCAGAAATTAAACTGTTAAACAAAGGTCTGGGCTTTGTACCTACCGTCCTCATCAATCAATTCCAAACTACTGTTGACCTCAATGTTTTGTACCGCAATTTGAGTTTAAAATATTTTTTCAACAAAAGAAACCCCAATAGTGAAATAACTGAACCTCACTCAAAATTTAGACCTAGGTTAAATTTCTATCCACCTTATAATGCACCACTCAATGTTTTTAAACAATTGCTAGTACAAGACCTTGACGAACTGTTCAACCCCGATCCACCTTTAATGTACAGTAATTTATCCAAAACAGAACGGGCAGCAATTGAAAGTTTAAAAAACAATGACAAAATCATTACTAAAGCTGCCGACAAAAGGGGTTGTGTCATGGTTAGGAGCAGATCTGATTATGTAAAAGAAGCTTTAAGACAATTTAATGACACTCAGTTTTACCACAAACTGAATGCAGATCCCACAGTGGATTTCAAGTACTCCATTGATGAAACACTCATTACAGCTTATGACCAGGGCTTTACTGATGGAAAAACAAAGGATTTTTTTGATAAATGATGAACGAGTCCGTGCCACTTTTTATATCCTTCCGAAAGTGCATAAATCGTTACAGAAACCCTCCGGACGCCTGACTGTGAGTGGCATCGGGTCACTCACAGAACCTCTGTCCCAATTTCTTGACTAGTTTTTAAGACTATCTGTAAATAACCTCCCGTCATTTCTTCAAGACACAAAGGATGTTTTACAAGCTGTACAGGGACTCTCCATGACTTAAAGCACCAATTTCGTTGCACTCGATTACTGAGGGTTTATATGCAAATATACCTCACAATGGTGCTTTGGACACTGCAGCATTCTATCGGAACCAGCGACACCTAGACAAGCACCCACCAACTGACTTTTTAATTAAACTGCTGAAGTTTGTGCTAATATTGTTTCCATCTTTGATAAAGATATTTTTCTCCAGACAAAAGGAACAGCAATGGGGGCTACTTGAGCCCTCTCTATTGCAAAATTCTATGTCGGGAGTGGTAGGAAAAGTACATTTTAAATAAAGTACTGAATCTTTTCTTCAATAAAATAAAATTTTTTAGTAGATTTACCGTGGGATGGAAAAAAATGAATTGTTTGACTTTATAGAGTACCTGCACTGTACGAACCCACACTTAAAATTTTCACACACATGAGGCGAGGACTCCATTAACTTTCTGGATATTACGTTGTATAGGGGTTTGGATGGGACCATCATGACGAACATTTATGGGAAAGAAATAGCAGGTAACACACTGCTGCAGGCTAACAGTTGTCACCCTCACCACATGGTAAGAAACATCCCCAAAGGTCAATTTATGTGCATCAAACATAACTGCAGCATAGAGCAACAGTCTGAACAAGGCCCTGATGTCCTCAGTGCAAGATTAAAAGACCCAGAGATTTGGTTACCACTACTGGTAGAAACACCCTATTAGAACAACGTTCCATGGAAAATGACCAAGTTACTCGTTTCAATTTTGTCACTACATTTTCTGCACATGCCTCAGCTCTACAGAATATCTTACAGAAACACTGGCACATTTTGCAAAGTGAAGCAGGACTCAGGGAGTTGGAAGCCCACCCCCAGGATGGCATAAAGAAGAGATACCTCTTTAGGAGATATGTTAGTCCATAGACATTACATGGAACCCCAAAGAAATAAATGGCTTACACGAGGCACCCAGGTTTGTCACCAATATAAACTGTGTATAAACATGTACAAACTAGACAGAAGTTTCATAGTATTAACACAGAGACAAGATTTGAAATTAGATGATTACTTGTGGCACCAGTGGTGTCATTTACTTAGCTACCTGTAATTGCAATGCTTTTTATATTGGGAAAACAAACAGAAACTTTAAAACTAGGGTGGTAAAATATACCAGGGCCACTGAGAAAGGGGATGTAACATATGCAACAGCGAACCAGGTAAACAAAAGATGGTCAACAACACAGTTTTAAGTTTATGGCAATTGATAAAATCATTCTGAGGGGTGGTAACTTTAATGATCTGGTGCTGAAAAGGGAGGCATTCTGGATTGTTAGTCTAGGAGCCACTAAATATCCAGGGCTCATTACAGGATTTGATCTAAAACCATTACAAAAATAAATATCAACAATGATCAATTTCATATAGTTGCAGTTACAATCTTAATATCAAGACCCTGATTTTTGGTAATGTTTTAACTTGTGTATTTAAAATTGATAGAACTTCTTTATTGAAATGTTTCACCAGGAATGGCACACTGAACAACAAGTTGCTTGTCTCATGGTGTGTCCTGGGGGGAAGGGGTCATAAGGGAGAACACATAATAAAGTACATACAAAAGCAGCATAACAGTTGACTGATTAAGTGAACAGATTAATGGTGTAGACATACAACATACTACACAACATATACATCGGCCACATTAAGACTGAGGACGTGATCACATTGTACTTTTAACTTGTAGATAGTATGAATTTTAGATTTTAATTGATTGGATAGATAGTTTTATACATATTTTGTTGGTTGGATATTGCTGCTTGTTACAACTTGTATTTTATAAATATTTTAAAATTGTTGTATTGTGTTTTAATTGTGAAGCGCTCTAGAGTCCCTGGAAAGGGGGGCGCTATAGAAATCAAGTATCTATCTACTTCAATATAGAGTGCAGAGTACATGCGACTGTACATTGAAGTGCCGTGTAGAAAACAATTATACATATTGTTAAAAAGACCATTATGCATAGTGTTAAGAAGGTCAGTTAAGCATAGTAATGAAAGAGAAGTGTATCCTGTACATGAACAGCTAGCTGAGTAGGAGATGGAAAGCAGTGAGCCACCTTGAACAGGAGAAAATAAGGACTAGCCACAGGTATAGTTTACCGCTACAAAGTTTTGTAGGGCTAGCAAAAAGGAGTATGAGGAGGAGGAGGAGTGACGAGCCTATGGTGGGAGATTATTCCATAACTTAGGGAGGCGATGTGAGAAGGCCATCTGTCCAACCGTGGTGGACCGACGTGGAACTACCAGCAGTCGAGAGTCATATGACCTAAGGGAGTGGGCCGGTGGGGAGAGGATAGTAGGGGAGGAGGTGAGCTATGGTGGGAGCAAGCCAAACCAAAATTTTGATGCCAATTTGGCAAAGTGTACGAGGCGACGATTTTCTAGGGAGTAGAAAGCCAGGGAGTGGTATAGAGAACAGCGGTGAGTGAAACGAAAGACATCAAGAGCGAAAAGGACAGAAGGAGTTAAAGAGAGAATCCAATCTGGATAAGGAGGACTTGGGAGTGGCACTGTAGACTACATCACAGTAGTCAAAGATAGGTAGTATTCTCTTCTGGACTAGTTCATGCCTAACCAGTACTGGGAGGCAGCTACGGTTCCTGTATAATGCGCCGAGTTTGGGTGCAACTTCTTCAGGATGGCATCAACATGCCCAGAGAAGCTGAGGTGTTAGTCTAGCCAGACCCCCAGATACCTAAAGGAGGAGGTGTCCTCAAGACCTGAATTGTTTTATGGTCTTCTTTATGGTTCTTTGTTTTTAGTGAATATTTTAAACTGCTGTCATACACTATTGCTTTACCTTCCTCCTGCCCCCCCCCCCAACTTTCCTACAGTCTCTTCCTTGTTTTATACAAACTGCACATTATTACCTTCATGCAAATTGCACTTTATTGTATTCATGTGATGCAGTCTTTAACCTATCATTTGATACCTGAAGAACAAACGTCATTGCGACATCATTAACTACTATCTATTTATTGTCTGTCTTGTAATGTTTGCATTAGTTTTTGATAAAGGACCATGTCCGAAATGTGTTAAGTGTGCAGAATTCTTGTCTGGCTGTGTGTGTCTATGGAATAAATACTTCTTCACTGAACATCAGGAGTCAAGTGTCTTTTAAAATAGGTGGTGTGTGCCCGAATGGTGATTTATCTCTATGCTTATGCTTGTGGCCAGATGAGGCGGAAGTCTGCGATGACCATTCTCTGTCCTAGTCCTTCAACTTCAGTGGTAGTCTCTTGGCTGATGATGAAGGGTCTGTAGATTTTGGTCCTTGGTCCTTCCCCATGGATTGCAGAGTTTTAATGAGGAGGAATTTTTCAAGAGCTTTCTTACGGCATCACCTTGAAGCCTGGTTAAAGTTCTGGCAAATCTCATAAGTCCTCACACTGTGAGATGGGCCCAAACAACACACACAAAGTTAGTGTGCGTCTTCTTTGTGAATTTTATCTCCACACTTACAATACCGAAACAGAGGGTCTTTCAACTTCGGTGGCATGCACAGATGAAGTACACTAATTTATAAAGTAAAAGAAAAGACAATAATGGCTAGTTGATGGCATTTCCTTCAGCAAGTCCTACGAGGATGATCGGCGGGTAAAGAACTTGAGGGATGGGACTGTCCATATTTATATAGACACTGATGCATAACGTTTTTGTGGTCAGCCCCCGGCTAGCTTAAGTTTCCAAGTAGACCTTGTGCCTGGCGGCTATAGGTCCAAAAGTATGGCCTATTTGAGGAATTATCCTCGAAGATCTGTGCATTTCCCGACTCAGGTCATCGGCAGTCTGGAAGTGCACCAGACGTCATAATATGGCACAATAAATATCAGATTTATTTCTAGGGGAGCATGTCACCAGACCTCCAGAAACCCCCATCCCTGCCCGATATCATATCTGCATCTTTGGCTCGTGCATAAAAATTGATGCCCCTCAAAGACAGACACCCCTCATGCTCTAAACTGTATCTCCCACTGACTTAGGCATATGCAGACAGACTGCAAGCAAGTTAGCCAGCAAGCTCCAGGGGGTCGAGAGAGTACTCTGTAGTGCAGCCCTTCCCCGATCCAGGACCACTACAGGAGTCAGCTGTTTCACTGCTCCACAGTCGCTGGACCAGCGCTCCAAACAGGCAACCTGCAAGCAAGTTAGCTAGTAAGTTCCAGGGGGTCGACAGGGTGCTCTGTGTCACAAACCCACTCAGCAGGTCAGGCCCTCTGCTCCCACAGTGCCAACCTCTGAGTGCAGTCTTGTGAACAGGAAACAGAAACAGGGTAACCCTCCTGTCTGTTTTGTGGGTTCGAATCAACCTTTGTTCTCAAGTCTTGGAGGGATTCAAACTGTGAACCTCTTGTTAGCATACCCAATGTACAAGCTCAGATAATTCTGCTCTTTGGGGAGGGGGGGGAGCAGATATCTTTCGCCTATGGGCACCTTACCAAGCATACAAAATGAACCCTTAAAACTCTAATTATTAAAGGCCTTAGAATAAATTCTTACCTTTTCCCAGTTTGGTAAAACCAGTAAGCTTTGTACAGAGTCAACTTTAACCATGTATGCTTCCTTTATTAAGAAAAAGAATTTCAAAGGCACACCAAGTAGTTTCTAAAGTAGAGGTTTATTTAAAAATAGATAAAAAAATGTAAGATGCAAATACACAGAACTATGTATCACAAAAACATACAATTGCTTAAAAAAAAACAAACAAGATTTTAAAAGTGCAATTTCCTACCACCAGACAATTAGACTTGATCTATCTAATGTATCTCTTATACTGCTGCTAGCATGTTGTAGCTTTCAGAGTCCAAACATTTGTGTCTAAAAGGAAAACAGAATACTGTTTAAGAACTGGCTTTGCCAACCTCTTTGCCTGAGGTCACCTAGCTCCTCCCTGTCAGAATAAAAAAAAATATATATCTAGGAAAAAGTATTAAATTCTGTGACCTCAGCACAATTTATTTTCTCATATGACCCTTCGATGTAGAGTGTCCTCCTGTTCTTCACAGACATCAAAGGAACATTTCTGACTTCACACCAAAGCATCATAACCTGCTCTTCTTCCTCTAAACGTTATAAAAGTTTTATGATTTCCCATCTTAGCAGCTGACAAGCCACAAATAAGCTAGATAAACAGGAGATGCTTAATGTAGTCTCTTCTAGCCTGTAATTATCTCTTGGCCTTCCAGGTAACATGTTGTAGCTAAAACCTGGGAGGGGGGTGTCATTCCACAGGCTGTCAGCATCTCTCATGAGAGACATTCAATGACACATTTTTATATTACAAAAATCATAGATTAATCAGAACCAGCTGTCTGAGTGTCACACTCTGTAGTGCAGCCCTCCCACGATCTAGGACCACTAGCGGAGGCGGCCGGTTCACTGCTCCACAGCCCCTGGACCAGCACTCCAAACAGACTGCCTGCAAGCAAGTTAGCAAGTTCAGGGGGTTCGAGAGGATGCTCTGTAGTGCAGCCCTCACCCAATCCAGGACCACTAGAGGAGGCGGCTGTTTCACTGCTCCACTGCAGCTAGACCAGCACTCCAAAGAGACAGCCTTCAAGCAAGTTAGCTAGCAAGGTCCAGGGGGTCGAGAGGATGCTCTGGAGTGCAGCCCTCCCCCGATCCAGGACCACTACAGGAGGCGGCTATTTCACTGCTCCACAGCTGCGGACCAGAGGTACTGACTCAGCAGCACCACGTAGGCTCTCGCGCCATTTTTAAAACCCTTCGATCGTGAGGTGCACTATGACGCACTAGTAAATGTGCCTTTTTACTAGTATGCTGCCAACTGCTTTACAACTGGCTTATGTTTAGTGTTGATTTTGTCCTCATTGTTTCTGTTACCTTAGGGCTAGCACCAGAGTTATGTTGTGTAAATTTTCACTGTTTGGCACTGTTTCAGACTAGGGCTGTATTGTGTAGCTCAGATCCCTAGGTACCATAATGACTAGCTACAGGGCTGCATTTGCCACTGTTACTGTTTCCCTACTTGAGGTTCCACTGCAAGTTGCTGGAGCATAGGAAACCAAATCTGGCGTGGCCAAAAGGGTGCCACTAGAATCATCTCTGCTCCCTCTGACTGCAGCCTGAGGCAAACTTGCTGCAGTAGGCAGAAGGGAACCACCCCATCCAGGAGAGGGACAACGAGTCTCACCAGAGGATCTAGTGAGAAAAAACTGGGCAGTTTTGCATTTGATGATGAGGGATATATATATCCAGTTCTGGACAACTTCATTTGTCGAAGAGATCTTCTGCCACTGAGGGATGAAGTTCCCATTCATGGGCCCTGGACCAAGACCAGCTTAGGCTGTCAGCCACGGTGTTTTGTATGCCTGGAACATGGATTGCCCATGCCCAGACTCACATGGCCTCCCTGCAGAGGGGATAAGAGTGAGTCCCTCCCTACTTGTTGATATGAAAGACCACTGACATGTTGTCAGTCTGGATCAACAGGGAGCCCGGGAGTAAGACTGCCTGGAAGGCCTGAAGGGCATACAGAATTGCCCTTATCTCCGAGATATTGATATGGAGATGGAGATAAAGCTTGTGCTGGGCCCAGGACCCTTGAGTCTGGCGAGCTCCCAAGGGGGCTCCCCAACCTTGGCCCAATGTATCTATGGTCAGGGTCTGCTTGGGAGACTCCACCCATAGACATACTCCTCTAGAAAGGTTGGTGGAATTCAACCACCATGCCAACGCTTGTCAACCGGGTTTGACACCAAGACTGGATGCTCCAGGTCATCTGAATGATGATCCCATTGAACTCTCAGGTTCCACTGGATCACCCCCATGTATAATCTGGCCATGGGGACGGTGTCGATGGTGGGTGCCATGTATCCAAAAAGTCTGAAGACAGATCTAGCTGGGACCGACGAGCAGAAGAGATCTGCTGAGTGTGCATCTGAAGTCGCTTTGCTCTGTCTTGAGGGAGAAAGGCTTTGCTTTGTGCCGTGTCTAAAACTGCCCCTATATACTGTAGCGACTGACTTGGACAGGCGGAGGACTTGGGGAGATTTAAGGTAACCCCTAGGTTCTGAAACAGAGAGAAAGTGGCCCGCAGGGTATGGAGTAGATGGTCCCTGGTGGGAGCGGTTAGCAACCAATCACCGAGGTAGGGGAAGACATAACGTCCCTGCCTTCTAAGAGTTGCGGCTACAACTGCAAGGCATTTGGTGAAAACCCTGGGGGCTGAGGCCAGGCTGAAGGGCAGAGCCCGGAACTGGTAGTGGCTTTCCTGGAAGCAGAAGCGAAGGAAACTCCTGTGCGGTTGGAAAATCAGAATGTGGATGTATGCATCCTGCATGTCCAGGGAGCATAACCAATCTCCCTGATGGAGAAGATGGAGCACTCCTATCAGAGTGACCATCCTGAATTGTTTGTACTCTATGTACTGATTTAGGTGGCTGAGGTCTCGGATAAGCCACAGGTCCCGTTTTCCTTTACACTAGGAAGAAATGGGAATAAAACCATTTCCCCTGTTGTGCCGGGGGGCAGGCTCTATGGCCTGTTTTTGCACACAAGCTTGGATTTCCGCTGCAATGAGAGTGCTGTGAGCCTGAGAGTAATGGGATGGGATTGGAGAGTTGTCTGGGGGAATCTCAGTGAACTCGAGAGTGTGCCCCCTTTCGATGAGTTGCAGAACCCACTGATCTGTCGTTATCTGATGCCACCAGTCTATGTGCAAGGAAAAACGACCCCCCATGCCTCCCCTAAGGCTTTGACCGGGGGAGGGGGGTTGAGCAGTGAGTCAGGCTGAGGAGCCATGGAGGGGAAGCACCCACTGGGAGGTTCTGGGGGCCTGAGGAGCGGAACCTCCCAAGGCAGGAGTGGGGGTCTTTCGCTTGAAACCTGCTCTCTGCTGCTGTCCCCTAGATTGCTGTCTAGCATTCCTTCAAAAGGACTGCTTGGAGTGCTGCTTGGGCTGGGATTTGTACATAGTATGTACACATCTCATGGCTTTCCCTGATTCCTGTAGGCGAGTGATGATGTTTGTTGAATCCTCTAAAGGAAGCATCCATAATCTTGGATTGGATGTCCGGGGCAAACCTGGATACTCTTAACCAGGAATAGTGGCGGATACAGATGGCGGAAGCCGCAGCCCTGCCAGAGTCCACCATATCATAGGATGCTTGAAGGATGTGGTTACCTACGTCCGAGCCCCATTTCAGGATTGCCATCAGCTTTGCTCTCCCTGGGCAATCTGGTATGGCTTAAGCAACCTCCACCACCTTGCCCAAAGGCCGTTCTGGTACTGAACCATGTGGGCAAGGAAGTTTTGGGAGCACATGGTGCAAGTGACTGAGGAATACACCTTCCTGGCCAAATGGTCAAACTGCTTGGAATCCTTATCTGGCTGTTGCGTACTCAGATGCCTAGGTGCCTGGAGCGGTTGATGGCACCATTAATTACAACTGAGTCTGCCTCTGGCGGTTCACCGTAAAAGGGATCTTCTCTAGGGGTGGTATATACTCGGTCTGATCTCTTAGACACAGCTGGAGAGAAAAGAGGCAATATCCAGGCAATCCTGTTGACGTTCTTATTGGACTCCACAATAGAGGGAACCACCATAGGCAGGGTGTCTTTCTTACTGAGAAAGGTGGCCAGCCGATGCCGCTCTGGATCCAGCTCTTCTGTATCCCAGTCGTTCAGTTGCTGGATGTGCCTCATTACATACATGAATGATGGATTGTCTGGCGGGAACCAAGGAGTGTCTTTGCCACCCTCTGCCGGCAGGTTAGAGTCCCCCCGGCTGGAAGAAGAGGAGGAGTACCCATCTGAATCTCCCGAGTCTGGGAGGAGGTCGAACATGGGTGCTTACGCAGCCGACCTTTAGGAAGGGGGGTATCACCCCCATCTGGCGTCACAGTGGTCACCCTAGGAGGGGAAGTGGGCGGACTCGTAAAATTGTCCGGAGGCAGTCCCTGGGGGGTTGGCTGAGGAGGCGCCCTAGGTGCCCCTTTATCTTTAAAATATACCCACCATTTCAGAAAGAGCTCGTTCAGGACTTGAGGAGGGTTTTACTGTAAGGCTGGTGTGTCTGGCATCGGGGAGTTAGGCCTAGATGGCTCCAGCGTCTGGTCATCAGGTTGGGGTAACCCAGGCATCGGGATAGGCTGATCCAGGATACCTGGTGTCAGACCCAAAGGGACAGTACCATCTGGCGTCGGACAAACTGGATCCAGCACCCGACCGTCGGCTTAGAAAGTGCGTCAGGCCCTGCTGGTGAACTGGGAGGATTAGGTGACAACGGGGTCACCCGAGGAGACGTTGGGGAAGCCGGCATCGAAGGGACCGACAAAGGCTGAGGCCAGACTGCAGGTTCAGCCGGTGGTCATCTAGGAGGATTCACTTGGAAAAGGGAGCTGGCTCCGGAGTGTGATGGATACCCCTCTCTCCCGGAGGAGGGCGATGGTCCCGGGTGTCGCCTGGTAGCATCAGCCCCTGACGTCGGGAAGGACTCGGCAGACACCCTGGCTGGGAAGTCAACAGGCAAAGACCTGCCGCCGAAGACCCACCAGCCAAACCACTCGACTTAAAGCCCGTTGGTACTATGGGCTTAAGCTTGAGAGGTGGGGAACTTAGTCCCACGCCCTAAAGAACCTTCTCCCGAAACCATGACAAGGGAGGGAGGTTTGGTCACCGGCAGCCAAGAAGGTGAAAGGGCTGCCACAGTGGAAGATGCTGACCCCCTGCAGGGGGACGATCCTGAGGTGGTCTCCGACTGCGTCCGGGGACTGGAAGTGACCTTTTGGCCGGGTTTCTCCTTATGCTTCTCCTGGTGCTTGTTTGCCACTCAATTTGTTCTCTTTGTGAGAAAAAGAGGAGGTAGAGGCCCCAGAGGCTGGATAAGAGGAAGAACTCTTGCGGTGACGCTCCTTTTCCGTCTCAGAAAGCTTCTTGGTGAGCAGGAAGGCTCCAAGAGTCTTCTAGCAGCAGAGCCGAGTGTGTTGGTTTAAATCTTGGCAGTGTTGGTAGGCCAAAATATTGTGGCCTGGGCCTAGGCAGAAGAGGCAGGATGAATGGCCATCCTTGTGAGG
Organism: Neoceratodus forsteri; assembly: GCA_016271365.2. Classification (NCBI taxonomy): domain Eukaryota; kingdom Metazoa; phylum Chordata; order Ceratodontiformes; family Ceratodontidae; genus Neoceratodus; species Neoceratodus forsteri. Next base: position 1,053,026,592 of record CM028129.1, read on the forward strand.
AATCTGCTTGCCACGTGCACACTTCGATGGCCACATCACAATAAAGGAGGACAGAGAAGAAGAAGATGACATGCAAGAGAAATAGCAAAGAAAACACTGGTTTTGGCGAAAATAACAAAACAAGGGTAAGCACGAAGAAAAGTGGTGGTTGACTAGCTGAAGGCGTCCGCAGAGGTCTGACTTGCAGGGTCAACGGTGGGAAAAGAACTAGGGATGGGCTGGGGGACTGCCCCTTTAATACCATATGTGACGGGGGCAGGCCAACTTCGGGGGCGGTCCCCCGCTGTATACTGCTAGCTAGAAGTTTTTTGTGGGGTCCTGGCACCTGCTGGCTTCAGTCCTAAAGGTGTTACCTGCTGCAAGAGCCCCCTCGTAGAAAGATCTTCCAGAACAACATTTACCACCCTTCCAAGTTCTTGAAGATCGTCATGCCCTATTCTCCCCTAAGGCCCAGTCCCCATCCTCAAAGCAAATGATGTCCCTATCGCTGACACTCTCCGTAGTCAATGAGTTTAACACCTACTTCACCTCCTGTGCCTCCACTCTTCTCTCCTCCCTCCCTCCAGCATCTCCGTCTCCCTCCCCATACCCCTCATCACTAGACTCTCCTATCTACTTCTCACCTCTCTCTCCTGCTGCTGCCCTCAAGGCTCTCCTAGCCCTCAACCCCTTCAAGGGTAAAAGTCCTGATGGCCTCAATCCCAAACTCCTCCATCTCTCTGCCCCAGCTATTGCTGTCCCTATCTTCTCCCTCCTCACACTCTCTTTCTCCACCAGCTCTGTCACTGTTGCCTGGAATTATGCCACCATTATACCCCCCCCAAAGGGGGTGACTCCTCTAATCCAAGCAATTACCAGTCCATATCACTCCTTCCCACTCTGGCCAAACAACAGGAGCACCTGGAAGACTACTTAAGAACACAACCTAGGGGAGAAGTAAATGATAGGATAGTTTTTTCCACAGCCAATAGCCACCTAAGTTGAAGAGTCAAAAAAATCCTTTTGGAAAATTGGCACATAGTGCAGACAGGGAACATGGGGGTTGCACGCTTCAGGAACCTACCATTATTCACTTCAAAAAAGAATCAAACTATTACAGACAAACTAGTACACACACTATATTCCTGAACCAGAAAGAAGAAAATTGCTACTTGGACCACTGGCAGAGGGAAGTTTTCCATGTGGATGGTGTTTTCAATGCGGGAACACAAACAAGAAATGTTTTTTTCAAGACCCACATACCAGCAAAAAATATCAAATAAGACAACACATCGACTATAAGACAGATCATGTTGTCTATGAACTCCCTTGCCCCTGTGACAAACTATATGTGGGGTAGACAACCCGGGAATTGAATAAGTGAACATAAAAGTGGTATTTGACTAGGAGACAAAAACTCTACAGTTGCCAAACACTTTAATGCACTGGCTCACTCTGTGACCTCATTGCGATTCTGAGGTCTGGAGCGAGTGAAAACACCCATCAAAAATGACACTGACTAGGACACAGTACTTTGCAGGAAAAAAGTATATTGGATTTTTACTTTGGATTGTCTAAACCCTCGAATAGAATTAAATGAAGAATTTGAATGGAACCTGTACTGATAGGATTCCGACTGGGACTCACTTTGTACCTCACATGTATAATGAAGTGATTATGAAATAGAAGATATGGCATATGGAAATGGGTACCCTTATGCTTTGCCGAGACTCACTATCCCGACACTGACCTGCCCGGGCAGTATTGCCCCACAGGTTCAGTATCCAGACAGTGAGCATCCTGGCAGTAGGAAACTAACAGACATTTACAGGGATAAGGTAGCAGATGCGATGGTTTGCTACCTTACCTCTGTTGGTGGGATTCACATACTGGCGGAATCGTGAGGCTGGCCGAGCTGCCCAGTGGTGTTGAGGACTAAACCACTGGCAGGTCAGCCAGCGTGCTCTGGAAGGTGCGGGTTCTATCCCACGCTGCATCCTATAAAATGTTGAAAGTTTATACCCCCGTAACTAATTTTTTGTAACTCAAAGGTCTGCTCCCCCTCAGAGTTAGTTATTTTAGTTACGGGGGTGTGAGAAGTGGAGCCCGCCACACTGCATTTTGTATTTTGCAATCATATGCCCGAAATCTTATTTTTTGGGTATCTGACTGATTCGGGAGCATGGATTTTGGGCCAGTGGGGTTGGTATCCCGAGACTCGGGATACTGAGTTTAGGAATAACATAGTATAGCCTGGAAATGTATGAGTGTAGAATTTCATGATAGTAATAGTAGGTGATAAAATGGCGAAAGAGACTGGTCCACACAGGATTAGATACCATCACTCAGGGGAGACCTGTTCGCCACTCACTGTAGACCGGGGACCACCAACCCCCTTAGGAGTAATTGTTAGATGAAGAATAAAGTTTAAAACAAAAGAAAAATGGGGAATACAAATTTAAGAATGAAAATAATTTAAAAAGAATTGAGAAAACATTCAGGGAGAAGTATCCTTGGATGGGGAGCGAACCACTGTCCTCTGCACCATCCAGGCATGGAGCTCCGGGGAACCAGCACTTCAACTCCTTATCACCTGGACTTGCAGTTACATAGACAGCAACAACAGACACTGCACTCCAGAGGCGAAGTGACATCAGAGATTAGGTCTGTCCCCCCCCCCCCAACCACAGAACGGTATAAAAACAGAGCATGTGCAGCCAGCAGCCACTCCCACAGATACAGAGGAGTTGGCTGACTGAAAGACCTGAATGCAAGTTAAAAAAAAAAACAAAAAAACATGTTTTCTTAGTAGTTTTGAACGAAAAAGGGGATTAATAATTAAAAACACGAAGTGATAAGAGATAAAGAAGTAAATACTTGTTTATATGTAGGTGAAAAGTTAGGGTTTTACATTGGAGGCTTTCTCTGATACCTAGAAGAAACAAAAGGATAAAGAAAGAGCTGTTCCAGAGAACAATTTTTTTTTTTTTTGTGAACTCTGTTTTTGCTCCGGAGGTCCTGGGTATCCCTCCAGACTACCCACTCAACTGCTGCCACTACTCCCAGCCTGAAACCTCCGCCATCTGTCTCCCTCCTGACCCCACGATCCACCCAGCCTCCTGGATCACCCCCCTTGGAGAGGGCCCGCCTGCCCTCCCTTGGCGGCCTATCTGAAATTAGAGCGACGGCTGTGAGATCGAGCCGAGGCCATGTGCGATCCAATGAGGGCAGGTCTGGCAGCGGGATGTGGGCAGATCCCCGGTGTCTCCTTTGTCTCCCCTGGAACTCCAAGGTATTTTCATGTTTTCCCTTGGAATGCAGATGTGCAATGACGTCTGACCCACCCCTTTTACAGCACCGGCTCCTGTAGAACCCTCGATCTCCATCGGGGCCACCAAGGAGCCGAGAGGAGCCCACAACCCTCCCCAGGAGAGGAGAGTTGTTCTCCGGACGCTCGATCCCCTCCCTTCCAAGCTGACTCCCAGCATCCTGAGTCCATTCCCAAACCCAGCTTGCCACCGTTATGCGAGGTGTGACGTCCAGCGCCTCAACCCTCAGCACCACCAGGCAGGCTCGTTCCAGGGAAATTGAATGCACTACTAAAGAGGTATAGAAAGAAGTGAAACGTATGTAGAGATGCCATATATGTCATGGTAAATCTGATTGGGAATGACAAGTAAAAGAATGAGATATATAAAGGGAAATTAAGAAGGAAAAAACTGATCAACAAAGGCAGGGGAGATGTTTCTTACTTCCAGAAGTCACACTTACAGAAATAAGAATGGCCAGTGGAAATATTAGCCACAGGATAAGACTGAAATGAAAGAAAGAACTATAGATGTGGGGGTGCATGAGTTTGGTGATAGAGGACTGGAAAATGATAGGGAAACGGTCAACTTACTTTGGTTTTGTATACTTTTAATGGAAAGAAACACAGCATTGGGCCTGAGGAAGTGGCGACGCCATGAAACTGTCACCCAAGATTATGATGTGTAAAGCCACTAAATAAAAAGAAAAAGGTTTTTGAACATACCTTGGAGTTCATCCAGTCATTTCTTACATTTGAAGAGTCTGGTATTTTTTGGATGTCCCAACATCATAACAGATTGATCTTTGAATCTTTGGGCAACCTGAACAAATTCCTGTGCACCTGGTTTTATCTCAGCTCTCCCCCTTCCTTGACTCCACTTCTTTCTTCACCCCATACCAGTCTGGATTCCATAAATCCCACTCCACCTCCACCACCCTCCTCAGGCTTACTGACTCCATTCTTTTTGTATGGATCAGGGCCTTATTACCTTAGCTACCTTTGTTAACCTGGCCAAAGCCTTCAACACAGTTGCCCACCACCTTCTCCTTGCCAAGCTTGCTGCAGCAGGGCTCTCTATCCCCGCCACTAACAGGTTCTGCTCCTACCTCGAGGGCAGGACTCAATCAGTTAGAATTGGTAATTCCACTCCCCCAACCCTTTTTCTATTAGTACCAGCATCCCCCAAGGCTCCGTCCTTGGACCAATACCCTTTTCAATTTTCTTAAACTACATCCCTGCTGCCTGCACCTCAGCGTATATATGTATGTACGCTGATGATACAGTCCTGTATGCCTCCGGCCCCTCTCCCTCTGATTTGCTGCCCAGTCTTCAGCTGGACTTTGATAACATTCCGTGTTGGTTCCAGACAAATCAGTTGGCTTTAAGCACCAAAAAAATGGTCTCCATGACCTTTGGCTCTAGGCAAAAACTAGCCAGGACTGCTGCACCTCCCCCCCCCCCTTCCGATCCCTGGTTGAGTTCGCCACTGAAGTTGTCCCAGCTTTCAAATACCTCAGGGTCTGGCTAGACAGTCATCTCGACTTCTCTGAACATGTGGATGCCATTTGCAAAAAAATCCATCCCAAACTCAGTGCGCTTTATTGCTACCACAGCTGCATCCCTCTGCAGGCCCGCAGAGCCGTTGTTCAGAAAATTATGCTGCTTCTATTTGACTATGGAGATAGTGTCTATAGTGCTGTTCCCTAATCCACTTTGTCCAGACTGGACCCACTCTCTCACTCATTTTGCCGTTTTGCACTAAAGGTTCCATCTCTCACTCACCACTGCTCTCTCGCTATACCTCTCTCCTTCCTTTCACTTGTTGACAGACGTCTTGCCCATTGCACCTCCTTCATAGCCAAATACTGACTGGGCTCTCTCCCTTCCTACATCTCCTCCATTATCTCCCCTCTCCAATCCTTCTCCTATGCTGTGCCTCTTTCTGCTCCCTTGCTCTCCCTCCCAGGTCCTCTGCAGCTGGCCAAGCCACATTCTCCTACTGCCTCCCTAAACTCTGGAACTCACTCCCATTACACATCTGCTCTGCCTCATCCTTCCTCTCTCTTGCCCCCTCCTGTCTGACCACACCACTCCTTTCTGTAAAGGCTACTGGCATCCCCAATCCATCTACTTGCAGTGACTCAGCCTAGAAGAGACTCAATTCACGAACCCTATTTGTACTTCTCACCTGTCCATCCAGTCCATCAGACCTGGTCGCGAACTGGATGAACTCCGAACCTCATCCACCCATGGAATGTTCTCACCCTGAGGGCCGGTACCCCTCCTTCCTTTCCTTCCTCCGTTCCCCTCCCTCCCGCTACCTTCCCGCTCACCCTCTCATTTCAGGGTTTCACTACTTCCCTGCCTTCAGTTGCTACACTATGTCTGTTGGCTCTCCATCTATCATCTAGTGCATTCTCGATTTTAACTGCCAGTGTACGTATACGTTTTTACCTGTTTATTACCTGAATTACCACTCTAGTGTACTACAGGGTGATGCTTGTGTTCACCTGTATAATTACCTGCAAATCCCTGTATAAATGTATATATGTTTACCGACATTTACTGTACTCTGTATTTATTATCTTAAGGTACTCCCTTCTTCCCCCCCTTCCCCAGACACATCTGGAAATGAGCTACTGCAGCTTAGTATGTCCTTCCGGGTGAAACTCTTCAAAGAAATAAATAAATATGCAATATGTCTACTTGCACGGTTTCCCTGAAAGCTGAGGATCTAAGGTATTATATCAGAGGGAGGGAGAGAGACAGAGAAAGGTTTTAAACCGTTAGCCAATGCTGCCTTTTGATTTTATCCCAGTGTCTCTTAGAAGCAGCTGGCTAAGTCTTGCCAGTAAAGTAAATTGGGACAATTCCTGTGGACTCTCGAAGCCAACTGTACTTGCATACCCCAACACAGTAAATGGTGAAAAAGCTACAGCACTGCACACAGTAGTCAAAATGCAATGCAACATTCCAACACACACAAAACCTGCAACCAAAACAAACTTGTTCCAGAGAGCATGTTATGGAAATACCAAAGTACGTGCATACAGATTGCTTCACAGGAAAGGACCAGGATACTCTACCGAAGACCCTATATAAAAAGAATTAAGGGACAACACATGACAAGGTGTGCAGTTATAAAGAAAGGCTGGTTGTTGGGCACAAGGTGTAGCAGAGTGCCATTACCACCCAAGAAATGCATTATTACCTTATGTCCGCACACCCGCGGGGTGTTTTATCTCACTTACAGGCTTTTTTAATTTAAAAAATAAAAATAAAAAAATAGTTCAGTTAAGGTATGTGGTTGTCAGTAAATAGCCAAGTCATGTGACACTTCAACCAATGCGGTTATGGGATCTTCATGGCCCATTTTATAACAAATAATAATACAAAGAAACTGTGCAGCCAGTGATGGCCTACATCCAGTGTCATCAAACACAAACCCCACATGTGTAGCAGACACACACTGACTCCACCTCTTCTACTCTAAACAACACCAACTTCAATCACTACAAAATCAAAGCTGCTGCTCTACAAAGAGGCTCTTATTAGAGTGGTGCCTTTGATTTTCAAACTAACAGCCTCTAAAATTTGAAAAAAGTCAATGTTAACACCCCCCCCCAATTCCCTTCAAAAGAAAAGTAAGTGCAGCAGCTTATGCTAAACGTTTTCATCACTGAACATCTGAGCATGAGGGCTGAACAGGGTCTGAGGTATGACCTGGTTTCAGCCGGTTTGGTGATCCTTTTATGATTAATTAAACTGGTGTTCCTTAATGGAAAATTGTCATTCAGTAGGCAGGTCTTTCCAGCCCATGTGTTCAGTTAACTCTATGAAGCCAATTATTCGGGGTGGGGGAGAATACCACAGGCATGTACAAGTAATGGCTTTTTTGCTTGCCATCAGTAGTATATACACCACAGCTACTTCCGATCCCTGCCTGCAGTAGGTACTGGGGGTTAACCCTGACCACAGGAAGTCAAAGCTCCAGGGCAGCTCTCGCCAGAAATCACATCCACAGCATCCCTCAGAGCCCTACAAAACATCTTGTAGTTTGAGGTATGTCCAGAAGACGTGGGTAGGGGTTATTTGTGGGTCCTCATATTTATTTTGTTTGAATTAACCAGGTAGTGTGCACTAAACAAGCATCTGCCTATTTCAGGCACGACCTAGATGAGTACAACCAGTAAAACCAATACAATGTTCAACAATGACAAATTTGAAAAACATATAATAAGGTAATGCTCAAGGTATAAACGTGTTCAGTCTACAATGGCATCTGTACAGAATGAAGAAGTGCTGGAGTATAATATATATATATAGTCAAAGTTAGTCATAATACAAAGTCTAGGAGTCGGTACATACTGCTAACTGTTCATATTTATATATATATATATATATATTTTTTTTTTATTTCCCGTCGACTGCCATACCTCCTCCTTCTCCTTGCATTCAGTCTGCTGCTGCCTGCAGCCACTTCCCTTTCGCACACCTTGTCCCTGTCCCAGTGCTCGCCTTCTGATTCCACCTCTCTCCCCAGTCAGCCCACAAGGAAACCCTCTTGTGGCAAGACTCCGGCACACTGGGAATGACTACATATTCGACTCGGATGTAAGTTGGGAAGATGGAACAAGAGTGAGGACATGAGTGATGTGGGGTCCAGGTGAGCTGACTTTATAAAACCAGCTTAAAGTCTTTTCTCCCACTAGGACACCCCACCTTCCTCCAGCTGACCCACCCATGCAAGGCCTGTCCTCTGAGGAGAGGGCCAGCAAATGCATGGTCACTCACGACATCAAGGCCCTCTGCCAGGCCCACCAGAGGATGAGCTACTGAAGCAAGCCATGTGACTCTCTAGCACAGAGTACTGGCATGCTGCCTCTGCAGCACCTCTGCCATTCCACCATCTTAGCTGAGGACAGCCATGTTCAGATGGGAAGCTGGGTCTCCCTCATGGCATTGCACATGCATTCTGCTGCTGCCATCAGGTCAGGCGTGGGTCCATAAATTATCTTCGACTTACCGAAATGAACACTGAACGAGGTATCCTCATCAGTGTGTACTTCCAAAAATGTAATGCTGCAGCTAGGTGTGATTGTCCGCATATTATTATTTTTTTTTTTATTCCAGGTTTCCTTTCCAGGATTTAGAGCTGATCTTAGCAGCCTATTCAAGATGTCTGTATACAAAGCATTTCATAGTCCCCAACTAACCTCACAGTTCTGGTTTATGACATCACAGGACTTACCATGGCAACAGTCTGATTTCACAGAGCAACTGTGAAGTCAGCTGGGGGACAATCGGAGGCTTTGAAAAATACAGTGAAATAAGCGCTGCTTTATCTGAAATATTTAGATCAACAACAGGAAAAAAATAATATGAACAGAAACTTAACAGCTGTAAATACAGTATAACTGTTAACCCCTTTTTTGGTAGGTAACTGCTCTTTAAACTTTGGGATAGTGAAAAACTTGATCATGTTCAGGCAGAATTCTCACCAACCATTTGCAGTGGTAGTTTTGTATTGTAATTCACAAACCCCTCTGCCAGTCGACTATCGCCTGACAGAAAAGTGCCAAACTCCAATTTCCATTTCCATTTTACCAGTAGTGTAAGTGTGGTGTGGCCTCGTGAACTGCATGATACCTGAATTAGCTACTCTCATTATGAGGTATTTTAGTAGCCTGCTAAAAAATATGGGCTGTCAGGGAATAGAATTGTCGGACACATTCTGCCTCTCATTTATAAACAACTGAACCAGACAGGACGGGGTAAATGCAGGACCCCAGTAAAAACAAGATTCTGCATCTCAGTTGGGCTATATGAACACAAGACCGCTGTACAAAATGCATTAACTGCCTCCACTTATTATTCATGTCTATTCCTCCTCACACTAACCCTGCAGAATTATCATTAACTACAGCAGAGGAGTTATTTGTCTCGTAGTGCATGCCCAAACCAACATTATAAAAAGGTTCTCAGAAATACTGCAATCTGATTACGCAATGAGGCATGACCAAGGGTTAGATTAACAGTCAGTCACCTCGCGCAACATTACACCCCTAGGGGGTGATTAGCAGACTGTTACTCTAACCCCTGGTCATGCCTTATTGCTTAATTGTGCACAATTTTGTTACCATTTCTTCAATGTATACAGTCCTTACATATTTTAGAATCTCATGCTGCTCTGTATCTTTAAATTCTGGAGCCAGTACTTCCTCAGCATAAAACCTACTACAGATGCCGGCCTGTTGGTGCAGCGGTTGGATTTCCGCTTGTGACGTCGGCGACCGGGTTCGGGAACAGACCCGGGGAGTTGGAGGACCGGTCGTGGGGAGAAGGACGGAGCATCCTGAGGACTGCTCTCCTTCTCCGGGGGGAGGAAGGGAAAGAGTGTCCGGCACTTGACAGACCCCTGACGGAGGCCAGGGTGCCACAGCAACCGGCGCCTGCACGTTTGGGAGGTGGGGCGGACTCTGGACATCACTGCACGTCCCCGCCACCAGGACAGCAAAACCAACAAAAATGCCAGCCCCCGGCATGACAGCCCGTTCCGCTCTGTCGCCCACTGCCATCAACGCCTGCTTGGGGGGACCGCTCTTGTGGCCCTGACCTGGGGGGTAATCCAGGGCTTGCCCACAATGTCCAAAAAGGGAGTGGGAAGCCTCCTTGGTGGCCCCACCTGGGGGAGGGTAAGCCTGGGCATGGGGGTGGCAGATGGGACCGGACGTGAAGAGGGGGCCAGACCAAAAATAGGAAAAAAAAAAAACAACTATAGATATACATATATTGGTGCTAATTCCCCCTGAAACACTGACATATCATACAGTACAAAAGCTGCAAAGGTTTGCTATTACTCTGTGTTGAGGTTCCTACAATTTTCTCTACTTCTCATGGCAGGTACATTCCTCAGTTGTCCTGTAAAAATAACAAGTATATGGGAACATTTTACTTGCAATATTGTTCCATTGTCTTGAAAAATAGATTTGTAATTCTGACAGCCTTGATACATGGACAGTGTCGAGTTCTCTTATTTAGGTGATAACCTAGTTCATAGTGAGGCTACAGCACCCTTTACCATAATGGAAGACTCATCAGAACATGTACATGACTATAAGTTCAGCATTTTGGAGGTGGTGTTAACCCAGAAGGAACCCACTACTCCGGCCTTATTTCCGAGATAATATAATGTTACAAACAAACCAATTTGTAGCAAAAAGGGAACAAGATAACTTTTGAATTAAGAGAGCCAATCCCAAAATAGAAAAATAACCGTGATCTTACCATCCAAAGTACTGACCCAGTTGATTGTTCTACCTGGTGAGAGCCACTCCATCTGGATTTCACTGTTGCCAGGCCAAAATCTCCAATCTTCACTGTAAGGCCTTCATGAAGAAATATATCTGGATGCTTATTAAGGAGCCTGTTTTAGTCTTTAGAAGAGGATGGAAAACCTCAACTGCATAGTTAGTCCAGTGGATTACACAAATCAAGAAATTCCTATATTTTGCCAAATCAAGAAATCCACCTTAGCAATTTTGTTTCAAATAATAAGTGTGTGCCTAGAGAGAGAGAGTGTGAGAGAGCGTGTGTGTGTGTGTGTGAGTGAGAGAGAGAGTGTGAGAGAGAGAGAGAGTGTGTGTGTGTGTGTGTGTGTGTGAGAGAGAGAGAGAAAGAGAGTGAGAGAGCGTGTGTGTGTGTGAGAGAGAGTGAGAGAGAGAGTGTGTGTGAGAGAGCGTGTGTGTCCATTATGGCACATTACTGCATTTTAAAGGAAGAAGGAGAAAATGTTCTTTGCCACTTGGTTACGTGCATCATGTAAGGAAATGACAACGTATACTATATATATATATATATATATATATAATATATATACACTTTTGATGACAAGCTGTCATCCCAGCACATCATCACACTTATTAAAATAGCAACTCAAAGTGTATTTTTCCACTTTTTTTTTTTTTACAAGCAGGCCATTTTATAACTGTAATAATGCACTCCAGGGTGTGTGTCATGCGGATAAGTTAATTTCATTTGTACTGGATGCATGCAGCCTTCGGCCTCTTGCCCAACCACCCGAGGTGTGACGTTATCCCGGTATGACACAAGCCCTGTTGTGTATCGCTGCTTGAAGTAATAACATGATTTATAACAGTAAAACTGTCATGATTGGGAAATGAAAAGGTTCACACATAACATTATTTTCTCAGATTGTGACCCTGAATTTGGAAAATACTAGTTTTTGTTGCCCAAGCATACGGACATGACATGTGCCATGTATGAAAAGTGACCCCAAAACACGGTTTTGTGGAACAACCGTGAATACAGGTTTTAAAGGTGATTTAATAATGACACCTGCCATGTTCATTTGACGGGAGTAAAAAACATGCGTATGTTAAAAATGTGGGCTCAAAAACTAAAAATTTTGCAGTTATGAGTAAACATTCAAAAATGTCAACGTTTCTTTTTCTTTTCCCAGTTTTGATCCCAAATGTCCAGTCTTTTTATTATACCACCTTACAAACATGACAGCTCTCATTTATGAAATCCTGTCCAAAATGCCATTTTGCGGCACAAGTGTGAAAAGATGGTTTGGGCAGAATTTGAAAAATGACAAGTCATTTTTTTTTTTATTTAGTCTATTTAATTTATAAATGCAACAAGTTTACAGGCAGCAATACATCACTTATTAAAATCAGTTGACAACATCACAATACATTACATGTATACTTGTAGCAGTCATATTAGGGGAAAATAAATTAACATCTTATTACTTCAGTGTCCAGGGAATCATATTTACTCATTTTAAGTTCAGTCTGTGATCCATTCAAATCAAATCAGGCATAGCACGGTGAGCCCTCCCCTATCCCTCCCACATTTTATTCCCATTAAAATTCAAGGAGCATCACAGATCATATCCCGAGTATCTTTTCAGTGCAAAAGAAGAGCAAAATTACATGTTCAGTACACAGCTTAAGGTACAAAATCATAATGATTTAGTTGGTATGATATCCACTTTTGCCATTGTACATCAAATTTTTGAACTTTGTCCATCATCTTGGCCGAGAGTTGCTCAAGGGCATATATCTCCCTGGACAAAACAATCCAGGCTTTTTTAGTGGGTATTTTATTTGTAAACCACAGTCTAGTGATAATTTTGTGGGCTGCTGTTATAAATTTTAAAATCTGTTTCAGCAAGTTTTTGTCAATTCGCAGACCTTTTGGTTTAATAAAAGTCAATATAAATGTGGGAGTGAATAAATCAGTGGTGTCATAAATTGCACTCAGCTCCTCGAGGATCTCCTTCCAAAACTTGATTCTCTCCAACACTGTCCCTCCCCTAATTCTCCCATACTAGCCAGCAAGGCTGGTGTGCGGAAGAAACGAGAATGGAGTTTCCACATGTATTCACGCCAGTATGATGAGAAAAAGATTTTTATAGTTGGTAAAGCAGTCATTCCAGTCCTGCTCACTGATTGATACCTGAAGTTCTTGTTCCCATCTAAACCTGACCGAGTTGGTCGAGTCTCCCTGTCTTTCATTTAAGGCCTTATATAAAACACTCACTGCCAATTATAGGCCAATATCCATCCTCCCAACCCTCTCCAAAGCTCTTGAGAAATAGTTTCAGAACAACTTACTGACTTCCTCGACAGTCAACAACTACTCTGCAGCAATCAACACGGTTTCCGAAAAAAACACTCTACCATCACCGCACTGGTGGACACCACCCAGCTCTACAACGCTTTTGACCAAGGGATGGAGGTGGGGTCAGTTTTCATTGACCTTACTAAAGTGTTTGACTCAGTTAATCACCAGCTACTACTAAACACACTGCTCTCCATGGGACTTGCCCCTGACACAGTCTCCTGGTTTCGAAGCTACCTGACAGAAAGAACCCGAGTTAGAATCGGCGATTCACTCTCTGACCCTAATGTAGTGGCCCTTGGAGTACTGCAAGGGTCCATACTTGGACCTCTGCTCTTCAGCCTGTTCATCAACCGCCTCCCTGATGCCTGCCCTGCTAGCATGATTTTATATGCAGATGACGCTGTCATAGCGGTCCCAGGTAAGGACCACTTAACCATCGAGGAAGGCCTACTCGATAGCTTCCACAAACTTGAAACCTGGTTCTGCCAACATAAACTGCTAATAAACCTTAAAAAAACCAAAAGCATGCTGTTCTCAGTTCCTCAAAACAAAAGGAATTTCAGCCCTCTTCGAATTCTGAACCAAAATGGCGACACACTTCAACAAGTCTCCTCGTTCAAATATCTGGGTGTTTACCTTGATGACACACTCAATTTCTCCCACCACATTGATCAAGTTGTCAAAACCACCAACATGAAACTGGGTGTCCTCTACAGGAATAAGCACTCTGTGACACCTGAGGTCCTCAAATTAGCTGTAAGCAGCACAGTATTATCATCTGTTGATTATGGCTTACCAATTTACATCGCCGGATCTGACACTGCCCTTAACAGGATACAAAACCTCGTGAATAGGGCCTGTCAACTGGCACTAGGGGCTGATCGTTGGACCCACATCTGTGCACTCTACTCTGAAATGGGCTGGCTCCCACTGTACCCAGCAGCCCAATACCAAACATGCCTGATCGTAAAAAAAGCGCAACTAGGCCTCATGCCAGAATCCATAAGCAGTCTTTTCAAGAAGGCCGTGCAAACTAAACAAACAAGATATGCGACAAAAGGAGGCCTACAAGTCCCTTTCAAGCGCACATCTCTGGCCCAAAAATCCATTACTTTTAAGGGCCCTAAATGGTTTAATGCGCTACTCGACATGCTGAAAGAAACCACAAAGCTGAGTCGGTTCAAAACGGGGCTACGGTCCCACTTTAAGAATGTAAATACCTGTAAATGTGCTAGTAAATAATCTGACTGTTTCCATTTTCCTCCTGCAATATCCACCGCTTTCTCACCCTTCCCTCCCCACTCCCACCCCTCCTTTCCGACTTACAACCATCCTACACCACCCTTCCCTTTTACCGTTTCCCACACATCTCAGCTACTTAGACAACGCCAACCTGGCTGCTTACCTCTTTCCCCTCCCCTCCCCCTCCCCACAGCTTTACATGGACCTATTTATTGACTTATCTCACTGTTCCCAGGAATATCACTACCCTGCAACAACATGTTATAATGCAACTAATTTCTATTTCTAGGTTGTATCCGAAACTATCAAGTCCTGTACCGCATGTGCCACTGTAATGAGTCCCATGCTGCCTACCATGTTTTTCTTTCTTTCACTGTTATATTAATTTATTCTTATTTGTATTGTACTCGTAATTTTGCTCTGTTTTGTCCATGACTTGGAACCTTTGAAAATGAGTCTTTGACTCAAAGGTATTAATCCCCCAACCTAAATAAATAAATAATATATCTTACTAATCAGGTGATCCGAGATTGTTCCTCTGATATGAGCTTGTAACAGTTGTATTATTTGGGTAGGGTTTTCACTTAGGGCCGCGAGTGACCGTTCTTATGGCTGAAGGTATGATTTAAGATGTAAATAAGAAATAAAATATTTATGGGGCAAGTGATATTCCTTCTGAAAGGAGACAAAGGGAAGGAGACCTGTTCTGCCCACTAACTGGAAAATGAATAAAATGTCCTATCTCTGCCATTGAACTACACAGGGGCCAGAGGGACATGCTGTCAAATTTGCATTATACTTCAGCGTTCCCAAGAACAATTTTTCAGGGAATGTAAAATAATCATTAATGACCGTAAGCCATATTTTTAAGTGTTCCCTGGTGAACTTCAGATAATTCATTATCCCTTGGCACTTGGGGGGGCATCCCAAAAAGGAGCTCCTGAGTGTTGCATAAGTCTCCCCCAGGTTACTTCTAATTGTTTCCAGTGTGCATCATACTGTTTATTTAGCCAGTGTAGGACTACCCTTAACTGTGATGCCATCGCATACTGTTTGAAGTCAGGGAGGTTAAGGCCACCTCTCTCTCTGGCCAGTTGCAGAACAGAATATCTAATTCTGGGACGCTTTCCACTCCAAATAAAGCGGGATATCATTTTGTCCCATGCCTGGAAATATGTTTTAGCCAGGGTGAAGGGCTGTGTCTGAAGAAAGAACAATATGCGTGGAAATACATTCTGCTTAATTGTATCTATCCTACTCAAAAAGCTTAGGGGGAGATGTGACCAACTAGATAGATCTTCTGACAATTTTAGGGCTAAAGCTTCGAGATTTGAGAGCTCTGCACGAACGGGGTTTCTTGTGAGCTTTATTCTCAAGTATCTCATCTCTTGTCTGTGCCACTTAAAGGGGAACTCTTTTTTGAAGTGGGAGGGAGGGAAGTAATTGTACATCAATACCTCAGTTTTTGATTTGTTAATTTCATATCCTGCGAGCTTACCAAATGTTTGTAGCTGTTTCCATACCTCTGGGATGGATTGTTCAGGCTCAGTAAGAGCCAGCACAATATCATCCGCAAATAGTGATATCTTGTGCTGGCGACCTCCCAGTAGAACACCCGAGAAGATCTGATGGCAACGGCCAGGGGTTCGAGATATAGAGCAAACAACATTGGGAACATTGGGCATCCCTGGTGGGTGCCCCTAGAGAGTTGGAATATATATGAAAGTGCCCCATCCACCTTAACATTTGCTTTGGGGGGGGGGGGCATACATATTTTGTAATTGTTTTATAAGTTGTTTCCGGAATCCAAAGTGCTCCAGTGTCTGCCATAAAAAAGACCAGCTGACCCGGTCGAATGCCTTTTCAGCATCTAACCCCAGCAGCACAAAAGGGATTTGTCTTTCTATGGCATAATCTACTAAGAAATGTGCACGCCTTATGGCATCATGGGCCTGTCTGTCCTTAATAAAGCCCACTTGATCAGGGTCAATAATAGCTGGTAATAAATGGTCTATTCTGGGAGGCCACAGCCGACATGCATGTTTTGTAATCATAATTTAGCATTGAAATGAGGAGAGATGTTTAACATCTTTATGGGGTTTAAGTATGGCTGATATGGTGGCATATTGCCATGTGGGTGGGGGGTGTTCTCCCTCCTGGACTGCATGTAAGGCCGGGAGTAATATGGGTAGTAGCAGCTTTTTGAATTTGTTATAAAATTCAGAGGGATACCCATCTGGACCTGGCGCCTTCAGGGTCTGAGCTTTCTTTAGAACTTGGAGTAGTTCTCCCTCTTTGATTGGCGCCAGCAAGGCTTCAGCCTGTAGTGGGCTGATTCAAGGTATTGGTAAACTGCAAATATGATTTGATGTTGTCTAGGGGAATTTCCTCTTCTTTAGTGTACAGCTCATGGTAAAACTGCTGTAGAATAAGTCTAATTTCCTGGGGTCTTTTTTGCTAATCTCCCTGTTTTAGGATCTACCATGCTGATTATGTTTGCTCTGGTTCTCTGTTCTCTCAATTTTCTTGCTAAATTTCTGGAGGCCTTAGGTCCCCCCCTCATGATGTCTTAACTTTAGATAAAATAGTTTTTGTTGTACCGATTGGTCTACTATTTTTTGTAGCTTTTATTTTACAATTTTTAATCGTTGTTGTATTGCGGGGTCCTTTTGATCTGGCCAGACAAGTCATGTTAATGACGTGGGCTATAAAAAATAGGTTACTCACCTGTAACCATAGTTCTAGGAGTGGTACAGTATACGGTTCACATCCTCACTTCTGTCAGTTCTTCCTTAAGAGCTGATTCACCAAAACATCTTTAAGTAAACCTCCTCCCACCACTCGGGTGATATATCTCTTGACTCCACTCCGTGACGTCAGATATTGTATGCTGGGAGCAGGGACCCAGGTGCCACTTGACAGAGGAGTCCAGGTAAGTTGTGTGGATGCGAACCATATACCACACCTAGAAAGTACAGTTACATAAGAACTTACCATAACAGTAGATCTTCTGAGGACGGTCTCTTGCAGTAAGTCATTGCTTATGAGAGTATCCACCAGGTGGCGCTGTCAAACGGCAGCTTCTTCCAGCAGTCTTCTGTAGGGGCCGACCACATGACACCTAGGGTTACCACCTTTTGAGAAGCCCAAAGTGGGACATTTCTTACTGAAACATGATTTTTCGCAGGACAATATGTAACTTCGACCAATGGAACAGACATGTTTCCTTTATATCATCAGAAATAAGACTAAGTGTTGTTGTTTTTTAGTTGTTTCTATTGTTTCTTATTTCAAAGTATTTTAGTTAAGGTATTACAGTTTTCTGCATCAATTAGAGGAAATTTAGAAAATATTTTTTCTACTATGAAGTCAGGACATGTCATATTTTTCATGTTTTTTTTGCAGGACACAGCTGCCCAAATCAGGACTGTCCTGCGAAAATCAGGACAGGTGGTAACCCTAATGACATCACTTCCTGTTGATGTGTATAAGAGTGGGCAGCCCCAGTACCCTCTGTTCACAGTTGGCTTTGGCGAGCACGGCCTGGACTGAGGTAAACAAAGGGCCAGAAAAACAGAGAACAGCAATCCCACCCAAAGACCTGAGTTGCAGATTCAAGGCAACAAGGCAGGGGGACGGAGGGCGGGGGACTTACTGCAAGAGACAGTCCTCAGAAGATCTACTGTTATGGTAAGTTCTTATGTAACTGTACCATCGTCTATGGACTGGTCTCTTGCAGTAAGTCATTACTTATGGGAGATTACCAAGGAGTAAAATCCAAATGGGAAGAAAGGCAAAGCCAAAGATGTAAAAGCACAATAAAACATCAACTCCAACCGCACCCCCAGAGGCAGACAGGCTGGGTTGGGGTGAGGACTAAATGTTTGATAAGTAACAGAAATGTCCAAGTCAAACCTCTTCCATGCAGGCAGATAAGCCAATGGTTAGGCAAAGACATTTGGCATGAAACCAGGAGAAATGTCAAACTCAAACCCCTCCCGTGCAGGCAGATAGGCCAACAGTTAGGCGAAGACATCTGGCACAAAACTAGGAGAAAAGTCAACTCAAATCACACTCACTCAGGCAGAAAGGCACAAAGGTAGGTGAGGACAGCATGCAGGAGGCTTGATGTAGAAAGAACTGTAGGTGGCCAGGCACAGTGATTCATCCTGACGAGGCAGAGGTCAACAGGCCCTGGGATAAAGTAGAAGTCAGTAAATAGACACGGAGAGTGGATCAAATAGTAGAAAAAGGAGCACCAGGGAAAAAATATCCTGGATGGTCAGAGGAAGGAACAATTGAAGGGCCTCAGCAGGGAGAGTGGCAGGAGTTCCAATCAGATCCGCATGGAAGAGTGAAGCATCCAGTCCGGAAGCAAGCCTCCAAGAAAGGTAAAGAGATTCCTGGGCGCCTCCGAGGCCTGTAAGAGGAGGCCGGGATACCCGAAAAGTGGGTTAAAACAATGAAGCGGGTCCCACCCCATGTGAGGGATGGGGACACCACTGAGGAGCAGACTGAGCCACCCCGTGGAGGCCCTACCGTGGTCCCAAGAGGCACCCCGGTAGGAGGGCTGGCAGGAGGCGGCCCGCCTGCGGGGCACAAGGGTGGGATCTGGGGGCATGATAGAGGTCCTGAACAGACCGGAGAGTATGCCCCGAAGCCTGAAGGGAATCTATGATGGACTAAGCACCAGGTTCAAAAAGCAGGTTCCCAGAAAAAGGGGGCATTGGCAACTGACAGCTGGACACTGGGTGGCAAAACCCGAAACCCGCAGCCAGGCGAAGTACTAAAGAGCGATACCGGAGGCCAAGAGGCGGGCTGATGCGTCAACCGTATTGAAGCACACGAGGGGCAGGCTGAGCGGAAGAAGGACAAGGCCAAATATGAGAGTACATGAAAATATGCAGGAATCAAAGGCAAGACAACCATGGCAGGCACCTCAGAAACGTCAAGGTAGGCAGCCATGTCCCGACGAAAGAAATCCTGATCTGCAGCAGGGAAGCCAAAAGCGTGCCAGATCTGCAGCATGAGCTCCATGAAGGAGGGATCTGAGAGTGAGGAGGGAGCAGGGGGTTCAGGCGGGGGTGGCCTCCAAAAAGGAGGACACAGACCGGGGGGGAACCAAGATCCCCATGGTCCAAGAGGTCCCCGCCAGGAACATCCCCCACAAAAGGATCCCCCATCCTGGAATCTCCATAAAGAGAGTCCACATATATGGGAGGGGGGGAGAGAAGGCAGGAAGCACTGGATCAGGGCGCAGGCGCCCCGGGCAGAAGGGAGGGGGAATGGGATGATGTTGGACCCTGGCCCATGGACCGTAGGACCTCCAGCACAATGCGGGCGATGTCCAGCACGTGTGACGGGGGGAGGTCCAGAAACGGAGGGTGCCCAAGAACGGTGCTAGGAGGAGGGCAAGCCAGCCCGGGAACTGCTGACCCCGAATAGTGGGGGAAGGCACTCCGACCCCTGTGGTCTGGGACTCGCAAAGGGGTAATGGACTCAGGGTTGTCCGAAGGCCTGGGAAAAGCTGCATCCAAAGGGTGCAAAACGGGCGACAGGGAGAAGACCCACAAGGATGCCGAAACAAGGTGCTGGACGAGCGGGGGGGCACGGAACAAAGCCCGAGCAGGGGTGTCCTGCCCTGATCACCAAGGGAAGCACCCTGTTGAGGAGGGAAGGAGGAGAGGCTCCTCCATCGATGGTGGAATCAGCCCCACTGATGAGAGACCAGAAACAAGTCTCTCCGTCGACGGTAAAAGCCATCCTGTCAATAAAGCATGCAAAACATGCCATTCCGTTGATGGGAGAGGCTTCCCCATCTACAAGGAGTTCCCCATCGACGGAGAATAAGCCTCTGTTGATGATAGAAGAACAGAATCATGTCCCATCGACAGGAAAAGAGCTCCCATCGACAAGGGAGAGCAAAGAACACGTGTTGTCAATGGGGGAAGCATCTCCGTCGACAAGGAACATTCCATTAATGAGGCAACACAGCCTGTTGATGAGACACGTTCAGAAACAAGCTCCGTCAATGGGACGAGGCCCTTGAAGACAAAACAAGCCCAGCAGGCTCAGTCGACGGGGGGAAAGGCCGAGACGACGAGGAACGCTCCGTCAATGATGGAGGAGCCACCGTCGATGGAGTAAGGTGGAGGGAGTGTGAATCCTGTTCCCTCCTATGCCTGGAATGAGTGCCCTTGACTGGGGAGCCTTTAAGGCGGCCCCCCGAGGTCTGTTCCAGCCTGGCTTGATGATCGTCCATGAGCAAGTCCCAAGGCCCAACTAGAGAGCCTGGGCCAGGTAGCAGCAGGGGTGCTGTAAGCAAGGAGGGCAGGGGGCACTGTGAGGAGCACAGGCTTGGACTAGTGGAAGCAGAAGAGCCAGGGCCTGGGAGTAGTACACATACCCAGGACCAGAGGCAGGAGCCGGGGGTGCAACGAGTGGTGCACAGGCCCGGGTCCTGGAAGTAGAAGAGCCAGGGCCTCGGAGTGTTCCACAGGCCCGGCAGGCTGGGCTGTTAATAGCAATCCTAGTGAATCCCCAGACCCAGAAAGAGTGCCTGGGCCAAGGAGCAGCAGGTGTACTGGGAGCTCTAATGGAACACCGGGCCTGCTGTAGAAGAAAAAGCGGGCTAGGCCCTAAAGAAGCTCCAGACTCAGCAAGAGAGTCAGAGTCTGGGAGCAGCAGGGGTACTGTGAGTGGGTCATCAGCCTACTATGGAAGTCTGGAGGTGCTGACAGAAAGTTCCAGGTTCCAAACCCAAAGATAGAAAATTGGTTCAAGTTCAAGTTAAAGACTGCAACCCAGGAGGTCAAGACAGCTGAGTGTGCGAGCTGAAGCCGGCAGGTAAATGAACAGAGGGTACTGGGGGATGCCCACTCTTATACACATCCACAGAAGTGATGTCGTGTGGGACGGCCCCATGGAAGACTGTTGGAAGAAGCTGCTGTGTGACAGCGCCACGTGGTGGATACTCCCATAAGTAATGACTTACTGCAAGAGACCAGTCCGTAGGAGATCTATGGTTATAGGTGAGTAACCTATTTTTCTAGGCACATGGATATGGTTCACGTATCCACGCTTCTGGTAGACTTCCAGCAGTTCTTTGGGAGCTGGGGGCAAGTTGCACACCCTTACGTTGGAAAAAGAGACTGGAGAACAGAGGTCCCAAAAGCAGCCTCCTGGCAATATGCTAGGTCAATGCTGTAACAGAAAAAGAAAGGGATATGCTGACTTCCAGGTGGCAGCCCTGCAGATCTCATGGATAGGGATGTCACTGAAAGCAACCACCGAGGCAGCGTTATGTCTGGTGGAATGGGCCCTGAGCCGAACGGGAGGCACCCTGCCAGCCAACCTACAGCAGAGGTCGATATAGGAGGTAATCCACTTGCCAATTGTCTGCTTAGCTGCCAGTCTGCCAGGTGTGGCTTCAACGTACTTGACAAAGAGCTGGCGAGCCTCACCCAAACTTCAGCCATGTACTCCACATAGTAAGAGAGCGCCCATTGCAGGTCCATGGAATGGCGCCAATGTTCAGCCTCTGAAGATGGGGTGGTAAAGAAGACTGGAGGATTCATCGACTAATTATGGTGGAACTCCAAGACCACCTTCGGGAGGAACTCTGGGTGGGGGTGAAGGACTGCCATGTTCCTGTGGAAGACCAGCTAGGGAGACTCCATGGAGAGTGCCTGGAGCGCTCTAATCATTTTGGCTGACATGATGGCCACAAAGAAGTCCATCTTCCATGACAGGTGTGACTTCTCACACCTGTGCATAGGCTCAAAAGGCTTGCCTATGAGCACTGCCAGTACCAGCAAGAGGTCCCCTGCTGGTGGTGGCTCATGCACCGCCAAAGACAAGTGGGTCGAGGACTTTGAAGAAGCACTCAACCACCCTCTGCTGTCCCACTGCTGGCATACCTGACCGCGCCCGGTATGTGGACATGGCTGACAGGTGCACCTTGAGGGTCGTCGACCACAGTCCCAGCTAGGATGAGTGTCAGAAGTATTCTAAGTTATCAGCCACAGGGCAAGCCAGGGGATCAAGCTCCCTGTCCTGACACCAAATGAAAAACCTTTTCCATTTGAAGGAATAACACTGGCACATCGACTCTTTACAGCAAGCCTTTACAACGTGCAGCACAAGACACAGAGTCTGGAACTCTAGTCACTCAGGAACCAGGCAGTGAGGTGCAGGGACTGAAGATCTGGGTGCAGGACTGTCCCCTGCTGATGGGTCAGCAGAACCGGATGAAGTGGCAACCTCCACAGAGGTCTGCTGCTGAGGCTGAGGAGATCTGGTTACCAGAGCTGGTAAGGCCAGCCCAGAGCTATGAGGATTATCCGCACCCTGTCTCTCCAAACCATGACCACCAACTCGTGGATTAGGGGAAAGGGAGGAATAACGTACAGAAGGCCCGGGGTTCAGGGCCTTGTAAAGGCATCCCCCACCAGTGTCCCGGACTGTGGGGGGTGGTGGGGTGAGCACAAAACAGCTTCATTATTATGTTTGCCCAGGAGACAAACAGGATGACCCAAGGGGTGCCCCACCGGGAGAATAGGTGACTCACCACCTCCTGCTGCAGGGACCACTAGAGCAGCATCTTGCCCACCTGGCTGAGAGCATCTGTCAGCTGATAGTCTGTTCCCGTGACATGAACTACCAGGAAATCTGCACCCAGGCTGTGCACGAGCGTCCACGTATGGAGGGCCTCCCAACAGAAGGGAATGTGTTCCACCCTGCTTGTTCAGGTATTAACATGGTCGTGCTGTTGTCCATCTGAACTTGCACAACCTGACCCCTAACTAAAGGAGCAAATTACAGCAGTGCGGCAGAGCTCCAGCAGGCTGATGTGGTGATGGGACTCCCTGGCTGACCAGAACCTATGGGTCCTGAGGTCTCAGACATGTGCCCCACCAGAGACACGTCTTTCATGAGGATGATGTTCGGCTCAACGTGGACAAATGGAACTCCTTTCTCCAGATGGTCGGGGACCAGCCACCACTGGATGGCATCCTGCATCAGCCTGGTCACTGTGACCAGCTGGGACCAATGACAGCCCAACTCCCACTGCAGGTGCCACATCTGCCAGACAGTCCACTGGACCATGCTGGTGTAAGATGCCATGCACTCCAGCAGCCTCAGGAAGACCCAGGCAGGGCGCAAGCACCCAACCTGAAATGATCAGCCAAGAAGGTAAGATCCACTGCATAGTCTGCAGGGAGGCGAGTCTTGGCTCGTAGGGAGTCTAACTCTGTCCCGATGAAGTGGATCACCTGCGACAGGGTCAGTTTGGTCTTGGCTGAGTTGACTAGAAGACTCAAATCTCTGCAGGTCTGGGGGGCCAGGTCCCTGAACTGCTCCACTGCCTTCCTGGACTGCCTGGCTATTAGCCAGTCATGCACGTAGAGATAAACCCGGACTCCCTGACACCTCAGGAAAGCCACCACCACTGCAATGCACTTGGTGATGACCCTGGGAGTGGAGGACAGGCTGAACGGATGACCTGGAACTGGTAGAGCACCCTTCTACATGGAACTGAAGGTATCGCCAGTGAGACTGACAGACTGAGATGTGGGACAATGCGTTCTGGAGGTTCTGGGAGAAAAACCACATGCCATGCTCCACAGATGGTACTACTGGTTCAGAGTAATGATCTTGAACATGCACTTCCTGAGAACTACATCGTGAAGATCCCATATAGGGCACCAGCCCCCCACCCTCCATTCGTTTTCGTGGCTCATTTGGCAAGGAGCTGCGAAACACCTTCAGTGAGGGTGGACAGTGTGTCCGGTCACACCAAAGACTCCATCGGAGAATGGGATCAGTAAGACGGAAGAGCCTCAAACTTGAGAGGCAGGCCTCAGCAGACCAAGTCGAGGATCCACTTATCAGTTGTAATGGTGGACCACTGATTCCAGAAGTGACGAAGCTGACCCCCCACCAGGAGCAGGATCAGGGACTGGACAGGTGGGAAAGGAGGGCTCACCCAACCAGTCACTGGGCAACTCTGGAAGGAGCACCAGCCACAGAGGCTGGAGAGGCACCACTACCCCTGCCCCCACCTTTTATGGGGCCTCTGACCAGAGAATTTGGACTTGAGGCGCCAGGCTTGGAATTGCCCTTGCTGGGGCTGTTGCTGCCAGGAATGCTGTGGCTTAAAGGACCGAAACTGAAAGGCCTTTTTCTTCTGTTTTTGGCCTTCCTGCTCCTTTTGGGATGAAGCCACAGACTCTAGGGTGGCACTGGAGTTCTCAGTTCTGGTGAGATGATGTTCCACCCCTGGGCCAAAGAGGTCGATGCCCAATAAAGGGACATCGGCCAACTTGTGCTGTGTGTCCACCATGAAGGTGGAGATCCTCAGCTAGGCCCTGCAATGCACCACAACGGTGGCCAGTCTGGAACTGGTGTTTAGCTATGGCTTGACTTTGGTCTTTGATGACCTTCTCTGGTAACTGTTTATCAGCCAGCAAGTACGGGAGGACAGAATCGAGCACCTCTAGCAGGGAGTGACTGAAGTGGGCCATCATTAAGGCATAGCTCACCCAGCAAAGCCCAAGAGAAGACATGGCACACACCTTCTTTGCCATGTGGTCAAGCTTCTTTGACTCCTTGTCAGGGGAGGCTTGTCCATGTCCCCAGTACTGCTGGATTTACTAAAAATGGAGTCAGAGACCAGGCCCTCAACTGAGAGGTGGTCACAGAATGATTTATTTATTTAAGAGATTTACTAGGCAGGCATGCTGAGCTGGGGCCGCTTGTTTCCTGGGGGTTACATAGAAATACAGCAGGAAATGTACAGAACAGAGTAATACAACATGTCCAGCAATAGTGCCAGAGCAGGCATAAATTTGTACACAACTGTTACTACAAGGGTGGACCACCACTGTAGAGTAAGTACAGTAAGAGAACAGGCAGGGGAATAGACATTAAAACAGTGCTAAGGCTGTCGAGATACATCAAGGGGCCCATTGGAAGAGGGTCTGGGCTGCTGGTAGCAATTACATGTGCCTGAGAGGTAGTCATGGAGGAGAGGTTTTAGCAGCCTAGGAGCAGTGGTCAGCCTTATACGAGCAGGCAGGTCATTCCAAAGTTTAGGCAGGCGGTATCTGAAAGCAGATTGGCCCTTTGAGGTGTGCATGAGGGGATTTTGAATAGTCTGGAGTCGGAGCATCTGAGGGAATACGCCGGGGGGGGGGGGGTGTGCCATCAGAGCGGAGCTGAGATAAGGGGGTAGGGAGTTAGTCCAGAATTTGGCTATTATGTCTGCACCATGTGTTCGGCATCGGGACTTGAGGGAGGGCAGTGAGACGGTGCTGTATAGGTCACAGTGATGGGTGGTGGGCGGGCAGTCCAGGATGAAACGACAGTAGGAGTGAAAGAGGGTATCCAGACTGCCTAGGGAGGTTTGGGCTGCAGCGCTGTAGACCACGTCACCGTAATCGAAGATAGGGAGAATCATTTTGTGTACTGATTCCCTTCGGACCGTGGGTGGCAAGCACCCTTTGTTGCGATGTAGTGCCCCCAGTTTGGGGTGCAGTTTTTTGTGAAGAGAGTCAATATGGATGGAGAAATCCAGGTGTTGGTCAAGCCAGACACCCAAGTATCTGAAGGAGGTAGAGACTGCCAGAGGACAACCGGCCAGGGCACGGAAAGTGTGGGTGGGGGAGGGGTAGCTAGGCAAGACAGCCAGTTTTGTGTGCCGAAGGTTAGGGAGACTGTTTTCTTTGGGTTTAGTACTAGTTGGTTGGAATCTAGCCATTTTTGGACAGCATCAAAATCCTTTTGGAGGGTAGCATGTATGTCCCTAGGGGTGGGACCGGAGGCATAAATTACGGTGTCATCAGCATACATTTGTATGTCTGAGGTTGAGCAGATCAGAGGGAGATCATTTAAAAATATGGAGAAAAGTATGGGGCCTAGTACTGAGCCCTTGGGGACCCCCATAGAGATAGGGAGTGGGGGGATATACGAGTCCCGATTTTGACAGACTGTTTACGGCCGGACAGGTAGACATGGAACCAGCTGGTGGCTTGGCTGGAGAGGCCTGCTTCACTCAGTTTGGCGAGCAGCTTTGGATGGGAGATGGTGTTGAAGGCCTTGGCCAAATCCATGAAAATGGCCGAGGTGACATGACCCTTGTCCATCTCCGAGGAGATGTCATTTGAGAGTCTTAAGAGTGCAGTGATAGTGGAGTGGGATTTCCCAAGGCCTGACTGATAGGGGGTGAAGAAAGCGAAGGATTCAAGGAATTGGGTGAGTTGGGAGGAGAACTAGGTGTTCCTGGAGTTTGGCCAGAACTGGGAGAAGGGAGATGGGGCGATAATTTCCAGGTGCAGATGGGTCGCCGCCCTTATGTAGGGGTATTACATGCGCCTGCTTCCATGCGGTTGGAATTTGAGCCTTCGAAAAAGAAAGGTTGAGGAGGTCAGCTACGGGGGCTGATATTGCAGGGGCTGATAAATGGAGAATTTTGGCGTCCAGCCCTAAAGGGCATTTACCTTTGTTAAGGTCAAGAGATCCTAGGGCGTGGAATACTTCTACCTTAGAGACTGGGCGGAAAGCGAACGTGTGTCTCGGTGCGGAGTGCCTGGGTAGCGGAGAGGAACTTGGTGGAGTGGTTGTAAGGTTTGTGAGGAGTGAGGCCACTCCATTCGAAAAGAAATTGTTGAACGCTGAGGCAACTTCCCTTGGGTCGGAGACAGGGTTGCCATGAATGGATAGGGCAGGGGTAGGCAGTTGGGCCGAGGGGCTGAGTAGGGTTTTGATGGTTTTCCAGAATTTTGAGGGATGGTTCAGGTTGGAGGCGAGGGCCACCTTGAAGTAGTTATTCTTTGCCTGCCAGATGGCTTTGGTGCAGTAGTTACGTAGACTGCGACAGTGATGCAGTGAATCAGGAGAGCCGGTTAGCTTGTGCTTTTTCCAAGCCTTGTCCCTGGCTCGGCACCAGCCAGTGATATTAGCGGTGACCCTGGGGAGATGTAAACCCTTTACCCTGATTGATCTTAGGGGGGCATGAAAGTCCCAGATGGCAAGCAAGTTGAGTCTGAACTTATCGAAAGCGTAGTCAATAGAGGGTGCTGACTGGATGAAAGACCAGTCAACTAGGGCGAGGTCGTGTAGGAGTGACTGGAGACAGAGGGAATTGTAGGCCCTTGTGAGGAGGGTCTTGGGAAGGGGGCAGTTAGCAGGTCTGTGCACCTTCCTAACCATATAAACCATGTGGTGATCGCTCAGGGAGTCAGGGAGGATGCCAGCTGTAGTTATCCTATGGGGTATGTTGAGAGGGCCCAGTCCAGGAGGGAGTGTTTTTGCATATTTGAGTTTAGTCGAGTGGGTTGGTTGATATGTTGGGTTAGGTTAAGGGAGTGTACTTTGCTTCTTAGTTTAGCGCAGTCTTTAGCTAGCCAATTGTGGTTAAAGAATATGGGCAAAGACCCAATAGGGACCGCATATTTACAGACCACATGGGCAGAGGGTGCCGGGCAGGATGCTGGGTGCTGCCAGAGCTCCAGGGCTGGTCCCAAAATGGCCTCACCCACACGAAAGGTGACCCCTGGGGATTTGTCCCTATCCAGGGTGCCAGTAAAGGAGTACTTAGACCACTTCTGAACTGGCTCCAAAGGAACATCCATGGATTCTGACATCAGTCGAAGAAAAGCCTCAAACGACACCAGCCTGTGTTCAGTAGTCACTTCCTTGACTGAATCATGGTCGAATGCATGTGTCCTCAAGGACTGTTTGAAAGAATCATAAGAACCATCAGAGGTCTTGTTAAAGATGGTTCTCAACCAGTTCCTACCAAGAACCACTCTGGAGTCATCAGAGAGGGAGATTTCCAACAACTGGCCTGGCAAGTGGTCCCCAGATAACAGTCCTAGTTAGGAGCCCTCCACACAGGCTGTAGTGGAGGTGATTAATCCACAAGGGGGGAAAAGAGTCATGTACTGGAGACAGCTGTCTCAGATCGACCCACACAGGCTTCACTGGCACCGGCCAGCTGACCACAGGGGTCTAGGGTAGAGCCCTACACCCTGCCCTGCCAAGGTCCACTGCTGTCACAGGAACTCCTCATAGCGGCTCTGCATTTGACAGTGGAATCTCTCCCACTCCAAAGAGGACGATAATGACTGCCAATGGTGATGCCTCCCACCTGAGTGAGACTGAGAGCTCAGGGAGCCCTCAACTTCAACCGTGACCTCCACCGTTGACCCAGAGGGCCAATGTCAAGGAGATGCAGGCAAAGGTGTAGACTACCTACACCGGTTTTAACTGCATGACCCCAGGTGGAGGCTGCTCCTGAGCGAGGACAGCTAGGGATACCAATTGCTCAATATCCTCCTCAATGAGGACCAGGAGAACCAGGGTCTTAGAGGCTGACCACGCTGTTACCCCTTCCAACAGCAGTTTGATGGAGTCGAGAAAGATTCTGACTGCTTGACTGACTGGAGTCAAGTTCGGCAAGCCCGACCGGGGTACCGTGCAGCTAGCGACCTTCCCATCACCTAAAAGTGGCTTGGTGAAAGCCAAGCAGCCAGAGGAGTCGAGGGAGCGGGAGAAGCGTGCTCTCTCCCAGACCCACCACCGGCACAGTGCTCTTCCCCACGAAGACCTTGAGAGCCCGACACATGTCTCAGAAAGAACCCATGAAGGACGCTCCAACGCTAGCCCCAGCCAGGAGCAGCGCTGAGGCCGGCAAGGTGCCTGCCATGGCCTGGGCAGCCACCTCTTCCATGGCTGTGAGCTGTGCCACAAACCCACCACAGTGGAGGCATCTCATGACCCCCCTTGGCCTGCAGTTCTTGGTCTCTGTCAGCTGGCCAGCCGAGAAGAAAAAATTACTCACCTTAGTAATGTTGTTTCTTCTAATGGGAGTCTTGCTGTATTCTGACATATGTAGTGATGTCCAACCTTTGAACTGCCCCGGAGAGGAAAGAGTTAACTTTCCATGCAAGGCATGGACCGCTGAGCTCGAGCTCAGTTGAGACTCTGTCTGTTATTTGAACTCAAACCGCCAGATCTTTACGAGCTATACTCACCGGGTGTCCTGTGTGGAAACTGTAAACTTACACTAGCCAGCTGGCTACTAAATATAATAAAAAGATTTTTTGGTTCCAAGGCAAAGACTCAAGTCAGGAAACCCAAAAAATAAAACAAAACACAACACACACACCCAAATTAAGAGGGTGAGAAAAGGCACCTCCAGAGTGCAACACTGTTGTTGCCCACCCACATCCCAAAACCCAGGTTCTGAGAGGGGAGGCGGGGAGGTCAGAATACAGCAAGACTCCATTAGAAGAAACAACATTACTAAGGTGAGTAATTTTTTCTTCAAACAACATGAAGTCTTGCTGTATTCTGACATATGCAGACTACCAAGCAGTACCTCCATGGAGGAGGGACAGAACCTACTTCGGGAATAGGCTCTGAAGCACTGCTGTGCCAAACCGAGCATCACTTCTAGCCTGGATATCCAGAGAGTAATGCTTGGTAAAAGTATGTACTGTTTTCCAGGTGGCTGCTTGACAAATCTCTAAGATAGGAATATCCCTGGCAGTAGCCAGGGAAGCAGCTGTACCTCTGGTAGAGTGAGCCCTCGGGCCTGAGGAAACATAGAAACATAGAAGTTGACGACAGATAAGGACCGCAAGGCCCATCCAGTCTGCCCATTTCTTTTTCTACCTTATAAATGTGCCATCGGCCTTTGCTCTGTCAGTGGCCTATCTATTCATAGTCATTTGTATTGCTCCTTATGCCTATCCCATGCCTGTTTGAAGCCCTGCACTGTATTCATAGCCACCACTTCTTGTGGTAAGCCATTCCATGCATCCACCACCCTTTCTGAAAAAGAATTTCCTCACATTCCCCTTAATCGGCCTCTCTAATCTCATGCTGTGTCCTCTTGTCCTGCTATTTTCTTATATTTAAACATGTTAGACTCTTTCACCTTGTTTATGCCCTTAAGGTGTTTGAATGCCTCGATCATATCACTCTCTCCCTCCTTTGCTCAAGGGTATACATATTGAGCTCCGTTAATCTGTCCTCATATGTCTTCTGATGCAGTCCCTGCACCATTTGGTTGCCCTTCTCTGGACTGCCTCAATTTGGTTAATGTCCTTGTGAAGGTGTGGCCTCCAATACTGCACGCAGTACTCCAGATGGGGCCTAACCAGTGTCTTGTACAGAGGGATTATTACCTCCCTCTTACGACTTGTGATACCCCTACTAACACACCCTAACACCCCCCTAGCCTTACCTACTGCTTTAGAGGTCTGCTTGGATGATTTTAGGTCATCAGTGATGATGATGCCCAAGTCTCTTTCTTCCTTTGTGACTGCTAGCAACTCTCCTCCCAGCCTATAGGTGGCTTCAGGGTTTCTCTTCCCTATATGCATGATTTTGCACTTCTTTGCATTAAATCCCAGTTGCCACTCTTCTGACCATTCTGCTAGTTTATCCAGATCTCTTCTCATTCTGCCCACCCCATCTGGATCATCTGCTCTGTTGCAGATCTTGGTGTCATCTGCAAACAGACAAGCCTTACCCTCTAGTCCATCTGCAAGGTCACTAATGAAGATGTTGAAGAGGACTGGCCCCAGGACTGATCCCTGAGGTACCCCACTTGTGACTTGCATCTCTTCTGACTGTATACCATTTACCACCACTCTCTGTTTTCTGCCCGTCAACCAGTTTGCCACCCAGTTGACCAACTTCTGACCCACCCCGAGCCTACCCAGCTTATTTATCAATCTTCTATGTGGAACAGTGTCAAAAGCTTTGCTGAAGTCAAGGCGACATCAACTGCTCCCCTTGGTCTACCACTCTGGTTACCAGTCAAAGAAATCTATGAGATTAGTTTGACAGGACCTTCCTTTGTAAACCCATGCTGTCTTGGATCCTGTGCCCTATGGATTCCAGGTGTTGCACTATCCTTTCCTTAAGGAGTGCCTCCATAATCTTGCCCACTACTGAGGTAAGACTGACCGGTCTGTAGTTCCCGCCTCCTCCTGCTACCACTCTTGTGGAGCGGGATCACATGAGCCCTTCTCCAGTCTTCTGGGACCTCTCCTGTGCTCAGAGACTCACTAAACAATTCTGCTAATGGCTCTGCTAGTTCCTCCTTTAGCTCCTTAAGTACCCTGGGATGTATGCCATCAGGTCCCATTGCCTTATCCACCCTGAGCTTAGCAAGCTCTTGTAGGACCCTTTCTTTGTGAAGGGAGTAGTGCTCACCTCCTCCCCTGTGTCCATGATGCTGAGCTGTGGGCCCGCCCTACCTTCTCTTCAGTAAATACTGAGCAAAGTATCTATTTAGGATAGATGCCTTTACAGGGTCCTCCTCCTCACATGCTCCCTTTTCTCCATTAAGCTTAGCAATACCCCTCTGGACTTTCTCCTTTCACTAATGTATCTATAGAAAGTCTTGTCACCTTCTTTTACTGTTCGTGCTAGTGTTTCCTCAGTTTGGGACTTTGCCTGCCTTACTGCCTTACCTGCTTCCCTTAGGGCAGTTTGGTATGCCTCCCTATCTTCATCCCGCTGTGTTCCCTTATATTTCCTGAAGGCCAGCCTTTTGGCTCTGACCTTTTCTGCTACTGTATTTGAGAACCAGAGTGGTTTCCTTCTTCTTTGCACTTCCTTTTCTGTCTAACACAATGGGATGTTGCTTCAAGTATTGCATCCTTAATGCTTGCCCACTTTGCCTGTACCCCTCACCTGTGTTTCTTTTGCCAGGGCTAGCTTAACTCTGTTGGCCATCTTATCAAAGTCAGCTCCTCTGAAGTCCCATATTTTGCCTTGGAATGGGATGATTTAGATGTAGTAGCCAAATTGAACCATACCATGTGATGGTCACTGGCCCCAGGTGACCTTCTACCTGAGATCTGTGATCCCTTCTTTGTTAGTCAGTACTAGATCTAGGATAGCCCTGTCTCTTGTGGGTTGCTGTACCAGTTGTTTGAGGCCCTCCCTGCAGGGAATCCACTATGAGTCTAGTTCTGGCAGATGTTCCTGCTGGTATTGACCAATCTGTATCTGGCATGTTGAAGTCTCCCATTATCAGAACCTCCCTTTAGCTGTCATGTTTTGTATATCTTCTAACAATAATGTGTCTATGTCCTCCCTCTGGTCTGGGGCCTGTAGACAACCCCAGTTCTTATGGCTGTCCCATTTCCTGTTTCCAGGGTGACCACAGTTCTTCTGGCTCCTTATGTATTCTGAATTTCTGTAGCTTTGATATTTTTATTAACATACAGGGCCACCCCCCCCTTTTTGCACCTCGGTCTCTTCTTGAACAATACATAGCCAGGTACTGAAGTCTCCCAAGTGTGGTTACTGGTAAACCACGCCTCACTAATTGCTACTATGTCCAGTTTAGCCTCTGACATTATTGCCTGCAGGTCTGGGATCTTATTTCCCAGGCTGTGAGCATCTGTGTACATAATTTTCCATTGGCCAGATTTTGGTCGTTAGTTGTTGGGTGAAGTTTGGCATTTACTCCTAGTGCGATGTGGGGAGACAAACCTTTTTCTTACCTGGTGATGTAAATGAACGGCAAACATGCTGAATTCCTGTTTGACCACTAGCTGAGGGGAGGGGTGTTCTTCCCATTTGACGTATGGGTGCTGCACCCTCTCCCCATTTGCTAGTTTAAATATTCTGAAAAGACGCCAAACTTCTGCCCCAATGCACTGACTCCCTCTTTAGTCAGATGCAGTCCATCAAATTTAAAGAATTTTAGCTCCCAGAACTGTTGCCAGTTCCTACAAATCTGTGTCCTTTTTCCTGGCACCAGTCCTTGAACCACGTGTTTAGAGGGTGGGATCCTACCTAGTTTTTCATAGCAAAATTGTATGCAAGAGACAATCCATCTGGCAATAGATCTCTTAGTGGCAGGTTTTCCCTTACCAACTTCACCATAAGTGAGGAACAGCTGGAGGGAGTCAAACCTGTGACCCTTGGTGTGCTCTATGTAGTAGCTAAGGGCCCTTTTCACATCCAAGCTGTGCAGCCTCCTCTCCCCAGAGGAGGAATGGTCAGTGCAGAAAACAGGAAGAGACATAGACTGGTTAAGGTGGAAATCTGAAACCACCTTAGGCAAAAACTTCCTATTAGTCCTGAGAACCACCTTATCTCTATGGAAAGAGATAAAATCAGGCTCCACTGACAGGGCCTGTAACTCACTTACGCGTCTGGCAAAATTAATGGCTACCAAGAACACAGTTTTCCAAGTCAAGTACTTAAGCTCTGCTGAGGACAAA
Source organism: Neoceratodus forsteri (assembly GCA_016271365.2). NCBI lineage: Eukaryota > Metazoa > Chordata > Ceratodontiformes > Ceratodontidae > Neoceratodus > Neoceratodus forsteri. The sequence goes on from CM028129.1 coordinate 1,053,060,036, forward strand.
GGCTCAAAGAGGGTTGCATAAGCTGAGCAATGCAAACATTAAGGTCCCAGGGGCAGGGTCCTGAAGGAGGATTGATACGCAGCAATCCCTTGAAGAACTTACAGAATACAGGGATGAGCTGAAAGGAAGAGTGCTGCCTGCTGACAAGAAAGCAGAGACAGCTGCCAGATGCACTCTAAGTGTAGCTGGTCTGAGTCCCAAGCTATTGAGATGAACCATGTAGTCAAGGACTGCAGGCAACCCAGCAGACTCTGGAGAAATATGCTTCCCAGAGCACCAAATAGTAAACCTTTCCATTTGAGGTGTAAGTCCTTCTGGTGGAAGGCTTTGAAGCATCTAAAATATCCAGAACACCTTGAGAGAGATGCAAACCTTAAATTCTAACTCTTCCAAGAGCCAGGCCTTGAGATTGAGAGATTCTGATTCGGATACAGACCCTCCCTGAGAACATGTTAACAGGTTGTAATTCCTGGGAAGAGACAGGGGAAGGTGGACTGCTAAGGACAGCAAGAGGGGGTACCAAGGCTGTCTGGCCCAGTCTGGAGCAATCAGAATCACTTTGCAGGGTTGAGACCTGATTTTGACTAGTACCTTGAACAGGAGAGGGAAGGGGGAAAAGCATACAGGAACTTCCCTTCCCAATTGAGAACTAGGGCATCCAGGGGGACTGAGCCCAACACTGTTGGCCTGCAGCAAAAAAGGGGAAGTTGGTGATTGTCTGGGGCTGCAAAAAGATCTATCTGTGGGGTGCCCCATCTGGAGAAGATCACCTTCAAAATCAGGGGATCTAGGGACCATTCGTGATGGCCCTGAGATATCCTGCTGAGAGCATCTGCCAGGACATTGTCCTTCCCTGGGAGGTGCACTGCTATGAGAGAGGTATTCAGGGAATAGGCCAGAGACCACAACTTCACTGCCTCTGTGCACAAGGCCATAGACCGAGTGCCCCCTTGCTTGTTGAAGTACCACATTGTGGTGGTATTGTCTGTCCTGATCTGAACTACTTTGTTCTGAACAGACACGGAAAAAGCTTGAAGTGCTAGAAACACTGCTCTGAGTTATAAGAGATTGATGTGAAGCAGAGATTCTTGAGCTGACCACAACCCTTGGGTGGTCAGGTCCCCCAAGTGGGCTCCCCATCCCAAGAGGGAGGCATCTGTAGTAAGGATTAGAGAATGAGATTCAGTGACAAAGGGAACGCCTTGTCTTAGGTTGTCCTGATCCTGCCACTACTGCAAAGCCTGGATCAGGGTTTGAGTCACTGGGATTACTTTGGTCAGAGGATCCTTTCTCTGAGACCAGAAGGCTCTTAAGTGGAACTGAATGTCCCTCATCTGAAATCTTGCTCCTTGAACCACTGCTGTAGAGCAGCCATGTGGCCCAGGAGCTGCAGAAAATGCCTTGCTGGTGAGACACCTGGAGGGTGAATGAAAAGAGGCCAGTGTAACAAGGGTCCTTGCCCTGGCCAGGAAGGAAGGCTCTTGCACTATGTATCTAGCTCTGCCTGTGAAGGTGTGGAGCTGCACAGGCTCTAGAACTGACTTTGAAAGATTCAGAAGGAATCCTAGAGAAGTGAGCAGTTGCTGAATTATCTGTAGGTGTGACTTGACTTGGTCTGAGACTGACCTACTATGAGCCAGTCGTCCAGGTATGGAAAGATGGAGATCTTTTTCTCCTTAGGAAAGCAACCACTACTGCCAGGCATTTTGTGAACACCCTTGGAGCTGAAGTTAGCCAAAAGTATTGTTTGAATTGATAGTGGCCTGAGGCAACTCAACTCTGAGGTACTTTCGGTGGAGTTTGATAAGAATGTGGAAATAGGCATCCTTGAGGTCCAGGGAAGCTAGCCAGTCTCCTGGCCTTAGAGAGGGTAGAATTATTCCCAGAGTCACCATTTTGAACTTTGGCTTTAAAAGGTGCTTGTTTAAATATCTGAGATCCAGGATGGGCCGCCATTCTCCTGTCTTTTTGGGAGTTAGGAAGTACCTGGAGTACAATCCTTTTCCCTTGTGTAGGGGTGGAACCCTTTCTATGGCTCTCAGAGCCAAGAGGGAAGAGACCTCTGCCTAGGCAAGTGCCTCTGAAGGATCTGCAGGTGAAAGGATCTGGTTCTCATCTTGGGAAATTTTTGAAGCTGAGAACCAGTCCCTGGCTCACTACTTCCAGGACCCATTTGTCTGATGTTTAAGACATCCAGTCCTGGACAAAGTAAACCAGCCTGCCCCTTCAGGTGGTGGAGAATCGGCCCTGGCAAACCCATCAGGGTGCCTGTTTGGCAGGGGCTTTAGGTTGAGGGGTGGTAGCAGGCCTGCTTGTACCCCGTCTGCCTCTCCCTCTGAAGAACCCCCTCTGGGCAAAGGCAGAAGAGGAGGCCTGGGCTTGGTAGAAAGGCCTATGAAAAGGCCTGCCCCTGGAATGCTGCCTCTGGGGAGTGGCTTGCCTTTCCTTGGCCTGAGCACTCCTATAGGTGGTACTGTATTCATCCATTTTCTTCATGTAGTTCTCTGTTTGCTCCCCAAACAGAGAATTACCCACAACAGGAAAATCCATGGCCTTAGTCTGGGTATCCTGAGACAGGCTAGTACATCTGAGCCAAGCCATCCTACGAAGGGCCACAGATGTAGTCATGACTCTAGATGAAACATCATTGGAGTCCACTGCAGCATGAAATTGCACCTTGGATGCCTCAATACCATCTGCAGCCACCTGCTCGAGCTCCTTGGCAAGCTGGCCAGGGACCTGTTTAGCCAGAGCCATTACAGTGTCCCATCTAGACTTCTGGTATCTAGCTATATAGGCCATATAATTAGCCTGCCTGAGTCCTAAAGATGCTGCCATGTACTGTTTCTTTGCCATGGCATCAGTCCTCCTGGAGTCCTTATCTGGGGGGTGTGAAGCCAAGGGTATATTTGCCTTATCACAGGCAGCAGCCTGCACTACCCCAACATGGCTGCATTGCTGGGTAAGGAACTCCGTATCTGAGCCTGAGAGAGTATACCTCTTGTCCATTCTCTTGTCCACAGGAGGTATAGAATTAGGAGTCTTTAAAATTTTTATTGTCTGTTTCCCAAAAGACTTATGAAGGGGAATAGACAGCCTCCTGGACTCTGGGATATCCATCATCTCACCATAATCAGGCTCCTCCTGATCCTCCACAGCTTCTTCCATAGGAAGCTGAAGAGTTTCAGCCACTTTTTCGTAAAACATAAAATGGGAAGGGGACTCAGAAAGCCTAGGAGGAGAAACCCCTGAAGGTCTGTCTGGGGAGATGTCCGGGTCAATGGGCACATCCAGACTTTCATTATCACCATCACTAGCCTCATACTCTCCTTCCTCCTCCTCCGGTTCATAAAAATCCTCTAAATTATAATCTGGAACCGGGGGAACCGACCGAACCGAGCCCCTAACCGATGGTGCCGGTTTGGTCGGAACCGGGGTTAGCGACTGAACAATCCTTATCGCTTTGGCTATTTCATCAGTGGTTGGAGAAAGAACGTGTGGATCCGCACCGGTTGATTTATCCCTTCTTTTAACCGGAACCGACTCCTCTGAGTCGGTTCTCCTTTTGCCCGAAGAAGTTTCGCCCTGGTCAGAGGGCACTCCTTCTGGTTCGGTTGAAACCGAACCGGGCTGGCCATCCGGGTCAGTGGACTTTTTGGCCTTACTTTCCCAGAGCCTACCAACTCTCTTTTCCAGGGTAGCTGCAGGAAAATTTTTGCAAATCTGGCAGTCTGAATCGAGGTGGTCAAACCCCAGACAAACACAGGTGGTGTGGGGGTCAGCCTAGCAAAGGCTTCCCACACACACAACAGTGTTGAAACCCAGTGAGCCAGTTTTTCTCTTGGGTTTTCAGACATGGCCAGTCCTAACCAAAGCGTACCCTTTTTACGGCAATCCTCCAGGCAGACACCATATCAGTTCGGCCGTGTTACGGTGCGTGGAAAAAAAACGATGAATCCTTTTTTTAGAACCGATAAGGACCGGTTACCACACTCTACAAGCAGAACAAATTTTTTTTGAACAAACCTGATCGGTTCAAACCGAACTGATCCAACGTTTACAAGTTCCACACAGAATAAACAATAATAACCTATCTAGTACTCACGATACCACAGACAGAGACTGAACCGACAGGTTAAACGGATTAAATTCGGTTAAAACCGAGGAAAAAATTACACTTTAACCGACTAAATTGAACCGAGCAAAGGAGAAATCTCCGGAGCAACTGTTCGGTGAGGCGGAGTAAAGAATCTGGCGGTTTGAGTTCAAACAACAACAGACAGAGTCTCAACCGAGCTTGAGCTCAGCATTCCATGCCTTGCATGGAAAGTTAACTCTTTCCTCTCCGGGGCAGTTCAAAGGTTGGACATCACTGCATATGTCAGAATACAGCAAGACTTTATGTTGTTTGAAGAAGGCGCGTCTTCCTATCTTCCAAGGAGGAAAGGAGCAATGCCTGATAAAGGCTGCAACCAGCAACATTGTGTGTTGAGCCCAGGCAGTAAAGGCAAGACACGTGTGGGTCTGTCTGCAACATCTTCTGTCAGCACGTGACACACTGCTTGAAGCCTGGTGTGGGCTTAGAATCCACGTTTTCCACAGCAATGATCGAAAGTGGACTAAGGAATACAACAAATGAGAAAAGTTTAAATAACAAAGTTTACCAATGGCATACTGAAAAAGGCCCTCCAACATGTACAGAGCTGCGAAGGGGATCAAACTCTTCCAGCAGAAAGGAAGATATGACATCATGGGGCGGAGCCGAGGGATATACCACCCAGGTGGTGGGAGGAGCTTTAAGTAAAGACATTCCGGTGAATTGGCTCTTAAGTAAGAACTGCCAGACGTGTGCATACATGAACCAAGTGTCAGAAGACTAAGACACCTAAATACTTAGACATTTTAGGTACTACGTGACTCCCCTGCCCAGCTACATCTCTTCACTCCTCTGTTGGGCACAATGCCCTTATGCTCTTAGAATGCACAAAGCAATCATGCTTGAGACCCCACGTCACTTCTCTAAGTATGGAAAAATGGCATTAAGTTGGGCCACCACATCAACTTGGAATACCTTCCAGAAGCAAGCCAAGCTATCCACCCTTGCTTGCTCCTATTTCTTTCTTTGTCATTCTCTCCTAAAACAACACTGCGTCGACAAATGTAATTGTACCTAACACTCTGTATTTCAACTTGCCATATTCACTGCTGTTCCCTCCACTGACCTGGCTGTGTTTATGTTGCTGGAGGGCTTAGTTTAACCCTAGGATTTCCTGTTAAATCAATTTTTGTCTGACTCCTACTATGTGACTATCACTGCATACGTTATCTCCTGTTTGTACTGATTTACGATAGTATTGTTTAATTATTTGTATCTTTTCCTGGTTTTGTGTATGTACCACTTAGAAACACAGAAGCTGATGGCAGATAAGGACCGCAAGGCCCATCCAGTCTGCCCATTTATTTTTCTACCTTATGAATGTGCCATAGGCCTTTGCTCTGTCAATGGCCTATTCATACTCCTCTGTTTTGCTCCTTATGCCTATCCCATGCCTGTCTGAAGCCCTGCACTGTATTCATATCCACCACTTCCTGAGGTAGGCTGTTTCATGCATCCACCACCCTTTCTGTGAAAAAGAACTTCCTCAAATTACCCCTTAATCAGCCTCCCTTTAATCTCATACTGTGTCCTCTTGTCCTGCTATTTTCTTTATATTGAAACATGTTAGACTCTTTCACCTTGTTAATGCCCTTAAGGTGTCTGAATGTTTCAATCATACCACCTCTCTCCCTCCTTTGCTCTAGGATATACATATTGAGTTCAGTTAATCTGTCCTCATATGTTTTCTGATGCAGTCCCTGCACCATTTTGGTTGCCCTTCTCTGGACTGCCTCAATTTGGTTAATGTCCTTGTGAAGATGTGCCCTCCAGTACTGCACGCAGTACTCCAGATGGGGCCTAACCAGTGTCTTGTAAAGAAGGATTATTACCTCCCTCTTCCGACTTGTGTTACCCCTACTAATACACCCCAACATCCCTCTAGCCTTACCTACTGCTTTAGAGGTGTGATTGGATGATTTCAGGTCATCGGTGATGCTGACGCTCAAGTCTCTTTCTTCCCTTGCGACTGCCAGCAACTCCCCTCCGAGCCTATATGTGGCTTCAGGGTTTCTCTTCCCTATGTGCATGATCCTGCACTTCTTTGTGTTAAACCCCAGTTACCACTCTTCTGACCATTTTGCTACTTTATCCAGATCTCTTCTCATTCTGCCCACCCCATCTGGATCATCTTCTCTGTTGCAGATCTTGGTGTCATCTGCAAACAGACAAACCTTACCCTCCAGTTCATCTGCAATGTCACTGATGAAGATATTGAAGAGGACTGGCCCCAGGACTGATCCGTGAGGTACCCCACTTGTGACTTGGATCTCTTCTGACTGTATACCGTTTACCATCACTCTCTGTTTTCTGCCCGTCAACCAGTTTGCTGCCCAGCTGACCAACGTCTGACCCACCCCGAGCCTACCCAGCATATTAATCAATATTCTATGTGGAACAGTATCAAAAGCTTTGCAGAAGTCAAGGTAAGTGACAACAACTGCTCCCCCTTGGTCTACCACTCTGGTTACCCAGTCAAAGAAGTCTATGAAATTAGTTTGACAGGACCTTCCTTTTGTAAACCCATGCTGTCTTGGATCCTGTGCTCCTATGGATTCCAGGTGTTGCACTATCCTTTCCTTAAGGAGTTCCTCCATAATCTTGCCCACTACTGAGGTAAGACTGACTGGTCTGTAGTTCCCTGCCTCCTCCCTGCTACCACTCTTGTGAAGTGGGACCACACACCTTGTGGATCCTGGACTGTACGTATTTTCACAATTATTACTGTCCTACCCAAGACCTCCTTACAAATGAGGAAAGAAGGAGGTTTTAAAGTGCATCACAGGACTAACAGCTGGTGCCAATACAAGAGGGGAGCTCACCCTTCAAACTGCAACACGGTGAAGTAGAAAGTATGGCACTCCGGAACATATGCATACACGAACTCCAAAGGTAGATCCAAAATGTGTGATTTATTCAAAGTAGTCCAGCATGTAACAGACACAGAGCGTGTCTTGCTCCCAGCGCTTTGGCCAGACAACAGGACCGTTGTCAGAGGGTGTTCATGTATGCATATGTTCCGGAGTGCCATACTTTCTACTTCACCTCCTTGCAAATGAGCTTGCTCAATGAAGCCTTTCCTGGTAAAACAAATAAAATAAAATAGGCAAGTCCCTAGGAAGGAAGGGAAGGGGAAATTGTTTAACCAGGAAAGGCACACTAAGCTGTGGCTTGTTTCCAGGTGCGACCTGGGAGCACAAGGAAGTTAAGTGACTTGCTCAGGGTCACACAGTATGTAAGTGGGAGCTGATGGGATTTAAACCTAGGTCTCCAGATTTGCAGCTCAGGGCCCTTAACCACTATGCTATACTGCCTCCTAGAAATGGCTGTGTTGAAAATGTAGGCCATGACCTGGTTTAAATTGCAAAGCTAGGAGTAAACACTGAAGAATTTCAACTTTCCTTCATAACATTGTTGATTTCTGAGACTGTGACCCCAAATTTTTAGCACTCTTTTCTTTAGTTTTTACCCCACCTTATGATCAACACTTAATCCTGTCCAAAAGATGATTCTGCAGAGCAAGTGGGACATGTTTTGGAGGAAATTTGAAAAATTACACCTGCTTTGCTGATGATGTGAGGTATAAAAAAGGCTGTGTTGAAAATTAGGAGGTCAAAATCTTGAAAAATTGCAAAGTTATAGGTGAACACTAAAAAATGTCAGTGTTGCTTCATAACTGTTTTTTGGAGATTCTGACCTCAAATTTTCAAGTCTTTTTTCATGACCCCCACCTTATGATCACAACAGGTGAAATTTTTTAAATCCCATCTGAAAAGTGATTTTGCAGATAGCTGCGAAAACACTTTCCAGGGAGATCTGAACCATTTCACCCACCTAGTTCAAGAGGTGGAGTTAAAAAAGGCCATATTGAAAATCTGAGGTAAAATATTCAACTACAAGAGGTTTCTGCCCCGCCAGCACAGAATAGTGTCCTGATTAGCCTCGCTGATCACTGGGCTGATGGTGTTGAGCACACCAGACAGTGACATGCCTCTAAAGAAAAAATTACTTACCTTAGTAATTATGTTTCTTCTAATGGAGTCTTGCTGTATTCTGACATATGCAGTTAGCCCCAGCACTTGAACTGCTCCAAAGAGGAAAGAGCTAACTCTAGGCAGGAAACATAGAACGTCGAGTTTGAGCTCAGTTTCAAACCTCTGTCTGCGGCACTTCGAAGTGTAACCATCAAATTCTTACGAGCTATTACTAACTAACTACACTTCTTAAAGTGGAAATTGTAAAAGAACATAGCCAACAGGCAACAAATTTTTGGTTCCCCAAAAAGACTCAAGTTGAGAACCCAAAATAATAACCAGGTAGTGAACCAACATATAGCTACCAAAACAACATAACAATAACCCACTCCCCCTTCTAGAAAGGAGGAGTGCCAAGTACACCCCGAGGTGCAACACTGTACCTGCCAGCCCACTTCCCAAAAACAGGTTCTGAGAGGGGAGTCAGGGAAGGAGATCAGAATACAGCAAGACTCCATTAGAAGAAACACAATTCTAAGGTGAGTAACTTTTTCTTCAAACAATATGAAGTCTTGCTGTATTCTGACATACGCAGACTACCAAGCAGTACCGCCATGGAGGGGGGTACCAAACCTATTTTGGGAGTAGGCTCTGCAGTACTGCTGTTATAAACCGAGCATCACTCCTAGCCTGGATATCCAGAGAGTAATGCTTGGTGAAAGTATGGACAGTTTTCCAGGTGGCTGCTTTGCATATCTCTAGTAAAGGTATATCCCTGGCAGCAGCCAGAGAAGCAACTGTACCCCTAGTCGAATGAGCCCTCAGGCCTGAGGGGGGTATTTTGCCTAGTTTTTCATAGCAGAATTGGTTACAAGAGACAATCCACCTGGCAATAGTTCTCTTAGTAGCAGGTTTACCTTTTCCCACTTCACCACAAGTGAGAAACAATTGAGGACATTCAAACCTAAGCGCCTTAGTATGCTTGATGTAGTAGCTAAGTGCCCTCTTAACATCCAAACTGTGTAATCTTCTTCCTCCTAAAGAAGAATGATCAGTGAAGAACACAGGAAGAGACATGGACTGGTTCAGATGAACCTCCTACTGGTTCTAAGGACCACCTTATCTCTGTGGAATGACATAAAATCTGGCTCCACTGACAGAGCTTGTAATTCACTAATAAGCTTGGCAGAAGTGATAGCTACCAGGAACACAGTTTCCCAAGTCAAATATTTGAGTTCTGCCGATGCCAATGGCTGAGTAATGCAAACAGTAACATCCCAAGCAGGGGTAGGGTCCCTAAAAGGAGGGTTGGTATGAACTAAACCTTTAAAGAATTTTTTTTTTTTTTATTTAGTTGTTTAACCAGGTATAGCACACTAAGCTGAAAGCTTTTTTACAGGAGCAACCTGGGAGCAAAAGGAGGTTAACTGACTTACTCAGGGTCACACAGTATGCAAGTGGAAGCTGTGGGATTCAAACCCAGGTTTGGTCTGCTGGATGTCACCAAATTTGCAGCTCAGAGCCTTAGACCACTGCGCTATACTGCCTCCTAACAGGATGAGATGCCAGAGAGAAAACCTTCCCCGCTAACATGAATGCAGAGACAGCTGCTAAATGAACTTTCAAAGTGACTGACCTGAGGCCTAGGCCATTGAGATGAACTATGTAATCCAGAACTGTAGCCAGATCAGCAGTATCCGGTAAGACATCCTTACTGGAACACCAAATGCTGAAACTCTTCCATTTGGAATTAAAGGTTTTTCTGGTGGCAGGTTTTCGAGAGGCTTTGAGAATATCCAGAACCCCCTGAGACATGTGCAGACCTGCATACTCCAACTCTTCAAGAGCCAAGCCTTGAGGTTGAAAGACCAAAGGTTGGGGTACCAGATTCTTCCCTGAGAGGAGGTTAACAGATTGTGTTTCTTCGGAAGAGATAGGGGAAGATGGACTGCTAGGGACATCAATTGGGGACACCAAGGCTGTCTGGCCCAGTCTAGTGCAATCAGGATCACCTTGCATGGCTGTGACCTGATCTTGACCAGTACCTTGAATAACAAGAGGAAAAAGAACAAAGGCATACAGGAATTTCCCCCCAATCCAGAACCAGACGATCCAGGGGAACTGTGCCCATGACTGGAGGTCTGCAACAGAAGAGAGGAAGTTAATGGTTGTCTGGAGTTGCAAAGAGATCCATCTCTGGAGTGCCCCACCTGGAGAAAATTACTTTTAATATGAAGGGGTCCAGGACCCATTCATGATGGCCCTGAGAGATCCTGCTCAGGGCATCTGCTAGCACACTGTCCTTCCCTGGAAGATGGACTACTACTAGGGATGCCTGCAGGGCATAAGTCAGAGACCATATTTTCATGGCTTTCATGCACAAGGCCGTAGACTGAGTGCCTCCCTGCTTGTTGATGTACCACATGGTGGTGGTGTTGCCTGGCCTGACCTGAACCACCTTGTTCCTCACTGAGTCCGAGAAAGCTTGGACAGCCAGGAATACTGCCCTAAGTTCCAGAAGATTGATATGAAGTAGAGACTCCTGAGGGGACCACACCCCTTGTGCTGTGAGGGCTCCTAAGTGAGCTCCCCAGCCCAGGAGAGAGGCAGCTGTGGTTAGCACCACTGAATGAGTCTGACTGACGAATGGGACTCCTTGTCTGACATTGTCCTGATCCAACCACCACTGGAGAGCTTGAACCAGAGTCTGAGTCACTGGAATCAATCTGGTTAGAGGATCTTTTTTCTGAGACCAAAGGGACCTCAGATGGAACTGAATGTCCCTCATTTGAAATCTGGCTCCCTGTACCACTGCAGTGGAAGCTGCCATGTGGCCCAGGAGCTGAAGAAAATGTCTTGCTGGTCAAGACACCAAAAGGCGGAAAGAAGAAACAAGATCTGTAAGGGCCTTCACCCTTACCAAGGGAAGAAAGGCATGGACAGTATCCCACTCTACCCCTATGAAGGTAAGGTACTGGTTTGAGAACTGACTTTGGCAGATTGAGAAGGAACCCTAGGGAAATGAGCAACTGTTGTGTCACTTGTAGGTCTGACTTGACTTGGTCTGGAGACTGTCCCACGATGAGCCAGTCATCCAGGTATGGAAAAATGGAGATACTCTGTCTCCCAAGAAAGGCCACTACTACTGTTAGGCATTTTGTGAACACCCTTGGAGCTGATGTTAGGCCGAAGGGCATTGCTCTGAACTGATAATGGCCTGAAGGCAATTCGAACCCAAGGTACTTTCTGCGGGAGCACCTGACTGGGATGTGAAAGTAGGCATCCTTGAGGTCCAGGGAAGCTAACCAATCCCCTGGCCTTAGAGAGGGAAGAATTACTCCCAGAGTCACCATTTTTGAATCTTGGCTTTAAAAGGTGATTGTTTAGGTATCTTAGGTCTAGGATGGGCCGCCACTCTCCTGTCTTTTTTGGGGTAAGGAAGTATCTGGAATACAGACCCTTGCCCCTGTACTGAGTCGGAACTCTCTCTACAGCCCTGAGGGTTGGTAGAGAAGAAACCTCTGCTTCTAGAGCAGTGGTCTCGGAAAGGTCTGCAGGTGGAAAGGACTTGGCCCCCAATTTTGGAAACTCTGCAAAACTGAGAGCCAATCCCGGACTTACTACCTCCAGGACCCACCTGTCTGAGGTAACAGACTTCCAGGCCTGGAAGCAGTAAGTCAGCCTGCCTCCTACTGGGATTGGGGAATCGACCCGGGCTGACACATCAGGGTGTCTGCTTGGCAGGAGCCTTGAACTGAGAGGAGGATGCAGTCCTGCTCATCCCCCTTCTACCTTTCCCTCTGAAGAACCCCCTCTGAGGAAAAGGAGAGGAGGCCTGTGCCTGGTAAAAGGCCTGTGAAAAGGCTTGTCCCTGCCCCTAGACTGCTGCCTCTGAGGAGTTGCCTGCCTTTCCTTGGCCTGTGCACTCCTGTAGGTGGTCCGGTACTCATCCGTTTTCTTCAGGTAATTCTCTGTCTGCTCCCCAAACAGAGAATTACCCATCACAGGGAAATCCATGGCCTTAGTCTGAGTGTCCTGTGAGAGGTTAGTACAGCTGAGCCAAGCAAACCTCCGAAGAGACACAGATGTAGCCATGACTCATGATGCCACATCATTTGAGTCCACAGCAGCATGAAATTGAATCTAGGATGCCTCAATCCCATCAGCAGCCACCTCCTCCAGCTCTTTGGCTAGCTGTGGGGAGGCCTGTTTAGCCAGTTCCAGAACAGTAGCCCATCTGGACTTCCGGTATCTGGCTGTGTACACCATATAAGTAGCCTGCCTGAGTCCCAAGGAGGATGGCAAGTACTGTTTCTTGGCCATAGCGCCCACCTTCCTAGAGTCTTTATCTGGAGGGTGTGAAGCCAAAGGTATATTACCCTTGTCACTGGCTGCAGCCTGCACTACCCCAACATGGCTGCACTGGTGGAACAAGAACTCTGTACTTGAGCCTGAAAGTATATCCCTCCTGTCCATTCTTTTATCTATAGAAGGTAAAGAATTTGAGGTTTGAAGAACTTTCTGTGTCTGTTTCCCAAAAGATTTATGGAGGGGGAACAGACAACCTTTTGGACTCTGGGATGTCCATCATTTAAACAATCAGGATCCTCTTGTTCCTCAACAGCTTCAACCAAGGGAAGCTGGAGGATCTCAGCCACTTTCTTGTAAAACAAATAGTGGGATGGGGACTCAGAAAGCCTGGGAGAGGAAACATTAGAAGGCCTGTCTGGGGAGATGTCCGGTTCAATGGGCTCATCCAGACCTTCATCATCATCATCATCATCATCATCATCATCATCATCGTTGTCCTGTTCTTCCTCCCCCTCCCACTCTGGTTCATAAAACTCATCCGGAACATATTCCGGAACCGGGGGAACCGACCGAACAGAACGCCTACCGAGAGGCGCCGGATCAGACGGAACCAGATGGAGCGATTCTACAATACTTATCGCCCTGGCTATTCCTTCAGCGGTTGGATACTACGGTTCTGGATCTGAACCGGCCAACTTCCTTTTTCGCCTCGATGGAACAGACTCCTCAGGATCGGATCTCCTCTTGCCCGAGGGAGTATCGCCCAGGTCAGTGGGCATTCCCTCAGGTTCGGTAGGAACCGAACTGGGCTGGCCATCCGGATTAGCAGACTTCTTGTTCTCCTTTTCCCTGAGCCTACCCAACCTCTTTTCTAGGGTGTCCTTTGGGAAATTTTTACAGATTTGGCAGTCTGAATCGAGGCGGTCAAACCCCAGACAATAAACACAAGTGGTGTGAGGGTCTGCCTTAGCAAAGGCATCCCCACACTCACCACAGTGCTGAAACCCAGTGGGCCCGTTTTTTTTCTTGGGTTTCTCAGACATGGCCAGGCTACAAACTTACCCTTTACAGTTTAATAGCCAGGTAAGACCCTCCTATCCGTTACCAACTGTGTTATGGGTCATGAAAAAAACCCATATAAAATCACCTTTCTTTTTTTTTAAACTGCTAGGAACCGGTACCTCACACTACAGAAGGAAAATAGATAAAACCCTAACACACTCGCTTCCTAATCAGACTGATCAACAGATTTTTACAATTTCCACACAGAAAAAATATAAAATACACAAATCAACCTATAGTCCACTACCTACAACACTTACTGTACCACAGACAGGGATCTGAAGCTGAAAAAACAACAAAATCAGTAGTTAAACCGATGGATTCTAAACCGAACAGACTGCAGCGAAGGAGCAACTTTTCAGTTAGGCGGAGTAAAGAATCTGACGGTTACACTTTCAAGTGCTGCAGACAGAGGTTTGAAACTGAGCTCGAGCTTAACGTTCTATGCTTCCTGCATAGAGTTAGCTCTTTCCTCTACGGAGCAGTTCAAGTGCTGGGGCTAACTGCATATGTCAGAATACAGCAAGACTTCATGTTGTTTGAAACCCCATTACTGGAACAAAATATTTGATACACATGCACAAGCAAACATAACATCTGCCTGGGGCCGGCTGATGGCCTAGTGATAGTGCAACATGCTGATTCATGCTACCTGGGTTCAGGAGTGAATCTGAGGCATCGGTGAATGGGGGGACCTGCGTTCAGGGGGAGCCCTGCTGATTACATTCTGTGAATGCAACATTCTGTGGGGTGGGCCATACAGGATTCCCCCTTCTTCAAGGGAGAGCTGTGTGTGGTTATTCTGACATGTGTGACACTAATGAGGAGGCTAAGGAAGAGACAGGAGAAACCCCACAGGGCTATGAGAATAACGGTCAGTAATCTTGGGCCTGCACCATTCAGAAACGTCCCAAGTGAATTTATGGTATCAGGGCTGGGAGGCAACTGGGCCCCAAGGTGATAATTCTGGTAGGAGTAAGAAATAAGTGGGGGAGGGACAATTGCTCAGTTTCATCAGTATGTGACAATTGTCTCAAAGTTCTAGTAAGCTTTCCACAATCTTCCTAGACATTCTAATCCATATTAAAATGCATCCCATTCTGTTTTAATCTTGAAAAAGTTTTCTTGTAATCAACACACCTTCCCACTAAACACCATTTGTTGACTCTTTTTTATTTTCAATTGTTTAACCAGGTGAGCCACACTAAGCTGAAAGCTTGTTTACAGGTGCAACCTGGGCGAACAGGGAAGTTAAGTGACTTGCTCAGGGTCACACAGTATGCAAGTAGGGGCTGTGGGATTCAAACCCATGTCTCAAGATTTGCAGCTCAGAGTCTTAAACTACTGCGTTATACTGTCTCCAGCCAGTAAAGGTAGAAATAGAGAGCAAGGTACGTTACATAAGTATGGGGGTACAGCAACATCCCATCAAACCTGTGTATGGTTCCAGTGGTGACTTACAGTGTTTGTTTATTTATTTTTTATTAAGGTTAACAATGGACAGTCACCTTGTAAACATAAAATAATACAATAGAAAAAAAGTAGCTAAAATTGTTTAGAATTCCCAGTTAGGTAGTTTTGTTTATGTGTGTTCATCCCACTCAATCCTTCCTGTGAGTCCAACAGTATTAGAGGCCTGCAGTCAGCATGGAGATAAATCCCACCCAATTTCCACTGTGGCTCTAAGATAATTAGTGACCTGCAGTCTGTGCAGTGACCCATCCCATCAAATCCCATCCCTCCAACCCTGTCTGTGGATCCAGCAACACCAACAACCTGTCTGCACAGGGTTCCAGCCCACTCAACCCTGTCTGTGAATCCTGCAATACCAGTGCCCTGCTGTCTGCACAGTGACCCACTGCACATCACCTTGTCTGTGAATCCTGCAATACCAATGCCCTGCTGTCTGTGCAGGGACCCACCCCACCTAACCCTGTATATGAATCCTGCAATACCAATGCCCTGCTGTCTGTACAGGGACCAACCCCACACAACCATGTCTGTGGATCCTGCAATACCAGTGGCCTGCTGTCTGTACATGGTTCCATCCTAACCAACCTCGTCGGTGGATTCAGCAATACTAGTGAAGACCCATCCCACCCAATCCTGGTATGTTAATCGAGCAATTTATTTTTAATTTTATTTATTGAAATGTTTCACCAGGAAGGCACACTGAGCAAGAGGTTGCTCATCTTCCGGTGCAACCTGGGGGGAGGGGTACAATAGGGATGCGGCATTATACACAGGTTACAAAGATCAACAATGACATAACATACTTTAGGCAGGTGATACAAACTGTAGTACATACAGGTTACATAGATAAACTTAACATAACAAATTTAGGCAGGTGCTACAACCGAGTTACATACTAGGAGAATAGTGAGAACCATTTGTAAGTGCAACAGCATTGGGTGATAACGTGCTAATGTGAAGGAGGGGAGAGAGAGGGGGGAAAGTCATGGAGGAGCGAGACCCCTACAAGATAGTGGGAACACTGTGAGGGGTCTGGGATTGGAGATAAGGGAGGGAAGGCTTAGAAGATAGGCAAGGGAAAAGAGAGTGAGTGAGTGTGAGACACACCAGGAGGGAGGGAAACTTAAAGTATGCGATAATCCTACAGGGAATAGGGAGAGCCAGCAGATTAGAGTTATGGGGGAGAGGAGGAAAAGTGAAATAACATGTAGGCAGGGATAATGCTTGTATAAAGAGACCCTGCAAGGGAACAGTGAAAGTCAAGGATAGGAGATGGGGACTTCATCAGGACTTTGGGGCATGTGAAAAAAAAAGAGGGAGGGAGGGAGGAAGGAAGGAAGGAAGGGAAATACCAGTGCCCTGCTGTCTGTAAATGGACCCATCCCGCCCAGCCTTGTCTACGGATCTGACAATACCCGAGGTCTGCAGTCTGTACAGTGTTCCATCCCACCCAACCCTGTCTAGATGCAGCAATACTAGTGACATGCAGTCTGTACAGGGACCCACCACTACCAACCCAGTCTGTGGATCCAGTAATACCAGTGATCTGCTGTCTGTACAGGGACCCATCCCACCCACCCGTCTGTGGATCCAGCAATACCAGTGACATGAAATCTGTACAGGGACCCATCCACCCAACCCTGTCTGTGGATCCAACAACACAGTTATGGGGGGTGGCTCTTTATGTAGGCAGGGATAATGCTTGTAAAAAGGGACCCTTTGGGGTGCTGGGGACCCTGCAAGGGGACCGTGAAAGTCAAGGATAAGAGATGGGGACATCATCAGGACTTTGGGGCATGTGAAACAAGAAGGGAACAGGTGGGGAGGGGGGAGAGAGAGGGAGGGACGGAGGGAATATCAGTGCCTTGCTGTCTGTAAATGGATCCATCCCACCCAACCTTGTCTACGGATCCGACAATGCCCGAGGTCTGCAATCTGTACAGTGTTCCATCCCACTCAACCCGGTTTGTGGATCCAGCAATACTAGTGACCTGCTGTCTGTACAGGGACCCATCCCACCCAACCCTGTCTGTGGATCCAGCAATACCAGTAACATTCAGTCTGTACAGGGTCCCATCCCACCCAACCATGTCTGTGGATCCAACAACCTAGTGACCTGCTGTCTGTACAGAGGCCCACCACACCCAATCCTGGTCTGTTAACCCAGCAATACCAGCGACATGCAGTCTGTACAGGGACCCATCCCACTCAACGATGTCTGTGGATCCAGCAACACTATTGACCTACTGTCTATACAGGGACCTATCCCACCCAACTCTGTCTGTGGATCCAGCAATACCAGTGACATGCAGTCTGTACATGGATCCACCCCACCCAACCATGTCTGTGGATCCAGCAACACCAGTGACATGCAGTCTGTACAGGGTTCTATCCTACCCAACCCTGTATGTGGATCCAGCAATACAACTGACCTGCAGTCTGTACAGGGACCTATCCTACTCAGTCCTGGTCTGTTAATCCAGCAATATCAGTGGCATGCTGTCTGTAAATGGACCCATCCAGTCCAACCCTGTCTCTGGATCCAACAATACCAGAGGGCTGCAGTCTGTACAGTGTTCCATCCCACCCAGCCCTGTCTGTGGATCCAGCAATACTAATTACCTGCTGTCTATAAAGGGACCTATCCCACCCAAACCTGTCTGTGGATCCATCAATACCAGTGACATGTAGTCTGTACAGGGACCCATCCCACTCAACTCTGCCTGTGGATCCAACAACACTAGTGACCTGCTGTCTATACAGGGACCCATCCCACCTAAACCGGTCTGTGGATCCAGCAATATCATTGACATGCAGTCTTGTACAGGGACCATCCCACCAAATCCTGGTCTGTTAATCCAGCAATACCAGTGATCTGCTATCTGTAAATGGACCTATCCCACCCAACCTTGTCTATGGATCCAACACCACCAGAGGCCTGCAGTCTGTACAGTGTTCCATCCCACCGAACACTGTCTGTGGATCCAGCAATACCAGTGACCTGCTGTCTGTAAATGGACTCAACCGTGTCTACGGATCCAACACTACCAGAGGCCTGTAGTCTGTCCCATCCCACCCAACCCTGTCTGTGGATCCAGCAATACTAGTGACCTGCTGTCTGTACAGGGACCCACACCTGTCCGTGGATCCAGCAATACCACTGACCTGCAGTCTGTACAGGAACCATCCCACCAAATCCTGGTCTGTTAATCCAGCAATACCAGTGACCTGCTGTCTGTAAATGGACCCATCCCACCCAACCTCATCTACGGATCCAACATCATCAGAGGCCTGCAGTCTGTAAAGTGTTCCATCCCTCCCAACCCTGTCTGTGGCTCCAGCAATACCAGTGTCCTGCTGTCTGTACAGGGATCTATGCCACCCAACCAAGTCTGTGGATCCAGCAATACCAGTGCCCTGCTGTTTGTACAGGGACCCATCCCGCCCAATCCTGGTCTGTTAATTCAGCGATATCAGTGACCTGTAGTCTGTACAGGGAATCATCCCAGCCAAGGACTTGTTCCAAACAGACAGGGTGCTTCAATGGTAATGGTGCAGGGCTGGTGCTCTGAGAGGGCTGCCAGTCCCAAACCAGAATAGTCAAAGCAATGAGCACTCAAGACCCAGTCTGTGGATCTGGCAACCACCGACCTGTAGTCTTTAAAGGGACCCTTCTCATGCAACCCTGTCTGTGGATTCAGAAATACCAATTACCTGCAGTCTGTACAAGGTGTCATCTCAGCTAACCGTCTTACCATAACAGTAGATCTTCGAGAGGAGCTCTTGCAGCAGGCTACTACAATTACGACTACGCCGCAGGCACAAGGACCCATCGGAAACCTTTAGCTAGCAGTCTCCAGCGGGGACTGCTCCAGATGTCAGTCAATGGAATATCAGGAGGCGGTCCCCAGTCCCACCTCAGTTCACCCGCCGGAGACCCAATGGTAAGGCTGGCAAGCAGACCGGGCGGAAGCTTGCTGTAAATCAAGATGCAAACAGCTCATCGGGGGAAGGAGGGCGGGGAAGCTGCACTTGCTGCAAGAGCTCCTCTCGAAGATCTAGTGTTACAGTAAATTCTTACGTAACTGTACTATCTGACTTCAAGTGGGAGCTCTTGCAGCAGGCTATTACAATTAAGACTGAATCCCAAGCAGTCCCGCGAAAAAGGAACAGGTAACTGGGAAGTGGCTGCAAGCAACAGTGCTAGAAAAGGGCACCTTTAAGAGAGGAGGCCCTGAAGGACCGCCAGGCCGAAGCCTGCCCTTCACCTAGAAGCAATGTTCAGGCTGTAGTACTTAAACGGATGCACTGAACTCCAAGTAACCACTGCACAGACGTCTCCAATGGAGACATTTGCAAGATATGAAGAGAAGTAGCCACTCCCTGGTAGAAAGACCCCTAACTAGGCCAGTGGTGCTTGTTGTAACAGAAAACAATGCAATTAACCAGCCACTTTGATAGTGTCTGCTTAGATACTAGGTACCCTAGCAGCGAAGCAAAGGCACGACAGCTGCTCCATCTTACAGTGTGGGCAGTACATTTAAATAGTACCTTATGCACCTGTGGACATCAAAGTATGCAGGAGCGCTTCCCTCTGTTCAAGTGATCCGGGTAGTATACGGAAGTTTGATGTCCTGATTCAACATAAGTTCGACACCACTTTAGGTAAAAACTTAGGATTGGTTCGCAAGGACACCCTGTCCCTGTGAAAAATCAAATAAGGCTCTTACACATGGGCCTGAAGCTCAGAAACCTCTCAAGCAGAAATAACTGCGACTAAAAATAACACTTTCCAGGAAAGGAAGCGAAGCTCGTATTCCGTGGCAGGCTCAAACGGGGGAAGGGTAAGCTTCTCCAGCATAAGGAGGAGATCCCAAGGGGGTACTGGATCTCAGATGGGAGGCTTAATGTGTAGAATTCCCCACAAAAAGGTATGGACACGTCCAGCTGGACGAGTGTTTTCCCTTGCATAGGTAAATGGTAAGCAAAGATTGCTGAAAAATGTACCTTTATGGAGGAGTCGCGTAAGCCTCGATTTAATGAGAGAAGATACTCCAAGACCGAGTTCACTGAACAGGTGAGAGGGTCTAAGTGACAGAGTGAAGCCTATATACAAAATCTTTTCCAGGTCATGGCATAAGTGGACCTAGTTGAGGACTTTCTTGCTGCTACAAGAATGTCCGCCACCTCCTGGGAGACCCCAAACCTGGATTTGACCAAGTCTGTAGGAGCCATGCATGAAGATGCAGGGACTTTAGGTCTGGATGGACCAGCATTCCCTGATCCTGAAATAGCAAGTGTGAGCTCAGTGGCAGCTGTATTAGAGGTTCCACTGCCAGCTGCTGAAGTAGTGGGAACCAAATCTGCCGAGGCCAGAACGGAGTGATGAGGATAATCTCCACTCCCTCGGCCTGTAGCTTCAGAAGAACCCTCTGAAGAATGGGAAAGGAGGAAGGCATAAAGAAACCTCCCTGTCCAACAGAAGGACAAAGCGTCTGGCCAGAAAACACCAGAGCAGTTTAGGGCAGTTGCAGTGGAGATACAAGAAGACCAACTCTGGACGGCCCCACCTGTCGAATAGCTGATCTGCTACCGACTCAAGGAGCTCCCACTTATGAGCCTTGGACCGAGACCATCTTAGGCTGTCAGCCAAGACATTTTGGATGCCTGGAACATGAACAGCAGTGAGGTCCAGGCGGTGTTCCAGTGCCCAATACCAGACTCTCATCGCCTCACGGCATGGGGGTAGGAATGTGTGCCCCCCTTGCTTGTTGATGTAAAACACTACCGATGTACTGTCCATCTGGATGAGAAGAAGGCCTAGCGGAAGGTCCATCTGAAATGCTCACAAGACATTCAGGACCGCTCGCATCTCGAGGATATTGATATGGAACAGTTGCTCGTCTAGAGACCATGTCCCCTGGTGGTCTGTCAGCCAGATGAGCTTGACCGAGACAGGATGCATTTGTCATCTGAATCCATCTCGGGGGGGGGGGGGCTCCCGTCAAAAGGGGACCCCTCGTTCCAGGTTAGAGCAGTCCAACCACCAGGAAAGAGTCCTTTGTACTAGGTCAGAGATCCTGACCGGATGGTCCAGTTCATCTGACCTTTGGTCCCACTGCACCCTGAGCATCCATTGTGGGACTCTCGTGTGGAGACGAGCCAAAAGAAATGTGGGGATGACCACCGCCATATGCCCCAGAAGTCTGAGGAAGGTCCTAGCTGGGACCTGTGAAGCCAAGGATACTGACAGGGCTACGCCCCTTAGACAATCCCTCATCCTGCAAGAGGAAAGCCATGCCCTGAACTGTGTTGAGGACCACTCCGATAAATAGGAGTCAGTGGCTGGGCTCTGGGGAAGACTTTGGAAGATTCAGGGTGATCCCCAGCTCTCAGAAGAGTAAAGGTGTCTCCGAGAGCACGAAGAAGCTGAGCCCTGGAGCATGCTTCCAGAAGCCAGTCGTCTAGGTAATGGAAGACGTAATGGCCCTGGCGTCTGAGAGCCGCAGCCACGACTGCTAGGCATTTGGTGAAGACTCAAAGAGCAGAGCAGAGGCCGAACGGCAAGGCTGGGAACTGATAATGTCTCCCCTGGAAGTGGAACCACAGGAACTTCTGATGGGGAGGGAAGACACTTATGTGCATGAAGGCGTCCTGCATATCTAGAGAGCAGAGTCAGTCCCCTTGGTGCAAGAGGGGAATGAGGCCTGGCAGAGTGATCATCCTAAACCGCTTGTAATCTATAAAGAGATTTAGGGAACTGAGGTCCAGGATGGGCCGAAGGTCCCTGGTCTTTTTTGGAACCAGGAAAAAATGAGAATAGTAGCCCCATCCCTGTTGACCCGGGGGGACCGGCTCCATCGCCCGTTTCAGCAAAAGGGCCTGGATCGCTCCTTCTATCAGAGGAATGTGTGAAGTAGGATAATGGGAGGATCCTGGTGGTTTTTCCGGAGGGATCTGGGTGAACTCAAGAGTATGTCCTCTCCTTATCAGGTCTAGTACCCAGAGGTCTGTCATGATGCTGCTCCATCCCTCTAAGTAGAGGAGAAGCGAGTCATTGGGTAGATACGGGAACCGGCAGAGAGGGCTGGGAGGACTTGAGGCCTCTAGAAGTGGAGCTGCCAGAAGCTTGGGTTGGTGCCTTTCTTTGAAAGCTACCTTTCTGCAGAAATTGGCTACAGGTATTTTGCCCTGAGGGCTTACGAAAAGGCCATTTGCGGAACGGTTTCTGGTCCCCCTTATACATTTTTCAGATGGACCAGATGGACTTCCCAGAATCTTGGAGGCGAGAGATGAGCTTCTCCATCTCCTCCCCAAAAAGCAAGGAACCCTGGAATGGAAGGTCCAGGATCCCGGACTGCATAGCTATATTCTGATATCATATCAGCTTTTTTATTACAAAATAGCTATGAAAAGAAAGTGAATATTTTAGCCTTATAAGAAACTCATATGAACAGTAAGAATCATTAAAAACTTAAAAAAGGTTGGATAGGTCAAATGTACTTCACACAAGGTGCAACTAATAGAAGAGGAGCTGTGATATTGATAGCTAAAAATATGGACTTTAGGCTGATTCAGCAGTGTCAAGGCAAGGAAGGGAGAATTATTCTAATAAAAGGTATATTAGGCGGTGAAGAAATGATTATAGGTTCTATCCATATCCCATTCATAGCACATCAAAATTTTATTAATCAACTATTCCTAGCCTTAATAGAACTAGATTCAAATAAAATATTAGGTGGGGACTTAAATGCATTACATAATACTAACTTAGATAAATCCTTAACGCCAAATCAATCGGATTATCGAACTTCCAGCTACTTAAACATTTTTATGAATGAACATAACCTGTGTGATGTAGGGAGAAATGCAAATCCAGGAAAAGTAAGTTATACTTACAAAGCCAGACATTTGAATGTCCATTCTAAAATAGACTACATCCTAACAAACAAAGAGAAAATTATAAGATATCCAAAAAGTCGATATAATAGAAATCTACGTTTGAAATCATGCAATGGTTACAATGCAATTTTGTCCAACCAAAGATCGGAAATGTGTCCCACAATGGAGATTTGGAAACACACTATTATTTTTTTTTGTAGACTTCGTTTCTGCACCTTATACCTTGGGGAACTCTCTCCAGCAACTTCCTTACCCAGTCTCTACCTCCCGCTGTAAAGTTGCTCCTGTCTCCTCATCCCAAACCCGGCAAAACCCCCGGATCTGAACCCCTCCCACCACAGGAAAGGGCCACCCTATCCACCCAGGACGTTCTATCTGTAGTGTAGAGTGCCGGATCGTGGTGCAGTGGCAGGAGAGGAGAGCGACCAGCATTGAGAGTGTGGTCCAGGAGGAAGCGTCATCGTCCATCACCAAGTGAAGGGGAATTTTCCTTGTTTTTTGTTCGGTCCCTAAGGAGCTCAGGTGTGCAATGGTGGCTGGGCATAATGTGCCACCACCTGCCAAGCTCCTCCCCCGCTATGCGTGCACCAACTGCTTGTGCTGCACCCAACTACCACCAGGTGCTGCTACAGTGCGTTGTGCCCCCGGAGCCCTCCCCAGGGAAGGGAGAGCTGTCCTCCGGACCCTCAATCCCTTCCCTCCCCTGCCGACCCCCGGCGCCCCTGACTTGTTCCCGAACCCAGGCTGCTGGAGTGGAGCGAGGTGTGGCGTCCAGCGCCTCAACCATCAGCACCACCGGGCCGGCTGGAAATGCACTATTATTAGATAAAGAATTCAGGATTTAATTAAAAAAAACAAATCTTCGACTTTTGGAATATCAATTATACTGGTCACAAAGTGAATACAATATGGGATGTATTCGAAGCAACAATAAGAGGGGTTATTATTTAATTTCAAATAATGAAAAATAAAACAAATTGGGAAAAAGCAAATACATTAGATAAAGAAATAATGAACCTACAAAACTTAGCCAGACTTAATCATGAAAAATATCAAGGTTTATCAAACCAAAAAGTTTTAGATAAAGAGAGAGATAAGGCCAAAAAGTTGAAAATAATTAAAAAAAAAACAAAAAAAACTTAAAAACATTTTGCAGATAAAGTTGGCAAACTCATAGCAAATGCCCTTAAAAAACAAAAAGAAACACAATAATATTAAAAATATGAATAATGAAATAGTCACAAAAGATGAAGAAATAGCTAGAACTTTCAAACAATATTACAAATCAATCTACAATATTCAAAAAGATAATGAAGTTTTGGAAGCAATGGACATTTATGTAAAATACAGTAATCTACCCAAATTACAGTTAAAAATCAGAAAAAATATACCCAGCTGGATGTGTTAGAAGCCATTAATTCAATGAAAAAAAACTCAGCACCCGGTCCAGATGGATTTACAACAGAATTTTATCAAACGTTTAGAGAACAACTTCTTCCATGGTTACAGGAAATGGCAAATGAAATGGCGGAAGGCACAGGATTGCCAGTATCTCTTATCAGAGGCAGACATTATAGTAATACCCAAAGAAAATAAGGCTACTTCAAAACTGGAAAATAACAGACTAATCGCTCTTCTAAACACGGATTGCAAAATTAATTGTTCATAAAATTCAGAAGCAGATACCAAAAATTATACATGTAGATCAAAAAGGTTTTGTTAAACAGAGAAACATTTTTGAAGGTTTAGTGGAAGTGCAAACTGTTTCACTGAACGCAATTAAGGCATCTGATCTTCTAAACTGGAAATTTATGTTTTGTACTTTGTGAAACGGGGGGTTTCCAAGATACATAATAAATTCCACCAAAGCTCTATATAAAAACCCTAGAGCCACTTTTAAGATAAATCAATACAGATCAGAAACAATGGTTATGCAAAATGAAGTTCAACAAGGATGTCCATTATTTCCAATCCTATTTATAATTACCTTAGAACCACTTCTGAACCACATAAGAGCTAATGAGGAAATTACAAGTACAGAAGGAAAAATAAACCTTTCAAATTGAGTGTTTATGCAGACAATATCTTAATAATACTATCAAATC
This sequence comes from Neoceratodus forsteri, assembly GCA_016271365.2. Lineage (NCBI taxonomy): Eukaryota > Metazoa > Chordata > Ceratodontiformes > Ceratodontidae > Neoceratodus > Neoceratodus forsteri. The sequence goes on from CM028129.1 coordinate 1,053,085,019, forward strand.
CAGAAATTACCTATCCCATTTTGTTGCAGGAATTTAATAAATATTCTGTCCTATCAAATTACACATTAAATAAATCAAAATCAATGATTTTTTATTCATTTATTTAGAGCTTGGATTCGACCTTTGAGCAGAAGCTCTTTACATAGGTTCCGTGTCAGTACAAATTAAACAAACATACAGATTGAATTACAGGCACAGGCAAACAGGCAGATGATTGAATAGAGGCAAATTACAACAATTCATTACTTGATTATGTAAACTGCTGGAACAGGCAGAACATCACATGAGAAATACTGGGAACAGAGTAGGCACAAAGAATAGACATAACGGGCAATAGAAAACCCTTGTCAGGAAGCAAAGGGAGACAATTCAAGGCACGTAAGGAGGACAGAGGGTGGAGGGAGCTGGCAGGCAGACAGACACCAGATAGGAGAGGTGCAGTACTATGCAGTGGAGAGGAGGGGGGTGAAGGAGTGTGGGTGGTTAAGGAGGGATTGGTATGCGCTAGAGGTGGCAAGACAGGTCAGGTGTTGGCATAAGTTCCTGACTAAGTGCAGTGTGGTTATGTGACAGGGGGGCTTAGTGGTGGCAAGCGCAGGTGGCACTCGTAAGAAGTTGATAACGCAGATTGCATTTGAAAGAGCCTATTGAGGAGGTGGACCTGAGATCCGGAGGGAGGGAGCTGAATCAATGCAGAGCTCAATGAGCAAAGGCACGCTGTGCTAAGGCAGTGTGGCATCTAGGGATGCTAAAAATTTGAGTGTTTGAGCTTTCTGGTGTTACGAGTAGGCTGATGAGGGATGAGCAGATTCCCAGCCCCAAGGGGCAGCATTTCAAGACATTTCTTCTTAGCTAACAGTAAGGTTTATAAGTGGATTCTGTCATGAAGCTGAAGACAGTTGGCTTGAGTGCAAAGATCACAGGTGTGTGTTAGGTGCTCAGCGCCTGTAAGAAGGTGATTAGCCTTGTTCATGGCTATTGTGATGTGATGTAGGGCCGTATCTGTGGCTGACCCACAGATGGCCAGACCGTAGTCAACAAGTGCATATATTGAGCTGTGAACTGCCATGCTGAGGGCATCCAGTGTGAGGCAGTGTTTATGCCAGAACATTGTGAAACAGGTGTTCAGCAAGCCAGCGGCAACGAACCGGATCTGCGCAGAAATGGGTAGCAAGCCCAAAAATAGTTAAATACGAACAGACGAAACTGCGCATATAAGTACTTCATATAAAATTCCAAATAAATACTTCACGAACATCAGATTGTGTCCATGCAGCTTAATATGGAAATATACAACAAGCCGCAATCCATGGAACTTAACTAAATAGTTATGTATTAGTTCGTGAAAAGATCAAACAGCGTTACAAAGCTGTCTGTTGTAATGCTGTTTGATCTTTTCACAAAGTAATAAATAGTTATCAGAGCAGAGCAGATCGTCACTCTAGAGGGGGGCGGTGTAGCTATTTATGTGAAGAACAACCTTGCAGCAACCTGCCTTATGTCATCCCTTAAAGTGGTAATATCTCATTCCACTACACAGGTAGTAGGATGCTATAGACCCCCTAATGCCGGGCTCAATTTGCTATCCCACTTAGGGGACATAATTGAAAAAGGACCTCCAGAAACTGTAATTTTAGGAGACTTTAATCTAAATTGGCTCTCCAAAGTTGCTACCCCACTCTTATCCTTCTGCGACACTCACGGCTTAACACAACTAATTAGCGAGCCGACCATAATTAATAAGACACCAAGTAATAGTTCACTCCTGGACATTATACTGGTGAGCAAGCCCCACTTATTCACACATGCTGGCGTTTTCTTCAATGATCTCAGGGACCACTGCTTTATAGCCGGCATATGGACTTCAAACAAACCTATCTTCCTCTCTAAATTCTCAGTTCGTAGATCAAAACAGAACTCTAACATACAGGCATATTCGGAAGATATGAAGCACTCAACTCGATGGCAAGAATTCTACTTGGCAAAACAGTAGACAGCCTATAACATCTTCAATGATATAATCACAGGAGCCCTAAACAAATATGCACCCCTATCTAAAGTGCGAACAAGAAACAAATCCTGCCGGTGGTTTACTACAGACCTTAAAATTGCACTCCTAGAGAGAGACTACCTATGGAAAAAAGCACGGAAAACAAAGAATCAGTCAGACTCGGATCAGTTTAGAAAAGCTAGGAATGTATGTACCAGAAAGATCAGAGACGCAAAGGCAACGTTCTATCGTACCGAGTTAGACTCTCCTTCCAGAACCCTGCTAAATTCTGGAATACCATTAGGGACATATCTGGATACACATCAAGTAATTCACTTCCAGCCAAGATCCTGTCCGGGACAACCATTATCAATGACAGATTAGAAATCCTAGACTCCTTCAGCAATCACTTCACGACTGCAGGCTTTGTATTCGGCAACTCACCAGCTAACTCACTGCGTTCCCAGTTAGGAATACAACCCTCAGAAACCACGGTGACAGACTGCAGCTTCTCACTACAACCTGCTACGCTGAAACAAGTGGAAGACTTGATTTGGCAGCTTGACACCAAGAAAAGTGCAGGTGCGGACTCCCCTGACCCCTGTTTTCTGAAGGTTGCCATCCATGTGTTAGCGGTACCAATAACACATCTGTTCAACCTCTCATTAGTACAAGGGACCATCCCTTCTATCTGGAAAACTGCACAGATCATCCCGCTATTTAAATCAGGAGACCCTTACGACCGCAACAATTACAGGCCAGTCTGTATCCTCCCTGTACTATCTAAACTGCTGGAAAAGACTAAGTTCTCAACTAAAAGCTTACTCAGAATCTAATAATCTCCTAAACCCTGTACAATCTGGCTTCAGTGCCAAGCACAGCACCATCACGGCCCTAGCAAAAGTAACCAATGACTAGCAATCGGAATTGGATAACAGAAATTGTATCTGCACTGTGTTCCTGGATTTAAGAAAGGCATCTGACACAGTGGACCATGACCTGCTCCTTACATCCCTGAAATACATAGGTCTGGATTCTCTTTCCCTGCAGTGGTTCAATAACTACCTCTCTGGACGGCTCCAGCAGCTTAAGGCCAAAGGCGATCTGTCCCCCCTTAAGCCTTTAAAAAGAGGTGTACCACAGGGATCTATCCTCAGTCCGATCCTATTCGCTATCTATATCAACAACATTGAGGTCACTGTACACCTATTCGCTGATGATATGGTACTCTATGTCAGTCACCCCTCCCCAGAGACAGCCTGTAAAGATCTACAAGCCGACTTCAACCTACTCCAGCACCAACTTCTAAGTAAAAAACTTTTGCTTAATGCAAAGAAGACAAAAGCAATGTTCATCTCTCCATATAAGCATACAGAAGCACACATGTTCCCACACTTATCCACGATTCTCGCCGGAAATCTTGAATTTGTATCCAAGTTCAAGTACCTGGGAGTCTAGTTCGACAACAGACTCTCCTTCATCGAACATATGGAAGATCTATTAAAAAAACTCCGTCAGAGACTTGGCCTCTATTTTAGAATCAGGCACTTCCTCACAAGCAATGCTAAGCTAAGCTTGGTACAGGCCACATTTCTCTCCATAATTGACTATGCTGACTTCTTATACAGTCGTTGCCCTACCTCCTATCTGGGTAAGTTGGATACGTTCTATCACAGGGCATTGAGGTTTGTTACAGGACTACCATATGATACCCATCATTGCTCTCTATACACAGCAGTTGGATGGACCTCACTCCACTTTAGAAGGGACAGAAATGCAGCATTTTGGACATTCAGGGCTATATCCAAGCAACTACCGCAATACATCTCAGACTGCTTCACCCAAACTCCTATAAGCAAATATGCTCTGCAAAGCTACTCATCCATCCTGCTCAAAGTACCCAAAGTCAATACCCGCTTTGGAAGATCAACCATCAGCTTCATGCTGCCCTCCCTATGGAACAAATTGCAGAAAATCCTAAAGCTGAGTATACCCATATCATTTACGTCCTTCAAAACCCTTTACTCAAAACTTATCAAGGAGCAATGCAAATGCTTTCAATAGTACAAACGTGAATCGTGCCCCCTCTGATTCTGTATCTCTTCTCCTTCCTACTAACTTCCATGTCTGCAATCTCTCCATACTGCTGCTATGGCATTTATATTTTGCACATCCTTTCCCCTCATCCTTTTGGCCCTTTACTAACTGATCCCTTCCCCCTCCTTCCCTCCTGGATACCTGCCTCACTCCCCCCCTCCCTTCGCTCCACCCTTGAGGTAGCTGCTGAAGCCCATCACAAACCATCACCTGATTCACCTTTGACTATTTCCTTGCGCACTATCCAACCCAGCCACTCACCTTGTATGCAAGTCATCAACAAACTTTCTCCATGCCACATTTTAATTTCCAGTCTATGACCCTAGAATTATGTATATATGTAAATAGGTAAGAATTACAGTATTTCGCTGATAATTTCAACTATGTATATTGTATAAAGCAACATTATGTATATTGTATCTTGTTCCTTGCTTTGCACTATGTCTATGTAATTGTCCCTGACCTAACCAGGTCCATCTTGCAAATGAGCATTGCTCAATGATGTCTGCCTGGATAAATAAAGATTTGACTGATTGATTGATTGAAATAACTATTTAGTTAAGTTCCATGGATTGAGGCTTGTTGTATATTTCCATATTAAGCTGCGTGGACACAATCTGATGTTCGCGAAGTATTTATTTGGAATTTTATATGAAGTACTTATATGCGCAGTTCCTTCTGTTCGTAATTACGCCAGAACAGCATGCCAATTCTCAAGTTTGTTGCTTTTGCAGTATTGGTAAATGTGCAAGACATAGGACAGGTTGGAATCTAATGTAACGCCCAGATATCTGAACTCATGCACTAGGTCAAGGAAGGCACCCTTGTTGTTCTTAATGGAGATCGGGTATGTTTTCTGCCTACACTGAGAACTGGTGAAGAGGATAGACTTGTTTTTTTGTAGTTCATCACTAACTTGTGTTCCTCGAGCCATTTTTCCACAGATGTAAAATCATGCTGTAGCATCTTCTCCAAAAGATCAGGCTGCGAGTCACTGGTGAAGATGACCGCATCATCTGCATAAAGAAGTATGTGGCCTTGGCAGTAATCAGGAAGATTGTTTACGAATATACTGAAAAGTAGCGGGCCGAGGATGGACCCCCTGTGGAACACCTGAAGGGACTAGTCTGGGGTTCGAGAGGACATCTCCAATCTTAACTTGCTGTGACCTGTTATTTAGGTAGCTCCCAAATCAGCTTATAGCATCAGTGGACAGCCCAATGTGAGAGAGTAGATCGAGGAGAAGGGAATGATGCACAGTGTCAAATGCCTTTATTCAATTTTGGCTTTGAATAAATTAACAACTGAATCAGAAAACATCATAGGAGAAATGGCAATACAAGATTCAATAAAATACTCAAGGATCCGACTAACCAATAACTAACAAAAAACGATGGAACAAAATCTAAAAATTTATATGGAAAAAATCACAAATATATTGAACTTTTGGCAAGATAAAGCTTTGTCCTTATGGGGTAGAACTGAAACCCTAAAGATAATGCCACACGTAATGTATTTATTTCAGGGTACACAGGGAGAAACAGCACTCTCATGGTTGGAGCAAATGAAAAGGATTTTCAAAAAATTTCTGTGGAGAGGCTGTTCCCAAGAACAGCTTGGGATAAGTTGATTATGTTGCGAAAGGAAGGTGGCATGGGCTGTCCAGATTCAAGAAGTTTTTATTGGACTGTAAAAATGAAATTGGTTATACATTGGATAACCTCAGAGCTACATACTACAGATGAGGGTGGTCTATATGACTCATTATCTTAAAGTGTACTAACTCAAGAGAATCAGAGATTAAAAATACAGGATATTTTAGCATTTCCTCAGCTATTCAAACCTATTAGGAATCCTATAATAAACAACATACAAAAGATCTGTTCTAAAATCAAGTGATATACAGAAACAATTTCAAAATTACAGCTAGTATCACAGATAATTTAAAAATCTAGGATAAACACAATACCAACGTAATAAATATAAAAGAATTAAAAAATACTAAAATTGATAAATTGGATTGACTGTATTGTTGATAACCAGTTCATTAGTTGGGAAAAAATATTTGAGCAAATGCAATGCTTATAATATATGTAATACATGGTTAAAAAATATTACCATTAAAACAAAATGTAATAAATAAGATCTCAATTACAGGAAAATCATTAGACATCACAGACATTATACAAAAGAAATCAGTTAAAATAAGCACAATGGCATATTTTTAGAATTATTTTTAATAAAAAATACTAAGAAGGCAACAAAAATTATAAACTAATAGAAACAAATGGGAGGAGGAATTAAAGCTACATTGGGACACAAACAAATGGAAAAATATCCATCTACAAGCAAATAAAATTTACACTTAAGCAAAAAACAAAACCATTCAATACAAAATCATGGACAGAGCTTATATTTTGCCACAAAAACTATCACATATAGATCCAAGTTATATAGCAACATGTTGGCATAACTGTAAAAAATGGAAACAACAGACCACTTTCATCTGCTTTGGGACTGCTAAATATTGTACTGGTGGCAAAAGACAAAAGAGAAATTAGAACTAATTACCAAAAAATAAATACCTTTATTTTTAGCTGGAATGTACTGCATATATAGCATAAGGACTTCTATTGTGTATACCTCTTGTATTATATATTTTTTCTTTGTTGTTCTACATTTTATATCTCCTGTCTATGTAATTGCGAACTGTATGTGTATGTGCCTCAGGACCTCCTTGTGAATGAGCTTGCTCAACGGAGTCTTTCCTGCAATAAAACTTGAACTTTAAAACCAGAAATATTCATTTTAAATGACTTTGAGACATTACAATTAGATAGAAAAAAGCAAAAAATAAAAGCCCTTGCCACAATGACAACAAAAAGATTAACCTTGGAGAACTGGAAATCCGTTAAACTTCCAGCCTTTGACAGAAATAAATGGTGTAATAACTTTAAAGAAGTGTTATATTATGAAAGATTAATGGATCAGGGAAGTGAAGAAAGTATTATTTTAAACATCACCTAGATTGAAATATTAAGATTGTTACCTCCACTATTACAAATTTAATTTATGGTATATAGAGAGTATACTTAAGAATTGCAGCTTATAAATTATGCAACAATTTGATTTTCAATGGCATATGGGTTAGGGAGGGAGGAGGGAAGGGTAGAAACATTATAAGAATTATTATGTACCATATGTTCCTTTCAAATACCCGGATGTATAGTATTCAGAACTTACAATACTAGTGTAACTGAATTGAAAAAAGATGATGTTTTTGGTTACACAGAATGTTCACAGTAACATGCAAATAAAAAGAATATTCAAAAAAAAAAAAGGATCCCAGACTGCAGATCCAAGGAGAATCCTGAGACTCTAAGCCAGGCGTTGCATCTAAGGCAAACGCCGGAAGCCGCTGCCCTCGTGGCTATGTCTGCAGTGCCGTATGAGGCCCTCAGGAAATGACTGCCTACGTCTGAACCCGACTTCAGGATGGCCAGAAGTTTGGTCTTTTGTGTGGAGTATGGCAAGGCCTGAACCACTTCTAAGCTCTTCTCCCACATGGCATTCTGGTATTGTACAATATGCGTGAAGACGTTCAAGGATCAAGTAGAGCAGGTGGAGGCAGAATAGACCTTCTTGCCCACCTGATCCAAAAATCTGGACTCAGTATTAGGAGGATGGGAACTGAGGTGTTTAGGCTTCTTAGCTTTATTGTGAGCAGTCATAATCACAATGAGGGTGTTCCCCCAGGAAAGGCTCCTCCCTCGGGGCTCGATACAGCCTATCCAGTTTCTTGGAGACTGCCGGAGTGGTGGAGGGATGCTTCCAAGTGATCCGAGTAAGATCCTGGAAAGTATCCACAAGAGGAGAAACAACCAAAGGCTTTGGCTCCTACTACCTCAGCTATTTTGCCAACCTCCGGCGCTCTGGATTTAGGTCCTCTGTCTCCCATCCACTGGAGGACTGGATGTGCCTCATCACGACAGTTTGGAGCTTCCCAATTTAGAAATCGTCGTCAGTTTGGACTTCGAAGGCTGAGCCGTCGAGTGGCGGTGAGCCGAAGCCGGCTTGGAACCCGATTCCCGTTCCTTGTGCTCAGAGGTCTTGCCCAGAGCCCCAGGAAAGACCAAGGCTGGGACCTTTCACGACAGGACTGAAGTCCCCATGGAAAAAGAAGTAGAGGTCCCAACTCCCAAGGTGGAGGGTGTTCACAAGGGTGCTGCCTTCACCTTCAGGGTAGAAGAGGCCGGTGTGGAGACCAGGCCCTGTTTACCACTACCCGATGTCGGTGGTTTGGTGGGAGTGGAAGAATCTTGCTGCCCTGTAGAGCGTTGAGAATGGCGGGAAGAATGGTCTGAACCTCCCAAGTTGGACCCAAAGGAGGTAGTCTTGTGCGGTGACTGGGAGCACAAACACCCCTTAGACCGGTCCTGGTCCTTTTCGCAGGACTTGCGTTGGTCAGAGTCCCATTTCTTCTCCTTATGTTTTGTGAACCGGGAGGAGGAGGAGGAAGATTTTTCCGCCAGTGAGCTTTGCATCACGGCTACCTGCTGCTCCCAAAAATGGGCCTTAAGAGCCTTGAGGCAGTGAATTCTGGGCCTGCCTCTAAAGCCGCTGCAGATCAAGCAGGCCTTGGTATCATGGCCAGGCCCTAGGTAAAAGACACAGGCCTCGTGTTTGTCCTTCGCTGGTATCTGGTGACCACAGGCACACTTCGTCCTCTTCTTTTCAGTTGAGGAGACCGAAGATGGTGAGGTTGACATGCAGTGTGGATGAACTAAGCGAAAAGCGGACTTTTCAACAAAAAGACAATAATAAACTTTACTAGAAACTACTGTAAAGTTCTAAAGGCAACTGAATAGCCAATGGAAGCGGGTCTGCGGCATACTGATATGATATACCATTGGCTGATGTCAGGGTGCAGCTGGCGTCGGGGCCGGTCCCCGATGGAGACTGCCAGCTTAAGGTTTCCAATGGGTCCTCGTGCCTGTGGCACAGTCCTAATTGTATTAGCCTTCTGCAACAGCTCCCACTCGAAGTAAGAGCATCAGTGACCAGCTGTCTGTACATAGATACATAGACAGTATCGGCAGATAAGGGCCTATAGCCCACCCAGTCTGCCCATTTGAGCTTGTAAGTTCAGTTTGTTTTCCTAGAAGTCTGTTTCCCCTTACCCCTGACCTCTAGAATTCCTTTATGTCTATCCCATGCATTCTTAAATCCCGTGATTGTTTCAGCCCCCACCACTTCCTCTGGCAGGGTGTTCCACTTGTCCACCACCGTTCTGTGAAAAATTCTTTCTCATGTTTCCTCTGAATCGTCCTCCCTCCAACTTCATCCCATGCCCTCTAGTCCTGGAACATCTTTTTGGCTTAAAATAGTGTTTTCCTGCACTCTGTTTCTCCCTGTAAGATACTTATATGTCTCTATCATATCCCTCTCTCCTCCTCTCCTCCAGGAGTACATGTTCAGTTCCTTTAACCTGTCTTCATTGGACTTGTGATGCAATCCATGCACCATTTTGTTGCCCTCCTCTGAACCTTCTCTACCCTGTCTATGTCCTTACGTGGGTATGGTCTCCAGAACTGTACACTGTACTCCAGGTGGGGCCCTCACTAGTGTCTTGTATAGCGGAATTATGACCTCCTTTTCCTGCTGGTGATGCCCCTGCCTATACATCCCAGCATCCTATTTGCTTTATCTGATGCCTTGTCACACTGTTTCCCTACCTTGAGGTCATCAGAGATGACAACCCCAAGATCCTTTCTCCTGCTTGGTGCATATCCTCACCCCCAACTGATATATATTGTGCCAGGTTTTGTGCCCCATATGCATTATCTTGCACTTCTTTGCATTGAATTTCAACTGCCAAACCCTTGACCATTCTTCAAGTTTCTGCAGGTCCCTTCTCATTCTGTCTCACACCCTCTGGTGTGTCTACTCTATTACAGAGCTTTGTGTCATCAGCTGAACAGTGAAATTCTGCCTTCTAGATCCTGCTAATGTCACTGATGAAGATGTTGAATAGGACCGGTCCCAGCACTGATCCCTGTGGTACCCCACTGGTCACTCTTCCCTCTGTGGAGTGACAGCCATTTACCACCACCATCTGTGTCCTGCCACCCAGCCAGTTACCTACCCACACTACTGTCCTGCCCACACCCATATTCCCCAGTTTGTGTAATAGTCTTCTATGTGGCACAGTGTCAAAGGCCTTGCTGAAGTCCAGATAGGCCATGTCCACTGCCCTCCCCTGATCCACCTCCCTAGTCACCCAGTCAAAAATTAAATGAGATTGGTCTGACATGACCTCCCTGGTGAAACCATGCTGCCTTGGGTCCTGTAGTCCATTGACAACCAGATGTTCCACCAATTTCTCCTTCAGAAGTGCTTCCATGATCTTTCCCACTACCGAGGTGGGGCTGACTTGGTCTGTAGTTCCCTGCTTCCTCTTTGTTCCCCTTTTGTAAAGGGGACTACATCTGCTGTCCTCCAGTCTTTGGTACCTCCTCTGTTCCAGTGATTGGCTAAACAGGATAGCCAGAGGTTCAGCCACCACCTCTCTTAGTTCTTTAAGGACCCTGGGGTGCACCCCATCTGGCCCCATTGCTTGGTCAACTCTTATTACTTCCAGTTCTTTCCAGGACCTTTCTGTGTAAAGGACTTGTGTCCATTTCTGCACCATTCTCACCCCTTGTACTCCCTTCAGACCCATTACCCTCTTCCTCAGTAAAGACTGAGCAGAAATACCTGTTCAATATGTCAGCTTTACTATTGGTGTCATCCTCCACGCGACTCCCATCCTCCCCCTTCAGTCTCACTATCCCTCCCTTTGTCTTTCTTTTTTCACTTATGTACCTGTAAAAGGTTTTGTCCCCTTTAACCACTGATTTTGCAATGTGTTCTTCTGTCTGAGCTTTGGCTTCCCTTACTGACTTCCCTGCCTCCCTTTGTTTCTCCTGGTACTTCTCCCTATGTCTTTTTGTATTGCCTGAATGCTATCTTTTTGGCTTTCACTTTCTTTGCTACCTGTTTGGAAAACCATAATGGTCTCCTCTTCCTTTTCCTCTTGCTAACCTGCTTAATGCATAATTCTGTTGTTCTTATAATCCCCATTTTAAATACTGCCCACTGTTCCTCAACCCCTGATTCCTGTCCCATTCCTCTTAATGCCTCTTTCAAGTATTTCCCCATTTTCCCAAAGTCTGCTCCCCTAAAATCCAGGATACGTGTTTTTGTGTGGTTTGGTTCTGCTCTTTCTGTGATTTCAAACCACAATGACTGGTGGTCACTGTTACCCAGGTGCTCCCCCACTGTTACCCCCATCACACTGTCCCTGTTTGTGAGCAGAAGGTCCAGTATTGCCTTCTGTCGAGTTGGTTCCATGACCAGTTGCTTGAGGAAGGCACCCTGAAGGGAGTCCAGGATAAATCTGCTCCTAGTTGATGCTGCTGCTGGGATGCTCCAGTCCACGTCTGGAATATTGAAGTCTCCAACCAGTACTACCTCACCCTTGTCTGCCATCCTTTGGATGGCTAGCATCAGCTCCCTATCTGTTTCTTCCTCCTGGGCTGGTGGTCTATAGACCACACCTGTGCGGATGGCTGGCCCCATTTTCCTTTCTAGCTTACAGGGACCCATCCCACCCAAACATGTCTGTGGATCCAGCAATAACAGTGACATGCAGTCTGTACAGAGATCCTTCCCAGCCAATCCTGTCTGTGGATTCAGCAATACCAGTGATATGCAGTTTATGCAGGGGCCCTCCCACCCAACCACGTCTGTGGCTCAAACAATAACAGTGACCTGCAGTCTGCAGAGGGTTCCATCCCACCAGATTTGGTCTATGAATCCAGCAACCTGCAATATATAGAGGGACCCATCCCACAAAACCCAACTCTGCCTATGGATCCAGTAGTACCAGCAACCTATTGTCTGGTCAGGGTTTCAGCCCACCCAACCCTCTCTGAGGATCCAACAATACTAGTGGCCTGCAACCTGTGGAGCGTTCCATCATACTCAACTGTGTCTGTGAATCCAGCAGTATCAGTGGCCTGCAGTTTGTATAGTGTTTCATCCCACCCAACCCTGTCTGTGGATCCAGTAATACTAGCGACCTTCAGCCTGTACAGCAACCCATCCCACACTATTCTGTCAGTGGATCCAGTGGTACAACCTGTATGCAGTGTCCACAGACTCATCACATCTGCTACATCTAGTACTGGGAATACTGGCAAGCATCTTACTTTCCAGCCAAAACTGATGTTGCTCCATAACTCAGAAGCAGGGGGCACTACAGCATCAAGCAGCACTAAGCGTCTTACTGCATATGATCCCAGTCATTAGCCATAGATTGGATTACACTTGGCTTACAGTGTGTCTAGTTCCCAGCCAGGTCCCAGATATCCACACTGCCGACCCCCACAAAATGAAAGGTCTCAGGAGCAGTTTACATAGGTTTGCTCTTCTACAGACACTAAGCCTACTGCCCAGGCAGTGGCCTACACTAAGGAGGGACCCCACTTGGAGCTTGACCCTCAACCTAGGGGAACTCTGGAGCTTTAGTTTAGTTTATGCAACACAACTGCAGCCAAACCCCAAACAAGGAGAGGCTGAAGCAGTGTTCCCATTAAGGCTGCAGATCTGGGGGTGCACTGCACCCTCTCCAAAAATGTTCAGGGGTACAAAATAAATTATATGGGTTTAGTCTACCATTTGTACAACATTTTTGTGGGGTACATATACTTCAAACAGAATTATGGGGGTACTGTGCACCCCCTTCACACAAAAATGTACTTGAATTTCATAATCTGTACTTGAATCAAGTACAGATGGGGGTAAATGGGAACACTGGGCTGAAGTAAAATACATTAAAAAACACCCTACACATTGCAGAAATTAACTTTACAAACCAAAATATGTCGTAACACATCAAAACTTTAAAAAGCTGTCATAAATACAAAAGTTAACACAATCTGAACACAGATGGCCAGCTATTCACCAACCCACATTCCACAGATTTAAAAATGACAGCAGTATTACTTCTGCTGGGTCAGCTCCGATTTATCCCCAAAAAATGACTGCTAAGATTTCGCAAGTGATTTTTTAACCTGATGATTGAGATTCTGCTCAAAGAAACAAACAATAATGGCAGAAAAAGACAAATGATCCTTCCAGTCTGCCTGAAACACCCTATCATATCCAAGACCTTTTGCCAATACAGGGTTTTTGTCAACACCATCCACCCCCTTGCTCACTGACTTATTACTACCCTCCCTGAGTAACTACTAAGCCCTTAGCTCTGACCCAACTGTGCTTGAAACCAGTAATGATTATGGTGCCACCACCTCTGCTGACAGACTGTTCCATGGCTCAACCTTTCTCTCTGTAAAACAAAACTTTCTCACCTCCCTCCTGAACCTCACCACTGCAAGCTTCCACTCATGTCCATGTGTTCTAGATTCTCTACTCCTGTTGAACAGTTCCTAACAGTTCACCTTGTTCTTTCCTCTCAGGAACCTGAGTCTCTATTATATTACCACTCTCTTATCTGGCTTTGAGAGAGTACATGCTCAGTGCCTTAAACCAATCCTTGACGCTGGCCCTGAATCATTTTGGTTAACCTTCTCTTCACCGTCTCCAGTCTGTCCTTAGGTAAGAACTCCACAGCTGGGCCAAGCCTTTTGGATGAGACGTTAAACCGAGGTCCCATCTGCCTGGATTGGTGGTAGTTCAGGTGGATGTTAAAGATCCCATGGCACTTATCAAAAAGAGTAGGGGAATTTCCCCGGTGTCCTGGCCAAATTTCCCTCATTCACTCAAAATACCACCAACAGCTTAATCTGGTTCAAGGTCAGCTGGCATTCATCTGTATCCCCCTCCCCCGGGTTGTGCCTGAAAATAGGCAGGATATATCTAGTGCACTTATCTGGTCAACAAAAAACTAAATAAATAAATAAGTACTCCAGGTATGGCCTCACCAGTGATCTGAAGAGAAGCAGTAATACCTCTCTCCACCTGCTGTCAAAACCCCTTCCCTCCCAATACACCCCAGCATTCTATTTACCATACTGTAGGCCTTGCTACACTGACTAGATTTTTTTAAGAAGGTCATTTATGAAGTATCACACGTCTGTTTACTCAGAGACAGTGCCCAGCTTAACTCCTCCCATCCAATACTCCATTCTGGGATTCTTCTTCTCTATTTGCATCAGTTTGCACTTTCTGGTGTTGGATTTCAGCTGCCAAACCCTGGATCACCTCTCCAACCATTGCAGGTTCCTCTGTATCTCCCTTACCCCCTCTTTGCTGTCAACTCTACCACAGAGCTTAATGTCATCTGTGAAGAGACACACCTTGCCCTAAATTCTTTCTATGTTGCTAAAAAACATACTGGAAAGAACTGGACCCAGGACTGACTCCTATGGCACAAACTGGTGACCTCCTTCTCCTTGGATCTAACTCCGTTTACCACTACTCTCTGCTCTCTCCCTTTCAACCAACTTCCCACCCATCTAACCATGTCCTTTGTTGTACCCAGATCCTCTAGTTTCTTCAGCAACCTTCTGTGAGGCACCAAATTAAATGCATTGCTGAAGTCGAAGTAGAGTAAATTTCACTGCAAGACCCTTATCCACTGTCCTAGTTACCAAAAAAGAATACTATCAAGTTGGTTGCTTTTTTTTCCTTTTTGCTCACTGAATTGTGACGTCAGATTATCTATAATTGGAGGATGCTGCGGGGAAAGCCTCCGAATAATCTGCACAAATGTGTTTAGGCAAAACAGAAGTACATTGAAGCAGTTGAGGTACAGACACTGTCACCGTGGAGACGGTAGCGCAAGTGTCACCAAAACTGCAGCAGTTATTTCCACGTGCTATGAGCTTCAGCCCCTTTACTTCTGTCGAACCTGGGTCCCCATCTAACTCTTGCTGTGAAGTAAAGGGGCTACTAGATCACCCCACCCCAACTCACTCATACAAGAATATCAAACATTTCCAGTATCTGAGTGTTTACAAGAACAACTCCCACTAGTAATCTCTTCTGGCCCAGTTTCAAGTCAGTCTTTGCTATATGCTACAGTGTACTCACAAGTTGACTTCCATAAGGCTGACTTTGCCTTTCCCCTGGTACAGGATCACACAGATAATGGCCACAGTCACTTATCCTCCGGAATGGAATGTTCTGCTCCTCCAGAAGAGCAAAGAGAAAGAGCTAGAAAGATGCAAGTAGTGGCTCTCCCTTCGGTTTCTCATCAGAAAGTGCCGGACGCTGATGTGGAGTTCCGTCTCCATGCAAGGCCACGTCCCTAGAGTCTGACGAGGCCCCAGGTGGGCCCCAGCCCTGCCCCGAAACGTCTGTGGTGAGTATCTGCTGAGGGGAGAGGACAAGGAAGGGAACCCCTTTTAACAGGTTGTGGGGTTCCGTCCACCATAGCAGCACCTTTTTGACCAGGGAGAAGACCAGAACTTGTTGTTCTAGGTCATCAGTGTGCTGACCCCACTGGGCCCTCAATGTCCACTGGAGAATCCTCATGTGCAGCTTGGCTAGAGGAACCTGGATGATGGCTGCAGCCATCAGGTCCAAGAACCTTAGGAAGGATCTGGCTGTAACATATCTGCTATTGTAAAGCAGTTGGGCATGAGCCACCAGGCGGTCCACCATGCCCTGGGGTAGGAAGGCCATACCCTAAGTTGTATCCAATACCACCCCTATGTACTGTAGGCACTGACAGGGGGTCAGGACTGACATGGGCAGACTGATCGTGATCCCCAGGGCCAGGAACAACAGTGTGGTTATGTACCAGGATCTGGAGCAGGTGCTCCCTGGACTGTGCTTTGAGTAGCCAATCATCCAGGTAAGGGAAGACACAAGAGTCCCTTCCTCCCAACTGCTGTCACCACAATTGCCAAGCATTTGGTAAACACCCAAGGTGCTGAGGACAAGCCAAAGGGCAAGGCTTGCAACTGGAAGTGTTCCCCCCGGAAGTGGAATCTGAGGTACTGCCGCTGGGGAGCACATACCTTGAAATGTAGGTATGCATCCTGCATGTTCAGGGAGCAAATCCAATCACCCTGGTGCAGAAGGGAGAGCAGGCCTTATACAGTCACCGTCTAGAACCTTTTGTACTGGATGAAGAAATTTAGATTCTGTAGGTCCAGGATGGGCTGTAAATCTCCTGTGCATTTGGGGACCAGGAAGAAACTGGACTAAAATCCCCTGTTCCTCTGAACTTCTGGGACGGGTTCTATGGCCCTTTTGTGCAGCAGTGTACCAATTTTCCCCCACAGAACTGGAATGTGGTCGGGAGGGTTAATTGGACTGAACAGGAGGTTGTTCTGAAGGCCACTCCACAAGTTCTAGAGTGTAGTTGTGCGGTATGGGCTGTAGGACCCAAGCATCCGTAGTAAGCTCCTGCCATCTGTCGAGGTGTAGGAAAACCAATCCCCTATCACTACCTCTGTGACAGGGCCGGGGAGTCAAGCAAAGTCGGTTGAGGTAGCACCTGCAACAGGGGCTACACCCACACCTCCTCTGGGAGTTTCCCAGTAGTGGAGGTAGGGGTAGGCAAGGCTGTTGCTGCTCTGCTTTTGCCCTGAGGTTGAGTGCCTGGCTTGGGTCTGTGGGCGGAACAACGAAAGGGCACCCTCTGGCCACTTCATGGCTGGGTGTGGTATAGGGAATGGATCGACCACAGAGTCTGGCCAGAGGCATGCTGCAGGTCAGAAAGTATGTCCTGCACATCCACCCCAAAGTGTTTGTAGTCTCTGAAGGGGACATTCAGGATGGACTGCTGTACATCCAGGGAAAAGTCTGACATCCTGAGCCAAGAATGCCTCAGAAGGCAAATTTCAGCAGCAGTTGCCCGAGGGGAGGAATCAGTAGCATCGTAAGCACACCACAAAAGGTGCTTGCCGATGTTTGCCCCAGACTGGATGACCTGAAGCAATTCCTGTTTGTGGGGATCCTCTGGAAGGGCCTGGCTACCATTTTAACCTATCTCCAGAGTTGGTTTTGGAATCTGACCATGTGGGCAATATAATTTAGGACCCTAATAGTCAGCATAGCAGAAGCGAAGGCCCGTTTGCCAATCAGGTCCAGCTTTCTGTACTCCTAGACCAGAGGAAGAGAGCTGAGGTGTTTAGGCTTCTTAGACCAATCATGGGCAGCATTTATGACCAAAGAATCTGCCTGCAGTTGCTCTGCAAAGAATGGTTTCCCTGTGGGGGCCTGGTACAACTTGTTTGCCTTCCTGGGCATGGCAGGAGCCAAGCTGGGCCTATACCAGATGACCACGGTGGCATTCTCAAAAGGCTCCATCAGAAGAGGGATGATGAGAGGGGAGAGTCTGGCAGGTCTAGGTAGTGTGTCAGATGTCTCCTGGCAGAATCCTATTCTTCTGCCTCAAACCCCATGGCAGCCTGTAACTGCTGCATTACCGAAATGAAGGAGTGGTCATCGGGGGGGGGGACCGTGGGGTACATCTGGGAAAGTCCTCGCCCCCTTAGGAAACTGGGGAGGCAGAGTGGGAAAGGCTTGCGTCCCCCTCCTCGTCCTCATCGAGAGAAAGAATGTCAGCGTGGTACTCGTCGTCCTCATCAGGCTCAGAAATAGGCCCTGATGGCACTGAGGAACCAGGGCAAGCAGGACACAATGCTGTGGAAAGTTATGGCGCGGGAGTAGGCTTGGTAGGCCTCTGTGGCACTAGCCCCTATAGCACTGCCAGAAAATTTAAAGAGATCAGCACTGGAACACCGAACAGCGCTGGCTAAGGGTCTGGCACCAGCAGCAGGGCCAAGGCCCTGGTGTTGGCCCTATGGTCTAGGTAATCATTGGGGAAGGGACAGATGACAGGATAGCAGCCTGGGGTGATACCAGTGGAGACTGGGACCCCCAAGCCGAAGCATAGGCCATGGAAAAGGCTGAGGACGGCACCAGGGGGTGCTGTGCTGACTCCAGCCAAGGCCAGACCAGCAGAGCTCACTGTCTGGTGGCCCAAGAATAGGGGCCTATACAGCAGGGCTGGACGGTCGGCGGGGTTGAGGAAGGGTCTGATGCCAAGAAGCCGATGCTTGTGGGGACAATGCCATAATGAGCCCTGTGAAGGAGAGGGTATGGCTAGCAGTGGGGACTGCCACCGAAGCGGAGGATGGCCCTCGGAACGGCGACTGCGAACAAGCCATGGAGGACATCTCCTTGGCTCAGTCCTTATCCTGCTGTTTATGCTTCCCGGCTGACTTGTCCTGGGCTTAGGAAGAATGAGAGCCCGAGGATGGTGTCGTCGAGGCACAGGTCAAGAAGCATAGGAAAACCAGAAACAGTTGTAGAATTCACCAAAAGATATTTATTTACAGTATCAATAACATAATAAATAAACTTGTTCAGAATAACTATGTACAAATGAGAAATTAATTAGTTTTTTTTCTTTCAGTCTCAGTGTCCTTTTCTCTCTCTTCTCTGTCTGGTTGCGCGACCGTGTTTTCCTGTGAGACCTCGTACTTGATCACCCCGACAATCTCAAAATTATTTGCCCCTCTTTGTCTCTTGAGTTTCTCTTGCTGTCTGTTTTTCCTCCCTTGCATATCAGGTAATATAAAAAATATGTACAAATCACTGTATGGAAATGAAACTGATATTGGGACCCCTTTTGTTTAGAAAATATATAGTGTTACTGTTGAAATCTATATAATTATATTTTGAGATGATTGCACAAAACTATTGTAAACTCTAGAGGTTACTTGAGTGCAAATCTTCCAGCCTTTTTCAAAAGCTATAAAAATCGGGCCTCTCAGCTCAAGCACACTGTGTTCAAGCAGCCATGCCTGATATTTACAAAAACAGGATGCTTGCTAAGGATGGGGCCGAAAAGACTTACAAAAAAATCTAAGCTGCAACTGCAAGAGAGATTAGAAGAAAAGGACACAGAGACTGAAAGAAAAAAAACTAATTCATTTCTCCTCTGTACATAGTTATTCGGAACAGGTTTATTTATTATGTTACTGATACTGTAAATAAATATTTTTGGTAATTCTACAACTGCTCCTGACTTTCCTATGCTTCCTGACCTGTGCCTCGACAACAGATGGTGTCAGCCTAAGTGGGATTTATGCCGTGCATATCCTAAGACAGGAGTTTTGTGCGTGGGTACTGGACCTAGTACCAGGGAAGCACAGCGGAAGGTATGGATTCTGCAGCAGCAAGTCCAGGAGTGGTTACCAGGAGAATGGCAGCCAAACTAGCAGAGACAGAAGTCCAGTCTGAGATTGTACAGCCAGCACAAGTGATGGAAAAAGAATAGGCAGTAACAGAACCTAAAAGCCTGATGGACTTTTTCAAACAGTGGGCTATATAACAAAAAGAGACTGAGGAGGAGAGGGGAAAAAAAGATGCAGCGACAGGAGCAGCAGATGAGAAGAGATACAGCGATGGCTGGGTGCCTTGCAAGCTATCAATGGCAGAGGATCCGGCAGAGACCCAGATGAGCAACAAAATGTAAGCAATTTAAAAGCCATTAAACTTACTAAGTTGTCTCTCACAGATGATACTGAGGCATACCCGACAACTTTTGAAAGAGTTGCCACAGCCTGCCAATGGCCAAAGCAGCAATTGGCAATCAGACTGGTACCCTACCTGACAGAGAAAGTCCAACTTGCCTACAGCAATACGGACACCGCACAGTCAGAAAACTATGACCTGGTGAAAAGCAAACTCCTGAAAAGGTATAACATCTCTGGAGATACCTACAGACAGAGATTTTGATCTTTGAGGTACAACTTGGTCAACAATCCTTAAGAAGCCTTCACCCAACTCAGAGAACTTCTGATAAAATCGATCCAACCAGAGAGCAAAACAGACCCACAGATTGTTGACACATTTGCCATGGAGCAATTCATCAACATCTTGCCTACAGATGTGCAGCTGTAGGCAAAGGAACACTGACCAGAGAGTGAGGAAAAGGCTGTTTCTTTGGCCGAGGACTACCAAATGGCCAGACAGACGCCACAGCAGCGAGATAACAGCCAAGCACCGGTAAGACACTCTTTTTCCCATTTAAACTCCAAGCCTGATAAGAACTCTGGTGGGGGTAACAAATCTGGGCCCAAAGACATTATCTGTTGTAACTGTAATAATCCAGGCCATTTTGCAAGAAAGATTAGGAGAACAAGGGACACAGAGACTAAAAAAAAACTATTTTATTTTGCCACTGTACATAGTTATACTGAACAAGTTTATTTTATGAAATGGTTGCTTTTAAACTCTATGGTACTAAATTCAAGCAAAACTAAAGTTATGTTGAGGTAGAAGACTTGGTTTGCTGGCCAAGGCACCTAGCTTCACCTGAGCTCTTTCCTTGTAAGACTGCTTGAAAGGCAGAGTAGAGAAACTTACCAGAGCAAGGGAAAAGGATTAAGACTTAGTTTGGCTAAGCAGATTTACTGTGTGGTGGTGTTTTTAATTTTTACTCACAGGGATTGCTACTGTTTGTTGCTAACATTTCATAGCTTTATTTTTCTGATTCAAATTGTTGTTGCTGTATACCTTCTTCTGCATTATTACAAGGGTGCCTTGCAGTGTGTGCTAACAGATTACTCCTGTAATCTTCTGATTCAAATTGTCTTTTGCAAGGTATATCTTCTGTTACTGCTTTATTTTTCTCTGGAGCAAAGTGTTTCTTACAGGGTATATCTTCTCTGAAATTACTGTATTACAGGTGGAGTTTACATTTTTGTGACTTTTTTATCATTGGGCTAAGCAAAATTACTGTTTGACACCGTGTTTTATTTTATTCTTGTTTGTTGAAAAGGTTTGTTGTCTCAGAGGTGTTTCAGTCTCCTTCTCACATTGAAGGAGCTAACTGCTTTTCCTCCCACAGCTCTTCCAAAGGATTAGGTGTGTACGTGGGGGGTGTTGCTGGCAAACTGTCAGTAATTTCCAACAGAAAGAAGGTTAAAAAGTCAGGTTAGTTGATATCTTGGAGGTAAAAGACTTGGTTTGCTGGCCAAGGCACCTAGCTTCACCTGAGCTCTTTCCTTGTAAGACTGCTTGAAAGGCAGAGTAGAGAAACTTACCAGAGCAAGGAAAAGGATTAAGACTTAGTTTGGCTAAGCAGATTTACTGTGTGGTGGTTTTTATTTTTACTCACAGGATTGCTACTGTTTGTTGCTAACATTTCATAGCTTTATTTTTTCTCTGATTCAAATTGTTGTTGCTGGTATACCTTCTTCTGCATTATTACAAGATGGTGCCTACAGGTGTGTGCAAGATTACTCCTGTAATCTTCTGATTCAAATTGTTTTTGCAAGGTATATCTTCTGTTACTGCTTTATTTTTCTGGAGCAAAGTGTCTCTTACAGCGTATATCTTCTCTGAAATTATTACAGGTGGTGCTTACAGGTTTTACAGTTTTATCTAACATTAGATAAGCTTTCAGGGTTACTGCATTTGTTGTTGACTGATTGTTTCTGCTCTTACCTCCTTGTTCTTTCGTCCGTGGTTCTTCTTTTAGGCAGGAAGGCCCAGCCACCCCCATCTCCAACCACCCCACGCCACACTCCTTTTATAGGGTACCACAGTTGTGACATTTCCTGTGGCAGAGCAGGAAGGGCGGATCAGTGGGGCCTCCACAAGGTGATCTCATTTACAGGGCACTAGTAATTTAACTTGTTATAACAAGTTAAAACAAAGCACAATTAAACCATTACTTGCATTTTTTTTCCTTTTTTTTCCTTCTAATTACTCGCCTAGGTTACAAACCCAGCAACTTATTTGGAATGGATTTCATTAACTGCAGGTACTGTGGAACAATTTTCAGAAGGGCAGTCTTACAGGATTTAGGACACTGTCCTACATGCTGGGCCTTGGAGATCTTAGGCTCAGCTCCGGAAGCATGTACAGAGATTGCACGCCCAAATTTCATATTGAAGAGGAAATACATTATAAGAACCACCCGCCATTTCCCCAGCATCCAACAGAAAAATCACTCACCGCAGAGGGTAGTTGGTCCAGGAGGTTGGCAGGTGGTTAGGAGGAGCAAATCAGGTGCCCCATCACTCTCTGCCTCCAACACATTACCTCCAAAACCATATAAACACTACTAAACAGGTATCTGCCTCTATCTCTGAAATCAAATAAAGAGGCAGAAGACACTGCAGAGCAGGACATCTGGGCACAGGAGCTAGCACAACAAAACTCACCCAAATCAGGAACCAAAACAAAACAAGCACAAAGGAAATCCAAAAAAACTTGATCACAGGAGACTCCATGATTCGGGAGTTGATACCATCTCCAGCCAGGGGTGATGGTCAGATGTCTCCAGGTACATCAGCATGGAGAGACACTGACCGCATTGCTAAAATTGTTCACAAAGCAGGAGAAAACATTGATGTCCTAGTACACATAGGACTAATCGATCTCGCCAGCCGGTCAGTTGTGGGAGACCAAGGAACACCTGACTAGAGCTGGGTGACAAACTATCATCTATTTAGTTCAGGATCTCCTTCTCTGAGATCCTGCCAGTCTGGGAGAGGGGAGCAGATGGACGGAAGGTCAGAGAAGGGGAGATAGGGGAGCTAAACACGTGGCTCAAGGCTGGTGCCAGGAAAAAGGACACAGATTTGTAGGAACTGGCAACAGTTCTGGGAGTGAAAGTTCTTTAAATTTGATGGACTGCATCTGACTAAAGAGGGAGTCAGTGCATTGGGGCAGAGTTTGGCGTCTTGCAGAATATTTAAACTAGCAAATGGGGAGAGGGTGCAGCACCCCATACATCGAATGGGAAGAACACCTCTCCCCTCAGCTAGTGGTCAAACAGGAATTCAGCATGTTTGCCGCTCATTTGCATCACCAGGTAAGAAAAAGGTTTGTCTCCACTACGATGCACAGGGTAATGCCAAACTTCACCCAACAACTAACACACCAAATCTGGCCAATGGAAAATCATGTACACAAATGCTCACAGCCTGGGAAATAAGATCCCAGACCTGCAGGCAATAATGTCAGAGGCTAAACTGGACATAGTAGCAATTAGTGAGACGTGGTTTACCAGTAACCACACTTGGGAGACTTCAGTACCTGGCTATGTATTGTTCAGAAGAGACCGAGGTAAAGGGGGGGAGGAGGGCCCTGTATATTAATGAAAATATCAAAGCTACAGAAATTCAGAATACACTGAAGGAGCCAGAAGAACTGTGGGTCACCCTGAAACAGGAAATGGGACAGCTTATAAGAACTGGGGGTTGTCTACAAGCCCCCAGACCAGAGGGAGGACATAGAACACATTACTCTTAAGAAGATATACAAAACATGACAGCTAAAGGAGGTTCTGATAATGGAGACTTCAACATGCCGGATAGAGATTGCTAACACCAGCAGGAACATCTGCCAGAACTAGACTCATAGTGGATTCCTGCAGGAGAGGGCTCAAACAACTGGTACAGCAACCCACAAGAGACAGGGCTATCCTAGATCTAGTACTGACTAACAAAGAAGGGATCAGAGATCTCCAGGTAGAAGGTCACCTGGGGGCCAGTGACCATCACATGGTATGGTTCAATTTGGCTACTACATCTAAATCATCCCATTCCAAGGCAAAATATGGGACTTCAGAGGAGCTGACTTTGATAAGATGGCCAACAGAGTTAAGCTAGCCCTGGCAAAAAGAAACACAGGTGAGGGGGTACAGGCAAAGTGGGCAAGCATTATGATGCAATACTGAAGCAACATCCCATTGTGTCAGACAGAAAAGGAAGTGCAAAAGAAGAAGGAAACCACTTTGGTTCTCAAATACAGTAGCAGAAAAGGTCAGAGCCAAAAGGCTGGCCTTTCAGAATATAAGGGAACACAGCGGATGAAGATAGGGAGGCATACCAAACTGCCCTAAGGAAGCAGGTAAGGCAAGGCAGGCAAAGTCCCAAACTGAGGAAACACTAGCATGAACGTAAAGAAGGTGACAAGACTTTCATAGATACATTAGTGAAAGGAGAAAGGTCCAGAGGAGGTATTGCTAAGCTTAATGGAGAAAAGGGAGCATGTGAGGAGGAGGACCCTGTAAAGGCATCTATCCTAAATAGATACTTTTGCGAGTATTTACTGAAGAGAAGGTGGGCAGGGCCCACAGCTCAGCATCATGGACACAGGGGAGGGAGGTGAGCACTACTCCTTCACAAAAGAGAGGGTCCTACAAGAGCTTGCTAAGCTCAGGGTGGATAAGGCAATGGGACCTGATGGCATACATCCCAGGGTACTTAAGGAGCTAAAGGAGGAACTAGCAGAGCCATTAGCAGAATTGTTTAGTGAGTCTCTGAGCACAGGAGAGGTCCCAGAAGACTGGAGAAGGGTTTTATGTGATCCCGCCCACAAGAGTGGTAGCAGGGAGGAGGCGGGGAACTACAGACCAGTCAGTCCTCTACTCAGTAGTGGGCAAGATTATGGAGGCACTCATAAGAAAGGATAGTGCAACACCTGGAATCCATAGCACAGGATCCAAGACAGCATGGGTTTACAAAGGAAGGTCCTGTCAAACTAATCTCATAGATTTCTTTGACTGGGTAACCAGAGTGGTGGACCAAGGGGAGCAGTTGATGTCGCCTACCTTGACTTCAGCAAAGCTTTTGACACTGTTCCACATAGAAGATTGATAAATAAGCTGGGTAGGCTCGGGTGGCTGGGAAGTTGGTCAACTGGGTGGCAAACTGGTTGATGGACAGAAAACAGAGAGTGGTGGTAATGGTATACAGTCAGAAGAGATGCAAGTCACAAGTGGGGTACCTCAGGGATCAGTCCTGGGGCCAGTCCTCTTCAACATCTTCATTAGTGACCTTGCAGATGGACTAGAGGGTAAGCTTGTCTGTTTGCAGATGACACCAAGATCTGCAACAGAGTAGATGATCCAGATGGCGTGGGCAGAATGAGAGAGATCTGGATAAACTAGCAGAATGGTCTGAAGAGTGGCAACTGGATTTAATGCAAAGTGCAAAATCATGCACATAGGGAAGAGAAACCCTGAAGCCACCTATAGGCTGGGAGGAGTTGCTAGCAGTCACAAAGGAAGAAAGAGACTTGGGCATCATCATCACTGATGACCTAAAATCATCCAAGCAGACCTCTAAAGCAGTAGGTAAGGCTAGGGGTGTTAGGGTGCATTAGTAGGGGTATCACAAGTCGTAAGAGGAGGTAATAATCCTCTGTACAAGACACTGGTTAGGCCCCATCTGGAGTACTGCGTGCAGTATTGGAGGCCACACCTCACAAGGACATTAACCAAATTGAGGGGCAGTCCAGAGAAGGGCAACCATAATGGTGCAGGGACTGCATCAGAGACATAGGAGGACAGATTAACGGAGCTCAATATGTATACCCTTGAGCAAAGGAGGGAGAGAGGTCATATGATCGAGGTATTCAAACACCTTAAGGGCATAAACAAGGTGAAAGAGTCTAACATGTTTAAATATAAGAAAAATAGCAGGACAAGAGGACACAGCATGAGATTAGAGGAGGCCGATTATGGGGAATGTGAGAAATTCTTTTGCAAAGAAAGGTTGGTGGATGCATGGAATGGCTTACCAAGAAGTGGTGGCTATGAATACAGTGCAGGGCTTCAAACAGGCATGGGATAGGCTAAGGAGCAATACAAATGACTATGAATAGATAGGCCATTGACAGAGCAAAGGCCTATGGCACATTCATAAGGTAGAAAAAGAAATGGGCAGACTGGATGGGCCTTGAGGTCCTTATCTGCCATCAACTTCTATGTTTCTATGTTTTCAAAAAGGGCCATTGAGCCTAATAGTCTACATCACATTGTTACACTGGAAGGAAATGTGATTGAATTAGTAGATAGTTTTAAATATCTGGGGATAATTCTCGAATCGAAGTTAAATTGTGACCACCACCTAAATAGATTAAGGAAAACCCTTCATCAGAGACTAGGTTCACTTTATAGAGTCAAGCAGTTTTTGACCAAAGAATCAAGATTTTTACTTGCCCATGGGTTTTTGATGAGTGTCTTGGATCATGGTATTATTTATTCTTCTTTCTGTGGTCATTTATTTAATAAACTTAAGGTAACTTATAACTCTATCTTACGTTTCATGCTTGATGCTCCCTTTTGAACACATCATTGCTTTTTGCTTGAATGTTCACATAGTCTATCCCTTAAAAATAGGATTTTGCATAAAATGGGTACCATGATGTTTAAGGTAAAGAATGGCCTTATATCGCCCATAGTTTCACTGTTATTCCCTAGGTCTCTTAATTCTAGTGGTACTAGATCTCAGACTAAATTTACTTACGAAATTAGTTTCGAACTGCTCTTGGCCAGAGATCTACTTTATATAGGGCTCCATTGTTTTTTAATTCATTACCTGTTGATACTATAGAAAGTATGAGTGTGGTCTTTTAAAACTAGACTAAAATACTGGACGATGGATAAATTCAGGTTACTCACCTGTAATAGGAGTTCTAGGAATGGTATATGTTGTTCATCCACACTGTCTGGCAGGTATCCTTGCCGCTTTAAATCTTGCCGGAAGGTCTTCAAGCTGGCTCCTCCCACCCACCCGGGTGGTAAAACTCTCGGCTCCGCCCCATGACGCCAGATCTGGCCCTCTGGAAGCTCAGGTTGTGCGTCGAAGCCGGGAGGTCGGGTGGGTCGTGTGGATGAACAACATATATCATTCCTAGAACTCCTGTTACAGGTGAGTAACCTGTATTTCTAGGGACATGGATATGTTGTTCATCCACACTGTCTGGCAGACTCCTACCAGTTCTCCGGGAGGAGGGAGGCAAGGCGCACACCCCCTACTTAGGGAATAGAGACTGGAGAACCGAGGCCCCAAAACCAGCATCCCGGCGTGACTCAAGGTCGATGTGGTAATGGGTAATGAAGGTGTGTGCCGACTTCCAGGTAGCAGCCCTGCAGATTTCCTGGATAGGGACGCCCTGGAAGCAGCCACCGATGCAGCAGTATGGCGGGTAGAATGAGCCTTATCCTCTGGGAGGCTCCATGCCCGCCAACTTATAGCAGAGATCTATGCAGGAGGTGACCCACCTGCTTATCGTCCACTTGGCTGCAGGTCTGCAGAGTGCGGCTTCAGCGTGGGTGACAAACAGCTGCTTGAACCTCTCCCCAATTTCAGCCGTGCGCTCCTTAATAAGCGAGCGCCTTCTAGGGTCCAAAGTATGGAGCCTGTATCCGCCTCCGAGGTGTGATTGGGTAAAACACCGCGGAGTCAACACCTGGTTAAGGTAAAACTCCGACACCACCTTCGGAAGGAATTTCGGGTGGGGGCGCAGGACAACCTTGTCCCTGTGGAAGACCAGGTAAGGAGACTCGATGCAGAGCGCCTGGAGTTCTCCCATCCTTCTGGCTGACGTGATAGCCACCAAGAAGGCAGTCTTCCACAAGAGGTGAGAGAGTTCACACCTGTGCATTGGTTCGAATGGCTTGCCCATGAGCTTTGCCAGTACCAGCAGTAAATCCCACGGAGGTGGAGGTTCTCGCACCGGAGGGGAAATGTGATCAAGGCCTTTGAAAAAGCGCCAGACCACCTTCTCCTGCGCCACCGACTGCTCCCCGGCCCGCGCCGTAAGCAGAGATGGCTGCCAGGTGCACCCTTAGGTCGCCATCTAAGCCCTTGATGAGAAAGGGACCATAAATAGTCCAAGATGCTTACAAAGAACAGGAGGAAGGGTCCAAGCCCTTGCTTCTGACACCAAATGGAAAATCTCTTCCATTTGAAAGCATACCATTTCCTGGTCGACTCCTTACGGGACGCCTCAACTACATTGAGGACCTCGTCGGAAAGACCCAAGGCCTGGAACTCTAGCCGCTCAGGAACCAGGCCGTCAGGTGCAGGGACTGAAGGTCCAGATGGAATACCTTCCCCTGACTGACTGAGAGCAGGTCCGGGCGAGCTGGAAGCTGCCTCGGGAGCCTGGAGCTGAGGCTGAGGAGATCTGGGTACCAGAACTGGCGGGGCCGGTCTGGGGCTATCAGAATCACCTGCGCCTTGTCCCTCCTTGCTTTGAGAAGCACCTTGTGTATCAAGGGAAATGGGGGGAAGGCGTAGAAGAAGCCCGGGGTCCACGGTCTCGAGAAGGCATCCCCCTGCAGCGAGCCCTGCTGAGGGCGGGCATGGAACAGCCACAGCTTCGCGTTCTCCCTGGAGGCAAACAGGTCCACCTGAGGTGTGCCCAATGGGAGAACAGATCTTGTACTACCTCTGGCAGGAGAGACCACTCGTGGGATGCAGCCCCTATCCAGCTCAGGGCATCGGCCAGGGTGTTGGAGGCTCCTGCCACATGAATGGCTAGGAGATCCGCCTCCAAGCTGCGCACGAGTGACCAAATGCGGAGAGCTTCCTTGCATAGAAGCATGGAGCGCGTCCCGCCCTGGCGGTTTAGATAGTACATGGTCGTGGTATTGTCCGTCTGGACTCTGACCACTTGACCCGGAAAACGGAGCAAAGGCGGTGAGAGCTAGGTGGACCGCTCGGAGCTCCAGCAGGTTGATGTGGCATTGGGACTCCCGTGGGGACCAGAGGCCGTGCGCCCGGTGTTCCCCCAGATGGGCACCCCAACCCATCAGAGAGGCATCGGTCGATAGAGAGACCATCGGCTCGGGGCGGACAAACGGGATGCCCTCCTGCAGATGAACTGGAACGGTCCACCACCGAGAGCGTTCCACATCCCCTGGGTCACCGTCACTAGCTGGTCCAATGGATCGCAGCGTTGTGACCACTGGCTGGCCAGTCCCCACTGAAGGGGGCGCATGTGCCAGCGTGCCCAACGGACCACGCTGGTACAGGCCGCCGTGAGACCCAGGAGGCGCAGGAAGTCCCGGGCAGGGCGCGACTGCCCAACCAGAAATGATTGGGCAAAGGAGGTAAGAACCTCGGCCCTGTCTGCCGGGAGCCGTGCTCTGGCTCGAAGAGAGTCGAGCTCTGCCCCAATGAACAGAATCACCTGCTTCGGCTCGAGTTCCGACTTGGCCTCGTTGATGAGAAGGCCAATTTGAGAGCAAACCTGGAGGGCCAGATCTCTGGACCGCTTCACCTCCTGTCTGGAGGGGGTTGCTATCAGCCAATCGTCCAGGTAAGGGTACACCCGGACCCCTTGGCGCCGCAGGAAAGCTGTCACCACTGCTATGCATTTGGTGAAGACCCTGGGAGCTGGAGACAGGCGGAAGGGCATGACCCGGAACTCGAAAAGGGATCCCTCCGCCGAAAGCGGGCGAATCTCCGGCGACGGACGGATAGATCGGAAAGAACGCTGGCCCTGCAGGTCCAGAGAGCAGAACCATCACTGTGTTCCAGGGATGGTATTATCTGAGCCAGAGTGACCATCCTGAAGGTTCGAGACCTTAGGAACTTATTTAGGTCGTGTAGGTCGAGAATGGGGCGCCAGCCCCCCGTCCGTTTCGGAACCAGGAAGTACCTGGACACAAACCCCGGGTCTGAGGGAGGGTCCGCCACCTCCCTGATCACCTCCTTCTGGAGGAGAATAGCGATGTCAGCCCGGCGAGCCGACAGTGAGGCTGTGGACCCCGAGGCCCCCCGAGGTGCGACGGCTCTGAAGGGCGGGGCCTGCTCGAATTCTAGAGGCAGGCCTTTTCCCACCACCTCCAGCACCCACCTGTCCGTGGTAATAACGGACCAGGTGGAAAGGAAGTGCCGGAGCCGTCCCCCCACGGGGGGAACCTGGGGTGAGGTGACCGGGTTGGGGGCGACTCCCCTCAGCCCGTCACTGGGCAGGCTTGGAGGACGGACCGGCCGAGGGACCTCCTGGGCCTTTACCTCCCTGCTTCCTGTTGGAGGAAGCCCGGGCTTGGGTTTGGGATGCCAAGCCCATGCCTGCTGGCCCTGGACGCTGTTGGCCGGACGGTGCCGGGGCGAGAAGGATGAAAGGGCTTAGGCTGTGGTTTGCGCCTTGTCCTTCTGAGTGGAACAGACCGAGTCCAAGGTAGCATTGGACTTCTTGATCCTCTGCAGGTGACCTTCCACCCCAGGGCCGAAGAGGTCGGTCCCCAAAAAGGGGACATCCGCCAACTTGTGCTGGGTATCCAAAGTGAAGGTGGATATCCTCAGCCAAGCCCGACGACGCATAGCCACTGCGGCCGCCACAGACCTGGCACATGAGTCCCCAATGTCTAAAGCAGTCTGGAGCTGCTGTTTGGCCACTGCCCTGCCCTGGTCCTGCACCTGCCTGACAGTGGTCTGCAGATCCGCGGGAAGATGAGGGACGACCTCATCCAGGGAGCCCAACAGGGCATGAGAGAAATGTGCCATGAGGACGGCCGAGCTGGCCTGACGAAGGCCGAGGGAGGACGCAGCGTAGACTTTTCACCCGGCATAGTCCAATTTCTTGGACTCCTTGTCGGGAGGTTTGTCCACATCCCTAGCGTTCCCGGCATGCCGGAAAACACTGTCGGTAACTAACCCCTCGGCCGAGGGGTGTTCCGAAAAACCGGACAAGGAACCGGTAGGGACCGCATACTTCCTGGCCATTCTGGCCGAAGGCGCAGGGCAGGAAGCAGGGCGCTGCCAGAGCTCCAAGGCCGGGCCCACTATGGCCTCGGCCACCGGAAAGGCCTCCGTAGGGGAATCCCCTCGGTCCAGAATCTCCGTGAGGGGATACCTGGCCCACTTAGAAACGGGTTCGAGCTTCATCCCGGTGGACTCCGAGATGAGCCGAAGCAATCCCAGGAAGGACGAAGGGCTATCGTCCACCGACTGTCCTCCTGAGGACTCCAAGTCCATTCGCTTGGAGAAAAGGGAGGAATCGCCTCGACTCGGAAGAGTCCTCAAAGAGCTGCCTCGGGCCTGAGCCACCCTCCACCTGCCGAGGTCGATCGGGAGTGAGGGTGACAGACAGCCTATGGGGCAGTCCCTGAGCCGACAGAGAATTTTTGGTCGGAGCCCCAACTAACGGCTGTGGAGGCGGAGGTTCCACCGGAATCGGTGGGGCAACTGGTTTTGGCCGAACAACTGGCCTGGGAACAGGCTCCTCGGATAAAACGAGGGGTTGTTTCGGCCGCTCCGGTGACAGCCACTTAATGGCCGGGGAAGACGACAGCGTCGGCTTATTCCCGGTCAGAAGGAGCTGTTGCCACATGAGTTCCTCATATCTTCGACGCAACTTGCGTCGAAGCCTCCCCTCGTCCAAGGAGGAGGAAAAGGACGAGCGGCGGCGCCGCTTGCCGCGGTGCCGAGACTGAGACTACCTATGACGGCGGGATCGGCTGGACCGCAAAGAAGTCCGAGACCGAGAACCTCGGCTTTCCCAAGGACGGTGCGGGGAGGTGTCGTGGGGAACCGGCACTCCCCTCGGTTCGGAGGGTTCAACCGAAGGCTCCGGAACCGGAGGCACAGACGAGCCAACGGGGTCCTCAACTCCCACCGGGGGAAACGGGGAGAGGGGATTCTCGGCTTCTCCTGCCGACAACCCGTCCAACGGGTCGAGAAAAATCTCGACCGCGTCGACGGGAGTCTCGGTCAACTGGCCTGACAGGGACACCGTGAGACCAGTGGCCGAAGCCGAGCAGTCGACTGAAGTCGACGGCCGACAACTCGAGGAGAGGGATCTTTCCCGCTCCCAAGAGTGTCGACGGTGAGACTTACCCTTGTCTCTCTTCTTGGACCGAGAAAATGGTCCAGAAGAAGTTGGTCCCTCACCTTTAGTAGAGAGGATCAGACAAAGCTCCTTAAAAGAAGCTGAATAAGAGGCACCGAGAGAGAGCGGGACAAATGCAGCAGCCGAGGTAGAAGCGGCCCGCGCCGCCTCCTTTTCGAGGGCGATCATCTGCTCGAGCTGATCCGCCGAGCCCGCCGCTGCGGACACAGCCGACCGGGCCTCTTTTGACTTCACTGGAGGAAATCGCTTCTCGGGACGCCCCAGTTGTAAATGGGCAGCACGGTCTTCAAGGACGTAGGCCGAAAAGGAAGAGCACAGGTCGCAGGCCAGCGGGTCGTGCACCAGGCCTAGACAGTAGACGCACATGGAGTGCGGATCCGTCCGAGACATCTTCTGCCCGCAAGGGCATCTCCGGAAACCGGGAGTCGATTTGTCCATCGTAGCAGCCGGGAGAGAAGACCAAGTCTTTTAGCAAAAAACTTTTAATTTCAAATTCAAGAATTAGGAACCAGTCTTATACGCAGAGCGTTAAGGAGGGAACCTGAGCTTCCAAGCAGTAAGGAAGATCTGGCGTCATGGGGCGGAGCCGAGAGTTTTACCACCCGGGTGGGTGGGAGGAGCCAGCTTGAAGACCTTCCGGCAAGATTTAAAGCGGCAAGGATACCTGCCAGACAGTGTGGATGAACAACATATCCATGTCCCTAGAATGATATTTGCACATGCTCATGTTAAATAAGTGATTGTTAATTGGTTTTGTATTTTTGTATCATCCTTAAATGTTTGTCTGCATGTACTATCATGTATGTTAAGTTTGTTTTGCAACTTATCACTGGTGAAAACTGGCAGTTTCGCTCATCCTGTTTACAAGTATAAAAAATAAAAATGAAATGAAATGATACTGCTAGTGTAAATAAATAATTTTTGGTGAATTCTACAACTGCTTATGGTTTTCCTATGCTTCCTGATCTGTGCCTTGATGACAGATGGGACTGAGAAAGTGGAGGAGCTCCTCGCCTGTAGCTCCTTCTTCATGTGGGCAACCTTCTTTTCAAGCAAGAAGGATTCCAAGGTCTTCTGGTGGCATCTCCTGGTAGCCTGGTTGAAGCCGCAGCAAATTTTGCAGGCCTTCACATCGCAGTCCAAGCCTAGGCAGCGGACGCAGGCGTTGTGGTCGTCCTTCTCAGGGATCTTCTTCCCACAGGCACAGATCTGAAACATTTTCTCTGGTTCAGAGTTTCACATAAAAAAAAAAAAATAAGGAAATCACTTTATAAAATAAAGTGATGCGCTAATTAAGGAGAGAAAAGGAAGAAAAATCGAAGATTTCGCGGTCAACTGAAGCTGGCGGTGTCTCCGTGGAGTCTCACGTGCAATGGTCAATGGCGGGAAAAGATCTCAGGAGGGTATAGGGCCACCCACATTTATATGGGAAGGATACTGTCAGCATGTGACATCATTATGGGAGGCCCCCTTGCAGACTGCTAGCTAGAAAAGTTTCCATGTGGTCCTAGTGCCTGGCGGCTGTAGCTCCATAGGTGTGGCCTGATGCAAGAAATACTCTCAGTGAAGATCATGCGCTGCTGCAGACAGCTTCTCTCACATGGACACCAGTTCTCTTTGATTGACAGAGAATTCAGAAAAAAGCCACAAAGTTATAATTAAATGTTATGTACCACAGCAGTCTGATTCACTTATTCCAGGGACCCACACTGTTTGCAACTAATATTAAAGGAAGTTGCCTGGGTCCCTGAAAAATTGACAGTGTGGTCATATTATTCCCAATAATGCCCTGGGAACTGTATCAGTTCCTGCAAGGTACAGTATTAACTGTAAATATTCCTGCTGACTTTTGACTATGCTTAGGCAATTTCAGTGCCTGACTTGACTGGACTGTTTTTTTAAAGAGAAGGTTTAAGATTTAGTTAATGGCTTTTTAAAGCCATTAAGGCCCACTACCATATGCCAGCAATAGTCATTCTAGCCCATAAATGAATTTTTTTCTTTAAGTCCACTACAGGAGGGAAGGGATCGAAAATTGTGCCAAAGGGATAGTCAGATGATCCCTTCCACCTTCCAGTCTGCCAGCCCCGCCCCCATGCTCAGATGTTTTCTGAAGTCTAACCAGGGACAGCGCAAGGGCACACCACAAACAAGTTAATGGAGGAAATTTATATTCATAATTCATTTATATCAGAGGTTGCTTTAATAAATGTAAAACAGTTCTGAAAATGTCTTCCATTGAGTTACAGGTGGCATACCCTCACACTCTCCCTGGTTAGATGTCACAAAACGTCTGAGCATGGGGACGGCAGACCAGGAAGTGGAGGGGCTCAGCTTTGTTTGGCACAATTTTTGATCCCTTCCTTCCCATAGTGGACTTAATGAAAAAATTCATTTGTGGGCTAGAAAGACTATCACCTATGAAAGGTAGTGAGCTAACGTAGTTATTTATTTTGTTTTTGTTGACCAGGAAAGGAGGGCTTGACAATTCTCCTTATTTTCAGCCTCGCCTGGGATACAGATGGTAATCAATTGAAATGGAACCAGACCAGCTGATGATGGTATTTTTAATGAATAGGGGAAATTTGGCCAGGACACTAGGGAAAAATGTCCTTACTCTTTTAGAGAAGTGCCTTGGGATCTTTAATGTCCACCTGAACAACAGTTAAAAAGCTATTACCTAAATCTTAGAACTTCTCTTTAAACAAAGAATTCAGTGCATCCTCCCATGACAAATCTTTCAAATATTACAACTGTCCTTCTGCCTCAATTGGCTACTTACTTAATCTCAAAGAGGAATGGGTGTCTCTTGGTCCTCATTTCAGAGCTCTGATGTGAATTTAAGCACAGCCACCAGACAAGATTAAATGAATAAGCAGCCAAATACAGAAAGAAAATTGTAGTATTTTAAATATTTGCCATGGGAGGAGGTACTGAATTCTCTGTTTTAACTGACTTCTGCTACAAACTAATAACACCCTAATGAGAGCAGTGATTAAAAGTTTGTGAGCTGCTATTTTTTTCCTTTTAACAGTTTTGTTACATGGGATACCCTGAGATGTAGTATCTCATTTACAGTGGAGTCCTACTTTAATCCAGTTTTGCAGCTAAGAGGACTGGAGTACTAACATATCAAAAGATTTGCTCCCAGGATAGGTGGTAAGGGACTATGTAGGGATCTGACCCTGGGTCACTTGGTTCCCAAGTCAGTGTTCTAACCAGCAGGCCAAACTGCCTTAGCCTTTATTAAACTTTTCCCCCCACATGTACCTCTCAGTCAGCTGGTGATACTGGACTTATTGTGCATGAGGTACAACTCCTTATGTTGAACATTTCAGACCTTTAACAGCAGGATTCCATCTCTGGAAGTCTCATTTTTTATGAAATCCAAGACTGAACTTCCATGTAAACATGTATCTAATACAATATTATGAGAAAAAGGCTGTATATATACAAACAGTACTGAATTTGAGCCCATATTTCATGTATATGTTTACGTAAGGATTATGCGAACCACTCCATTACAAACTGCTATACTGAAGACTACAAAAAACAAACATGGGAATTACTCTGGGTGTGCTAGGCTGAACATTAGCAGGCAGTCAGATTTGCCATCAGGCACACCATCGTCCAAAAGCTACAAACCTATATACAGGCAAACACGTTCAGATTTGAATACCATCTTTAAATGGGAAATAGCTTACTACCATAAATATGTTCTTTACCTAATTCAAACATGGGGCAAGAGTGCCACTGAATGGTCAGATGGGTTTACGTCAGGTGATTATCTCTTCAAGGATACTTAAATAGGTAGTTTAGAATTACAAACATAAATAATCCAAACTCAGGGGTGCTCCGATACATAGAAACATACAATTTGTCAGCAGAAAAGGACTGCCTGGCCTACCCAGTCTGCCAAGTATTCCCAACCTATTTTACAACTGCAGACCTTTATCTGGTCTCCAGTGCCCCTCCTCCTCCTGGCCTCTGTTCTAATCTACTCCTATGGCTATCCCACGCATACTTAAAGCACCCCACCATTACAGTTTTTGGTAGGGGTGGATCTCCCGCAGAGTCACAATGCCGGGTTGGTAGTGGTGAGGTTTCTTCATTCCTCCCATAGCCAAAACACTTTTGTGGGCATCCTTCGTGGTGAGCTGTTTGTGGGGAGCCTTCTTGACAGTAGATTTCACTAAAGACAAGTGATACAACCTTTACTAACTAATGCTGGTCTCTGTCTTGTGCAGCGCCAAGTTTTAATACCATGTTGTTAAAATAAACAGTTCAAACTGTCCTAGTCTTTTAAAATCTGTGCTCCCGGCCATAAAACGACTGCAACACTAGTGCATGATAACAATCAGACAGCCTCCAGCATTATTACTGTACCTCATTAGAGCACTAACTTTGCTTTCTTCTCTTTTAGAGAATTTCTGAGGAAGACCTATGGTCGAAACAGCGATTCTAACTTTTTCTATTTTCTGCATGCATTTAATACTGTACATTTTTGTTTCGTTTTCAGCCCACGCTGACATAGCACTACATATATATATATATTTTAGAAGGCAGTATAGCGCAGTGGTCTAAGGCTCTGAGCTGCAAATCTGGTGACATCCAGCAGACCAGACCTGGGTTTGAATCCAACAGCTTCTACTTGCATACTGTGTGACCCTGAGCAAGTCACTTAACCTCCTTGTGCTCCCATGTCGCTCCTGTAAAAAAGCTTTCAGCTTAGTGTGCTATACCTGGTTAAACAACTAAGTAAATAAATATATATATACTGTATATATATATATATATATATATATATATATATATCAAAAACCTCTTGCTTGCATTAAAGCAGCAGTATTTTAGTTGATAAAACATTTTACTGTATAATTTTTATTAAGCAAAAGAAAAAAAAGCTTTTATAACTACTGGTGTAATTGGTAACTCAAGTCATTTAAGATGGCCACCACATACACTATTAAAAACTCTCTTCCATAGATGGCACTTTCTGACAATACATGGCAGATTTTTACTGCGGCTAAATTACAATGGTGTTGGCACATGTTTATGATAATGAGTGCACTGCATTACTACACGATATTTCATGTTTTTGCAGTAAGCGATGCAAGGGAGCAGGGACTTTTGAAAACTTCAAAATAATGTATATCAGTTCAGGAATGAAAGAAAATGACAACAAAAATTGGAATATTGTTGTTTTTGCAGAAAAGCATTACTGGAGAATGGACCATTAGTATAGCGATAACGCTACCACTCGCTATGCTGGCTACCTGAGTTCAAGAGCAAACCTGAGGTGTCACAGTTGCCCTGGGGGATGGAGACTTGAGTGTTCTATGACTAGCTCTTTCTTCTTCGGGGAGAGGGGAAAAGAGTTCCCTGCTGCTTGAGGTGGCAGTGCAGTAGGAGAAGCTGATGTCAGACACCACATGCGCACTGCAAGCCGCTGGCTCTCTGGAGAGAAAATGAATGGAGGAGAAAATTGCCTTAGCCTAGCAGGATGATGCCCAACCTCCCCCAGGCCCAGAGCCGCACAACTTCAGTTCTTGCCCTAGAAAATACTGGTCCATACGGAGCAAGGGAGCACAGATGGATGAGTCCCAGCTTTGTCAGTCTGTTTGCTGGCTGGGTTGAAGATCAGTTCTTTCTCTCCTTCATGGTGACTGTGTCTGACCTCTATGAAACTACCAAGATGATTGTGTGGGGGCCACCTCCTGCTCCACAGAAATCCTCCAAATCTTCTTGGAACAACGCATCCTCAACACTGCCTTTTCTAGATCTCAAACTGTAACCTATGTACTCGCACAGCTTTCTCCACCACAGCGTCTTCCATACCAAACGTGTTAAAAATGGTTTGCCATTTTAGTTTCTTTACAGTACTCGGTGAAAATGATGGTTTTACGGAGCAGGCTCAAATAAAGCACCATATTTTTATTAACAAGGATTACAAAGCATAGTGAAGAAAGCACTCATCCTGGGCAGTAATTTGCCCCAGAATCTTGACACTCACAGGATGGATACTGTCAAGCAGCAATGACAACGCATTCCACCAGTGCTTCCATTCCTCCCCCCCCAAGCTTTTTCTCCTCAGATGGCAGAAGCAGCTCTTCTGCCCTGTCCCATCTTCTCACAGAGACCTACCTGGTCAGAGACTCCTCCCACCACTTGCCCCTCATGGTGGACCAGAGGAGGAAGCCCCCCCCCCGGTCAACAAGTCCACGTAACCTAGTCAGCAGCACAGGCTGGAAGTAGACGGCAGACCTTCATTAAGCCCCCAGCATCCCTTTACCATTTTCTCCCTTCTTTCGGGCACCACAGCAACACAGAGGAAGCATGCATGTGGAGGCCATCATGCGTGCTGGAACTGCAGCCCCTTCCACCTACCGTGACCTATGTCTGCCTCCCAAGTGTTGGGACTGACACCAGGCCTCCACCTGGTGGCAGCCAAGAACAGGGACAACATGCGACACCTATCTGCGAGAGGAGAGCTATCAGGCAGCCGCATGATCCTTTCCCAGCTCTCTCCCTCCCACTGACCCCCAGCAAGCCCTATGAGGAGAGACTAAAGGACCTCAATATGTACACCTTGGAACAGAGGACGGAGAGGGGATATATGATAGAGACCTTTAAATACCTCACGGGAGCAAATAAGGTACAGTAGGAAACTATTTTTCAGAAGAAATGGTGCTCAAGAACAAGGGGACATGCTATAAAGCTGGAGGGGGTAGAGTCAGGAGAGATGTGAGGAAGTACTTCACAGAAAGAGTGGTGGATTTCAGAAACAACTTTCTAGCAAAGGTGGTGGGGGCAGAAACAGTGGTGGGTTTATAGAATGCATGGGATAAGCACAAGGGAATAAGAGTGGAAAGGAAACGGAAACATAGGCAATGACGGCAGAAAAAGACCAAAGGTCCATCCAGGCTGCTCAAGTTCCCTATAATCCCTGGAACCTTCTGTTCCTCCAGGGTACTAACCCTCTCCGTCATCTCTCTATTTTCCTCCCTGGTCCTGTCGCCCCCAGTAACCACTATTCCCTTCATTATGTCCCAGCCCTGCTTGAATCCCCTGACTGGTTTCGCATCCATCATCTCAGCCGGCAGACTGTTTCAAGGTATCACCACCCTTCCGTAAAGTAGTACTTCCTCACATCCCTCCTGAACCGATCCTCCTGTTAATTTCCATTCATGTCCATGTGACCGTGAATTGGTATTTAGGGTAAATAGTTCCCCGCAATTCACATTGTTAATTCCTTTAAGGAACTTGAAGGTCTCCGTCATATCTCCCCGCTCCCTTCTGGTTTCCAGTGAGTACATATTTAGTGCCTTGAAGTGCCCCTCATAGGATCTGCCCTGCTGGCCCTGAATCATTTCTGTACTCTGCGCTGCACTGTCTCCAACCCATCCTTATCCTTTCTGGGGAGGGGGGGCAAGAAATAGCTGTAGATCAGGTACAGTCTGCAGTAATAGTGTAGGTAGGTAGAAATTAGCTGACTGGATGGGCCAAGTGGTCCTTATCTGCCTTCAAATTCTATGTTTCTATGTAACCCGAGCTCGTTCCTGAACTTGGGTCACTGGCATGCTGAAAGGTAAGGCACAATCAGCACCTCAGCCCCTGCATCACTAGGCTGGCTGCTTCCCTTCCTTTTTAAGACCCTTTATCTTCATAGGACCATCCCTGGAACCTCCCTGCTCTGCAGACTGATCCAAACACAGAAGCTTCCTTTACAGTGCCACCAGCTGCCTCCTACCAAGGACCACCCAGCCTTTGGAATCTCCTGGTACATAGCAACCTGCGTACGCCTAACAATTCTTTTCTACCAGGTACCACAGCTTGCAAAAGCCCACGTGGTTATACATGGCAAATTATTTCTAGTGTCACTGAAATTCAAGGCCCCAGAGGATGCTAATGAGCACAGAGGAGTAAAGACACGTTTCTCCCTAGCTCAGCTCTTTGTAGGAAATATAAAGATATAAAATCATCAGAATCTCATAATTAGCCTTCCCGTCGGCGCAGCGGTTGGATTCCCGCTTGCGACGCCAGCGACCCAGGTTCGGGAACGGACCCGATCACTGGAGGGCCGGCCGCGGAAGGGAAGATTGAGCGTCCCGACAGCTCTCCTACTCTGGGGAGGCAGGGACAGGTCCGTGTCTTTTGGCTCTCAGCGGAGGCTGGGAGCAGGGCAGACAAATACGGCCCAGTTACTTGAGGGAGGAGCAGACGCCGACGTATGCCTTGTCATCACTACGCTGCCCCCCCCACAGAAAAAATGTAAAATTGCCCACTGGCCACCTAGATGATGGCTCCCCGCTCTCTCGGGTACCTCCAGTGCCTGTCCAGGGCCTCCTGCTCCTCAGCGGCATCCCCCGGGCCCTAGTATAAGTGTGTGCGGGGATCCCCCCTCCGTGCCCTTCCCCTCGGAGAGGGACCCATGATGATAGGGATACACGGATATCCCAAGGGATCAGCCGATATGAGGACCTGAGGGGGCGGATAAGGCCAGTGGGGTTTAGCATTGCGGAGCCTGAAGGAGTGGGGGCCAGTGTGGCACGGGGAGGCGATAAACATAGCATGCAAAAAAAAGAATCTCATAATTCTTGGCTCTAATATAATTTAGCACCTCGCAGTTGTCATGATGGACAAGTATCTAGTGCAGAATCCAACTAAGAACCTCCAGGCGGCTTCAAAACAACAATGGAAACAACCGCCGATGGCCCTGGTGGGGAGCACAGGCCCAATTTCACTATCAGCTGCAGAAGTCAGCGCTCTGGGCCAGGAAGTCACAGGCCAGGTACTGGTGGCCCTGACACTGAGACTCGACCAAATAGAGAAGAAATTCGATCACAGGCTACAGAAATTGGTCAAACTGCATGCTACCCAATACACCCGTTCAACTGAAGCAGAACAATGGATCTCAGATATGGAAGACGCGGTGGGTCCTGTACCTGAAGAAATGGCAGCATTAAAAAAAGAGCTAGAAGAGTTTAAAGAGCTCAGACTACCAAGAGAATTACCATAGAAGACTAAATCTGAGGCCGAAAGGCCTCACTGAGGGCAAGGATGTCCTAGAGTTTTGTGCTAAAATACTCCTGGAGTTGTTGGGTCTATCGCTGAAAAATGGGTACTACAAGCTGGAAAGAGCACACAGAGCGGTAATGCCGAGGCCTAATGATGATCAACTGCCCAGACAAATCATTATGCGATTCCATAGTTTCCAAGACAGAGGAGCAGTGCTGAATGCATATAGAGCTGCAAACAACCTGCAATTTGATGGGTAAAGGCTAAATCTGTTGCAGGATTATTCAGCGCCTGTTGAAGAAATGTTGCATGTTCAACCCGATTATGGCACTACTAAAAGAAAGTAAGGTGGAATGTTTCCTGGTATACCTGGCGACCCTCAAGATAAAACATGAGAGTGCAACCATACTCCCTTCTGGGAGGTCCTGAAGGCCACAAGCTTTGTAAAAGAACTCACTAGGAAACTTGGCTGAAATTACCTACTACGGAGAACCATGGCCTACACTCTGGGCTTAGGCTGCGAGCTACCGATACAATGGTGTTATTGGACTTTCCTATTTGTGCTACTACCTTGGACTACTTGAGCCCATGCCCTATCACGGACTGCCTGCAAATTAAAATCAGGGGACTGGGACAAGTAGAATTATTTGAGTGGCGGTCTCTGCTGACTGCGGGTGCAGCGGTCCGGGGGTTATGCCCTCTTCATGGAAACATTTGTGATTGCAACCCTATGAAATAGAAGGCGGCCCTGGAGAACAGCATCATCGTTTAATATGGCCCCACTACACAAGGTAGGCCGACTGGGAGGGGAGGAGCGTTGCGCATAGTTTTGTTTCATGCTGCTCCTACCTTCACCCAGAACAGGCTGCCGTTGGGACTGCTGGGCTTCCTCTGACTGAACTAACTACATATCAGCAGAGGCAATAAGTATTTTATTTGTTGTGCATATACGTTTGGACAACGGGGGACTCATAGAATGGGCCAGAGGGGAAGAGTGGGGGGAGTGGACCACAAAAGACCCTG
Organism: Neoceratodus forsteri; assembly: GCA_016271365.2. Taxonomy (NCBI): domain Eukaryota; kingdom Metazoa; phylum Chordata; order Ceratodontiformes; family Ceratodontidae; genus Neoceratodus; species Neoceratodus forsteri. The sequence continues at coordinate 1,053,126,783 of CM028129.1, forward strand.
TATGTCTTTGGAATAAGGGATAACTGTGTGGGTAAAAAAATAGAAGGAACAAGGAGGGAAAAGAGCAAGAGGGGTGCGTCTGGATACACTGATATGGGGAAGCCAGAGATACTGGAGCTGGTGGGCTAGCAGACAGCATGGAGGGTTAGGCCTCCAAGATAACGCTGAGTAGCCACAGAGTGCTAAAAGTTGCATTAAGATACAAGGTACAATAGATTGAAGAAGCTGGCCTTTATTGCTAGCATAAAATAAGATGATAAAGTTTTTTTCTTTTCTGACAGGTAAAAGGAATTGAGATTCTCTAAAGTAGCGAGAGAGAGGGGTGGGGGTGGGAGAAACACGGTCTACTATTGGGGAATATGAGTAATTCTCTGCAGGAACTGCAACTGAGGTTATGGCGTTTACTGGAGCAATACGCAGCGGGGAGGAGGAGGGGGAACAGGGGGTTACTTTTTACTGTTATTTCTATGGTTTTACAAGTTCCTGCTTGTTGGACACATTGTAATCTTGTGTTTTCCATAATTTGGGTCCTTAGAGATATGGCAAATGTAATGTACTTATGGGTCATTTGGAGGTGGGATAAGGGAAGAGTAACTGGCAATAAGAAATTTGTAAGTGAAATACCTAAACGAATGCAATGGTTCTAACAAAAAACGTAACGATGATCACACTGAATGTCAGAGGGATTTCATCTCTGGTCAAACGGACTGGCCTGTTCACTGCCTTAAAGAGACAGGGTGCACAAGTGGCGGTGTTACAGGAAACCCACCTCACAGACAGTGAGCATGCTAAGTTGGATAGGGGATGGGTGGGGAGCTGTTATGTGGCTTCCTATAACTCGCATAAGCGAGGAGTGGCGCAGCTCATACATAAAAGACTTCCTCTCCAGGTTAGTTGTGTGGTGGATGACCCTGCGGAGGGAAGATACGTGTTTGTAGAAGGGGAACTATATGGGGAGTGGGTCACATATGCGACCATTTATTCACCAGCAACATCTGACCCTACTTTCTTTCATGGAATGCTGGACATCATTACAAGGGAACAGTTCTGGGGATTAGTGCGGGGGGGGGGGGTCCTAAACAGCCTTATGGATCCAGTACTGGATCTCTCAGAGAAGGGCAGAGGTGCCATCCGAAATTGGCTAATGGGGGATGAACGACCTGGACTTAATTGATAGCTGAAGAACAGCTAACCCAAGTCTCAGAGAGTATACATTTTACTCCCACCCCCACAAATCCTGGTCCCGTATAGATTATGTATTTATACCCCGTAGGTGGTTTTCTAATTTAGTACAGGTAAAGCACAGCCCTATTCAGATATCATGGTTATTCTGACTCTGAAAATGAAGGAGCCGCATGAGGGGCCGCCCCCATGGAAATTCCCTAACTACCTTTTGGGCAATTCAGGATTTAAAAAACACCTGCAAGAGCAGTGGGAACAATATCTACAAGCAAATATGGAATCTGCCCTGAGTGAAGCCACCTTTTGGGATGCGGGGAAGGCCTATATGAGGGGAGCCATCATAAGCTATGTTGCCCACCATAAAAACGAGGTCAGGGAGAAACGAGCGAATCTGGAAACTAGGCTAAAGGAGTTAGAAAGGAGGGTGGCAACGGGCGAGAAGGGGGAGGCAACACGACAACTGCTAGTGGCTAGGGAGGCACTAAATGCACTACTATTGAGAGAGGCCCGCAAATCCTGGCTGTTCATCAAAAAACAATTTTTTGAGTGGGGAAATAAGCCTGGTCCTGTGTTGGTGAATTTGATTCAGGGAAGGCGGTGATCTAACTTGGTGGTGGGTATCAGAGATGAGCAGGGGAATACAGTGAAGGAAAAGAAGCAGACACTGGAAAAAATTTAGAGATTTTTACCAAAAGTTATACACTGCAGAGTGTCAGGGCAAGCTAGATCTGGCAAAGGGGTTTCTCGCAGGAGTGAAGCTACCAAAACTATTGTAAACACAAAAACAAAAATTGGACTCTGTGATTACCAGGGAAGAAATTCAGAGGGCAACAAACACATTAAAAAGCAGGAAGGCCAGTGAGCCTGATGGATTTCCAGCTGAATATTACAAAGCCATGATGGCCCAAGTACTGGACCCCTTATGGGAGACACTACAAGAGGCAAGGGGGGAGACGGTGGGTGCCTGCCTCCCTTGCAGAGGGACACAGTTATCTGTGTTATACCTAAACCTAGCAAGGATCAGCTAGAATGTGTCTTGTACAGGCCAATTTCACTTTTAAACTGTGATCTTAAAATCCTACCGAAAGTCTTGGCAGGGAGGCTGGATAAGATCCTCCCGGAATTGATACACCCAAACCAGACCGGGTTCATGCAGGGTAGATTCTCCTACCATAATGTACGCAAACTGTTGAATGTGGTGTGGGGAGCTTCTCGGCACCATGGAACCACGTATGTGATATCCATAGATACTGAGAAAGCATTCGACAGGATAGAATGGGAATATCTGTTTGTGGTACTGACCCGATTTAGTCTGGGTGCAGAATCTGTGGGAATAATTAGGGCCTTATCGGAGAGACTGTCACTTGGGAGGGGAACTCGGCAGGGATGCCCACTCTCCCCTCTATTATTTGCACTTGCATTAGAGCCACTAGTGGCAGGAATTAGGGAACACCTTGACATTGTGGGGGTGAGGGGTAAAACAGAGAAGGAACATAAAGTCACCCTCTATGCGGATGACATGTTACTACATGTGAAGGAACCGAAGAGATCTATGCCACCATTCTTGCAAATGATCGAAGATTTTGCCCGATGTTCGGGATATAAAATTAGCTCGGGGAAGTCAGAGCTGTTGAGAAAAGGGGAAGGAGAGGGACGGAATCAGATAGGGAAAGTACAGTTACGTAAGAACTTACTGTAACAGTAGATCTTCGAGAACAGCTCTTGCAGCAGGTTACACCATTAGGACTGAAGCCGGCAGGTGTCAGGACCCCACGGAATTCTTCTAGCTAGCTATCTTCAGCGGGGACCGCCCCCGACATCAGGCGTAGTACATAAGGGGGCGATCCCGCCAGATTCCCCAGTTCTCCCGCCAGAGACTCCCGGCCACTGAATGACATCAGAATGGGAGACCGAGGATCCGCCATCAAAAGACAGAGGGTGTAAGCTCTGCCCAAGGCTCGGTAGGCCATGCCTCCAAGGGGAATGGTATGGAGAATTTTAGCAAGAGCTGTTCTCGAAGATCCATTGTTACGGCAAGTTCTACGTAACTGTACTATCTTACTTCGAGAAACAGCCTTGCAGCAGGTTACACCCATTAGGACTGATTTCCAAGCAATAGCGCCTGTAAGCATTCTGGGAGGAGGAAACTAGGAAAGATCTTTGACAAGTCCTGACTCTAGGACAGGAGACCCTGTTGCAGCCAGGCCGAAACTGGCTCTCCCCGTGGTAATAACATCAGAGCTATACTGTTAATGAATATGCACAGAGCTCCAAGTAGCTGCGTGCACAAATGGCAGAGGTGGAGACGTTGATGTGGCGTTGCAAACGCAGGTAGCCACCCCCTTGTCGCATGGCCCCGGACTATACCCGGAAGGGCTTCTGCTTTGCTGTCAGAGCAATGAGATACACTGGACAAGCCAGCGAGAAAGAGACTGCTTTGAGACTGGTTGGCCCAGCATCCTCTCAGCAAAGGAAACGAATAGTTGCTCCGACTTGCGAAGCTGTTTAGTTCTGTTCAGGTAATACCTTGGACAGCGGTGAATATCCAGGGTGTGAAGCAATGCCTCTCCTCTATTGGAATATTTAGGAAAATATACAGGTAAATCGATGTCCTGGTTGAGACTGAGGGCAGAAACCACCTTAGGCAAAAACTTAGGATTCGTCCTCAGAGATACTCTGTCCTGGTGGAAAATTAAATAAGGCTCCTTACACATGAGAGCGTGGAGCTCGGAAACTCTCCTTGCTGACGTGACAGCAACCAAAAATAACATTTTCCACGACAGAAAACGCAGCTCGCAATCCGCAGCAGGTTCAAAGGGGGGAAGCGTGAGTTGTTCCAGGACAAAGAGTAAGTCCCATGGAAGAACTGGATCCTTAATGGGTGGCCTAAGATGTAACACCCCTCTCAGGAAATCTCGAGAGGCATCAAATTGTGCCACTGTGCGCTGTCACACCGGGAAGTGGTAAGCAGAAATCACACGCAGAGGTGCACCTTAATAGAGGAGTAAGCTTAGACCCAATGGAATAGGAAAGCAGGTATTCCAGCACCACTTTCACCGGGCATCCTAGAGGGGAAAGGCCGCGTGCTTGCGACCACAAGCAAAAGTGGCGCGATTTCATGGCGTACGTCGCATGCGTTGCCGGCTTTCTGGCCGTGGAAAGAACTTCCGCCACCTCTTGCGAGACCCTGTGTCGCAAAATGGCTATGTCTCTAGGAGCCATGCATGCAGGTTCAGTGAGCGTAAGTCCGGGTGGACTAGAGAACCTTCCTCCTGAGACAAGAGATGGGAGCTGAAAGGCAACGGGATTGGAGGTTCCCGGGACAGCTGCGTTAGCAAGGGGAACCAGATCTGTCTGGGCCAGAATGGGGCTACCAGGATCATTGTTGCATGCTCCCTGCGCAGTTTGAGAAGAACTCTCTGGATCAACGGGAAGGGAGGGAAGGCATAGAGGAATCTGTCTGCCCAGGAGAGGGACAACGCGTCTCGCCAGAAAACACCAGGCCCTGGATCTAGCGAGCAAAAATTGGGCAGTTTTGCGTTGGATGGGGAAGTGAATAAGTCCAGTTCTGGAGTGCCCCATTGAAGAAACAGATCCTCTGCTACCCCTTGAAGAAGTTCCCACTCGTGGACCTTGGCCTGGGAACGACTCAGGCCGTCTGCAATTGTGTTGTCCACTCCAGGAATGTGAACTGCAATCAGGCTCGCGCCGTGTCTGATTACCCAATCCCACACTCTCATCGCTTCCCTGCAAAGGGGGTAAGAGTGTGTGCCTCCTTGTTTGTTGAGGTAATACATCACCGCCGTATTGTCTGTTTGAAGCATGAGAGTATTCGGCGGGATCTCTGACTGAAAGGCCTGCAGGGCATAAAGGACCGCCCTCATCTCCAGAATGTTGATGTGGAGATGAGCTTCTTGAGAGGTCCACGTTCCCTGGGACCTTACCCCGTTCAGGTGTGCTCCCCACCCCAGCCCTGAGGCGTCTGTGGACAGAATCACCTCCGGGGACGGCGCTGTGAACGGAACACCCACAGAGAGTGTTCCTGGGTCCAGCCACCACTGCCAGTCTCGAATCACGGCATTCGTGATTCTGACCGCTGCTGCATGTGGTCTTGCCTTTGGTCCCACTGCACCTTGAGCATCCACTGAGTTACCGCATGTGGAGCCTTGCCAAAGGGATGGTTGGAATGGCCGCAGCCATGTGTCTGAGCAAGCGAGGACCAGCCTGGCAGGAGCAGTCTTCTCACGAGAGGTCCCTGATGAGGGATCTGATGCGCTCTGCTCTTCGCCGGAAGAAATGCTTTCCTGACGGTGTCCAGAACTGCGCCTATGAACTGCAGCTTCTGTGACGGCACGAGGAGAGACTTCTCGTAACTGATGAGGATGCCCAGAGACTGGAACAGAGCCCGGGTGCTCTGGATAGCCAGCAACAACGCCTCTCTGGAGGTGGCCATGAGAAGCCAATCGTCCAAGTACAGGAACACACAGTGGCCCTGTCTCCTTAAAGACGCTGCCACGACTGCCATGCACTTGGTAAAGACCCTTGGGGCCGATGACAGTCCAAATGGAAGAGCTCGGAACTGAAAATGGTGGCCGAGAAACTCGAAGCGCAGGAACCTCCTGTGCGCTTGAGCCACAGGGATATGCAGGTAGGCGTCCTGCACGTCTAGGGACGCTAAGAAGGCGTCCTGCCTTAGCATGGGAATGAGACCCTGAAGGGTCACCATGCAAAATCGTTTGTAGGCGACCGATGTATTTAGGTCATTGAGGTCCAAGATTGGACGGAGGTCCTCTGTTTTCTTCGGAACCAGAAAGAAGTGGGAATAGTATCCGGATCCTATCTGGTTCTCTGGAACATACTCCACCGCTCCCTTCTGCAGGAGCGCGAGTATTTCTTGCCTGATAAGCAATTTGTGCTGACCTGAGTAACGGGAGAGCAGAGAAGGCCTCGAGGGTGGCTTGTCTGCGAATTCTATAAAGTGGCCTCTTTCCACCAACTGAAGGACCCACCTGTCGGTGGTTATGGACTGCCACCCTGGCAGGTAGTCCGCAATGCGATCCCGACCTTGATGTCCCGTTGATCCTGAGGGGCGGGGGCCGGGAAGGAGTCATGCTGTGGCGGCGGAGGGGCCCGCGGGCTGAGCCGGCTTAGCTGGGCACTGACTTCGGCCCGTGGGCAACTTTCCCTGGGCTCTGCGAGGAACGGAGCCCCTCTGTTGTGGTTCGGTGCGGGACTGCTGCCTCTGCGTCCGGCCACGTAAACGGCTTTGGTTCCTACGAAAGGAACTAAACTTGGGTCGGTACATTGCCTGGACCGACCTCACCGCCTTCCTGGCCTCTTGGAGTTTGGTGAGGACCTTCTCAGAGGATTCACCAAAAAGAACTTCTCCATCAAAAGAGGCGTCCAGGATGTTCTTCTGGATGTCCGGGGTGAATCCGGAGACACGGAGCCATGAGTGTCTCCGGAGGCATATGCCCGAAGCTGCCGCTCTGGCCGAGGAGTCCGCGGAATCGTACGCGGCTCGCAGCACCTGGGTTCCAACGTCCAAACCCGTACGGAGGACTTGCAACATCTCCTCCTTCTGCTCACCATCTGGCAATTTGTCCGCCAGGTCCAGTCCCTGCTCCCACAAGGCATTTTGGAACTGTACCACGTGGGTTAAGTAGTTCAGGGATCTGATGGCGCAAGTTGCGGAATCATACGTGTGCCTGCCCATAGCGTCCAGCTGTTTGGTCCGGTGGCAAGGTGCTCAAATGTTGCGGTCTCTGGGACCGGTCATGAGAGGCTGTGATGACCAGAGAGTCAGCCAGAGGATGTGAAGCCAGATACTGGTCCTCCCTAGGGGCCTTGTACATGGGGTCAGCTTTCTTCGCCATCGCCGGGAGCGAGTGTGGACGCTTCCACGCTGCCTTGGTGATGTCCACGAAAGTGTCCACCAAGGGTGGTACCACCACAGGCTTGGGATCTTTCTGCTGAAGATACCTGGTGAGGGGTAGTCTCTCGGGGTCTAATTCTTCCGCATCCCAGCCCATGTTCTCTTGGATATGCCTCATGATCTCTGAGAATGATGGGTCATCCGGAGGAGATCTAGGAAGTTCACGTGGGTCCAGAGAAGGGATGTGGATTGGAGAGGGGGATCTGGATCCTTCCGAGAATTCTGATCCCGTGTCCTCCATCGAAGCGAGGCGGCGTCTTCTGGGTCTCTTAGGGCTGGGTGACCCTGAAGAAGATCTGGACGGAGGTCTCCTTTTGTCTGGTCTCCCCCTAGGAGGATCCGCCGGCTCCTGGGGGGAAGGTACTCGGCCTGCCACCCCGGACGGAGTAGGGGGCGCAGGGGCCGGTGGGGTCGCAGGTGGAGGAGGAGGAGGGGAAGAGGAGGAGGGGTGGGAACCACATCCCTTTTTATGGTGTCCCACCAGTAAGTGAACCTCTGACTCGGATATGGAGAGGCTCTGACGACGACCGGGCGCCCGATGGCCGGTCGCTGTCTCGTGTTGGCTCCCCAGGGGTCTCAGGTTCCGGAGATGGCTCCCTGTGGGGTGCGACAGGACCGGGTTTGCCCGTCTGGTCCTCGGGCTGGGTCAGCTCCTCCTCCGTAGTCGTCTCCTGACCGGCGTCAGTGGGAGGCGTCGGGGTCCTCTTCTCAATGGGTACGGGTACGGACGTCGGTCCCCCGGCCGACGACCGAGAAGACGTAGGCCTGAACAGCGATGGGCGGCCGAATGCGGATCCTTAAATGGGATTTGCTTCCCACAGGTGCACTTCGAAGGATAGCCTTCAACGGAGGTTGGAGAGGACATCAGACAGCAAAAGAGCCGAAAAAACGAACTTTTTCCCGAAGGAAGAACTTAACCGAGCGTCGCGTGATAGAAACGAGCCGAAGGGTCGAGACATGCAAGTCAACGGCGGGAAAGAACTGAGGAATCTGGCGGGACCGCCCCCTTATGTACTACGCTCTGACGCCTGGGCAGGACCGACGTCAAGTGTCCCCGCTGAAGATAAAGAATAGAAGATCAGGTCCTGACGCCCGCCGGCTTCAGTCCTAATGGTGTAACCTGCTGCAAGAGCTGTTTCTCGAAGTAAGATCTGGGGATTTAGGGAGGTGGGGACATCTTTCACGTATCTGGGAATACAAGTGGGGAAAGACTCAGGCTATCTATACGAATTAAACTACACACCAATTATAAAAACAATTGAGCAAGATTTAAAAAGGTGGAGATTCCTACCCATCTCATGGCTGGGTAGAATTACTCTACTTAAGATGAATACTCTCCCGAGACTTCTCTAGGTCATGCAGATGATGCATGCGGAGCTTACCAGAACAGACATAAAGAGACTGGAGGGGGCTTTCACGAAGTTTATCTGGCAGGGGAAGAGGCCGAGGGTCAGTCTGCAACGACTGAAGGCAAGTGTGGAGGGTGGAGGTATGAACTTCCCAGACATATGAAACTAATACCTGGCAATACAGCACCGATAAATCCAAGACTGGGTCGCCGTTCCCCAGCAGCGGGCTGGCTGGATTTTGAAGGAGAGGGATAGTTTCGGAAGGCTAACGGCCTACCTTGCACACAAAGGATGTAGAGCGTATATTAATATGGGAGGGAATAACCTCATGGTGTCCGCAGTCTTGGACAGCTGGGAACAAATGGACAGAGTAAGGAATGTAGGAGTGGAAGAAACATTACTGCTCCCAGTTTCAGGGAACCCATTTTTCATGCCAGGGGTTGGGGACATTGGATTTAGAGAATGGGAGGACAGAGGAATACTTTGTGTGGGAGACTTATATTGTGGAGATGATATTCTCCCCTTTGCTGAAGTGCAGGAACGAACAGGGTTGGGCTACTTGCACTTTTTCTGCTACCTCCAGGTCAGGGCGTACAGCAGGGGGCTGGTGAGAGGACAGGTCCAGGCCTCGCCATTAGGGTGTATAGAAAATATGGTGTACTCCACCAGAAGAGATGCCAAGGGCACGATTTGCAAGGCAGCAAGAGAGGGGAAACTGTTCCTAGGGGATACCACCCAGGAAACAAGACAACTGTGGGAGAGAGACAAGGGGATGGAAATTACAGAAGACAACTGGAAAGTGGTACTAACACTCCACATGGGTAACCTGATATATTTATTTTATTTATTTATTTAGTTTTTGTTGACCGGGTAAGTGCACTAGACAAATCCTGCCTATTTTCAGGCACGACCCGGGGGAGGGGGATACAGATGAATACCAACTGACCTTGAACCAGATTAAGCTGTTGGTGGTATTTTTAGTGAATATATAATAAATATAAATAATCCTTTTATAAATGTATTCATCGGCTGTATTGCCCCCCCTCTTATAGTGAATAAGTTTAACCCGGTGGTGTCCCCAGTGTGCACAAGATGTAATAATGAACGGCTCCTACTACCATTACTTTTGGACATGGCCAGATTTACAAACCTTCTGGAAGGGGCTAGTGGGGGAGATGGGAAACTATGGAGGAGAGATATACAGGTCATCCCATTACTGCTCCTGTTTGGCATAGAAGATTTAGGAGAGGAGGGCTGGGCCCCATTGCCAAAATGGATAAGAGTACTTCTTGTTCTAGCCCGACACTGCATCCAGAATACCTGGGTGACAGGGGCAGCCTCCACAGTACAGCAGTGGTGAAGCCTTACACTGCAGTTCCTAGCAATGGAACGATTGTCACATGTACTGAAGGAATGGGGGTTACAGCCCCTTCTCTCCTCTCTCACGGTGGCAGAGAATCAGATACTGTGTGAAGGATGGGTTTATGGAAGGGTCAGGTAAAGATGTGAAACCAAGGGAGGAAAATGCAAAATGGGATGTTCACTCCAGATAATAGAGCAGAAAGATCTCACAGAAGTAATGGAAACATCAAACAGATAGACCATAAGAAAGGAATAGATCAATTAAGCTATTAGGATTTTGATTATATTACATGTATAAAAGAAATGCTGAAAGGAAAGAGAAGAAAATGAGTTGTGTAATGAAATGGACCCTTGTACAGAGTTTGTATTTTATTTTTTGTTTATGTCAGTATTGTGTTAGTGATTCGTGATATATGTCATTGTTTGTGATATGAAAAATCTCAATAAAACAGATCATGATAAAAAAAAAGAAAAAAAAAAAAGAAATTCAAGGTCCCACAGGTTTTTCACATATGTAGTATTTTTGCAGGAAGTGCGCAGCTATCTGCATCAGACAAAACTGGCAGATGCCTGGCTGACTGATTCAGAGAACATTACAGGGCAGTCAGGATGGAGACAATGATAAACTCATTGCTTCAAATTTTAAACCCAGGGACCATAATGTCAATAATCTTTCTATTTGTGTCCTTCAGCATGGTTTCCACGAGGCTGACCAAATAAAACCAAGGAAACCAAGCTTATCATCCACTTAGGCTCCCTGTAGAACTGGTTTAAATGACAGATTTATTTTCTACTGATCTCTTTCAGCCACCTTATGTTTTACCACTGTAGTCTGTCCTTTTTACCCCCACTCCGTCATACATTTGCATGTGTGGGTATGCTTGCTCACACTTCCATTCAGGGCACGTGTGGGAATACTCACATGGACATTCCAGCTATGTGTGTATATCCACTCTCATTTTCTCCAGATGTTCCTGTCTCCTAACTTGACCTTTGTCACCTTTCAGTCTTACTACAATGCCCTGTTAATCAGTCCCCACTTGAGGATTCCTCAGTTCACTCACTCTTACTATGCCTCTCCATCACCACCATCACCTTTTTGTTTTCCAGTTTCTATTCTTACCTTGCCTATTGCCACTTTTTCTCCAAGATACTCCCTCTACTTTCTTTCCTCACATATATATCCCTTACTTTTCCTTACCTCTCCACTGCCTTTGCTTTTTTCAAGCAGACCTATGGTGGAAACATTAATTCTAACTATTTTCAGCGTACATTTAATATTGTGTTGTTTACATATATATATATATATATGCATGCGTGTATGCAGAAGTATTTTACAAGTTTTTTTTCTATACACCTGAGGTGTGTGATACCGCTTAAACCCCAGAGAGTTTAAAAAGGTATCACACACCAAGGGTCTGTGAAAAAAATGAATAATACATCTGTACATTTTTTCAAATAATTTTCTGGTTTGCAGTGTTTATCAACACTGCTAGACACTGATTCCCTAGTAAAAAAGTACCCTGGCACCAGTCCCACTGCCCCCTGCCCTCGGAGTCACTTACTGGTTAGTGAATCATCAAAAAGCAGTCATAGGATTTCTGAAAGAAAAAATCTGGGCAAGCAGGAAACTTTCTGGATGTGTTTTGAAGATCCATTACTCCACTTCTCTCCCACCTCCAGTTGAAGCCCTCCCAGGTCCAAGTACCATGCAGTGAAGAGAAATCTTCTTTTGGCATAGTGCCCTGCACCTGTGTACCCATGGGTGCCAGAGGGCCCTGTGCTTTGCTGGCAGCTGGACTCTCTACCTTCTGCATCTGTGTCTACATGGAAGTGCAGGGCCCCCTTCTGCAGCCCACTAGACAGCCTCACAAATTCTTGACATCCGTTGTCACATGGAAGTGCAAGGCCCTCCACAGGCAGATGGACTCTTCCCTTGGTGCAGGGCCCAGAGGGTCCTGCTTGTCTGTATCTGTTTACGTTGGTCCTGAGGGGACCTGCATGAATGAGGATACCATTCTACTATCTCAAAAAGAAAAAAAAAAGCTTTGCAAAAAAACTGGGTTAATGTACCAGTTAGGGTTCAAGTTAACACCACAAAAGTTGGGAAATGTGATGGTAGGATTTCCAACTGTACCCCCCCTCCTCCAAGCAGCAAAAGCGTAAGACCACACAAGCAACCACAGCCAGCCATCATCAGGTAAAACAAACAAGAAACTGTTTTCAGATGGCACAAATGCTGTAGCACCAATATGCTAACTTTGTGGATTTGTATCTGGGGCTGCATAAGCTCAAGCCTCACAAGGGCCTTTGCTTATGCAGCCACACCGGTGTGTGTATGTTATACAGTGTGCATGAGTACCTGTGGCTGCAGAAGCGCATGCCCTGTGGGGGCCTGCTATTCTGCAGACAGAAATACTGCTGCAATATGGGTATCTTGGTTTCAGCAGTAGATCTAGAAATTTTTCAAGGTGGTAGCAGTGTTGTTTAGGGGTAGCACTTTTCCTAAAAAAGTATAATGCTACCTTTGAATGTTCAGTTTAGTTTAAAACATATACTTTTTGCTGGCCTACCCTTACATAACTGGATCCTCTACTGCATGGTTTTCTACGTGAAGCTGCATAAGTGCAGACCTCACAGGGGCCTGCCCTTCTGCAGCCAGAATTCAGTGCGTATGTCTGACATTTGCAGCTGCAGAAGTGCAGGCCCCTTGGGCCTGCGTTTCTGCAAACAGAACTGTGTGTACATCTTATGGTGTGGATGACCACCTGTGGCCACAGAGCTGTCCCGCTGGAGATAACTTGCTTCTGAGGGATTGTGGATTTGTATCAGTAGCTGCAGGGACCTATGCTTCTGCACACAGAAGCAGTGTTGTGACTGTTGTATTGTGGATTTCTATCTGTAGCCAGAAGTGACTATGTATGCCTTATGGTGTGTGCATCACAGATACAAATCCATGAAGGTAGCACATCAGTGCTACTGCATTTGTGACGTCTGGAAACAGCTGCATGTTTTTTGCCTTACCCGATGGTGGCTGGCTGTGTTTTGCTTGTGTGATGTGGTGTTGTCTGTGTGTGTTTTTTTTGGGGGGGGCGGGGGGCTAGTTAGGGTTCGAAACCCTAATGCCACATTTCCCTACTTTTGTGGTGTTTACTTGAACTCTAACTGGTGCATTAATGCAGTTTTATGCAAAGTATATTACTGGTTGTAGTGTTATCAGCCTGCTAACCATTAGTTTCAAATGCCATAATAATGGCTTCAGCAATATCAACTGGTTACCCGGTTATAACGGAGCTCCGTAGTAAGCTAGAAACCAGCTGATACCAATGAAACACTGTTTTCATTTTCTGAAGATTTACAATATCTGAAAAAGCTCAAATCAATATAACCTGTACTTGTTTTCAGTTTTACTATTTAAAACTGCATGTAAATCTCACTGGGTGCAGTGCTCTGATGACCCCCACCCCCTGCAAATTTTGGCTCACATCTGCTTCCCACTTCCGCTGACTGTTCTACTAAGGCGTTTTTTTTTGGTTTTTTTTTGCTGTCTGTTTGCAAGTGTTCCGACTCTTGCTTTCCCACCTCCTGGGCCCTCCATCCTCAGTCACAACTGTTGGTTTCCACCTTCCCACCTTAGTCCTCCTCCTCTGAAGCCTCTTCCAACTGTTTTTACTCCTCTCTTTTTACTCCACTGGATACCATTAATGCTCTTTCCTCCCTTAATCTCTCTGAAGTGTCTAGCCCCTGATGGGACTGACGCTAAACTACTCCACATTTCTGCTCCTTCTACCGCTGTACCCCTTACTTATCTACTTAATCTCTTCTTCTCCCTCTGCACTGTTCCTCAGCCCTGCAATTTGTCAAGGTACTCCTGGTATCACAAGAGCAGTGACCCTAAATCCCCTGGCAACAATCGTCCTATCTCCTTTCTCCCTACTTTTGGCAAGTTACAAGAAAAACAGGTTACTCACCTGTAACAGTAGTTCTAGGAGTGTTATATGTTGTTCATCCACACTGTCTGGCATTGTCCCTTTCCCCTTTAAATCTTGCCGGAAGTCTTCAAGCTGGCTCCCCCCAACCGGGTAGTAAATACCTGGCTACGCCCATGATGCCAGATCTAGCCCGCTGGAAGCCAGGTTGTGTGCCAAGCCGGGAGGTCGGGAGGCGAGGGATGAACAACATATACCACCCTAGAACTACTGTTACAGGTGAGTAACCTGTTTTTCTAGGAGCGTGGATATGTTGTTCATCCACACTATCTGGCAGACTCCTAGCAGTTCTCCGGGAGGAGGGAGGCAAGGCGCACACCCCTTACTTAGGGAAACAGAGATTGGAGAACCGAGGCCCCAAAACCAGCATCATGTCGTGACTCAAGATCTGTGTGGTAATGGGAAATGAAGGTGTCAGCTGACTTCCAGGTAGCAGCTCGACAGATTTCCTGGATAGGGATGTCCCTGGAAACAGCCACCGAAGCAGCAGTATGGCGGGTAGAATGAGCTCTTATCTCTCTGGGAGGCTCCTTGCCCGCCAACTCATAGCACAGACCTATGCATGATGTAATCCACCTTGCAATGGTCCGTTTGGCTGCAGGTCTGCCAGAAGCAGCTTCAGCGTAGGTGACAAACAGCTGGCGAACCTCTCCCCGAATTTCCGCCGTCCTCTCCTTATAGTAGGAGAGAGCACGCCTGAGGTCCAGAGTATGGAGCCTATCCGAGGTGTAGTTAGGGTAATATACCGGCAGAGTCAACACCTAGTTAAGGTGAAACTCTGACACCACCTTCGGAAGGAATTTCGGGTTGGGGTGCAGGACAACTTTGTCCCTGTGAAAGACCAGATTAGGGGAGTCCACTGAAAGCGCCTGGAGCTCCCCTGTCCTTCTGGCTGACGTGATAGCCACCAGGAAGGCAGTCTTCCATGACAAGTGTGAGAGCTCACACTTGTGCATGGGTTCGAATGGCTTGCCCATGAGCTTTGCCAAAACCAGCAAGAGATCCCACGGAGGTGGAGGTTCACGCACCGGAGGGGATATGTGATCCAGGCCTTGAAAACGCCCGATCACATCTCCTGCACCAACGCCGCTGACCGGCCCGCACCGTAAGCAGAGATGCTGCCAGGTGCACCCTAAGGGTCGATGACCGAAGACCCCTTTGGAGAGGACCAAAGGTAGTCTAGAATGTTAGCCACAGAGCAGGATAAGGGGTCCAGGCTCTTTCCCTGACACCAAATGGAAAATCTTTTCCATTTGAAGGCATAACATTTCCTGGTCGATTCTTTTCGCGATGCTTCCACCACTGTGTAGACATCTTCAGAAAGACCCAAAGCCTGGAACTCTGGCCGCTCAGGAACCAGGCTGTGAGGTGCAGGGATTGAAGGTCCGAGTGGAAGACCTTCCCCTGGTTCAACGATATCAGGTCCAGGCGTGTACAAAGCCGCTCCGGGGCCCTGCAGCTGAGGCTGAGGAGATCTGGATACCAGAACTGGCGTGGCCAAACTGGGGCTACCAGGATCACTTTCGCCTTGTCCCTCCTCACCTTCAGTAACACCTTGTGGATCAAGGGAAATGGAGGGAAGGTGTAGAGGAGGCCTGGGGTCCACGGCCTCGAGAAGGCATCCCCCTGCAGCGAACCCTGCTGAGTGGGGCGGGCATGGTACAGCCTCAGCTTGGTGTTCTCCCTGGAGGCAAACAGGTCCACCAACGGTTTGCCCCAACAGGAGAACAGATCTTAAGCTACCTCTGGATGGAGAGACCACTCGTGGGATGTCTGGCCTATGCGGCTGAGAGCATCCGCCAGTTGGTTCAAGACTCCTGCCACATGGATGGCTAGGAGATCCGCCTCTAGCCGGCTGACGAAGGTCCAGATCCAGAGCGCCTCCTTGCATAGCAGACAGGAGTGCGTGCCACCCTGTTTGTTGAGGTAGTACATGGTCGTGGTATTGTCCGTCTGGACTTGAACCACTTGACCCCGGAGCTGAGAAGCGAAAGCTGACAGGGCCAGTCTGACTGCTCTGAGCTCCAGCAGGTTGATGTGGCATCGGGACTCCTCGGGGGGCCAGAACCCGTGAGCTCTGTTGTCCCCCATGTGGGCTCCCCAGCCCGTGAGAGAGGAGTCGGTCGTAAAGATGACCGTCGGCTCGGGGCGGACAAACGGGACTCCTTCCTGCAAGTGACTCGGGACGGTCCACCATTGGAGAGCGTCCCACATCCTCTGGGTGACCGTGACCAGCTGATCGAAGAGACCCTGACGCTGAGACCACTGGGCGGCCAACTCCCATTGAAGGGAGCGCATGTGCAGTCTGGCCGGGCGGACCACAGAGGTGCACGCCGCCATGTAACCCAGGAGGCGCAGGAAGTCCCGGGCAGGGCGCAAGTGCCCAAACAGAAATGACTGGGCAAAGGAGGAAAGAACCTCCACCCTGTCCGCCGGGAGCCAAACTCTGGCTTGACAAGAGTCGAGCTCTGCCCCGATGAAGCCCATCACCTGAGAAGGCACGAGTTCTGACTTGGCCTCGTTGATCAGAAGGCCCAGGTGGGAGCAGGTTCGGAGGGTCAGGTCCCTAGACCTCTCCACCTCCTGAAGGGAGGAACCCGCCAGGAACCAGTCGTCTAGGTAGGAGTAAATGCGAACCCCTTGATGCCGTAGATGGGCTGCCACCACTGCGATGCATTTGGTGAAGACCCTTGCGGCTGATGACAGGCCGAACGGCATGGCTCTGAACTTGTACAGGGTCCCTGTGACCCAGAAGCGGAGGAACCGCTGATGGGACGGATGGATTGGGATGTGTTAGACTGCGTCCTGAAGATCCAGTGTACACAACCACATGTTTCACTCCAGAGATGGTATGATCTGGTTCAGAGTTACCATCCGGAAGGTGCAAGACCTGAGATACTGATTCGGGTTGTGGAGATCTAGGATGGGGCGCCAACCCCCCTTCCTCTTGGGCACCAGGAAATACCTGGAGACAAACCTGGGTCTGAAGGAGGATCTGGCACTGGAGCAACCGCCTCCATGAGGAGGAGCTGAGCGATGTTGTCCCGAAGGGCCGACTGAGTGCCAACTGAGATCCTTTCCTCCCGTGGGGCACGGGTTCAGCTGGGGGGTACTGCTCTAACTCTAGGGGCAGACCCTGCCCGACCACTTCCAGAACTCACCTGTCTGAAGTGATACCGGACCAGGCAGAACGGGAGGACCCAGAACTGGCGTGACAGGTGCAGGGGAGGACACCCCCAACCCGTCACTGTGCAGGCTTGGAGGAGGAGGAGGCACCTCGACCAGCACCTTGGCCTCCTTTTCGGGGCTGTTGAGGACCTTGCTTGGGCCTAGGGCACCAAGCTTGAGCCTGCTGCTGTTGCTGACCTCCCCGGAAGGAGGGCTGTCTGACCGCAGGGGAAGAATGCCGAAAGGACTTCTTCTTGCGCTTCTGCTGGTTCTTGCCCGAAGAACCTTTAGCAGAGGTGGCATTACACTGCTCAATGCGCTGAAGGTGACCTGCCACTCCCGGACCGAAGAGGTCAGTGCCAAGGAAGGGCATGTCAGCTAGCTTGTGCTGGGTGTCCGCCGGAAAGGAGGATAACATCAGCCAAGCCCTGCGGCAAGAGGCGACCGCGGCAGCAAGTTAGCGGGAATAGGAATCACCAATGTCCAGAGCCATCTGGAGCTGCTGTTTAGCAGCAGCCCGACCCTGGTCCCGGACCTGCTTGACCGTGGTCTGCATGTCTGCTGGGAGATGAGGAAGAACTTTATCAAGCGACCCCAAAAGGGCGTGAGAGAAGTGTGCCATTATCACTGCTGAGCTAGCCTGACGAAGGCCTAAGGATGATGCCGCGTAGGCCTTCTGGGCCGAGTGATCCATAAGTTTGGACTCCTTGTCCGGAGGGCGGTCAGTATCTGTAGAGCTGCCCGTTCGCCTAAACACTGAGGCAGTCACAAGGCTTTCCGGCGAGGGGTGCTCAGTGAAGCCTGCCAAGGACCCCATGGGCACCGCGTACTTGCGGGCCATGCTGGCAGAGGGAGCCGGACAAGAGGCTGGGCTGCCAAAGTTCCAGAGTCCGGACCCAACTATGGCTCGGCCACTGGGAAGGCCTCCTCCGGGTATCCCCTCTTGAGAATATCCGTGAGAGGATATTCTGCTTTCTTCGAATGGGCTGCAGAGGCATACCTGTGGACTCTGAAATGAGTCAAGGATGTCCTGAAGGAAGAAGGCCCTTCCTCCATGCCTGACACTGACAGCTCATCATGAGAATGAAGGCCGGTGGTATCCGAATCCGAGGAGTCCGGATACAAAGGTCTCCCCCCAAATCCCCTTTGATGCGCCTAGGGCGATCAGGAGTGACCGTGATGGACAGCCTGTGGGGCAGGCCCGAAGTCGGTCGGTCCTCCTTAGAGGGAACCCTCCCTGAGGCTGTTTTGGTGGTGGTTCCACCAAAATTGGTGGGGAGCCTGTAACAGGCCGAGCCGAAAAGCGCACCGGACCCACCGGAGGGAGAACTGGAGTCCTCGGCACCGAGGGAGTCAGTGTCGGCCGAAGAGGCTGAGGCCAAGTAATGGCTGGCACTGCCGGCTTTTGACCTGTTAAAAGAAGCTGCTGCCACATAAGGTCTTCATAACGTCGATGGAGCTTCCGGCTAAGTCTCTCCTCGTCCGAGGAGGATGAGGAACGGTGGCGGTGCCTCTTTTGGGAGTGTTTGTGGCCCTTCCTCGGTCTTCCGACCGATAGGGTCCTACTCCTCGATCGAGACCGACGGTGTCAGCTCTGTCGGTCGGGAGAAGCTGGGTTCAGTGAGAACCAGGGTTCCGGCTCTTGTCCCTCGATCGGGATGCCCGAAGGACGGGTCTCCTTGTCAGGGAAGGAGACAACAGGCGTCCTCTCCAGAGAGTCGTCGACAGGCATCGGCGACAACGGCTCGATCGGGTCGAGAGAAATCTCGGCCGGTTCAGCCGTGTCCTCGGCTTCGGTGCCCTGTCCTGACAGAAGGTCTGAAAAGCCGGCAGCCGTGGAGGTGATCTCGACCGTGGTAGAGACCCCTTGCTCCTGAGAGTCAGACCTCTCTCGGTCCCAGGAGCGTCTTCTTCGGGTAGAAGAAGATGGTTTAGGATCCTTATCCTTCTTCTTGGATTGGGAGGAGTGCGAGCCCGAGGGCGCCTCACCCTTAGTAGGGAGAGACTGGCACAACTCCCAGAAGGATCCCGTGAAGGTGGAGCCCAAGTTGAGTGGCACGAAGAAGCTTCGGTTGGCTGAAGCTTGGGCAGCTCCTTCCTCGAAGGCCGCCATCTGCTCGAGTTGCTCGGTGGATCCTGCAGCCGCGGAAACCGCCTACCTGGCCTCCTTCGATTTCACCGGTGGATTGCAAAGCTCCGGTCTCCCCAGCTTAAGGCGCGCCTTACGGTCCTCAGAGATGGTGGGATGGAAGGCCGAACAGATGGTACATGCAGATCATGCACGGCACGAGGCAGTAGTACGCACGAGGTGGGGATTCTTTGCGTGACATTTTTTGTCCACAAGGACACCGGTGAAACCCGGGGGACGACTTGTCCTCCATATCCAAAGCGTTCAGATCTGAATCGTACACTCTTAAGAGTTTTGAGGTGAGTAAGTGCGGCGAAAACCGTCGATTTGACTCCAGGGCCTCTGTTGCTGCAAGGTAGCACAAGGGAGCCTGTATCTTCCAGCGGAAAGGAAGATCTGGCGTCATGGGGCGGAGCCGAGGTATTGACTACCCGGATGGGTGGGAGGAGCCAGCTTGAAGACTTCCGGCAAGATTTAAAGGGGAAAGGGACAATACCAGACAGTGTGGATGAACAACATATCCACACTCCTAGAAAAAATAGTTTATTCCCAGCTCTCCAACTTCCTCTACTCCATTTATTTCCACTCCCCTTTCCAGTCTGGTTTGCAAAAGAACCATTCCACTGTATCCTTGCTATTGCTCCCTCCATCCTCACTAAGATGGGTTGGGGATACATCACTGTTATCTTCAGTGACCTTGCTAAGGCTTTTTATTCAGTAGCCCCCCCAACCCCCGAGAAGTTGAGATCCACAGGTCTTTCTGTGCCAGTAGCTGACTGCTTCAGATCTTATCACTCAAGCTGTCTCTAATTGGTGTAGGTTGGTAATGCCTTGTCTCCTGTATCCATCCAGTCAGGAATCTCACAGGGCTTCATCCCAGGTTCCATCTTATCCCGTTTTTCTATCTCCTTTTTCTGGGGGGCAGCTGCCTCAAACCCCAGCCCCCTAACCACCTCCCTTAACTGCGCTCTGTGGGGTTACTTCCATGAGATGCCCTCTCATGGGAGGGCCAGAGGGGGAGGGCTGCCCCCCCAAGTACACACATATCCGAGTCAGACTGATGTGGCATGGGTGCGGAGACAGCTGGGCCAGGCTTCATGATGCCCCACTGATGTTCCTTTTTTCAGTTTTTCTGGTCCCATCCTCAACTGTGAAGCACTGGACTCATGCCTGGAGGTGCACCTGTCAGACGTTCCCCACAGACCCTCCCTTATGTTGCCTCCCTAACATGCTCTACCTCCAGACCCCCACCTGTGGGCAGCCCAGGATGGGGATCTCAGGCCATGTCGATGGGCTCTGAAGGAGTCAGAGAACGGAGAGAGGACATTAACACCTGGGGAAGCAGAGGGCCCGGCCTGGCAATAGGCGCAGGGACTGCTCTAGTCTGCCCATCATCGTTGAGCCTGGAGTAGGGAGGAGGTGCTCAATAATGGTTGCAAAGAAAGAAAGCACTGTCTGGATGTCAACCGCAGCCTGTATCACAGAAATGCCTTGTGACATCAATGGGGGCTGTTGGAACCCTAACATCGATGCGCCATCACTGGCCATAGAGGGTCCAGCACAGCCCACTGCCAGTTGACCTTGCAATACTGCAGGTCAGAGTGGCAGGGCTTGTGACGTCAACACGGGTGCCCCCGATGTTGATAGGCCTTCACTGGCCATGGAAGGTCTGGTGGAACGTGCTGCCACAGCTGGCTGCAGGGAGCTGAGGCCTGGATGGCAGGAGGGGTCAACGGTGCAGCCTTGGCTAATGCAGTGACTGAGAGCACAGCTTGGGGGAGGGGGGGATGGTCCTTGTTCTGTTCCCTCTCCCAGTGGGAATGGTTTCCTGAAGATTTGTCCCAGGCCCTGTTGGTGTGGGAGCCCAAGGAGTTGTCCAGCGACGGGGTACATCTCTTCCCCTAGAGCTCTCTCTCCATTCTGGCGACTTGTTGCTCAAGAAGAAAAGAGTGCAGGGCTTTCTAGCAGCACTGTCAGATGGCTTGGTTGAACTTTGGGAAGATCTTGCAGGCCTTAACGTCACTGCACAGTCCAAGACAGCAAACGCAGATGTGCTCATTGCTGGAATAAATTTTCCAACCACAACTGCAGTAATGGAAGAATTTGGCGGATTCTTGCATTCTCGAGATACACAACGATAGCAATCACTTTAGAATAAAGTGATAACTACTAGAGAGAGAAAAAGAAAAAGTTTGAAAAGTATTTTGGCAGTCGACTGAACAACAATGTCTCCGTGGAGTCCATATGAGTATAGTCGACCATGGAAAAAGAACTGAGAAGGGAACAGGGCCACCCATGCTTCTATAAATAGGGACATCAGCATCTGACATCGTGGTGGGTGGCCCTTGGCAGACCGCTACAGAAATATTTCCACGTGGTCTTAGTGCCTGATGGCTTATAGTTCTATATGTGTAGCCTGATGAAAGAGATATCCTCGAAGAAGTTCTTGTAGTATAAAAAATACAGGGGCAGCAGAGTGGTTTTGTTTGCACATAGTAGCACTCCATAGTAGCAGTCCTTTATCATAATCATTTCCCCTACTTATTAAAAAAAAAGTTGCAGAATGGAAATTTTTAAGCTAATAATGCCAGCACTATTCTCAAGGTGAAAAAAAATATTACTGTTCCCTCCCTCATTCTGCTGACCTTCTTAGTGTCAGAGAAGTACTAGAGAAGGTATTAAATATGTCCCTAATCTGTGTAGTCATACCTTTGCAGTGTGCATCGGAAGCATGAAGCGTAGCACAGCTAACTCAGTATTACATCAGACCTCAATACAAACAAATTCACCTACTGGCTATGTCTTAACATCAAGCTCGATTGAAACTGTTCAGGGTGTGTGTGTGTGCACGTATGTCCTTCTAATCATGACACCACTCCACTGGCATATACAGTACATGCCATAGAAAGTTCACAGTTTTTCTTTGAGTAGACTTTTTTCATCCAGCTTTTGCTGTCCTGCTGCCAGTGCACCTTCTTCAGGCTTTGACTGGGTAACCTTCCAGCCCTGTCTGCCACTCCCCAACACTGTCAAGCAAGTGGAGGTCCACACACTGTAGAGCCTAAGAGTACTAGCAGCCACCATATGTGGTGGCAGGCAAACATGAGTTTTCTCCTTTCACGCTCCCATGATGACTGGCAAAACTCGTGTTCCCCACGTACGAGCCCTTGCAAGCATGTAGCGATGCCCAGCAGGGGAGGCATATTCCCTTGGCCAACCGCATGGGTCACTATGGTGACAGAATCTGCATGCCTCCTTCTCCCCAACTGGGAGCACTGCCGCACAACAGTGTCATTATAGATCAACAGAACACTTCCAACCAACCAACCACAGCACTCCTTTTCTCTGCGCATTAGACCCTATTATTCTGTGAAGACTGTCTCAAGTGCAGCAGCCCTGAAAATAGGCATATTCAGGGCACTTTTTAACATTTTAATATATTATTGATCAATCTTGTTCAATAATATCTGAATACCACCACTGAGACCACTCTTACGGTTGTAAGACTGGGCTCACTTACATGGTATCAGAATTGCTCTCCTTCATTTTGCAGTTCTCATATCCTAAGAATTTGCATAAAGACCACTCTTATATCCCTAGGACTGTTCTCAGTGAAGGCATTAAAATATATCCCAGATCCCTGGCTGCCCAACACGACTCCCCGAGTCCATGTCTGAAGCCGGGTTGCCAGCATGGAAGTGATATGCGCTTCCACTTCCCTTCTTTTAGCAGATTTGATGCCATTCTCTCCGTATAGCCTGGGCAAAGAAAGCCTTCTTCTTCCTGAATGCAGCGATATGCGCTTCTGCTCCCCTTCTTTTAGCACATTTGATGGCATTCTCTCTATATAGCCTTGAGCAAAGAAAGCCTCCTTCTTCCTGAATGCAATGATATAGCTAGAGCTGTGCGCAGCCTGCAAAACCTGACAGCACAGTTCAGTTGCAAAGGATCTGCCGAGTCATGACATTCTCTTAGTTGCCAAGTGAGTCAGGCAACTGCTGTGACCCATGAGATTGACAGAAGTCATTAGGTCCTAGTTTAAGTGTATAAAAAAGAAAGAATAAAAATGTTCTGGATTTGGGTCCATACACTCTAGTCTGTAGGCGGGCAATGTACCTGGGGGACTAGCATCATACTTTGAGGGGCAAATATTGTAATTTAGGGAATTACATTGTTATTTAAGGAGGCAGTATAGTGCAGTGGTTTAAGGCTCTGAGCTGCAAACCTGGTAACATCCAGCAGACCAGAGCTGGGTTTGAATCCCACAGCTTCCACTTACATACTGTGTGACCCTGAGCAAGTCATTTAACTTCCCTGTGCTCTCAGGTCGTGCCTGTAAAAAAAGCTTTCAGCTTAGTGTGCTACTCCTGGTTAAACAACTGAAAAGAAAACTTAAGGGGGCTCATACTGTAATTTGGGGGATGTTACTGTAATTCAGGGTTTGGCACTGTAAATCTGGGTCTGCCACTGTAATTCGGGGCTGGCACTGTACCTTGGGGACTGATCCTGTAATTTGGGGGTTGGTACTGTAATTCAGGAGTTGGTACTGGAACTTGAGGTCTAGCACTGTTATTTAGGGACTGGTACTATAATTCAAGGTTTGGCACTCTAATTTGGGTCTGCTACTTTAATTTGAGGTCTCATTCTCTAATTTAGGGGCTGGTACTGTAAAGTACAGTTACATAAGAACTTACTGTAACAGCAGATCTTCGAGAGGAGCTTTTGCTGCAGGCTACAGCATAAGGACTGAAGCTGGCAAGTGCCAGGACCCCATGGAAAACTTCTAGCCTGCAGTCTATAGCGGGGACCGCCCCCTGATGTTGGCCCGCCCCCAATGGACGTCCGCCTTTGGAATAAAAGGGTTCGGTCCCCCCGAACAACCTCAGTTCTCCCACTGGAGACCCCAGCAAACACAGTCATTGGAGAACTAAGCTGTTCCTCTGAAACCGAGGAAAATGTAACAGTGATGGAGAATCAGTTACAAGGTGGAAGGTGGAAGGAAAGCAGCGCCTGCTGCAAGAGCTCCTCTCAAAGATCTACTGTTATGGTAAAAGTTCTTACGTAACTGTACTATCTCACTTCATGGGGGAGCCCTTGCTGCAGGCTACACCATAAGGACTGAGTCCCAAGCAGTGAAAGGACTAACCCCCGTCAACTGGGAGGAGGCAAGAGTCTGCTGAAATTGTTCATGAGAGCAGGCCCTGTAGGCCAGCGAGACCGAAGCCTGTCCTACGATGAGAGGCAGTGTCCAAACTGTAATACCGAATGAAAGGGTGGACAGAACTCCAAGTAGTTGCTGCACAGATATCAGCTGCTGAAACATTTTTCATGGAGACAAAGGATGCAGCCATACCCCTGGTAGAATGGCCTTTAACCGGTCCCGGCAAAGGTTTGTCGTATTTGTGGTAGCAATAAACAATACATTTAACTAACCATTTAGAAAAAGTTTGCTTAGAAACAGGAGCCCCTTCTGTCCTTGGGGCGAAAGAAACAAAAAGATGGTCAGACTTTCGGACCATATGGGTACGATCTAATTAGTAGCAAAGCACCCGGTGAACGTCCAGAATATGAAGCAGAGCCTCCCCTCTGTTAGAATACTCTGGGTAGTAAACTGAAAGGTGGATGTCTTGATTCAATGTAAACTCAGACACCACTTTAGGCAAAAACTTGGGATTCGTCCACAAGGATATCCTCTCCTTGTGAAAAACTAAATAAGGCTCTTTACACATCAGAGCCTGTAGTTCAGAAATTCTTCGTGTAGAAGTAATAGCAAATAAAAATAACGCTTTCCAGGACAGAAAGTGTAGCTCGCTACTCGCGTCCGGTTCGAAGGGAGGCAATGTGAGTTTTTCAAAAATAAACAAAAGATCCCATGGGGGCACAGGGTCCCTGATGGCACATTTGAGGTGAAGAATACCCCCGCAAGAAGGTGTGGGAAAGATTCATCTGGGCAAGAGTTCTGTCCTCTACAGGTGCACGATATGCAGAGATGGCCGATAAATGTACCTTGATAGAGTAGTAGCTCAGCCCCGAGTCTGATAGAGAAAGGAGGTACTCCAAGACAGAATTCACTGGACAGGAGACGGGATTAAGGTGACGACTGGAGGACCAAATGCAAAACCACTTCCACTTAACAGCATAAGTGGCCCTGGTGGAAGGCTTCCTGGCAGCCACCAGAACATCCGCCACTCTGGGGGAAAACCCCAGCTGAGCAACCACTAGATCTGCAATAGGCATGCGTGCAGGTGCAGCAACCTGAGGTCTGGATGGACCAGGGTGCCCTGCTCCTGAGAGAGCAAGTCTGAGCTCAGGGGCAGGGGGTTCTACTTCCAGCTGCTGAAGTAGTGGGAACCAAATCTTATAGGGCCAATAGGGAGCAACTAAGATCATACCCGCTCCCTCCGACTGCAATCTGAGAAGACCTCTTTGCAGTAATGGAAAGGGAAGGAAGGCATACAGAAACCTCCCTGCCCAAGAGAGGGACAACGTGTCTCGCCAGAAAACACCAGGCCCTGGATCAAGCTAGCAAAAACTGGGCAGTTTTGTGTTGGGTGGGGACGCAAAGAGGTCCAATTTGGGCCAGCCCCACCTGTCAAATAGCACTTTAGCCAGTTCCCATTTGCGTGCCTTGGACAGACCGGCTTAAACTGTTGGCCAAGGTGTTTTGTATGCCTGAGACATGCACGGCAGTGAGTTCCAGATGATGCTCAATACCAGACTCTCATGGCCTCCCTGCAGAAGAGGTAAGAGTGAGTCCCCCCCCCCCCGCTGCTTGTATATGTAGAAGACCACGGACATGTCCATCTGGATAAGAGGAGGACCCGGGAGCAGATGTGTCTGGAAGGCCTGAAGGGCACAGAGTATTGATTGCCCGCATCTCCAACATGTTGATTTGGAGGTTCTGCTCTTGGGAAGACCAGGTTCCCTGGGTCTGGTGGTTCGCCAAATGGGCGTCCCAGCCCTGGCCAGACACGTCCATAGTCAGAACCTGATGAGGAGACTCCTGACAAAAGTGAATCCCTGTGAGAAGATTGGAGGGGTGTGGCAACGGACTGGAGACGGACATCAGCTGCTCCAATTCATCCGTGCGTTGGTCCTATTGGACTCAAAGGGTTCACTTGGGAACCCTCATGTGCAGATGCGCAAGACAGACAGTTGCAATGGCCGCTGCCGTGTGTCCCAGGAGCCTTAGGAATACTCTGTCTGGAATCTGGCGCGATGAGGAGACTACGTGAGATTGCTCCTGAAGTTATTCAGCCCTGTCCAGGGGCAGGAAGGCGTTGCCTGCAGCAGTGTCCAGAACTGCCTCAATGTATTGCAGCCATTGCCTAGGCCAAGGGGAGGACTTCGGAGGTTGAGAGCGATCCCTAGGTCCCGAAACAAAGTAAAGGCGTTTTCCATGGTACTGATCAGTTGCTCTCTGGACAGAGCTGCCTGGAGCCAATCGTCTAGGTAAGAAAAGACATAGTGGCCTTTCTTCCAGAGGGCCGCAGCCACTACTGCTAGGCACTTTGTAAAGACCCGGGGAGCCAAGGACAAGCCAAAAGACAGGGCACAGAATTGGTAATGATTGCCCAGAATGTGGAAATGAAGGAACCTCCTGTGGGGTTGGAACACCAAAATGTGGAGGTAGACCTCATGCATGTCCAGAGAGCATAGCCAGTTCCCCTGATGAAGGAGAGGGAGCAGGGCTGAAAGGGTGATCATCCTGAATCATTTGTATTCAATATACGTATTCAGGTGGCTGAGATCCAGGATGGGTTGTAGGCGTCCTGTTTTCTTTGGGACCAGAAAAAAGTAGGAATAAAATCCCTTCCCTCTTTGATCTGGCGGAACTGGTTCTATGGCCTGCTTCAGCAACAGTGCTTGGATCTCCTCCCAAATAAGGGAGAGGTGTGACAGAGGGTAATGGGAGTTTATGGGAGGATAGTCTGGGGACATCTCCATGAACTGCAGGGTATGCCCTTTCTCCGTCAGATGAAGAACCCACTGATACATCGTGATTCTGTTTCACCCCTCTAGACAGAGGAAAAGGTGACTGCCCACTGCCTCCCCCAGGGATTCTGCTGAAGCGGGGGTCGGGCAAGGAGTCAGGCTGAGGGACTGGGGACACACAAAGAGGCCTGGGAGGATTTGGGGACTCTGGGTCATGAACCTCCTGAGGCCTGAGAAGTGGCCTTACGTTTAAAGGCACCTTTGGTTTAATGTTCTCTGGACTGTTGTCTGGAGGTTCGATAAAATGGCTGGTGATGGTTTTGTTTCTGACTAGATCTGACTGCCTTGTCAGACTCCTGGAGGCGAGTAATGACCTCTGATTCCTCGCCGAAAAGGACTGAGCCCCTGAAAGGGACATCCATGACATTTGCTTGGACATCCACAGTAAAACCAGAGACAGGAAGCCAAGAGTGTCAGCAAAGGCAGACGCTGGAGGCCGCTGCTCAAGCCGCCGTGTCTGCTGTGTCATAGGAGGCACATAAGACATGGGTGCAGACATCTGAACCTGATTTTAAAATGTGTAGCAGCTCAGCTTTCTGAGGGCTGTCCTGCTGAGTTTTAACTAGTTCCATGGCCTTCTCCCACAGTGAGTTTTGATACTGGACCATGCGGGCCAAACAATTCAGAGAGCGGATGATGCACGTGGCTGAGGCATAGACTTTCCTGCTCAGCTGGTCCGCCTGCTTGGAGTCTTTGTCCAGAGGTGGAGTGCTAAGATGTCGGGGCACTTGGACCGATCACGAGCTGCTGTAACGACCATGGAGTCTGCAATGGGTTACTCTCCAAAGAAAGGCTAGTCTCGAGGAGCATTATAGAGGCAATATGCCTTCTTGGAAACAGCAGAAGTGGTATACGGTGTTTCCAAGTGGACTTGGTGATGTCGTTGAAAGGGTCCACCAAAGGAGGAATGACTAAGGGCTTTGGATCCTTTTATCAGAGGAAAATAGCCAAATGGTGTTCCTCTGGGTCTAAATCTTCAGTGTCCCAGCTCATGTTGGACTGGATGTGCCGCATGACCTCCATGAAGGTCAGGTCATCAGGAGGTGACCTGGGAGTGTCCTTTGGGTCCGACGGAGGGGGATACATCCCCAATTTGGATGACCCCAAAGAAGAGGAACGTCTGCCTGACTCTCCCGAAGAGGAAGAACGTGAAGTCAAACACCAGTGCCTATGGTTGTGCGACCTACGACGATGCCTGTCCGAGGACCTGGAGGAAAAGTGACAGTGCTTTCACCTGTGGCGCTCAGTGTGACTCCTGCCAGTGTCCTCTGGTTGCAGGGTAGGCTCTTTTGGTGTTGGAGAAGGCTGCCATGCAGGAGCCTGGGGCTGAGCCTCTGAGGGGAGAGATTCCTTGGGAGGGGGTGCAGGAGGTCCTTTTGGTTACAGGTTGCCACTGATCACATTCCACCAGGACGTGAAAAGAGCCGTAGGGTCCGGAAGAGGATTCTGCAGTGTAGAGGGATTAGCCGGCATCGGAGGAGTGACGTCCGATTGTCCCGGCATCGACCGCTTAGGAGGCAGCAATCCGGTTGCTGAAAACAGCCAAATGGTGTCTCTCCGGGTCCAAATCTTTGGTGTCCCAGCCCATGTTGCACTGGATGTGCCGCATGACCTCCATGAAGGGCGGGTCATAGGGAGGTGACCTGGGAGTGTCCTATGGGTCCGACAGAGTGGGAGACATCTCCGATTTGGACGCCCCTGAAGAAGAGGAACATCTGCCTGACTCTCCCAAAGAGAAAGAACGTGAGGTCGAACGCCAGTGCCTATGGCCGTGCGACCTACGACGGTGCCTGTTCGAGGACCTGGAGGAAGAGTGATGGTGCTTTTGCCCACGATGCTCAGTGCAACCCCTGCCAGTGTCCTCTGGTTGAGGGGTAGGCTCTTTTGGCATTGAAGTAGGCTGCAGAGGAGAAGCCTGGGGCTGAACCTCTGAGGTAAGAGGTTCCTTGGGAGAGGGTGCAGGAGGTCCTTTTGGTTACAGGTTGCCCTTGACCACATTCCACCAGAACATGAAAAGAACCGTAAGGTCCGGCAGAGGATTCTGCAGTGTAGAGGGATTAGCCGGCATCGGATGAGGGATGTACGATAGTACAGACATCGGCCGCTTAGGAGGCGGCAATCTAGGCATCGGGCTCTGAGGGTTTGGGTAGACCGGCAGTGGCCCAGCGGGCATCTGGATATCTGTTGGTCTTGTGAGTGTCGTCAGGTCAGATGCCAGGCTCTCTGGCGTTGGCTGAACTGTAGTGATAGGGTCAGCCAGCGATGTAGGGCTGCCGGGTGATGAAGGAATAGGTGTCGCCGGGGTGGCTGGCGTCAACAGGACAGGCATAGACTGACGCCGGTCAGAGAAAGCAGCTGGCGTCATCTTGGAAGGAGCCTGTTGAGGGGAGCTAACTTCCGACTGATGCAGAGGCATAACCCTCCTGGGGAAGGTGAGCGCATGTCCCTGGCGTCAGCCCCTGAGCTGGGAGCTGACTTAGCAGATGCTGAGGCTGAGCGGACAACCATGTGGGACCCACCTGGCTGACAGCCAGTAGGCTGATGGAAGGGCCTGAGAAGTCGAGGAGCAAGTCCCCAACCCCAAAGAAATACCGCCCAATGTCTGGATGAGGGTGGGTGGTTTGACCACTGGAAGCCCAGAAAAAGAGAGGGCTGCCGTGGAAGCAGAGTCCAACCTCCTGCGGGAGGATGACCCGGAGTCAGTCACCTCTGAATGACGGGACCCGGAGGTTGACCGAGGTTTGTCCTTATGTTTCTCCCAGTGTTTATGCTTTCCATCTAACTTTTCCTCTCAGTGAGATGATGAAGAAGTTGAGGCCCCCGAAATCGGGGAGGAGGAGGAACTTTTTTCCTGAATTTGTTTCTCCATCTCTGCCACTTTCTTTTCTAGCAGGAAACTTTTCAGGGCCTCCTGGTGGTGGAGCCTGGTACTCTGATTGAACTTCAAACAGTGCTGGCAGGCCTCTATATCATGGTCTGGGCCTAGGCAGAAAAGGCAGAGAGAGTGGCCATCCTTTGACGGGATCTGCTTGCCATAAGGACTCTTGGACCGCTGCATTTTCACTGATGAGGTAGGAGAAGAAGACATGCAGAAAAAAACTGGAAAAACCTGGTTTTGAAAAGAAAATAAGAAAGCGCAGCTGATCAAGAAAAAAATGGAGGTTGACTAGAGAAGGAGGCGTTTGTGGAGCTGATGTGCGGGTCGACAGCGGGGAAAAGAACTGGGGTGGTGCTGGGACCACCCTTTTTACTCTCTAGCGGACATCGGGGCAGGCCGATGTCAGGGGATGGTCCCCCACTATAGGCTGCTAGTTAGAAGTTTTCTGTGGGGTCCTGGCGCCTGCCGGCTTCAGTCCTTATGGTGCAGCCTGCTGCAAGAGCTCCCTCTCGAAGTGATATCTGAGGGTTTGGCACTCTAATTTGAGTCTGGTACTGTAATTTGGAATTTGGCACAATGCTTCAGTTCTGGTATAGTAATTTGAAGGTTGGTACCATAATCCGTGGTCTGGCACTATAATTCAGGGTTTGGCACTGTAATTCAGACCTGGTATAGTAATCTGGAGGTTGGAACTGTAATTTGGGGCCTGGTACTGCAGTCTGGGGAATGGCACTGTAATGCAGGGTCTGGTACTTTAATTTGGGGGATCTGGCACTGTAATTCAGGAGGCTAGCATTGTAATTTGGGTCTGGCACTATAATTTCGGGAGTGGTACTGTAATTCCAGGGCTGGTACTGCAATTCAGGCTAGCACTGTAAACTGGAGATGGTACTGTAATATGTGGGCTGGCACTGTAATTTGGGATCTGCCACTGTACTTAGAGGCAGACACTGTAATTCAGGGTTTAATACTTCAATTTTGGGTCTGGCACTGTAATTTATGGGGCTGAACTGTAATTTGGGTCTGGCACTAATTTGGGGGTAGTACTGTAATTTGCGATTGGCACTACAATTCAGAATTCAGTACTGTAATTTGGAGCTGACACTGTAATTTGGGACAGTCACTGCAATCTAGGAGCTAGTACTGTAAATTGGAATTGTAATTCAGGATAGAACATTGTAACTGGGGTCAGACGCTGTCATTTTGGGGCTGGTACTGTAATCTAGGGAAGGCTTTATAATGCGGGGACTGACTTTTTTCCTCTTGCCTGGCCACTACCCAGCACCATCTCTGAACTCAGAGTGCCTTGCCTGCTTTGTGAGTAAACACTCAAAGTAAGACCTTTGTGGTGGCACCCCTTCCAGTAATGCCAAATTTGGTGGTAGGCACTCTGCGTGCTGGGTGGACTGGAAGCCCATGGCCCAAGCTTGGCAAGGTATCACCCAGCTGGACAGGGGAGTTATACTCCTACCTCCAAGGCTGTGAACATGCAACATGCCACGTAATGTGCGTAAACATTTCTTAGCCTCTGCATCTCACCTTCCGATACTGCCTCCAGCTGGGCTGCTCCACCAGTGGGTTTCCAGGTAGCGATCCTCCATCATCTATCAGATAACTTGCCACACTGAGACAGTGAAACCTCCTCTGCCAGTTTATTTTACAGTGCCCTCAGGCTCACAAACCCAGGTTGCCAGTGCTGCGAGTAGCAATGCTACCGCTGTGCCGGTGGGCTAGCTGTGGGGACTGAAATTTTAATTTGGAGTTGATGCTGTAATTCGGGGACCAACACTGTAATGCGGGGACCGGCACAGCAATGTGGAGCTTGGCACTGTAATATGGGGACCTGCACTGTAATGTGGGGACCGGCACTGCAATGTAGGGACCGGCACTGCAATGTGGGGACTGGGGACCGGCACTACAATGTGGGGACCGGCACTACAATGTGGGGATCAGCACAGGAATTTGGAGACCAGCACTGTAATGTGGGGACAAGCACTGCAATGTGCTGACTGGCAAAGCAATGTGGGGAGCAGCACTGTAATGTGGGGACTGGCACAGGAATTTGGAGACCAGTACTGCAATGTGGAGATGGGCACTGCAAGGTGGGGACCGGCACAGCAATGTGGGGACTGGCACTGCAATGTGGGGACCAGCATTGTAATGTGGGGACCAGCACTGTAATGTGGGGACCGGTATTGTAATGTGGGGACTGGCACATGAATTTGGAGACCAGCACTGCAATGTGGGGATGGGCATTGCAATGTGTGGACCGGCACTGCAATGTGGGGACTGGCACTGCAATGTGATGACTGGCACTGTAATATGAGGACCAGCATTGCAATGTGGGTACCTGCACTGCAATGTGGGGACCAGCACTGTAATGTAGGGTCCGGCACCGCAATGTGGAGACTGGTACTGTAATGTGGTGACTGGCACAGGAATTTGGAGACTAGCACTGCAATGTGGGGATGGGCACTGTAATGTGGGGACCGGCACAGCAATGTGGGGACTGGCACTGCAATGTGGGGACTAGCACTATAATGTAGGGACTGGCAAAGGAATTTGGAGACCAGCACTGTAATGTGGGGACCGGCACTGTAATGTGGGGACTGGTATGGGAATTTGGAGACCAGCACTGTAATGTGGGGATGGGCACTGTAACATGGGGACCAGCACTGTAATGTGAGGACTGGCACAGTAATGCGGGGACCCGCACTGTAATTTGGAGCAGTTACTGTACTTTGGGGACTGGCACTGTAATTTGGGGACTGACACTGTAATTTAGGGAATGGCATTTTAATCCGGGGACTGACACCGTAATTTGGGGGTTGACACTTTAATCTGGGGACTGACACTGTAATTTAGGGAATGGCATTTTAATTTGGGGACTGACACTAATCTGGGGATTGGCACTGTGATTTATGGAATGGCACTGTAATTTGGGGACTGACACTGAAAGGTGGCATAGGTTGTGGAGTGAAAGGGACATTTTCACTTTAAATTTTATGAGAGAAATAACTGAGCATGCGCCGGCCTACCGGTGTAGCAGCAGCAGCGCTACTGCTTGCGACACTGCTAACCCAGGTTCAGGAACAAGTCCGGGAGATGAAGGGCCGGCTGGGGGAGAAGGCTTGAGCGTCAGAAGACTGCTCGCCTTCTCGGGGAGGGAGGGGGGATGAGAGTTGGTGCCTGCCTGACCTCTGATGGAGGCTAGAGATGTAGCAGGCACTGAACCATCTTCAAGGGGGAGAGGCGTGACTGACATCGGTGCATGCGCCTTGACGTCATGCGCAAGTCACGCCTCGGGGGTACTCAGAAAAAAACTTGGCCCTAGTATGACACTGGCAAGAGAGCTGGACAGATGACTCTCGCCCATCAGCACCAAGGCCCACGGATGAAGGACCCCCGACAAGATAATGTGGTATGACATGGGAGATGGGGTTAAACCAGGGGGCCCCGCTCCCAATTCGTCAGGGGTTGAGCCACGGCTCCATGGGGGGTCCTCCCGAAGGGACTGGGTGCTAGAGAGGGTTCCACCATGCACAGTGCCGAAAACAAAACAAAAAACTGAGCATGGCAAGAAAAGGAGTCAACATGGCATATTTGACATCCATTCATACAGAACAGGTCATCATTTTATCCGAAGGTAAATGCTGGCAAACCAATCCTGTTAAAACAGGCCAGAAGCCTAGTATACACCACTTCCATAAGTGCTTAAATAAACAGAACAGGCCTCACTACAGAGGTATGGGAGGGAGCGAGTGCATGTCCCCACTCTTCAACAGTGTCAACAAAGTAATGGTTCAATAATTTTCTGACACAAGGAGGACAAGGTTTGTTTTGTAAAACTGGCCTGCTCTGCGGTTCATGTTCAACATGTAGAGTGCAGAGGACTGTTTCGGCTCCTGCACAGGGAATTCTCCATAGCTGTGCTGTCATTTCTGTACAGTAACTGTACAATACACATGCATTGTTGCCTTTACACAGTCTTTCATTGCATTTCTTGCGCTCCTGTTTTTCACACTGCACTGTCTGACACGTTCATATTGCATTTGATATTACTATTTATGGAAACCCTGCCCTCTTTGTGCCTACTCCCTACCCAATGCCTCACCTGGAAATGAACTCTGGCTCAGAGTGCTTTCTTATCAAAAAGTTTAAAATAAATAAACAGCGAGTAGTATTCCTACCTCAGATCCTGCCGCTCTGCACAGGTCAAACTCATAAAAGTACCAGTAATGGTATGAAACTTCATAAAGGATACTATTTGACTTCATGTCTCTGTGTATTATGTTCTTCGCATGTAGATAACTGTGAAGAAAAGCAAAACACAGAGTAAACTTGGAGCCATGGGCAGCCTGAGAGATCAGTCTCTAACTTCAATTAGCAATACAGGGACTTCTTTATAATGTCGATTGCCTTGGTACTGTCACAGAATGGAGGCGGTTAGGTCTGACTCTGGAAACTACAGGCCAGACAGCCTGACTTCAGTGTCTGGCAAGGTCCTGGAAGCCATTACCAAGGAACAAACAATGAAGTGCTTGGTTGAGGCCAAGCACCTTGACCCCCTCTCAGCATGGCTTTATGAGGGAAGAATTATTCCAAATGAACTTGATCATCTTCTTGGACTGGATGACCAAGCAGGTGGACAGGAGCAGACCTCTGGACTCCAGCAAGACCTTTGATATTGTGATGCATGACAAGCTTCTGGAAAAAGTACACCAGTGTGTTGGGCACATGATACATACATAAGGAAGACTGCTAACTGGCTTGGGGTCAGGAAGCAAAGGGCTGTGATGGACAAGCACTACTGTTACTCAATGACATCCTTCAGGGATCAGTGCTAGGATCACTGCTGCTCGACATTTTCACAACTATCTGGATACTGGGGTCTCCAGCAGTCTGCTTCCATTCAATGATGAACATTAAGCTGGTCCAAATGGTAGACTCCACAGAGCATGGAGAGAAATGACAGGAAGAGTTGAACAAGCTGGCGTCAGGTCAGATTTCTGGAGTCTCAGCTTCAACGTAGTCAAATGCACTATGTTACACAGCTGTTTCAATAGTACATGCATGCTTGCTCCCTCACCCTGTCATTCAGATGGCAACTGACCAAGGTGGTATGTGGACTGCATGTGCCAGTTGCTGCTGGGGATTGATGGAAGACCGGGTATGTCATTTTATGGGTAAGTCAGAGCAGACAGCAGGGAGCTGGCACTGAGTTGGTGAGTCTAAGAGAGGGTACGACACATATAACAGGGGATCAGGCAGACGGCGGGGTACCTCTGGACTACCAAGAACATCTGATAGGTTCCATGATCGGGGTGGTCGAGGCTCTGTACAATGCCTCCCGCATTTGTGCATGGAGATATTGCGCAGAGCTGCTAATGGCCCCTTAGTGCTTTTCATGACATATGAAGTTATTAACAAGCCCTGCCTCCCTATGACCTGAAAAAGTAGAGTTCCAAGCACTCCCATCTCTAAAGGTGCTAACGCTGCCATACTAAAGCACTGAGATGCAGGAAGAAAAAAAAAAAAGTAGAGCATACACAGTAAAAATTTCACATAAGATTATATTTTATTACTGAGCCAAAAAAAGAGTCAATAACAGGATGTAGTGCTGAACACCCCTGCGTATAGCTGTGCTTACAAGGATTCTTCAGGAGAGGGGGGTATTCATGTGCAAAAGGCAGTGTATAAGAATGTGAATTCCTAAATATTCAACAATTAATTTACATACAAAATGCTGATTTGCAAACATGCACCCAAGCATTTTTTTTTTAATCCAGCTATTTGACCCCCCATCGCCACCTACTTGACGACGGGGGTACATGGTGGAACTGGCAGGAGGCTCTGGCCCTCCTTGAGGGCTCAGTTTTGGGACTTGATGTCTCCGTGCCGACCCTCCCGGGTCTCCCCACCAGCAGAGCACAGGGTGAAGGGCATCAACTCCTCTCGGAGACCAACATCTAGACTCCAGGGGCCAGGGTGGGTGTTGGGCCATCATGGAGCCTACCAGCTCCATATTTTTCAAATTATCTCTCCACCCCTTGCCATGGTTGCTTGCACATGTGTGGAGGGAAGTGCACGCAGCTACCCGCAGCACCCTCCCTACTGTAGTCACTCCCGACTGCACTACCATCGGGCCTCCACCCAGGGGCAGCCCTGTAGCAGGCATGGCTGGATCCCCAACAGGGAGGAGAGAGCTGCATTATGGCTGCTCAATCCATCCCTAGCTCCCCTAACCGACCCTCGGTCACGGAAGGAAGCGAGGTGCAGCATCCAGCACCTCAACCTCAGCGCCCACCGGGCCGGCTACACAAACATTTAACCCCTAAAAAGTGGCTATTTAAATAAAGTGCCAACATTCTACATTATTACAAATGACAAAAATGCCCCCTTTAGGATTGCAACAGACCACTTAAAATGTACACTAATTTACTTTGGTCCCAAATCCAGCCTAAAACTGGTCACCTGTCAAAATGGAACTAATGACCCTAACTGCTGCCTGTGATGGCACTTCAAAAAAATATAAATGAGGTATTACACTGAAACTGGTGGGGTTCAAACAAAAACAATGAAAATCACCAAGCCCTGTTCTGGGGAAGGCCCATCACTGACCCCGTTTCATGAATCCTCAATGGCATGAGAGAAGCGATCCTCATTTTAAACAAGTGGAGCAACAGCAATACAAATTTTTATTAACTTCTGAACTAATTCCTCATAGACACAGAATGGTACCTACAATAGACTGAATCAGAGATTCTGGTAAGAGTAGAGAAGAGGAAGGAAAGTTGGGAGGTTAGTGGTGATAAGGTGTTAAGTGGGTAGGGAAAGGGGATTGGGTGGGGGGTTGGGGAGGAGGGCAGTGAAGGGTGTGTGTGGGGTGGAGTAGTGGGAGGGGATAGGGAGGAATAGGAGTGTCAACGGGAGGGGAAGGAGGTTTGTTGTGGGATGTGGTAAAAGTGGGGTAAGCGTGGGGTGAGAGTTGGTAGTGGGGCTTAGCTGGAGGTGAGGGCGGGGAAGGGGAGAAAAAAATCAAAAATAAACTTAAAAACATCAATAATTAGGAACTGCTCTGCAGTGATAAGAGCACTGTATAGAACTCAGAGTGGCCCCTGCTGATGTGATTATCCCACAAAAGGTTTGTAATTTATTTCCTCATTGGGGCCCACCGGTTGTAATGGGTTTAATGTCAAGAGCCAATAAATCTCTTTGCAGAAGTAGGCAGGTACGATCTCCACCTCACCGTAGTTCCTTCATATGCTCCAGGCCTCTAAACTAAAAACCATTCAGGCAACAATCATGCTTCTCTCTGTCGTGGTAACCTAGAGCATTATTTTGTTTACCTTTCAAAATAACCCTAACGTGCTCTTCCACTCTCTCTGAGGGGTCTTATAGTACGTTCCACATGAGTCAGTCCATATGGACACCAACCCATATATACCGCGAAAGACATCAATGTATGTCTTTAATGTTCACTAAGTGGGTGTACAAAAAATACAGGTTACTCACCTGTAAAGGAGTTCTAAGAGTGGTATATGTTGTTCAATCCACACTTCTTGGCTGACTCCTAGCAGTTCTCCAGGAGGAGGGAGGCAAGGCGCGAACATCCTTACACTTACTTGAGGAACAACGACTGCAGAACCGAGGTCCCAAAACCAGCATCCTGGCGTGACTCTAGGTCAATGTGGTAATGGGAAATAAAGGTGTGTGCTGACTTCCAGGTAGCAGCCCTGCAGATTTCCTGGATAGGGACATTCCTAGAAGCAGCGGTATGGCAGGTTGAGTGAGCTCTTATCCCTCCGGGTGGCTCCATGCCCGCCGACCTATAGTAGAGATCTATACAGGAGGTGACCCACCTGCTTATCGTCCGCTTGGCTGCAGGTCTGCCAGGTGCGGCTTCAGCGTTGATGACAAACAGCTGGCGAACCTCTCCCCGAACTTCAGCTGTCCGCTCCTTATAATAAGCGAGTGCTCTTCTAGGGTCCAGAGTATGGAGCCTATATTCGGCCTCCGAACACCTGATTCAGGTGAAAGTCTGACATCACCTTCCGAAGGAATTTCGGGTGGGGCCGAAGGACAACCTTGTCCCTGTGGAAGACCAGATACGGAGACTCTATGGAAAGTGCCTGGAGCCCTCCCATCCTTCTGACTGACATGATAGCCACCAAGAAGGTGGTCTTCCACGACAGGTGGGAGATATCGCACCTATGCATCGGTTTGAATGGTTTGCCCATGTGCTTGGCCAATATCAGCAGTAGATCCCATGAAGGTGGAGGTTCTTGCACTGGAGGGGATATGTGATCGAAGCCTCTGAGAAAGTGCCAGACCACATTCTCCTGCGCCACTGACTGCTTGCCGGCCCGCGCCCGGTAAGCAGAGATGGCTGCCAGGTGCACATTAAGGGTCGTCAACCGAAGCCCTAGCTGAGAAAGGACCATAGGCAGTCCAAAATGCTAGCCAACGGGCAGGATCAAGGGTCCAACCCCTTGCCCTGACATCAAATGGAGAATCTCTACCATTTAAAGGCATGACATTTTCTGGTCGACTCCTTACGGGTCGCCTTGATGACGCCGAGGACCTCGTCGGAAAGACCCAAGGCCTGGAACTCTAGCCACTCAGGAACCAGGCCGTCAGGTTCAGGGATTGAAGGTCTGGATGGAACACCTTCCCCTTGCAGACTGAGATCAGGTCCGGGCGGGCTGGAAGCCACCTCGGGAGCCTGGAGCGGAGGCTGAGGAGATCTGGATACCAGAACTGGCGAGGATAATCTGGGGCTACCAGACTCACCTGCGCCTTGTTCCTCTTCACCTTGAGAAGCACCTTGTGGATCAAGGGAAATGGAGGGAAGGCGTAGAAGAGGCCTGGGGTCCACGGCCTTGAGAAGGCATCCCCCTACAGCAAGCCCTGCTGAGGGGGGCGGGCATGAAACAGCCTCAGCTCCGCGTTCTCCCTGGAGGCGAACAGATTCACCTCAGGGGTGCCCCAATGGGAGACTAGGTCTTGAAACTACCTCTGGCAGGAGTGACCGCTCATGAGATGCATCGCCTATCCAGCTGAGAGCATCGGCCAGACTGTTTGAGGCTCCTGCCACATGGATGGCTAGGAGATCCGCCTCCAGGCTGATCACGAGAGACCAAATGCGGAGAGCCTCCTTGCACAGGGTCAAGGAGCATGTCCCGCCCTGACGGCTGAGATAGTAAATAGTCGTGGTGTTGTCCATCTGGACCTGAACCACCTGACCCAGTACAAACGGAGCGAAGACGGTGAGGGCTAACCATACTGCTCGAAGCTCCAGCAGGTTGATGTGGCATCAGGACTCCTTAGGGGACCAGAGGCCGTGGGCACTCCAACCCATCAAAGAGGTGTCGGTCGTAAGGATGACCGTCGGCTCGGGGCAGACAAACGGGATACCCTCCTGCAGATGAACTGGGACGAGCCACCACTGCAGGCCATCCCACATCTTCTGGGTCACAGTTACTGGCTGCTCCAGAGGACCGGAGCACTGAGACCACTGGCGGGCCAGCCCTCATTGCAGGGGGTGCATATGCCAGCGAGCCCAATGGACCACGCTGGTGCAAGCCGCCACGAGACCCAGAAGGTGCAGGAAGTCCTGGGCAGGGTGCAATTGCCCAACCTGAAATGACTGGGCAAAGGAGGAAAGGACCTTGGCCCTGTCCGCCGGCAGCTGGCCTCTGGCTCGAAGGGAGTCGAGCTCTGCCCCGATGAATTGAATCACCTGTGATGGCACGAGTTCTGATTTGGCCTCGTTGATCAGGAGGCCAAGCTGGGAGCAGACCTGGAGGGCCAGATCTCTGAACAGTCCACCTCCAACCTGCAGGGGGCTGCTATCAGCCAGTCATCCAGATAAGGGTACACCCGGACCCCTTGGCGCTGCAGGAATGCTGTCACCACTGCCATGCATTTGGCGAAGACCCTAGGGGCTGGAGAGAGACCGAAGGGCACGGCCTGGAACTCGTAAAGGGATCCCGCCACTCTGGGAGGAATCGCCGATGAGACAGATGGATTGGGATGTGAAAGAATGCATCCTGGAGATCCAGAGGACAAAACCACATGCCTAGTTCCAGGGATGGTATGATCTGAGTCAGAATGGCCATCCTGAAGGTGCACGGCCTTAGGAACTTGTTCAGGTCGTGCAGATCGAGAATGGGGCGCCGTCCGTTTTGGGACCAGGAAGTACCTGGACACAAACCCTGGGCATGGAGGAGGATCTGCCACCTTGCTGACCACCCCCTTTTGGAGGAGCAGAGCTATGTCGGCTCGACGGGCTGACAGAGAGGCTGTGGAACAAGTAGCCCCCTGAGGGGCGCTGGCTTGGAAAAGAGGGGTCTGCTCAAATTCCAGAGGCAGACTCCTGCCGACCACTTCCAACACCTAACGGTCCATGGTTATAGCGGATCAGGCGGAAAGGAAGTGGCTGAGCCGGCTCCCCACGGGGGGACCCAGGGGAAGAGTGATGAGGTTGGGGGCGGCACCCCTCAACCTGTCACTGGGCAGGCTTGGAGGAAGGGCCGGCTGAGGGGCCGCCTGGACATTTCCCTCCAGGCTTCCTGTTGGAGGAAGCAGCAGGCTTGGCCTTGGGGAGCCAAGCGTGAGCCTGCTGGTCCCGTTGCTGGTGCTGCTAGGTCGGGCGTGCCATAGGAGTGGAAGAGCGAAAGGGCTCATGCTGTTGCTGGTGGCCTTTGTCCTTCTGGGCAGACGTGACAGAGTCCAAGGTGGCATTGGACTTCTCAATCCGCTGGAAGTGGCCCTCCATCCCGGGCCTGAACAAGTTGGTGCCCAAGAAGGGGACGTCTGCCAGCTTGTGCTGGGTATCTGCTGTGAAGGTTGAGATCTGCAGCCAAGCTCTGCGGTGCATTGCTACTGCGGCTGCTACTGACCAGGCACAAGTCTCTCTGATGTCCAGAGCAGTCTGGAGCTGTTGCTTGGCCACCGCCCTTCCCTGATCCCGCACCTGCTTGACCGTCATTTGAA
Source organism: Neoceratodus forsteri (assembly GCA_016271365.2). Lineage (NCBI taxonomy): Eukaryota > Metazoa > Chordata > Ceratodontiformes > Ceratodontidae > Neoceratodus > Neoceratodus forsteri. The sequence continues at coordinate 1,053,167,767 of CM028129.1, forward strand.
GGTCAGCCAGGAGATGAGGAAGCACCTCATCCAGGCAGCCCAAAAGGGCGTGTGAAAAGTGTGCCATCAGTAGAGCCGAGCTAGCCTGTTGAAGGCCTAGGAAGGCGGTAGCATAAACTTTGCGCCCGGGGGTAGTCCAGCTTTTTGGACTCCTTGTCCAGGGATTCTCTATGTCCCTGGCCTTTCCAGAGCGCCAGAAAACACTATCGGTCACCAGCCCTTCAGTCGAGGGGTGCTCCGAAAAACTGGAGAGGAAACCGGTCAGAACAGTGTACTTGCGGGCCATCCTGGCCGAAGGTGCAGGACAGGAGGCAGGCCGCTGCCATAACTCCAAGGCCGGACCAACAATGGCCTCGGCCACAGGAAAGGCCTCCGTTGGGGAATCCCCTCAGTCCAAAATCTCCGTGAGGGGGATATTTGGCCTGTTTCTGCACGGGTTCGAGCTGCATCCCAGGAGATTCTGAGATGAGCCGAAGAATACTGAGGAACAAGGATGGGCTCTTGTCCACCGACAGATCCCCCAGTGGATTCCAGGTCAAGGGGCCTGGAATACAGAGAGGAGTCTTCGGACTCCAAGGAGTCCACAAACAGCTGCCGACTGCCTGAGCCACCCTCCAATCGCTGGGGCCGATCGGGGGTGACAGACAACCTGCGGGGCAAGCCCTGTCCTGACTGAGAATCCTTGGTCGGGGCCCCAGTCTTCGGCTGAGGAGGCGGCAGTTCCACCACAATGAGTGGAGCAGACGGTTTCGGCCGAGTAATCAGCGCCTGAGTTGGCTCCTCGACCAAGGAACTGAGGGCAGGAGATCGCTTCAGCCACTCGGGCAACAGCCACTTAACTGCCGGCGAAGGCGACGGAGTCGGCTTGTTGCTGGCTAATAAAAGCTGCTGCCACATGATATCCTCATAGCGCCGGAGCCTCTTCTCCGAGGAGGATGAGCAGTGACGCCGCTTTCCGTGATGTCAGGACCGAGACAGCCGACGTGGCGGGACTTGCCTGACACAGAAGAGGACCGAAACCTTCGGGGTCGCCGACGGTGGGTTGAAGAAGGGGCAGAGGAGACCTGCACATCCTCTGGTTCGGGGTCCTTGACCGGGGACCTCGGCTCGGGAGGCCGAGGCAAATCCTCGGTAGGAACCGGGGAAACTGGTGAAGGAGGGATGTCGGCCTCTCCAGTCAACAGTCCGTCCAACGGGTCGAGGAAGATCTCGACCACACTGACGGGAGTCTCGGTCAGCTGGCTTGATGGGGACAGCAAGAAGCCAGCGGCCTTGGCCGCAACTTTGACCGAAGTCGATAGAGGACGGTCCGGGGAGCAAGATCTCTTCCGCTCCCATGAACGTCGACAGTGGGACTTACCTTTCAGGTCCTTCTTCTTTGACCGAGAGAAGTGAGTCCCTAAAGGCCCCTCTCCCTTGGTGGAGAGGGACTGACAAAGCTCCCGAAAGGAAGCAGTGTAGGAGGAACCCAAGGAGAGCGGGATAAACGTGGACGCTGAGGATGATGAAGCCGCGGCCTGGGCTGCCTCCTCCTCGAGGGCGATTAATTGATCCAGCTGCTCCACGGAGCCCGCCACCGCAGACACCGCCCAACGGGCCTCCTTTGACTTCACCGGAGGAAACCGTTTCTCTGGTCGCCCCAGATGGAGTCAGGCAGCATGGTCTTCGAGAACCGATGGCAGAAAGGACTTGCACAGATCGCAAGCCTGCGGATCATGGCCAAGACCAAGGCAGTAGATGCATGTGGCATACGGGTCGGTTTGAGACATCTTCTGCCCGCAAGGGCACCGCCGGGAGTGGATTTCGAATCCATTGCAGCCGCGAGGGAAAGTGAAGACTGAAGTTGTGTAAACTTCAAGACAATTTTCGGTAAAACCGAAGGTTTAGGATCCAAGCCTAGAAACGCAAGAGCGCTAAGGAGGGAACCTGAGCTGCCAAGCGGTAAGGAAGATCTGGAGTCATGGGGCGGAGCCGAGGGTTTTACCACCCGGGTGAGTGGGAGGAGACAGCCTGAAGACTTGCCGGCACATTTTAAGACAGCAAGGTACCTGCCAAGAAGTGTGGACTGAACAACATATCCACATCCCTAGAAATTCACCTTTTATTTATTTATTTAAAGCTTGTGACCAGGAGAGGCACACTGAGCTGAGGCTAATTTCCACATGCGACCTGGAGGAGAGGGAAAAGAGGGTGTGCAAAAGATAGTGGGGTAACAATTTAAATATAACATACAGGCATAATAAATATGTAATGAAAATCAAATGTGCATTGAGATTGCAATTATAGTAATATGGAGTAGGGCAAGAAGGGAGATAGGGATATGGAAAAAGCAACAAAACAGGTGAGTGAAATTTTAAGGAGCAGTTCCATGAGTTACAGGGAGGAGGAGGAGGAGGGACAGGGGAAAGGGCTGTTCACTTACTTGCAGACACTGTAATGCCTGCAACTTCTGAAGCCTGGTTTAAGAGATAAATGAGCAGTATTGGGGTTAACAAAATGACTATTTGCCAACTAATCCCTTATGTTCCTTCCTCTGATGCAGATAATCCTTAGGGCACTGCTTACGAGAGGGCCTATTTCAGGATCTCTGTGTAGGATTTTCCATCTCTCCCTTACGGTTTTTTGTAATGTCATAGCCTGGTGGTTAAAATACAGTACTGCCATAATTTTACCGAAGTCTTTGTTCTCAACAGAGTATCTCTCCCTGTTCTTTTTTTGAGATGCCTTTTGGACCACCTCAGCTGAGTAGCCTCTCTCCCAGAATCTGGCCAAGAGCACCCCGGCTTCTCTCTCTTATAAGTCTCCTTCTCAACTGAATTTCTCTTAATTCTCAAAAACTGGCCATACAGAATGCTGTCAACCAAATTCTGGTGGTGAGAGTGCTCCGTCTTCAAAAGTGTGTGTTCCCAAGAATTTGTTTTCTATAGGGCAAACATAGATATCACTGCATTATCCATTGTTTTATTCCCAAGTTTAATGTCCAAATACTCCATCTCTACCAGATTAGCATTATAAGTACATTTCAGGTTGTAGATATTATTGTTTAACCATGCCAGAAGTGTGGGAATTCCTGCTAACCCCCAACCCAGACATATATCACTTTGTTGATAAAACAATACCAAGGTGGGAGTTGGCAGCACTGAACACTACCTTCTGTTCCCAGCTTCACAAGAAAAGGCTGGCTTATTGGGGGAGATGCCACCACTGCCGCCGTCCTAACTTTTAGACAGTATTTTTTGTTGAAATGGAAAAAGTTGAGATGCGAGACGAAGGTGAGAAGCTCAAGAATGAAAGACTGATGTGCAACCCAGCAACAGTCATCGATCTGTAATGCCTCTTTCACCATCTGGATGTCCTGTGAGTGCTCTATCCAAGTGTAAAGACTGACAAGATCAATAGCCAGCAAAACTTTGGTTCCCAAGCCATCACTCAGCCAGCAAAAAGTGCAGTTACGTAAGAACTTGCGTAACAGCAGATCGTCTAGAGAATCTCTTTCATCAGGCCACACCTACGGAACTACAGCCACCAGACATCAGGACCACACGGAAACTTTTTTTTTGCTAGTAGTCTACTAAAGGCTGCCTACACTATATAAACGTGTGCGGCCCTGTGCCCTCCTCAGTTCCCCACCAGAGATCATACCTAGAGGGCCTCCTCCTGGGGATCTGAGGGAGAGCTGAAGGGTCCCGCTACCAGTGTAGAAAGTAGAAGATATACCATCCTGGAAAGAGAGACAGGAGCAATGAAGCTCGGAGTCTGAGGGGGAGGAGGGTGGGATGGCATGGCCTGATAAAAGAGATTCTCTCGTGTTGCAGTAAGTTCTTATGTAACTGTACTATCTTCTGTGCGGATATCTCTTTCGTCCAGGGGTATAGCCAGGGATTTCAGATCTGCACACCATGTGGACTCACTGCTACATCCCCACCTTGTTAGGGTGGCCTCCCCCCCCCCCCCATGTAGCCAGACAATATGCAAACGTACACCAGGACCATGTTTGTTGCTTCATTTGGCACAACAGATACAACTTTTGTATCTCATGACAGTGGTTGTTGCCACGCATGGGTAAATACAACTGTCATGCATTGTTCCCTATGATACCCATATACCAGCCCAGAGCCTGTAAGGTTGTATTGTCCTTGGGATGCAAGGAAAGTATTAGTGACCAGTCCTTCTAGTTTCGACTCCTATGAATAACATTACAGAAGGGTTCAGTATTTTCTTTGTTAGGTTTCATGGGAAAAGGTAGCAGTTCGCAGCCTATTTGCTACCCCCCCCCTATATAATATTGCACACCATAGAGTGCTTGGAGTATGCCTGCCTACACCCATGCTTTCATCATGCCACGCCTATGAAATGAGTCCCAAGCACTTCTGACAGACCGTCTGTGTGGCTGGAGGCTATAGGCCTAAGAAAGGAGGCACTGAAGCACAGCCAAGCCGAAGCCTGCCAGTCTTCTAGAGGCAATGTCCAGACTGTAGTGTTTAGTGAAAGTGTGGACAGTACTCCAGGTTGCAGATGCACAAGTTTCTATGAGTGACATTCCTGATACCAGCAACAGAAGTGCCCATGCCTGTGGCTGAATGGTCATGCACAGTCCCAGGAAGTTCATTACTGTACTTCTTGCAACAAAACGTAGTACAGTGGTGGATGGTTTGATTCAGGGAAAACTGACACCACCTCTGGCAAAAAACTTATGGGTTGATACGCAAAGGCATCCTGCCTTTATGGAAAATCAAATAAGGAGGCTCACACATAAGAGCCTGAAGCTCAGAGATCCTACGAGCAGAAGTGACAGCAACTATAAATACCGCTTTCTGTGATAGAAAGCATAGCTTGCAAGTCGTGGCTGACTCAAAAGGAGCCAAAGTAAGTTTCTCTAGAACAAAATTCAAGTCCCAAGCTGGGACTGCATTGCAAACAGGAGGCTTCAGGTGAAGAATGCCTCTTAGAAACTTATGTGCCACCTCCCACTGTTCTACCGTATGGGCCATCAATAGGCACACGGAAAGCTGAAATGGCAGTCAGGTGCACCTTAAGGGAGAAGTATTGCAGTCCAGCATCTGAAAGGGATAGCAAGTACTCCAGAAGCTGATTCACTGGACAAGTAAAGGGTTCCAAGTGATGGGAAGCAGCATATAGAGCAAATCACTTCCACTTCATGGAATAAGTGGCCCTATTAGAGGGTTTTCCAGCAGCCACCAGGGCATCTGCCACCTTTGCAGATACTCTGAATCTAGTCATGGCTATATCCTCAGGAGCCATGCATGCAGATGAAGAGGCCTGAGGTCCGGATGGACCAGGATGCCACGCTCCTGCACTAGCAAGCCTTTGCTCAGGGGTAGGGGTACTGGAGGTTCCACAGCCAACTGCTGCAGTAAGGGAACCCAGATCTGACAAGGCCAGAAGGGGGCAATGATGATCAGAGTCACCCCTTCCATCTGCAGCTTAATCAGCACCCTCTGAATCAGAGGGAAGGGAGAAAAAGCGTAGAGGAACCTCCCTTTCCAAGAGAGGGACAACACGTCTCACAAAAAAACTCCAGACCCTAGAGCAAGTGAGCAGAAACACGGCAGTTTTGTGTTGTGAGGGGATACAAAAAGGTCCAGCTCTGGATGACCCCTCCTGTCGAACAGGTCTTCTGCAGCCAAGGTCAGCAGCTCCCACTTATGCATCCAAGACTGTGACCGACTTAGCCTGTCTGTCAGGACCTTCTGGACACCTGGAACATAGATGGACGATAGTTCTAGACCGTGTTCTAGAGCCCAGTACCAGCGCTCATTACTTCCCTGACACAGAGGATTCATATGGGTCCCCCCTTGTTTGTTGATGTAGTGAATTACACTGATGATGTCCATCTGCACTAGCAGATGGCCCGGGGACAGATGGGTCTGGAACACTTGTAAAGCGCACAGAACAGCTCTCATCTCTAGGACGTTGACATGGAGGGCAGCTGACTCTGAACCACGTCCCTTGAGTCTGGTGAGGCTCCAGATAAGCCCCCCAGCCCAACCAGGAAGCATCTGTGGTGAGAATATGCTGAGGGGAAGGAATGAGGAACGGAACCCCCTTTCAACAGGTTGCTGGGTTCCATACACCACAACAGCCTCTTTTTGACTAAGGAGGAAACCAGAACCTGCTGTTCTAGGTTGCTGGTGCACTGGTCCCAACGGACCCTCAGTGTCCACTGGGGAATCCACATGTGCAGCCTGGACAAAGGTACCGTGACACTGGCTGCAACCATAAGGCACAAGAGCCGCAGAATGGTTCTGACCGTGACATATCTGCTGTTGTAGAGCAGCTGGGCTTGAGCCATCAGGCAGTCTGCCCTGTCCCACAGGAGGAACACAAAGCCCTGAGCTGTGTCCAGAGTGACGTAGACAGCCAGTTCCGAGTGCTGTATTATATTTTTTTAATATAAAATGTATTAATGTCTCTGCTGAAAATTCTAATGCTCTAGGAATGACCTCTCTCATCCCCCCACTCCAGATTTTAGCTGACAGATGCAGGCCAACAGAACTGCTGACAGCACTGTATCACACACACACAGTCTTTTTAAAGACAATGTGTTACAGGAAGACTTTTATTAAGGATCCTGTTTCTCTAAGCTAATTACAGAGTTAAGTTAATTTTGTTAAAAGAGAAATCATAAACTAGGTTTATGACGTTAAGATGAGGGAAGCTAGGATGTTACACAGAGGTGTAAGGTTGTAAATGACCCTATGAAGCCTGTGTGAAGAGGGTGCAGCATGAGATCAAAAGAGGTGTCATTGAAACTTGAGTTATGCTAAGGTTGCAGAATTAATACATCCTGTATAGCTGTATAGTATAGATTGATAAAATTACATCCTGTGGTTGTATAAAAAATATATTTTTGTTAGACATTTGACCAGAGGAGGGGCTGGATGACTTCATCCAAAAGGGGTTGGCCAATACTGCTTGAAAAGATTATTCTCTATCACTACAGATTTGCATTTGTATCGGACACTGACTAAGGAAACATCTGAGCACTGAAAACAGGTATTTAGAAAGCTAGACAAAATCTAAATATAGTTGTAAGAATTGCACTGTTTTAAACCTTGTTTTGTTTAAAGATATGTGTATGTCTTTGTTATAAGAGTTCTGTATTGTATGTTTGACATATTATACATTTTAGTAAAAAACTCTAATTTTAGGGCAAACCTGGTCTGTCTTTGAATTGCTTTCTTTTGCTAAGAAATATTTATAGTTCAGCAGACATAAGCTTGTATGGTGGTACCAAACTAAAAACAGAAGCATTTTAAATATGAGGTCTTTATTAAGGGTTCATCTCTGAATACCTGGTTAGGTGCCCGTAATCAAAGATATCTGGCCCCCCGAAGACAGATATATCTGAGCATGTGCACTGGGTATGCTAACAAGAGGTTACAGTTTGAATCCCTCCAGAACTGAGACCAAAGGTTGATCCGCGCTCACAGAAACAGACAAGAGGGTTACCTTTTTTGTTACACTGTTCACAAGAATGCGCTCAGAGGTTGGCATTTTGGGAGTAGAGGGCCTGACCTGCTGAGTGAATCTGTGACATCCAGTACTGCCCCAATGTACTGGAGGCGCTGACAAGGGGTCAAGACTGATTTGGGCAGATTGATTGCGATTCCCAAGGCATGGGACTGCCTGGTATGCTCCAGGGTCAAAAGCAGCTGCTCACTGAACTGTGCTTTGAGCAACCAGTTATCCAGGTAAAGGAAGACATACAAGTCCTTCTCTCCTGAGAGCGCTGCTACCACCGCCAAATATTTGGTAAAGGCCCATGACGCATAAGGTAAGCCAAAGGGCAATGCACAGAACTGGTAGTGCTCCCCCTTGAACTGGAACGAAGGTACAGTCTGTGGGGATCACACACCTTGGAATGCAGGTATGCATCCTGCATGCCGAGGGAGCAGATCCAGTCTCCCCAGTGTAGCAGTGGCAGGAGGCCATGTACTATCACCATCCTGAACTTCTTGCACTGCATAAAGGAATTCAGGTTCCACAGATCTAGGATGGCAACAAATCCCCTGTGGATTTGGGGACCAGAAAGAAATGGGAATAAAACCCCCTGTTCCTCTGATCTGTGGGGACAGGTTCTATGACCCTTTTTTTTTAGCAGCAGTGTGCAGATTTCCCCAGCAGCATTGGTATGTAGTCTGGAGGATAGGTGGAATGAACTGGAGATTGATCTGGAGACCACTCCAGAAGTTCAAGAGTGTGGCCTTGTTCTGTGAGCTACTAGACCCATACATCTGTGATGATCTCCCTCCACCTGTGTAGGTGGAAAGAGAAACACACACACACACACCAAAGTGCCAGCAGATAAAGGCTATTTGGTCTATTGAGTCTGCTCAATTTTGCAGCTAGCACCCCTACTCTGCAGCTGCCCCTCTGACCCTACCTTTTGCCCTATCCCAGCCCCTCTAGAAGCATCCCACTGTTTTACAGGCCACGACCTCTGCCGGTAGTGCGTTCCACTCTGCTACCAACCTTTCAGTAAAGAAATGCCTCCTCATCTCCCTCCTTAACCTTCTACCCTCCAATCTCATGTCATGACCCCAAGTGTCTCTCCCACCCTCCCCTTGAACGGTCCCTCCGTGCCTGTCCTGTTTATTCCTCTCATGTACTTAAAGGTCTCAATCATATCCCCCATCCCTCCTCTCTTCCAGAGAGTACTTGTTCAACTCCCTCCATCTAACCTCATATGGTAACTCCCCCAGACACATGATCATCTTTACTGCTCTGTGCTGCACCCCTTCCAGCAATCTAATGTCCTTCTTTAGGTAAGGGTGCCAAAACTGAACGCAGTACTCCAGGTGGGGTCTGACCAGCGATCTGTATAACAGCAGACTCACCTCCCTCCTCCTAGAGGTTATACCCCTTGCAATACAACCCAGCATCTTGTTGGCGACTGCTGCTGATTTCTTACGCTGTGCTGAGTTGTTCATTGCTCCTGTAATGAGCACCCCCAGATCTTTCTCCTCCTCAGTCACAGCTAGCTGCACCCCCCCCAGAGGACAGCTCCTCTTCAGATTCTTTGCCCCGAAATGCAGCACCTTGTATTTTATTGCGTTGAAACCAAGTTGCCAGGTGTCAGACCATGTCTCCAGCCTTGTTAGATCTTCCTGCAATCCCTGCCACCCCCCTTGGTCATCCACCACTGTTCCCATCTTGGTGTCATCCGTAAATAGACTGATCTTGCTATTTACGCATACCGAGATGTCTGCACTGGCCTTGGGGATGATAATTCACTTCCCACCGCCACCCTCTGCTGCCGTCCCTGAAGCCAGTTTTCCACTCAACCCACCAATTTTGCCCCTGCCCCTGTACCCCTTAGCTTACATGCTAGTCTCCCATGTGGCACCAAGTCAAATGCCTTACTGAAGTCCAGGTACAGGACATCCACCGCATGCCCTTTGTCCATCTCCCTAGTCACCCAGTCATAGCAGTCCACTAGGTTGGTAGGGCAGGATCTGCCCTTGACAAAGCCATGCTGCCGATTGTCTTTTACCCACTGACCTCCGGCAGGGTCACCAGCCTCTCCTTTGGGATTGTTTCCATCAGTTTTCCCACTATGTACGTGAGACTCACTAGTCTATAGTTCCCTGGTTCATCTTTGGGACCACTCTTATGGAGTGGAACCACGTGAGCCATCCTATAATCCTGCGGTACACACCCCGAGTCCAGAGTGGCATTAAATACGTCTGCCAATGGGCCTGCTAGGACCTCTGTCAACTCCTTCAGTAACCTGGGGCGTATCCTATCCAGTCCCAGTGTCTTGTCCACCCTCAGTGCCCTCAAACCCTCCAGGACTCTTACCTTCTGTGATTTCCCCATCCGTCACCCCCTCCACCTCTGATCCTATCCTCCCCCAACCTCAGGTACCCCTTCTTTTAGTAAAAACTGAGCAGAAATAGTCGATAAGTGCTTCTCCCTTTTTCCACCCATTCCCCCTCCTCCTTAATCCTTACTATTTGCTCCTTACAACCCCTTTTCTCCCTGATGTACTTGAAGAAAAAATTACTTGCCATAGTAATCTTCTTTCTTTCCCATGATACTCAGATATTCATAACTTTATACAGTAAGCCTTCTAAGCAGAACTGCCCGGAAAGATGGAACATATGCAAATGATGCAATCTTTTGCATTAGCCACTTTTCAGATGCTGCATTCTACTAACTTCCTTTGCTCTAAACCCCTCAGATTTCCTAGAAGCCTGGAAAACCAGGCTCATGAGGACTAAGTGTAACAATGATAACAATATTGAACATAATAATAATAATAATTATAGTAGGAACTCCTTTAACACCCAGAAAAGGCCTCCCAACAGGAGGGCATAGCATATGAAAGAATGCCCCTGAATGTCAGAATCACCTGACAAGGGGGAATAACAATAGTGAACACAATCACAACATATGTGCTAGACACAGCATTTATACCCAAGAGCACAGCATACAGGAGTGCAGAGGCTAAAAAGTTCTGGAAGAGGAGGCAGGGTGGGAAGTTATAAATACCTGAGTATCACTGGGATACTCAGGTAATTCATAACTTTATGCAGACTACAATGCAGTACCACTGGAGGTGGGCACAGAACTTTATTTTGGAAACAGACTCTGCAGGACTGCTGTGCCAAACCTAGCATCACCCCTGGATTGAACTTTCAGGTTACAGTGCTTCGTAAAGGTGTGTACTGTTCTTAGGTAGCTGCTTTACAGATGTCCACCATAGGAACATCCCCCACAGCTGCTATGGTGGGAGCTGTGCCCCCTGTAGAATGGGCCCTCAACCCTGTTGAGGACTCCTTTTCAGCCTTAGAGTAACAGAAAAAACAGGATACTATCCAGCAAAAAATGGACCTTTTGATGCTGGGTTACCCTTTCCCACATTTCATATGTCAGGAACAGCTGTTTCCTGTCCTGCCTATGGACTGTAGTGGCTGTCAAGTAATAGCTAAGAGCTCTTTGACGTCCAAACTATGAAGACTCCTTTCACTTGAACCAAAGTGTTCAGTGAAAAGACAGGTAAGGTAATGGTTTGGCTCAAATCTAAATTAAAACCCATTTTAGGAAGAAACTTCCTGTTTGTTTTCAGAACCACTTTATCTCTCCGGAATGAAATGTAGTCATGTTCAATGCAGTGAGACTAGAGCTCACCAATTTCTTTGACAGAAGTCATTACCATAAGGAAAAAGCAATTTTCATGTGACATATCTCAAATAAACCGAAAACATAGGCTCAGAAGGGGAACCCATGAGCCTAAACTTACACACATTTAGGTACCATGCTGGCATCAGTTCCCTGTGAGGGTGCGTGCAAATGGGATAGGCCTTTAAAGAACCTCTTGAAGACAGTGTCTGAGGCCAGAGAAACAGAGAAACATTCTGTCCACTGAAATATAAGTAAATGCTTTTAAGGTACTGGACTGTAAGTCCAGTAATTGCAATAGATAAGATAGTCCAGCACAGCTGGGACACCAGCCTGTACTGTTACTGGTGAAGCCCTTAAAGAGTCTTTTGAAAATAGGATCTGGAGCAACTTGAAAGATTTTGTCTAGCTGATATGCAGGCTGATGCTACAGCTTGGTGGACCTTAACGGTGCTGGCCTGCAAGTTCAATGAATGTAAATAGGAAAATAATCAAGCACAGCTGGGACCCGAGCACGTGTTGGTACCAGTTCCTAGTTGAATACCAAACAGAAAAGCACTTTTCCATTTGAAGCATAGATTTTCTTAATAGAGGGCTTCCTGTAACCATTTAAAGCAGCAGTACTACGAAATCAGGAATTGATCTATCAAAATTCTGTTTTTTGGCTGTAAGCATGTGGCCAAAGTTCCAATTTCCATACCTATAAATGTTTTTTTCCAGTAATTTTTAGTTTTTTAGATATTTGCAATTTATTTGAATGGTTGTAGCGCTACAACAAATATGGCGGATGACTAATTTTCCATGTGCTTTTTCTACAGGTCACATCACGTCTTTTGACAACAGCAGAGGGACCCCTTTGCTGACCATTCCTGATGCCCCTGCAAGTCATTCATATGTGTAGTTGGCAGCAGAGAGAGTTCCAGTGCAACATGCTTACTGGCAGAAATGTAAACAAAAGCAGAGAATAACTGAACAAATTACTCAGCGATAGTACAATGCCGGCGAGAAAGAGTACCCGGTATATGATTAGCAGGGCACAGGGAATAAACTGTCAAAAAAGCGATTTTTTTTTCGTAGTACTGCTGCTTTAAAATACCCAAGACATTTTCACAAAAATACAAACCTACATATTGTAGGCCCTCAACAGCCATGCCTCGAGCCTGAGTTTTGGGTACAGGAGCCTCCCTTGGTTGGAGGTTAGCAGATTGTGCCTCCGAGGAAAGTGTATTGGTTCAGACCCGGACATGGAGAGTAACAGAGTATACCATGGCTGCCTGGCCCAGTCTGGTGCTATCAAGAGCACTGATGCTGACTGGCACCTGAGCTTAAGAAATACTCTGTACACCAGAGGGAAGGAGGAAGAGCATGTAGGTGCTTCCCTGACTAATCCAGAGCCAGAGCATCCAGGAGCATTGTTCCTATATCCGGTGGTCAGCCATAGTACAATGATAGGTGGTGGTTCTGGTGGGACACAAACAAGTCTACCTATGGGGTGCCCCACCTCCTAAAGATTACTTGCACCACCTGACTGTCCAAATCCCATTCGTGATGGGAGTAGCTGATTTGAGTCAGGGTATCTGCCAAGGTATTGTCCTTACCTGGCAGATGAATAACCTGCAGTGGAACCCCCATGGAGCATCCTAGACTGACTTCATATTATCATGAGTCCTGTGCAGGGAGGGCTTGACCTTATCCATCCCTGCCTGTTTGTGACATACATTGTGGTGGTATTGTCTGTTCTGACCTGTACCACCTTCCCTGTACTAGTTGTGCCAAAACCTTTAGTGCCAGTAACACTAATCTTAGCTCCAGCAGGTTGGTGTGCAGAAGTGACTCTGCGCTGGGATGGTGTGATCCCCCAGATGTGTGCCCCACACTAGTAGAGATGCATCTGTTGACCAAACAACTGATGGAGATTCTTGCTGAAAAAAGGGACCCCTTTCCTGAAGTTGGTTTCTTCTTTCCACGCTTGAGTGACCTGTAACAATGTTTTTTGTTACCAGAATTAGTTTTGAGAGAGGGGCCTTTCTCCCAGTGAACCCAGAGGTGAAACTGAATGTCCCTCATCTATAATAACCTGGATTCCAGGACTATGCCAGTGGCAGGTGTCATGTGGCCAGGAGCTGAAGAAACTGTTTTTTAGTTTTTAGTTTGTTCAGGCTGAATGAGCCCACTATTAGTGGAATACATCTTGCACTGCTGAGAGGCAGGTAGGCCCTGCCTTGCAAGGTATCTAGCTCTGCTCCTATGAATCATAGTTCCTAAGCAGGCCAAAGGACAGCACTTCTTTAGATTTATCAGGAACCCCAGTGACTCTAGGAGCTGCTGGGTGAGTTGCAGATGCTCCCACTTGCTGGGTTGATTTTTCAACCCCCAGCCAGTCATCTAGGTATGGGAAAACTGTGACACACTGTCTTTGAAGGTGTGCCACAACCCCTGCCCAGCACTTTGTGTACACTCTTGGGGAGTGACCTGATAGGAGTATGGACCTGAGGTACTTTCTGTGAAAACTCCCTTATGGGGATGTGGAAATAATCACCTTTTAAGTCCAGTGATGCCAACCATTTCCTTGTCTGGACTGTAAGCAGAATCAGCGACAAAGTTATCATTTTGGACTTTGTCTTGTTAATGTAACCCCCTTGTTACCCGGGGTTACTAGAATCCCAGTAAGACCTAGTGGTAGGCAGGGAAGGCAGCTTCTGAAACTCCAGTTAAATGGGTTTCACACTGTCTCACTCTGTTCTCAGTCACAGCTGAGACTTGAGAGATGACATCACCATAGAACTGTCGCAGCTGCATAAGCCACATTGGAATCTGCAGCTCAGGGAGTGAGTTTAGAACTTTGGGAGTTTTCAAAGCCAGTCTTGAGTTTGTCCTAAAGCAAACAGGAAGGAAGTCATCCTGTTTTACCTTTTAAGTGGTGGAGACCCGTTTCAGGTCTCTGCACCCCCTCCGGGAGTTCTCTGTAGGTCCTAGGGCAATCCCCTTTGCCCACTATGGAAGGAAGCTGCCTGGTTTTTGTCAGTCTGTTCTTGTATAACAGCAAAGAAAGTGTTACTTCGCCTGTGGGGCACCTGCAACGAAAGGCTGAGTGTTTGGCTCCATTTGAAGGGGAAAACAAATTGTTTTCTTCAGTTGGGAATGGATGTGGACTGCTATTTAGGAGGACTATGTTACGAGGACAAACAAATAGAGCAGTCAAAAAAGTCTAACATTTTAATGGATTTCAAGTAATGCTGTAGAGGGGGTGCTTCAGGTCATCCACCGTTTAATCTACATTTTCACAGTTTGAAGTTTATGTTTGTCCAGAGAAATGGCCGGGTATGGGCTGTGGGAGCTGGAGATGGGAACACCCCCTATCTTTAGTGACCAGGTCCAACTCTATGGATTTCTTCTGTGATTTGCTACTTGCCTCATGCACCTGGCCAGTGATGAGGTGGGTACCCAGACGTGGGTCGCAACTTGAAAATCTCTCTAGGAGTCACAGACTCTATGTGGTGTGGGGAGCCACAGGATGGGAAATATTCTCCTTGTTTGATGGGAGTTCATGGAAGTAAGAAAACAAATCTCTCTAGGAGTCGCAGACTCTAAGTGGTGTGGGAAGCCACAGTTTGAGAAAATATACTCCTTGTGTGATGGGAGTCTCTCCAAGTAAAGTTTGGGTTCATTCTCAAATGGACCGTCAGTCAAGTGGCCGGCAGGGGAGCCGCCAGTCGGGCTGTGTATCCAAAGCGCATGCAAAGTCCGGGCTGAGTGCCTGTGGGTCCAGAGCCAGACAATGTAAAAATGTGTTCATTCTCCAATGGACCGCCTTTAGTCTCTATCTGCATATACAGTGAACGTAGCCCCTTGGTGGACCATACAATGCTTTGTCATGTTTCAGCTAGTTTTGAATAAAGCCACACTGAAAAATCCCAATCCTGGTTCTGGACATTACAGTTATTGCTTCCTGTAGTTGGATTTACTTGGGTGCCCCTGTGCAGAGTAGCCAAACCTAGGTCTCTTGTGCCAGGTAACCTCATCCTCCCCGAACTCAGGTCCCCACCAGGTATTGCTGCCAACACCAACAGCATGCCACCTGTTGTTTTAGTAAAAAGGCAGGGGTGAGGGGTTACATTAAAAATGCCTGTTTAGTACCCTGAAGTCTAAGACAGGCCAGCCCTCCCCATTTTCTTTCTGGTACCTTTTGCTGTACTAGGACAGGCTCCACTGTCTGATAGTAGCATGTTTTTACTTTTTTTTTTTTTTTTTTAACTGCTGGAAAGGATTTGAACTCTGAGACAATCCCTAACTCACTGTGGTGCCTAAAACATCCCTGCTGTCTGTACTGCTGATACTGACGCACAACTCTGGCCTGATAAAAGAAAGGCTTGGTGTGAAATGATCTGTGTCTGCCTCCCCTTCCATATGTTTTAGTGGAGGGGAAGCTTTCTTTTTCAGAATTGCTACTACAGGCGGTTTTGTATACATCCACCTTTGTCATGTAAGCCTTTACCTTTCCTCCAACAGGGAATTATCCTCAACTAGAAAATACATAGCCTTGATTTGGGTATCCTGAACGAGGTTTGTGACTCTCAGCTAGGCAAACCTCCTTTGAGCCACTGTATCTGCCATCCATCTGTGCCAGAAAGGCAGCAGTCATATGACTGGTATTTGACTGCTCCCAAACCCAACTTAACTGTTTCAGACAGACCATCTGACAGGGAAGTCCGAGCCTTGACTGACATAGCAAGGTCAGACTGCCATAGCGACTTCTGGTATTGAGCATCAAAAGCTTGAAAGCCGTGCCATCAATTTTTCTGGAATCCTTGTTAGGAGGATGGGATGCCAGGGGTATTTTTGCCTTGTTACTGGCTGTCACCTGTACTACTCCATGGTGGACAGAGTGGGAGAATAAAAATTCAGCTCCCTCCCTGTCCAGCTTATATTTCTTATCCAGCCTCTTTTCAAGAGGGGAAGACAGAGCCTAGAATTTTGTAGAATCTTTAAAGTATCTTTCCTGAAGAATGTATTCACAGGAAGGAGAAGCTTTTTAGTGGGTTTCAGCCCAATCATTTCTCACCTCTTAATAATAGGAAGACTGAGCAGGGGAGATAGACTGCTTTGCAGGAGTTTGCTGCCGAGAAAAAGACAGCCCTTGCAAGCCTAAAAGTTTTTTTTTTTTTTTTAGCCATTCCAGGCATTTTCCCACATCGTCTCCTTGAAAGTTTTACAATTTCTGCAGGAGCTGTTAGGCTTTATAGCAGGCACAGAAGTCCCCAAATGCTGTCCAGCAGGAGGTTCTGTGTTTGATTTCTTTGAGAGAACCAGGGAGTCAGCCGGTTCAGCAAGTCTCCTAACTACTTGTATACTCATCTCAGGGGTAGCAGTTACAATAATTGTTGTGGTTTCAGCCACAGTAATTTAGGGAGTCTGCTGGTCAGAGCTAGAGGGAATCTTAGGTGGTGATAACTTTTTTTCCTTAGCCTTATCCAAGCATGTTTCAATAGTTTTCTCAGGACATGTAATGCAGATTTCACTCTGCTTGGAAATGTACGTGCCCAGAGAGGCAAACAAAGAACTAAGGGAAGAACTAGTAACACCACTGACTACCCTTTTTAATAAATCATGGGAGGATGGGGTGGTACCTGAGGACTGGAAGAGGGATGATGTGATTCCCCTTCACAAAAGTGGGAGCAAGACAGAAGCAGGAAACTACAGACCTGTAAGTTTGACCTCAGTGGTAGGGAAAATGATGGAATCACTTCTGAAGGAAAGAACTGTTGAGTAGCTAGAGGCCAGTGGGGCACAGGACCCAAGGCAGCATGGATTCACAGTGGGAAGGTCATGTCAGACAAATCTAATTGATTTCTTTGACTGGGTGACCAAAGCAGTAGACCAGGGAGGGGCTGTGGACGTGGCCTACCTAGACTTTAGCCAGGCATTTGACACAGTCCCGCACAAAAGATTAATGAACAAATTAGCCAGCATGGGAGTGGGTCCTAGGGTAGTAGCCTGGGTAAAACACTGGTTGGACAACAGGACACAGCAGGTAATTGTAAATGGAGTCCACAGTGAAGAAAGGAGGGTTACTAGTGGGGTACCGTAAGATTCAGTACTGGGGCTGGTTCTTTTTAATGTTTTTATTATAAGTGACACTGCAGAGGGACTGGAAGGGAAAGTATGTCTCTTTTCAGATGACACAAAGATCTGCAACAGGGTTGATACACAAGGTGGAGTGAAAAGGATGAAAAGGGACTTGGCAAGATTGGAGGAATGGTCAAATGTATGGCAGCTTAGATTCAATGCAAAGAAGTGAAAAGTAATGCACCTGGGGAAACAAAAACCCAGGGGAAGAGTACACGATGGGAGGTGAGATACTGACAACAAAAATGGAAAGGGACATGGGGTTAGTCATATCAGACGACCTAAAGATGGGCCAGCAATGTGAGAAGGCAGTAAGGCTGGGGGGATACTGGGATGCATAGTGAGAGGCATCACCAGTAGATAACAGGAAGTTGTTGGCCCTCTGTACAGACAGATGGTAAGACCACATCTGGAGTACTGTGTACAGTTCTGGAAATCCCACCTCCGCAAAGACATAGACACAGTGGAGGCTGTCCAGAGGAGGGCAACCAAAATGATGCAGGGTCTGCATCAGAAGATATATGAAGAAAGACTAAAGGAACTAAAGATGTATGGCCTCGATGAAAGGAGAGAGAGGGGGGACATGATAGAAAAGTACAGTTACGTAAGAACTTACCGTAACAGTAGATCTTCGAGAACAGCTCTTGCAGCAGGTTACACCATTAGGACTGAAGCCGGCAGGCGTCAGGACCCCACGGAAAAATTCTAGCTAGCTATCTTCAGCGGGGACTGCCCCCGACGCCGGTCCCGCCGACGCCAGGCGTGGTAACATAAAGGCGGTCCCGGGCCCAGATTCTCAGTTCTCCCATTGAGACTTCTCGCCGCAGGCTGACATCAAGATGGAGACCGAGATCCACCATCAGAAGACAAAAGGGAGTAAATCCCTGTGAAAAGATGCTTAGCCATGCCTCCTCCAAGGGAAGGTGGGCGGAAGGTATCCTGCTGCATGAGCTGTTCTCAAGATCTATCATGTTACGGTAAGTTCTTACGTAACTGTACTCATCTACTGGTGACACAGCTCTTGCAGCAGGTTACACCATTAGGACGGATTCCCAAGCAGTAACGCCACAGCAAATTCCGGGAGGAGGAAATAGGAAGCACATTCCAGGTCCTGAACCTAGGACAGGAGACCCTGTACCACCGCCAGGCCGAAACTGGCTCTTCGCTGAGGGGCGATGTCCAGGCTATAATGCCTGATGAAGGTATGCACAGAGCTCCAAGTGGCTGCAGCACATATAGCAGAGGAGGAGACGTTTCTGAGTGCTGCAAAGGAGGTGGCCACACCTCTAGTAGAATGACCCCAGACTGTTCCCGGGAGGGGCTTTTGTTTGATGATATAACAGTATGAAATACACTGGACAAGCCAGCGAGACAAGGACTGCTTGGATACAGATTGGCCCATCATCCTCTCAGAGAAGGAAACGAAAAGTTGTTCAGAACTATGAAAAGGTTTAGTTCTGTTGAGGTAATACCTCAGGCTGCAGTGAACATCCAGGGTGTGAAGCAGAGCCTCTCCTCTATTCGAGTAGTTCGGGAAGTAGACTGGAAGGTCACTGTCCTGATTTAGAGTGAGTGAAGAGACCACCTTAGGCAAAAATTTAGGGTTCGTCCTCAAGGATACTCTGTCCCAGTGGAAAACTAAATAAGGCTCTATGCACATGAGAGCGTGAAGCTCAGAAATTCTTCTCGCTGAAGTAACAGCAACCAAAAATAATGTTTTCCACGACAGAAAACGTAGCTCGCAATCCGCGGTAGGTTCGAAGGGGGGGAGTGTGAGCTGTTCCAGGACATAGAGCAAATCCCATGGAGGTACAGGGTCCCTAATGGGTGGCCTAAGGTGTAACACCCCTCTCAGAAACTCCCGAGAGGCGTCCAATTGTGCCACTGTACGATGACCCACCGGAAGATGGTAGGCAGAAATGGCACAAAGGTGCACCTTAATAGAGGAGTAGGTTAGACCCGAATGAAAGAGGGAGAGCAGGTAGTCCAACACCACTCCCACTGGGCAACCTAAAGGGGAAAAATCGCGTGCTCGCGACCATAAACAAAAACGGCGCCATTTCATGGCGTACGTCGCATGCGTTGCCGGCTTTCTGGCTGCAGAAAGAACCTCTGCAACCTCATAGACTGCGATTTAAGATGGCTATGTCTCTAGAGCCATGCATGCAGGTTCACGAACGTAAGTCCGTGACTAGTGAACCTTTCTCCTGAGACAGGAGATGGGAGCTGAACGGCAACGGAGCGGGGTTCCCGGATAGCTGCATCAGCAAAGGGAACCAGATCTGTCTGGGCCAGAACGGGCCACCAGGATCATGATTGCATGCTCCCTCGCGTAGTTTGAGAAGAACTCTGGATCAACGGAGCGAGAGGAATCTGTCCGACCAGGAGAGGGACAACGCGTCTCACCAGAAAACACCAGGCCCTGGATCTAGCGAGCAAAGATTGGGCAGTTTTGCGTTGGATGGGGATGCGAACAAGTCCAGCTCTGGAGTTCCCCATCGAAGAAACAGATCCTCTGCTACCTCCTGAAGAAGTTCCCACTCGTGGACTCTGGCCTGGAGCGACTCAGACCGCTCTGCAATCGTGTTGTCCACCCCGGAACATGCACAGTGATCAGATTTGCTTCGTGTCGGATTACCCAATCCCACACCTCGTGGCCTCCTGCAAGGGGAAGAGTGCGCGCCTCCTTGTTTGTTGAGGTAATACATCACCGCCGTGTTGTCTGTCTGAAGCAGAAGAGTACACGTGGGATTACTGTGAAAGGCTGCAGGGCATAGAGAACCGCCCCTCATCTCTAGAACGCTGATATGGAGATGAGCTTCCATCGGGTCCACTACTCCTGGGACTTTACTCATCTAGGTGTCTCCACCCGAGGTCGCCTGTGGTGAGGGTTACCTCCGGGGACGGCGCTATGAATGGGACGCCCAAGGAGAGCGACCCTGGGACTAGCCACCACTGCCAGTCTCGAATCACGGTGTTCGTGATCTTGACCGGATGCTGCAAGTGGTCTTGCCTTTGGTCCCAATGCACTTTGAGCATCCACTGAGTTACCCGCATGTGGAGCCTTGCGAAAGGGACGGTAGGAATGGCCACAGCCATGTGTCCGAGCAAGCGAAGGACCGACCTGGCAGGGACAGTCTTGTTCGACGATAACTCCCTGATGAGGGATCTGATGCGTTCCGCTCTGTCATCTGGAAGAAAAGCTCTTCCCTGAACAGTGTCCAGTACTGCCCCTATAAACTGCAGTTTCTGCGACGGTACCAGGAGAGACTTCCCGTAGTTTATTAGGATTCCCAGAGATCGGAACAGGTCCTGGGTGCTCTGGACCGCAAGTAACAACGCCTCTCTGGAGGTGGCCATGAGAAGCCAATCGTCCAGGTACGGGAACACATAATGGCCCTGTCTCCTCAGAGACGCTGCCACGACTGCCATGCACTTGGTGAAGACCTCACTAAACCACGTTACCGCTAGACTGTAAATCAAGGGTCGAGACATGCAAGTCGACGGCAGGAAAGAACTGGGGAATCTGGCGGACCGCCTTTATGTACACACGCCTGACGCCGGGGCGGACTGACGCTGGGAAGGGTCCCCGCTGAAGATAGCTAGCTAGAATTTTTTCCTTGGGGTCCTGACGCCTGCCGGCTTCAGTCCTAATGGTGTAACCTGCTGCAAGAGCTGTGTCTCGAAGTAAGATCTTTCAAATACCTCAAGGGAATCAACAAGGTCCAAGAGGGTAGCATCTTTCAGAAAAAGAGATGTGCAAAAACAAGGGGGCACAATTTGAAGATAGAGGGGGGACGGCTCAGAGGTAATGTGAGGAAGTATTTCTTCACAGAGAGGGTTGTGGATACATGGAACAGCCTTCCTGAGGAGGTCGTAGAGTCAAAAACAGTGGGGGAATTCAAGAATGCATGGGACACACATAAGGCAATTCTAGTGGAGGGTAAGAGGAAGTAGGCTGTTGGTTAACTAGAATCTGCAGCTTATCTGTTAGGTAGGGAAATGGGCAGACTAGGTGAGCCAAGCAGTCCTTATCTGCCATCAAATTCTATGTTTGCCTTAGCAAGATATCACCACTCTCAACACATGATTCAAAACCGGGATCTCCAGTTTTCTTTCTCGTTTTTTCTGACGTTTTCCATATAAAACCGATAAAAGTTGTAACCACTAAAAAAAGTATTTATTTAAATTTTATTTACCATTTGCGGTCGGTTCTGGGACAGATGAGGAACCGATCGGGACCAGAAACCGCAGTAAAATGAACCAAGGCTATCTGTTCAGGAACCGGTATTAGCAGTTCTTAAAACAAGCAAAATTAAATAAAATTAAACATAACTAACAGAGTTTGTTAGTCAGAAAACTCAGATAAATGTAAATAAACCTCGGTTTCCCCTGGTTATACCGAACCGGGAGAAACCGAGAAAACTTACAATTTAAACTCAAACTATGGGTTTACTTAAAATTACAAAAAGTAAAAGGCAGCAAATGAAATGTAAAGAATACTTATATATATTTTATAAGTTTTCTCACGTCAGAACAAGATGATGGGGAGAGGGTCTCCGAGCGTCTAGTCTTGACAGGCAGAGAAAAATTTTAGGGGTTTAGAGCAAAAGCAGTTAGTAGAATGTAGAATTTGAAAAGTGGCTCATGCAAAAGATTCCATAATTTGCACATATTCCATCTCTCCGGGCAGTTCTACTTAGAATGCATACTGCATAAAGTTATGAATTACCTGAGTATTACTGGGGTTATAAGTCTTTTTCCCCCTCTTTAATTCCCTTCGCCAGCCTGAGCTCGCTTGCCGCCTCTGCTGCCCTTACTTCCCTGGTCACCTCCTTTGCTTCCTTCAGGTACTCATCCCTGTTCTCCTGCATCTCCTATAGGCGACTATTTTCCTCTTCACCCTGTCTATACCCTTGCTCATCCAGCTAGGTTTCTTCGCCCTAGCCTTTTTACTTTGAGCCTTGCTGCAGGAATTTGTTGCCTCCACTATCCATAGCTTAATGAGTTCCCACCTCTGTTTTGTGTCCATATTAGGCTGAATTCTGTCCAGGAATCCTTGCACAACTTCATCCATCTTTTTGAAATTAGCCTTTCTAAAGTCTAGCACCTTTATGAAAGGATAGTCCCCTTCCCTCTCCCTGCCCAGCTGCAACCGGAACCATACTGTCCGATGGCCACTCCATGCCAATGGTTCCGCCACCCTCAGATCCCGCACCCACTCTCCGCTGGACAGTACGAGGTCAAGGGTATTCCCTTCTCTAGTTGGTTCGCTGACCAACTGCATCAGGAAGTTATCCTGGAAGGCATTCAGCATTATCTGTTCCCACCTACACTTGGTGGCAGGTGTTCCCCACTCCACTCCAGGAAGGTTGAAGTCACCTACTATCACCACCCCACCCTTCTCACAGTTCCTCTGGATCTATTCTGCCAATACCCTATCTGTCTTTTCTGACTGGGAGGGCGGCCTGTACACCACCCTCAACCATAGTGTCCTATTTTTTGGATCTTGGATTTGCATCCATAGAGCCTCTGTATCTCCCGCCTCCTCCTCCCTCTCTTCCCTAACACATTTTAGCCCCTCTCTCACGTACAGCACTACCCCCTCCTTTCCCCTTATCTCTATCCTTGCAGAATAGTCTGTAACTGGAACTGCCAGGTCCCAGTCATGGTTTTGGGTGGCCCATGTTTCGGTAATGGCTGCCACGTCCACCCCTTCCTCCACCATGAGACCCTGTAGTTCCGCATTTTTATTCCCCAGGCTTCTAGCATTTAAAGATACCACCATCCATCCCCTTTCTCCCCTCCTCCTTCCTCCTCTCCCTTTATGGCCCTCCCTGTATTGTTTGCCCCTCGCCTTTTCTCACTGTTGTGGGGGGTAAGCCCATATGGTTTCCCATCTTGAGGCCACTGATCACCTCGATCCCTTCTTCCACCCCCCTCTCCTAGTTTAAATTCTGTTCAATATACTCCCCAAACATTTGCTTCAGTACTTTCTTCCCCTCTTCGTTTAAGTGCAGTCTATTTAGCATATAGACTGCTGTCCTCCCAGGTCACCCCCCACCCTCCTACCAACCCACACCGTTTTTCCTGACACCAGGTTACTAGCCATTCATTAAACGACCCTTTACCACCACCTCCCGCGGTGCTGGAGGGTGGGGGTCAAGCAAGGAGTCATGCTGAGGTGGCCCTGGATGCCGGGACTGCACCCTCTCCTCTGGGGGCCTTCCCAGAGGTAGAGTAGGGGACAAGCAAGGCTGTTGCTACCCATCGTTTGCCTTGGGGTCTGACCTCGTTTGGGCTTATGGAAGGCCTGACTAAAGGGCACCTTTTGGCTGGATGTGGTATAAGGCGTGAACGGACCATAGAGTCCTACCCGAGGCCTGCAGGTCAGAAAGAATATTCTGCAAATCCACCCTGAAGAGTATGTAGCCTCTGAAGGGGGCACGGAGGATGGACTTGCACATCTGTAGCAAAGCCAGACGCCCTAAGCCAAGAGTGCCATCTCAAGCTGATGCCTGCAACTGCCCTAGCAGAAGCATCAGCAGCATCATGGGCAGACCATAAAAGATGCTTTCAAATGCTGGCTCTAGACTGGAGGGCCTTAAACAGTTTCTGCCTCTGGGGACCCTCTGCAAGAGCCTGACCCACAGCCTTGGCCTTCCTCCAGAGAGCATTCTGAAATCTGACCATGTGGGCAACATAAGTCAAGACCCTGATGGCCAACGTAGCTTAGGCAAAGGTCCTCGTCCCCATGAGGTCCAGCTTTCTGGACTCCTTAAGAGGGGGAAGAGAGCCGAGATGCTTATGTTTCTTGGTTCAGTCATGGCAGCACTTATTACCACAGAATCTGCCTTAGGTCACTCAGTAAAGTATGGTTCCCCTGAGGGTGCCTGGTACAATTTGTCTGACTTTCTAGGCATGGCAGGGATTTATTTAGATTTTGGTAACCGGGTAAACTCACTGAGACCAGAGGTCCCTTTTTCAGGAGCGACCTGGGATTAGTTACAAGTGAGGTAACATACATAGGCAGGAGTAAATAACAGATTACTAAATTTGGACTGTACCAGACAGCCAGATCTTTAAAGGCTGCTATGAGGGGAGAGATAATAAGGGAAGAAGAATCTGTCAACTCCAGGTACTTTGTCAGATTCCTCCTGGTAATATCCTGCTCTTCAGCGTCAAACCCCATCACCGTTTGTAACCGTTTCATGACCGAAATGAAAGAGGGGTCATTGGAGGGAACCTTAGGGTATAGAGGGCAGAGTACTTGCCCCCCAGAAGAGACACTGGAGTCAGAATGTGAGGGGGCTAACTGTCCCATCACCTTTGTCATCATCCTCATCCTCCCAGGGGATGAAGTCAGGATGGCATTTGTCCTCATTGCCAGGGTCTGAGATTGGCACCAACAGCGTCGAGGAATGAGGACAAGTGAGACGTGGCACCGTCAAAGGCATAGGCGTGGGAGTAGGCCCAGTAGGCCGGAGTGTTGTCAGCCCCAAAGGGGGAGGAAGCCAGTGAATGAACTCTCAAAAGGAGAATAGCATGGCTGAGATGTCGAAGAAAAGTGGCGTTGTGATGCCTAACAATGCCAAAAGAGGAGCCTGGGGTCCCAACACTAGCAGTACTGCCTGCGGTGTCAATGGAGTGGGCTGAGGCCCAGGCATTGCCAAGATAACTTGGGACATCGTTGGGGTAGGCTGAGACCCAATGATGACGCAGTAGTCTGAAGCAACAACGGGGAAGGCTGGGTCGATGATGCCAAAAACGGAGGCCAAGGAACAGGCCAAAGACATCGTCAAGGAAGGCGGAAGCCCTGCTAACAATGTTCCAGCACCGGTTGGATCCGAGCCAGCATAGCCTCCATCTGGTGGCCCATGGAGAATATGGGCCAGAAAAGCCGGGGCTGAAAGGTTGGCAGGGGCGAGATGAAGCCCGATGCTGAGGAGCCACTGCCAGTCAAAGTTAGAGTGGGGGGAAGTACTTCCAAAGATGACCCCGAGGAAAATGGGGGTGTGGGAGGCAGAGAGGGCTGTTGCCAAAGTGGACGATGATCCCGGTTTGGCCAATGCCTGAAGCAGTGACCATGAGTGAGCCGGAGAGGACCACTTCTTACCCTGGTCCTTATCCCGGCGAAAGTGCTTCCCAGCCAACGTATCTCTGGCCTTGGAGGAGTGAGAGAATGACCATGGGGCCGGGGAAGTGGAGGAGCTTCAGGCCTGGAGCTCCTTCTCAATTTAGGTGACCTGTTTCAGCAAGAAGCTTTTAAGGGTCTTCAAGTGATAACACTGGGTAGCCTGACTGAATCCATGGCAGACCTCGCAGGCCTGAACGTCGCGGTCTGGGTCTAAGCAGCGGACACAGGCATAGTGTCACTGGACACAGGATTCGAAACTCAAGATACTGCGGGGATACACTTGATCTCAAATTCATCAGCCTTACACTGGAGGAAATACTGTCACCTACTACCAAGATTTTCAACCCTTCGCTTAGCCTCTCACAATTCCCGCAAAGATGGAAATCAGCTATGCTGACCCAGGTGCACAAGAGTAGGAACCAGGCACTGCACCGGAACTATTGCCCCATTTCCATTCTCCCTCCACTTTCAAAAGCCCTGGAGCAAATTGTGTCGAATCAGCTTTTCAATTATTTGGAAAAGTATCAACTGCAATGTGCCCAACAGCACTGCTTCTGACATGGGCACAGTACCATCACAGCGCTTTTGGAATTCACTGGATATATTCATAAATCCCTGGATCAAGGCCTTCTGGTTGGTGCGACATCCACTGACTTAACCAAGGCCTTTGATACTGTGAATCATGCACTTCTAACTGACCAGCTAACCGGCATCGGACTCTCCGTGGACACTACTAAATGGTTCTCTGGCAACCTCAGCAACCATTCTCAACAGGTAAAACTTGGAAATGTCCACTCAGATAGGCGTCCGGTATGTTCAGGAGTCTCACAAGGCTCTATTATGGGGCCACAGCTATTTAGTATTTTCCTTAATAAGCTCCCAGATTCCTGTCATGACCATATCCTCCTATATGTCGACACCATGATATTTACTAGACCTATGGTCACCTGTGCAGCATGGCTTTAGGAAAGGGCACAGCACATCCTCTGCCTTGGTCACTGTCTCATCCTGGATCAGGGTGGCTATGGACCAGGGCAAACTCTCTGGGGCTATCTTTATAGATCTCTCTAAGGCCTTCGATCTTGTTGATCATGCCATGCTCTCCACTTAGCTTAGATCCTATGGTCTATCTCCTGATGTGCTCAGTTGGTTCTCCAACTACCTGCACGGTAGAAAGCAACTTGTTAAATATGGCAAGGAGCTCTCGGGCTCTACTTCTGTAACAATGGATGTCCCCCCAAGGCTCTGTCCTGGGGCCCCTGCTCTTCTCCATGTTTGTAAACAATCTCCCCACTGCCGCTGTTCACTGTAAGCCAATCCTCTATGCAGATGACTTGGTCATACTGACTCACTCCCAGGAGACAGGGGTCATTAATCGCCATCTGAGTGAGGACTTGGGGAACATTTAGACCTGGATCTCATCCCACAAGTTGGTTCTTAATCTAAAAAAAAATCCAGGCCATGCTCTTTGGGTCTCAGGCAAAGATTAAGGCCTCCCCTGCTCCGTTATGCATCTCTGGTACCGACGGTACTCCAATCCCTGTTACTGACAACTTTAAATACCTTGCAGTGACACTGGATCCGCAGCTTGACCTTGGCCACCATATTCAGAATACATGTAAGACTGTCAACTGCAAACTGGGTCTGGCCTACAGAGCTAAAAGCAACCTTACTCGTGCTGCCCGTATTGCTCTTGCCAGAGGTGTGCTCCTCCCTTCGCTCTGCTATGGGCTCCTTTTATTTGCCTGCTCCTCCAAAGCTCACCTCTCTAGGTGGTCTACTGCCTACAACGTCTGCCGCTTTGCGCTGGCTGCCCCATCTCACCCACCATTGTCACCTTTATAGCAAGCTAGACTGGCTCTCTCCCTCAAATCACATAGACTTTGTCCTAGGGTGCTTCACGGGAAAGGTCCTTGGCACTGGTACCCCCCCCCGGGGCTAGTGAAAGTCCTTGTCCCGGCTGCCTCCTCAATCTATTCCTTTAGGTCTCAGGGGCCCGCTATCCTTAAGATACCTGCTACCCGGACTCTAAGAAAAAATTACTCACCTTAGTAATGTTGTTTCTTCTATTGGAGTCTTGCTATATTATGACATATGCAGTGAGTCCCAATCTTCGAACTGCTCCGGAGGTGAAAGAGTTAACTTTCCATTCCAGGCATGGAACATTGAGCTCGAGCTCGGTTGAAAACTCTGTCTGTTGTTCTTCAAACTCAAACTGTCAGATCTTTACGAGCTAAACTCACTGAGGTCCTGTGTGGAAGCTGTAAACCTACACTAGCCAACTGGCTACTAACATAACAACATATTTTTTGGTCCCAAAACAAAGACTCAAGTCAGGAGACCCAAAAAATGAAAAACACAACACCAAGTCACCCCAAAAAAGGAGGGGTGAAAAACAACAAGGTGGGCACCTACTAAGTGCCAACACTGCACTGCCCACCCATATCCCAAAAACAGAGGTTCTGAGAGGGGCAGGCAGGGGGGAGGTCATAATATAGCAAGACTCCAATAGAAGAAACAACATTACTAAGGTGAGTAATTTTTTCTTTTAACAACATGAAGTCTTGCTATATTATAATATATCTAGACTAAAAAGCAGTACCTCCATGGAGGAGGGACAGAACCTACTTGGGAAATAGGCTCTGTAGCACAGCCGTGCCAAACCCGGCATCACTCCTAGCCTGGATATCCAGGGAGTAATGCTTGGTAAAAGTATGAACTGTTTTCCAGGTAGCTGCTTGACATGTCTCTAGAATAGGGATGTCCCTGGCCGCAGCCAGGGAAGCAGCTGTACCTTTGGCAGAGTGAGCCCTCAGGCCTGAGGGAGGAACCTTACCCAGTTTTTCATAATAAAATTGGATACAAGAAACAATCCACCTGGCAATGGATCTCTTAGTGGCAGGTTTCCCTTTACCAACCTCACCATAAGTGAGGAACAGTTGGAGGGAGTCAAACCTGTGATCCTTGGTACGCTCTATGTAGTAGCTAAGGGCTCTTTTGACATCTAAACTGTGCAGCCTCCTCTCGCCAGAGAAGGAATGGTCAGTGAAGTACACAGGGAGAGACACAGATTGATTAAGGTGGAAATCTGAAACCACCTTAGGCAAGAACTTCCTGTTAGTCCTGAGGACCACCTTATCTCTATGAAAGGAGATAAAATCAGGCTCCACTGACAAAGCTTGTAATTCACTTATCGTCCTGGCAGAAGTGATGGCTACCAGAAACACAGTTTTCCAAGTTAAGTACTTAAGTTCTGCTGAAGACAAAGGCTCAAAAGGGGGTTGCATAAGCTGAGCAATGCAAACATTAAGGTCCCAAGCAGGGGCAGGGTCCCTGAATGGAGGGTTGGTGTGAAGCAATCCCTTGAAAAACTTGGAGAATACAGGGTGAGCTGAAAGAGAAGAGGGCTTACCTGCTGAAATAAAGGCAGACACAGCTGACAGATGCACTTTTAGGGTAGCTGGTCTAAGCCCCAAGGTATGCAGATGGACCACATAATCCAGGACTGTGGGTAAATCAGCAGATTCTGGGGAATTATGCTGTCCAGCGCACCAGATGGAAAACCTTTTCCATTTGGAATTATAAGTAGCCCTGGTGGAAGGTTTCCTAGAAGCCTTCAGGATATCCATTACACCTTGGGAGAGGTGTAGATCAGTAAACTCTAACTCTTCAAGAGCCAGGCCTTGAGATTGAGAGATTTGAGGTTCGGGTACCAAACCCTTCCCTGAGCACAGGTTAACAGGTTGTGATTCCTGGGAAGACAGAGGGGAAGATGGACTGCTAAGGACAGTAGGAGTGGATACCAGGGCTGTCTGGGCCAATCTGGGGCAATCAGGATCATCTTGCAGGGTTGAGACCTGATTTTGACCAGCACTTTGAACAGCAGAGGGAAGGGGGAAAAGCATAGAGAAACTTCCCTTCCTGACTAAGGCATCCAGAGGGACTGAGCCCAACACTGTGGGCCTGCAGCAAAAAAGGGGAAGTTGGTGTTTGTCTGGGGCTGCAAAAAGATCCATCTGTGGGGTGCCCCATCTGGCAAATACCACCTCCAGGACCAGGGGATCCAGTGACATTCGTGATGGCCCTGGGAAATCCTGCTGAGAGCATCTGCCAGGACATTGTCCTTGCCTGGGAGGTGAACTGCCGTAAGGGAGGTGTTCAGGGAGTAAGCCAGAGACCACAACTTCATTGCTCCGGTGCACAAGGCCGTAGACCGAGTGCCTCCTTGCTTGCTGATGTACCACATTGTGGTGGTGGTGTCTGTTCTGACCTGTATCACTTGTTCTGAACAGACCTGGAAAAGCTTGAAGTGCTAGAAAACTGCTCTGAGTTCCAACAGATTGATGTGGAGCAGGGATTCCTGAGGGGACCACAACCCCTGGGTAGTGAGGTCGCCCATGTGAGCTCCCCCCCAAGAGGGATGCATCCGTAGTAAGGATTAAGGAGTGAGACTGAGTGACAAAAGGAACTCTTTGTCTGAGATTGCTCTGATCCTGCCACCATTGTAGCGCCTGGATCAGGGTTCGAGTCACTGGGATCAATTTGGTTAGAGGGTCTTTCCTTTGAGACCAGAAGGCTCTCAAATGGAACTGAATGTCCCTCATCTGAAATCTTGCTCCCAGCACCACTGCTGTAGAAGCAGCCATGTGCCCCAGGAGCTGTAGAAAATGCCTTGCTGGTCGAGACACCTGCAGGGTGAATGAGGAGGCCAGAGAGACCAGGGTCCTTGCCCTGTCCAAAGGGAGAAAGGCTCTGGCTTTCTCTGTGTTCAGCTCTGCGCCTATGAAGGTGAGGAGCTGAACAGGCTCTAGAACTGACTTTGAAAGATTCAGAAGGAAACCTAGGGAGGTGAGCAGTTGCTGAGTTATTTGTAGGTGTAACTTGACCTGGTCTGGGGACTGGCCTACTATGAGCCAGTCGTCCAGGTAAGGGAAGACGGCAATTTTTTGCCTTCTTAGTGAAGCAACTGCCACTGCCAGGCATTTTGTGAACACCCTTGGAGCAGAGGTGAGGCCAAAGGGCATTGCTCTGAACTGGTAATGGCCTGAGGGCAGCTCGAACCTGGAGGTACTCTCTCACATGGGAGCTTCTGATGAGAATATGGAAGTAGGCATCCTTGAGGTCCAGGGACGCTAGCCAGTCCCCTGGCCTTAAAGAGGGTAGAATAATTCCCAGAGTCACCATTTTGAATTTTGGTTTTAAAAGGTGCTTGTTTAAGTATCTGAGATCCAGGATGGGCCGCCATTCTCCTGTCTTTTTTGGGGTAAGGAAGTACCTGGAGTACAACCCTTTGCCCTGGTGTAGGGGTAGAACCCTTTCCACGGCTTTGAGAGCCAGGAGGGAAGAGACCTCTGCCTCTAGGGCAAGTGCCTCTGAAGGATTTGCAGGTGGAAAGGATCTGGTTCTAGGACCCACTTGTCTGATGTCAGAGACTCCCAGTCCTGGACAAAGTAAGCCAGCCTGCCTCCTACAGGTAGTTGAGAATCGGCCCTGGCAACCCCATTAGGGTGCCTGCTTGGCAGGGGCTTTGGGCTGAGGGGTTGAAGCAGGCCTACCTGCACCCCGTCTGCCTCTCCCTCTAAAGAACCCCCTCTGGGCAAAAGCTGAAGAGGAGGCCTGGGCTTGGTAAAAAGGCCTGCCGCTGCCCCTGGGAAGCTGCCTTTGAGGAGTGGCCTGCCTTTCCTTGGCCCATGCACTCCTATAGGTGGTCCTATACTCATCCATTTTCTTCATGTAATTCTCTGTCTGCTCCCCAAACAGAGAATTACCCACAACAGGAAAATCCATGGCCTTAGTCTGGGTATCCTGTGACAGGCTAGTACATCTGAGCCAAGCCACCCTGAAGAGCCATAGATGTAGCCATGACTCTTGATGAAACATCATTTGAGTCCACTGCAGCATGGAATTGCACCTTGGATGCCTCAATACCATCGGCAGCCCCTGCTCCAGCTCCTTGGCAGCTGGCCAGGGACCTGTTTTGCAAGAGCCATAACAGTATCCCATCTGGATTTCTGGTATCTAGCAACGTAAGCCATATAATTTGCCTGTCTGAGTCCCAAAGATGCTGCCATGTACTGTTTCTCTGCCACGGCATCAACCTTCCTGGAGTCTTTGTCCGGGGGGTGTGAGGCCAAGGGAATATTTGCCTTGTCACAGGCTGCAGCCTGCACTACCCCAACATGGCTGCATTGTTGTGTAAGGAATGCCGTATCAGAGCCTGACAATGTGTACCTCTTGTCCATTCTCTTATCCACAGGAGGTATAGTGTGAGGAGTTTTTAGAATTTTAAGTCTGTTTCCCAAAAGATTTATGCAAGGGAATAGACAATCTCCTGGACTGTGGGATATCCATCATTTCCACATAGTCAGGCTCCTCTTGATCATCCACAGCTTCCTCCATAGGGAGCTGGAGAGTTTCAGCCACTTTTTATAGAACATAAAATGAGAAGGGACTCAGAGCCTAGGAGGACACTCCTGAAGGTCTGTCTGGGGAGATGTCCGGTCGATGGGCACATCCAGACTTTCAAATCCACATTCACTCTCCTCTACTCCTCTTCCCCTCCTTGGTTCATATAATACCTCTAAATCATAGTCTTGAACCGGTGGAACCGGCCGAACTGGGCGCTTACCTGATGGCACCGGTTCGGTCGGAACCGGAGAGAGCGACTGGACAATCTGAATCGCTTTGGCTATTTCTTCAGCAGTTGGAGAGGAAAGTTTTGGCTCCACACCAGCTGATTTTCTAGTCCTTTTTGCTGGAACCGACCCCTCAGAGTCGGCTCTCCTTTTGCCCGAGGAAGTCTCGCCCTGGTCAGTGGGCACTCCCTCTGGTTCAGTTGGAACCGAACCGGGCTGGCCATCCAGGTCAGCGGACGTCTTGGCCTCCCTTTCCCTGAGCCTACCAACTCTCTTATCCAGGGTAGCTGCAGGAAAATTTTGACAAATCTGGCAGTCTGCATCGAGGTGGTCAAACCCCAGACAATAAACACAGGTGGTGTGGGGGTCAGCCTTGGCAAAGGCTTCCCCACACACACTGCAGTGTTGAAACCCAGTGGGCGGTTTTTCCTTTGGGTTTCTCAGACATAGTGCCAGTCCTAACCAAACTTGCCCGTTATTGCAATCCGCCAAGCAAGACCCTCTTATCGGTTCCCAACCGTGTCATGGGTCGTGGAAAAAAACGTAAGAAATTCCGTTTTTTTTAGAACCTATAAGAACCGGTAACCACACTCTAAATGATAGAATAAAATATTTTTAAACAACCTGATCGGTTCAAGAGTGAACCGATAACCGTTTACAAGTTCCACACAGAGAGAAATAATGTAAACCTATCTAATACTCACAAATATCACAGACAGAGCTTGAACCGACCGGTTGCGGTTTAAATTCGGTCAAAAAACCGAGAAATTAATACTTTTAACCGACAAAATGAACCGAGCAGAAGGAGAAATCTCCGGAGCGACTGTTCAGTGAGGCTGAGCAAAGAATCTGACAGTTTGAGTTTGAAGAACAACAGACAAGAGTTTTC
Source organism: Neoceratodus forsteri (assembly GCA_016271365.2). Classification (NCBI taxonomy): domain Eukaryota; kingdom Metazoa; phylum Chordata; order Ceratodontiformes; family Ceratodontidae; genus Neoceratodus; species Neoceratodus forsteri. Next base: position 1,053,200,702 of record CM028129.1, read on the forward strand.
AACCGAGCTCAGCTCGAGCTCAGTGTTCCATGCCTGGCATGGAAAGTTAACTCTTTCACCTCCGGAGCAGTTCGGAGGTTGGGACTCACTGCACATGTCATAATACAGCAAGACTTCATGTTGTTAGAATAGGAGACAGGGATTTTGCTGCGTGTTTTCCCAGACTGTTGAACGCTTTCCCTGCCCAGGTGCGCTCCTCCCACTCACAGGCGTGCCTTTGTTCCTCCCTATGGAACCACCTCAAACTCTCTTCTGCCTGTGGTTGCCCAAAACCCCCGTGATCTATCACAGCACTCCTCTCTACTGGAAGTATTCCTGGACAAAAGACTCGACTTCTGAGGCTTTTAAGTTGAAAATAGTGTTGTATCTGCTGCATCTCAATTGTATTGTACTGCCCTTAATTGCTACATATGTTACTCTGCTGTGTACATACTGAACAAAACTATGCCTTACTAGACTTGTAAGCTGTTTTAATCTGTATTTATGTTGTCCTCACATGACTTGTAAGCTATCTTTAATCTGTACCATGTCACCTATGTATCTAAATCTGTAATTCCTGTACTCTCCCAGGTCGTACCTGAAAATAGGCAAGTGTCTTGTCTAGTGTACTTACCTGGTTAACAAAAGCTAAATAAATAAATAAATAAACTCTCATCCCAATCTCCTAGAGACCAACTACAACTAGGTTTTGCAGCTGCTAAAAAATGGTTCCGTGACCACAAGCTCATAATGAATTACAAGAATATGAAAACCATGTTGTTTTCCAACCCCCAAAGCAAACATAAGGCCGTTCCCTTCACCATCACTAATAATGTGGGTTCCCCCTTGGAACTTGTACAACACTTTAAATACCTGGGTATAACTATCAACTCCTCACTGACCTACTCCCAACATACAGACAACACTGCTAAGGCAATCAATGTGCGCACTGGGATGCTATACAGGCATAAACACAATCTGACCCCGGACGCACTGACCCTGGCTATACATAGCTCTGTCATCTCACTTGCTGACTATGGCCTAGTTATCTATGGAGCAGCCGCAGACACGGCCCTCTGCCACATCAAAACAGCCTTAAACAAGGCATGCCGCCTTCTCACCGAAGCTGGGCGTTTCATCCACACATGCGATCTATACGCTCAGGCTACCTGTCTACAATTCAGTATCAGACTTCGATATCTAACATGCCTGCTTGCCAAAAAGGCCAACCTAGGCATGTTGCCCCCTGGGGTTTTAAACCTACTTACTCCACCTCTAAAACCACGTAGTACCAGACGTTCTGACGCTCAGCTCTTCCGTATTCCTTGATGCCACACCACCCATCGGTTAAAGAGCCTTTGCCTACAGAGCCCCTCTCTGGATCAACTCTCTGCAAGTTGGCATATCCAATGCAGCTACTCTGGGCTCTTTTAAGCACATGATCTGGCAATATTTAGTTTCCCTGGCTACCTGCGACTGCTATCTCTAGGTCCCCCTGCTCAGTTCCCTTTGGATTCTTACACCTTATATTTCTGACCCTGGTTGACCCTACCCGTCTCTTAATAGCACTTACTCGCACAATTTGCAAGACCTCACCTTTCCTCTTCCCAGCCCATTCTGCCTCTCACCCTCCCCATCACCACCACCTCCATCCGACCATTTCCTTTCCTTCCTTCCATCTGCCTAGGCCACTTTGACTCCTCCTTTCCTTGCACTCGTCTACTTTCCTCTCCCACCCCCCCTCTTCTGCATCCCTTCCTCCCCTTCTAACTATGCATTGGTTGACTATCTCCTCCTCCCCAAGGCTACTATCCCCATTGTTTGCAGTATTTTTATAACGACTGATGATGGCATACTTTGTACAATGCCTACCCAATATTGTCATGTCCCTTTGTTATCATTATAAGCCCATTTATTTAACTGTGTCACTTCCCTAGGTTACAGGTCTTTACTTTTTGTACCACTTACCTGTTTATAATAACCTTATGTTGACTGCCTGGTGACACTTGCAATGTAACCTGATACATGCAACTGTTTGCTGACTATGTTATTTTCTGACATGGAACCTATGTAAAGAGCTTCTGCTCAAAGGTCTTAATTCAAGATTTCAATAAATAAATAAAAAATAAATGCCATCCTGGTGGCACCGAGGGTTGAGGCGCTTGAAGACACACCTCGCGCCATGCTGCAACCCGAGTTCGGGAATGACCTCGGGTTGCCGGTATGCCGGCATGGGGGTGCGGGTGGGAGCAGAATCGAGCGTTAGTTCTCCTCTCCCAGGTAAGGGGTGGGCTCCTGCCTGTAAGTTCTGCCGTCCCTGAATGGAGGTTTGGTGCAGCGCGGGTGGTCAGTGCTGCGACTGGAAGGAGAGGCATCCCAAATGGTGGCGTGCACGTGCCTCCACACGATGCACTACACTGGGGATGTTTGGGTGAGGCCGGGAGAAAACCTGCAAAAACCCAGAAACTACATATGAAAAAAAATTTTTTTTTTTTTACATTGTGGTCGTCCTTATCAAAGATCTTCTGGCCACACTTGCAGTAGTAGAAGAGTTTTTGGAAGCCTAGGCATAAACAGAAAAACTCAAAATCACTTTGAAATAAAGTGATCACAAACACTAGGGTGAGAAAACGACATAAAAGTTAGAAATAAGAAATTTGGTGATCGACTGAAGCGGCGGTGTCTCCGTGGAGTCAACGTGCGCAGGTCGACAGTGGAAAAGAACGAAGGGTGCAGAGCTGCCCACACTTATATGGGAGACGTTGTCAGACGTTGTCGTGGGTGGCCCTTTCTAGCTGGAAAAGTTTCCGTGTGATCCTAGTGTCTGGCGGCTGTAGTTCTACAGGTGTGGTCGGATGCAAGAGATGCCCTCGATGAAAATAAACAGGTTACTCACCTGTAACAGTAGTTCTAGGAGTGGTATATGTTGTTCATCCACACTTGTTGGCATGTCCCTTTCCCCTTTAAATCTTGCCGGAAGGTCTTCAAGCTGGCTCCTCCCACCCACCCAGGTGGTATAAACCCCGGCTCTGCCCCATGATGCCAGATCTTAGCCTGCTGGAAGCCACGTTGTGCATCACAGCCGGGGAGGTCAGGGTGGGTCAGTGTGGATGAACATCATATACCAATCCTAGAACTACTGTTACAGGTGAGTAACCTATTTTTCTATGGATGTGGATATCTTGTTCTTATCCACATTTGTTGGCAGACTCCTAGCAGTTCTCCAGGAGGAGGGAGGCAAGGCGCACACCTCCTACTTCGGGAACAGAGACTGGAGAACTGAGGCCCCAAAACCAGCATCCCTGCGTGACTCAAGTTCGATGTGGTAATGGGTGATGACGGTGTTTGCTGTCTTCCTGGATAGGGATGTCCCTGGAAGCAGCCACCAACGCAGTGGTATGGTGGGTAGAATGAGCTCTTATTCCTCTGGGAAGCTCCTTGCCCGCCAACCTATAGCAGAGATCAATTCATGATGTAATCCATCTGCCAACTGTCTGCTTTGCTGCAGGCTTGCCAGGTGTGGCTTCAGCATAGGTGACAAACAGCATGGGGAACCTCTCCCGAACTTCTGCCATCCTCTCTTTATAGTAGGAGAGAACATGTCTCAGATCCGGAGTATGGAGCCTGTACTCTGCATCCGAGGTGTAGTTCAGGTAGAACACAGGCAGAGTCGACACCTGATTAAGGTGAAACACTTACACCACCTTCAGGAGGAATTGCAGGTGGGCACGCAGGACAACCTTGTCCCTGTGGAAGACCAGATAAGAAGACTCCACCAAAAGTGACTGTAGCTCCCCAGTCCTTCTGGTGGATGTTACAGCCACCAGAAAGGCCGTCTTCCACGACAAGTGTGACATCTCACACTTGTGCATTGGTTTGAATAGCTTGCCCATGAGTTTTGCCAAAACCAGCAGTAAATCCCACGGAGGTGGACATTCACACTCCAGAGGGGATATGTGATTGAGGCCTTTGAAAAAATGCCAGACCACCTTCTCCTGTGCCACTGTCTGCTGACTGACCCATGCCCGGTAAGCAAAGATGGCTGCCAGGAGCACCTTAAGGGTCGAAAACCGAAGACCTCCTTTGGACAGAGATCAAAGGTAGTATAAAATGCTCACCACAGGACAGGGCAGAGGGTCCAGGCCCTTGCCCTGGCACCAAATGGAAAACCTTTTCCATTTGAAGGCGTAGCACTTTCTGGTCGACTCCTTTCTGGATGCTTCCACTACTGTGAGTACATCCTCAGAGAGACCAAACCCTGGAACTCTAGCTGCTCAGGTGCCAGACTGTCAAGTGCAGGGATTGAAGGTCTGGATGGAATACCTTCCCCTGATTGACTGATATCAGGTCCGGGCGTGCTGGAAGACGCCTCGGGAGCCTGTTGCTGTGGCTGAGGAGATCTGGATACCAGAACTGGCGGGGCCAGTCTGGGGCTACCAGGATCACCTGTGCCTTGTCCCTCCTCACCTTGAAAAGCACCAGTGGATCAAGGTAAATGGAGGGACTGCGTAGAAGAGGCCTGGGGTCCACAGCCTCGAGAAGGCATCCCCCTGCAGCAATCCCCGCAGAGGCGGCGTGAAACAGCCTCAGCTTGGTGTTTTCCCTACAGGCAAACAGGTTCACCATTGGTTTGCCCCAGTGGGAGAACAGGCTGTGAGCTATCTCTGGATGGATAGACTACTTGTGGGATGTCTCGCCTATGTGGTTGAGGGCATCCACCAGTTGATTTGAGGTTCCTGCCACATGGATGGCTAGAAGATCTGCCTCCAGTTGGCTCACGAGGGTCCAGATGCAGAACGCTTCCCTGCACAGCAGCCGGGAGTGCGTGCTGCCCTGCTTGTTGAGGTAGTGCATGGTCATGGTATTGTCCGTCTGGACTTGAACCTCTTCACCCCGAAGCTGCTGAGAGAATGCTGACAAACGCCAGTCTGACTGCTCTGAGCTCCAACAGGTTGATATATCGAGATTCCTCGGGGGTCCAGAACCCGCTGGCCCTGTTGTTCCCCATGTGTGCTCCCCAGCCCGTGAGAGAGGCATCAGTCATGAGGACGACCATCAGCTCAGGACGGACAAACGGGATCCCTTCCTGCAACTGGTCTAGTACGGTCCACCACTGGAGAGCATCCCACATCTTCTGGGTCACAGTGATTAGCTGGTCGAAATGACCTAGGCGCTGAGTCCACTGGGTGGCCAGCTCCCACTGAAGGGTGCGTATATGTCACTGGGCCCACCGGACCATGGTGGTGCATGCCGCCATGTAACCCAGAAAGTGCAAAAAGTCCCGGGCAGGGCGCAAGTGCCCAATCAGAAATGATTGGGCAAAGGAGGACAGAACCTCAGCCCTGTCCGCCGGGAGCTGGGCTCTGGCTTGGCAAGAGTTGAGCTCTGTCCGATGAAGTAGATCACCTGAGAAGGCACGAGCTCTGACTTGGCCTTGCTGATCAGGAGGCCAAGTTGAGAGCAGGTCTGCAGGGCCAGGTCCCTGGACCTCTCCATCTCTTGCTGGGTGGAACCTGCCAAGAGCCAATCATAGAGGTAGGGATACACTCTGACTCCTCGACGCCGGAGATGGGCTGCCACCACTGCAATGCATTTGGTGAAGACCCGAGGGGCCGATGACAGGCCGAATGGCATGGCTTAGAACTCATATAGGCTTCCCTCTGCTCTGAAGTGGAGGAACCGCTGGTGGGATGAATGGATTGGGACGTGAAAGAACACGTCTTGGAGATCCAGTGAGCAGAACCACATGTTTTGCTCCAGGGACTGTATGGTCTGGGACAGAGTTACCATCCTGAAGGTGCATGGCCTGAGATACTGATTCAGGTTGTGCAGATCTACAATGGGGTGCCAGTCCCCCCGTCCGCTTCAGGACCAGGAAGTACCTAGAAATGAACTCTGGGTTGACTGAAGGATCTGCCACTTGAACCACTTTCTCCTTAAGAAGAAGCTGGGCTATGTCGTCTCTCAGAGCCAACCGAGTGTGGGCTGATACTCTCTCTCTCCTCCCGTGGGACGCAGGCCCAGCTGGGAGGGTACTGCTTGAATTCCAGAGGCAGACCCTGGCTGACCACTTCTAAGACCCACCTGTCTGTGGCAACAGTGGACCAGGTGGAAAGAAAGTGGTAGAGCCGACCCGCCCACGGAAGAACCCAGAGCTGGGGTGGCCACCCCTATCCCGTCACTGGGCAGGCTTGGCAGAAGAGGGTCCAGGACCTGAGCACCGACCTCTCTGTCTGCGGGCCGGGGGAGGCCTGGACTTGGGCCGAGAGCGCCAAGTCTGTGCCTACTGTTGCTGCAAACCATGACAGGAGGGCTGCTGGGCCGCAAGAGCAGGGTGCCGCAAAGGCTTTTTCTTTTTCTGCTGCTGCTTGGTGCTAGGAGCGCTTTGAGCACAAGTGGCTGAGTCCAAGGTGGCACTGGACTGCTCAATTCGCTGAAGGTGAACATCCACACCTGGGCAGAAGAGATCGGTGTCTAGGAAAGGAACATCAGTGAGTCTGTGCTGGGTATCCGCCATAAAGGTGGAAAGCCTCAGCCAAGCCCTGTGGCGTGAGGCAATCGCGGCTGCCACCGAGCGGGTGCAAGAGTCCCCCAGGTCCAAAGCTGTCTGAAGCTGCTGTTTGGCAACAGCACGGCCCTGGTCCCAGACCTGCTTGGTTCGTGGGGAGAGTGGAAGAACGTCATCTAAGGAGTCCAACAGGGCATGAGAGAAGTACACCATGATGATGGCCAAGTTTGCCTGGTGGAGGCCTAAAGAGAAGGCTGCATAGACCTTTCTGGCAGTGTGGTCCAATTTTTTGGACTCCTTGTCTGGGGGTCCATCAGTGTCAGCAGAGCTGCCTGTGGGTCTGAACACAGAGGTGGTCACCAACCCCTTGGCCAAGGAGTGTTCTGTGAACCCCGAAAGAGACTCAATCGGCACCGCATACTTGCGGGCCACCCGGGTAGATGGCGCTGGGCAGGAGGCAGGATGCTGCCAGAGCTCCAAGGCCGGGCTAACAATGGATTCGGCCACAGGAAAGGATTCCATGGGTGTATCCCCTCTTTTAAGGATATCTGTAAGAGGGTACTCCGCCCTTTTCTGGACAGGCTCCAGGGGCATCCCCTTGGATTCGTAGATAAGGCGGAGAATCCCATGAAATGACGAAAGACCTTCCTCGGTCAACAGACTATCAATAAACTCATCATCCTGAGGGTGAGAGTGTAGATTGGTGTCATCTGAATCCGAAGAATCCGGATAGATCGGTCGGCCACCAAGGTTCCCTTCAACATGCCTTGGATGATTAGGCATAAGGGTGACCGATATCCTGCGTGGGAGTCCCAGAACCATCCGAGAATCCTTCATAGGAGTCCCTACCAACAGCTGTTTAGGCGGCGGCTCCACCACAATTGGCGGAGAGACCGATTTTGGCCAAACCGGGACTGGCTTGGCCGGCTCCGCAGGCGGGTGAACTGATTTGACTGGTTCCAGAGGAGTTGGCTTCGGCCAAGGAGGCGAAAGTCAAGTGATGGCCGGAGTAGAAACTGTGGCCGGCTTCTGTCTGGACAGAATCAGCTGTTGCCACATTAAATCCTCGGAGCATTGATGGAGTTTCTCCCGAAGCCTCTCCTCATCCGAGGATGACCGGTGGCGTCGCCTCTTTTTGGAGTGCTTATGCGCCTTCTTCAGCTTGTCGGTCGAGGGGGTCCGAGATCCCGACCTCGATCGGACTGGCCGATTCGGTCGTTCGGGAGACACCGGGGGAACAGGTGATTTACCTGGATCAGGGACCGATTCCTCGACGGGATCCCCAGCAAGCTGGGTCTCCTCAACAGGAAGAGGCAGGAATGAAGTCTTGGACAAAGAGTCATCAGGTGACAACAGGTTGACGGGATCGAGAGTGATCTCAACCTCGTCCATCGAGACCTCGGTTGACTGGTCAGACAGCAAGGCCGAGAAGCCAGCAGCCGAGGAAGCAATTTTGACTGAAGTTGATCCTGCCGGGTCCTGGGACCGAAATCGCTCACGATCCCAAGAGAGTCTTCGCTGAGACGAAGAGTGTTTTGGATCGGTTTGCTTCTTACGGGACTGAAAGGAATGCGAGCCTGCAGGTCCCTCGCCCTTGGTGGGGAGGGATTAACACAGCTCTTGGAAGGAACCCTAAATCGTGGAGCCCGGGTTGAGGGGAACAAAAATCGACCGAGAAGAGGATTCTGCAGCCCGTGCCACTGCTTCTTCAAAGGCCTGCATCTGTTCCAACTGCTCGGTGGACCCTGCAGCCGAGGAGACCGCCCATCGGGCCTCTTTTGATTTCACCGGAGGATTCCATTTCTCAGGCCTGCTCAACTTAAGGCATGAGAAATGTTTGTCAAGGATGTTTGGGTGAAACGCAAGGCACATGTCACAAGTATGGATGTCATGGCTGACACCCAGGCAGTAGACGCACACAGTATGCGGATCGGTGCGCAACATTTTTTGGCTGCATGGACACTGGCGAAATCCAGGGGAAGATTCATCTTCTATGACTGAGTAACAATAATCACAGTCAGTAGCTCGAACAAGCTGAATTTTTGGAATGACCGAAGGGTTAGAAGCCAGGGCCAACAAAAAGCGAAAGCAAAGAGGAGGCAACATGAATCTTCCAGCGTAAAGGAAGATCAGGCGTCATAGGGCGGAGCTGAGGGTTATACCACCCAGGTGGGTGGGAGGAGCCAGCTTGATGACCTTCCGTTAAGATTTAATAAGGAAAGGGACATGCCAACAAGTGTGGATAACAACAACATATCCACATCCCTAGAACTGGTAGTTCCAGGAACTCTACGAGGTTGCTCCTGGTGAAGTCTTGCTCCTCAGCATCAAACCCCATAGTGGTTTGGAGTTGCTTCATCATAGAAATGAAGACGGGGTCTTCAGGAGGGGATCACAGGGTATAAAGAATTGAGTCTTGACTCCAGGAGGAAATGGCAGTGTCAGATTTGTTAGAAGGACTCACATCCATATCTTCCTCCTCCTCATCTTGCTCTTGTAGGATGAGGTCAGGGCAGTATTCCTGATCCTTATCGATGGGCTCTGAAAGGTGCAAGGAAGGAAGCAAGGACATCAACACTCTGAAGTGAGTAGGGTGCATTGAGTGGCAGGTGTCACCATGGGTACTGGTCTGGCAGGCCCAGTCATCGTGGTGCCTGGAGGAGGCACAAGGTGCTGTAGTATCTCCACTTAAGAGGAGAACATCGTCTGTATGTCAGTGGTGGCCTGCACTGCAGGAGTGCCTTGGAACGTTGATGGGGAAGGCTGATACCCCAACATCGACTGAGCTGCCTGCAACATTGATGGGGGCAGCTAAAGCCTGGACGCTGACGGGCTGACACCAGCCATGGTAGGTCCGGTGGAGGTGACTGCCAGCTGACCGTGAGGGGGAGAGAGGTCTGAGGGCAGGGGTTGCAATGTTGACGGGGGAGGTAGGAACCTCGACAGAGTGCCTTGCAATGTCGAAGGAGGGTGTCAGCAGCCCCAACGTTGATAGGCCTTCGCAGACTGTGGGAGGTCCAGCAAAACTCACTGCCAAAGCCGACGCTGTGGTAGCGAGGGATTGGGCAGCAGGACGCGACGTCACTGAGGCAGACATTGATGCTGCAGTGGCTGGCACCAAGCAGAGCGGTGACCAAGAGCATACCAGGGGGGATTTATCCTCACTCTGTTCCCTCTCCTGGTGCTTGTGTTTCCCCGAAGACTTTTCCTGGGCCTCGGGGGAATGGGAGCTCGAGGACGGGGCCCGCAACGTAGAGGAGCTTCTCCCCCCTGGAGCTCTCTTTCCATTCTGGCTACCTTCTGCTTGAGGAGGAAAGACTGCAGGGCTTTCTGATGGCATCACCAGGTACCTTGATTAAGCTTCAGGTAGTGCTCAGAGGCATTAACATTGTGGGCCTCTCCGAGACAGCGGACTCAGACATTGTGGTTGTCGGGAGTAGATTTTTCCACCGCACTTGCAGTAACAAAATAGTTTAGCAGGGTCTTTTGTTGATATACACGACAACAGAAATCTCTTTAAAAATAAAGTGATGTACTATGGTGAGAAAAGAAATAAAACTTTGAAAAGGAAAATTCAAGAAGTAACGGTTGACTGAAGTGATGGCATCTCCGTGGAGTCCGACGAGTATGGTCGACGGCAGGAAAACTGAGGAGGGCACGGGACTGCCCACATTTATACAGTGTAGGACATCGACATCGTTGAGGGCAGCCCCTAGTAGACTGCTAGCAAAACAAAGAAGTTTTTGTGTGGTCCTGGTGCCTGACGGCCATAGTTCCATAGATGTGGCCTGATGAAAGAGATATCCTCAAAGAAGATCTTTGGTTCCCAAGCCATCCCTCAATTTCAGTAATCAAATCTGCCATGCCCCTTATATAGGTGGTTGACAGCAGTACCAGTTCTTTGATAAAAAGGTCCACATATCTGGAGGGATCCTCACTGAGCGGCCCAATACAAGACACTATGGGCCACCCAGGAGAGTCCCTCACAGACTTATGGATCTTTGGAAATAAATAGAACATAGGGCAGACTAGGTGATCTGTTTTCAGGAAATTAACTCCATTATCATCTATCAACCAGTCTGCCCTAGCCTCATCAATTTTCTGATCCAAAACCAATGTGTATGCACTGGTCGGGTTAAAGGACAACTTTCTGTAGCATGATTGGTCACAGAGCTGTTTACTGATTTCCCTGGTATATTGATCCACATTTTGAACCACTACCGTTTTGCCTCTGTCCGCAGGTTTTATGATTATTTTTTTTTAATTTCTTGAAGTTCTTTTAAAGCTTATCTTTCAGTCGTGGACAAATTCCAGAATGGTGGTTGTGTAGTATGTTTCAGTTTTTTAATATCTTTTTTCACCAGTTGCTGTGATGGTCTCCATTACCCAACACTGGTGCCGGGGAGGTGTTTGCCCCATCCCCGAACTAACTCCGACTGGAGTTAGTAATCTAAAATATAGGGGGTGCAGGGGGCAAACCCCCCCCCAAAGAAAACACTTGTCCCCGAGTGACAGCACAACACCAATTAGCAGTGTTGTGCTGTTGCTGTGTCGTTCATCAACAATTTTCTTGTCACCGCGGCATAGTGGAACCCATTCATTCCCACTGCATTATACACAATTTATTCTAGTGTATAAAAAGAGTCACATAGGGATATAAGCATTATGTCCCATTAAACTTGATATGATGTAGTTTCTTTGTTTTTTTAATTTAATGCACTTTATTATCCCCCTCCCCTACACAGGCAAACTAAGGTACTATAAAAAGGAGTGAGAAGATTCGACCATTCAAAAAGCTTAACCGAGGAGGCAGACATGTGGGGGCAAGGATAGAAATGCTGACCCCACCAGCTCCGCTGCTACCCAAAAGGTTTGAAGTTCAACAACAATTCTCAAGTACTAAAGGGTGAAAGCTGCTTACAGTGGCAACAAAATCATTTGTAAGGGTTTCCAACTGGCCTGAAAGGAGTCTGAACAATGGGCAAGACTAGCAATGGATTTTTTGTATTCAAGGCCAATAAAAAATTTCTTTTATCCACTTTGTCCTAGACAGCATTTCCGTGTCCAGCCAGTGCCGAAGGATGATAAGTTTAGCTACTGTGACAATCAGTGTGATAAGGCCCTTTCTGGGTCCAAAAAGCTGGCTACTATATACCCCTACCAGGCAAATTTCAGGGGTAAAAGCATTTTGAAGCCCCAAACGGGGTTCTAAGCTCTTTTTTCATGGCTTCCCAAAAAGGCCATACCTTGGTATGCTGCCATAACACACGATAAAGAGTACCCTCTGCCATCCCACATCTGGCACAGGTTGCTTCATTTTTCTTGCCCATCTTGTGAAGCCTATAAGAGTAAAGTACACGTTGTGTAAAAATTTAAATTGCTGCAAATGTAAGCAGTCCTGCTTAAGATATTTACATAAATCCCTCCAAACTTGTTGCCATTTTCAGACCAATATGGACATCCAGGAAGGGTATGATGCAGTTTCAGAAGGTTCATTACTCAATGTACCTATGGCTAAATCCAAGTTGCTTTCTGGTTCTTGTAATGGGCTTGATAATTCAGGCAAAGTTGAAAAACGTATATTTGCTATTTGATCCATTTTGTCCCAGAAAAAGTACTATAGAGCAATCTTTACTGAGAGTCTATATAAGTCCACCTCCAACTGGAAGTAATTTGGGGCTTGAGTAGGCACAAAGGAAAGTCCCTTAACTAGTAATTTAATTTGGGTTTCAGTCAGCAATTGATAACAAAGGTTGATTACTGCCTTCTGTATCACCTGCTCCTTGCTGACCTCCTGGGCATCATTTGATCACCACCTGGTCCTTTGCCCTTCCTTGTGTGCCTTTTCCTCTTCCCATTCCTTTGTGTTCCGCTAAACTGTGATTCTGATCTTTCTCTTCTTGTGACTACTAAAATAAATCAAACCTCCTTGTATCACTAGAGTTACTTAGATGTCTTGTACCTTTCTTGTTCCTCTTCTGACTTTCATAATTTCTCTCTGTCTGGGAGCAACCTCTGCCTTCGGGACCTGTATGTTTTGTCCCAGGAGAAGAGCCCTCCCTCCTCACAGTCCCTCGAGTCCCTTTGAAATATTGTTCATTTTCTTTCTTCCACCTCATGTTCGTGTTTTTGAAGTTTTATTTTTAATGCAGTGTCAAGTCCCTGAAAATCTGGATTGCCATGAAAAGGCTGCAATGCAGCTCTCGGGCTCGGTAGATTTTCTTTCGTTTGTTCATACAGCCTTTTATCTTGTTCAGTTAAGATCTGCATGATTCTTTAGCAACCAGCCAGTGCACACTCTCATCTTTTTCTAAAGTCTTGATCTAAAGACCCGGATGAGGGTGCTTTAAAGACCTAGAATCCCCTTGGCACTCTGTCCAAATCAACACATTGCTGTAATGTCACTCTGTCAAACCACTGGTTCACTTCTTGATAGGAGGCTTTTTCCATTCTCTGAAAAAGGTCTTTTAAAATTACTGGTTTCAAGATTTGCTGTAGTTCCACCCCTAAAAAAGTTATGGAGAACACTTCTCCGGTACTCACGGTCTGCTGCATCCGTCAGATAATATGGCTGTGTGGCTAGGCTGTTCCCGGCTCGTTTTGCTCCTCATATCTGTATCAGTGTTGCCTGCAGTCATTTTTGCACTATAGTTCTGAGGACCTCCGCTGGCCGCCTTGAAGCTGCTTCCTCCATTGCCTGCTTTCATTCAGTGAGTACCTTTCACTCTCTTTGAGCTGGGGTTCTCGTTTGGTCCAGTCACTGTCAAACTGCAAACTTGTTCCAGTATAGGTTTTACTGTTGGATGTGTTAAACGACAGGCAACTCTACTACTTAAACATTAAGTTGCTGGGCGCTAGGCTGGCCCAGAAGCATGGAGGGCTGAGGTACTGGACACCTTACCTCCTGCCACACTGGAAACCCAGGGTCAGGAATAGAACCAGGTTGCTCGGGGCCCGGTGGGGTGAGGAAGGATCGAGCATCCCAAGACAGCTCTCCTTCTTTGGGGAAGGGGGGTTAAAGTGGCATGCTCCTTGGCTGCCACCCAGCGGTGGCTGGGTGGCAGCACATGCATGTCACCACGTAGGAAAGGGATCCTACGTGCAGGGCACCGGGGCCATCTCTGTGGAAGCAGAGCTTGGACATTGCGTCCGTTGCATGTTCGAGGGCCCAGGGGAGAAAAATGGGAGGAAAAACCACCCCAGGCAGCAGGATAAATGACCAACACCCCCTCCAGGCAGGCTCCCCCACCAGTGGCTGGGCACAACCGCAAGTCCTGTAGCAGAGAATGACGGTTAAGGTACGTCCTGGAGGAGCTGGGTGACTGGTCTGTGGTGGGGGAGGTCGGTTAGAAGGGGGAGGCCAGGGGACAGTGCCAGGACAGATAAACAGAATATGAAAAAAAAAAAGTTGCTGAGTGCACTGGAAACACGTGGAGAATGGAACACTGAACTTGAAAACAAAGTAGAGTTTCAAGCACTTCTACCTCTAAAAGTGCTCACGGTGCTGTATTAAAGTACTGAGATGCATGAAAAAAAACCACATAGTGGAGCACAGACCATTTTACTGCTTACGAGGCTTCTTCAGCGGGGCATGTTTATCTCCAAAAGGCAGTTTATAAGTATGTAAACGCATAAATATTCCCTGTGGTTCAATCTAGTTACTCTTTTTTGGCTCTATAATAAAATACAAGCTCATGTGAAATTTTGAGGGTGTGTGTTCTGCCCCCCCCCCCGGACTTTCCTGCACTCCAAAGACCGGAATAACCCATGCAGTGGGTCTCCTGAGGGAGGTGAACTATGCTAATCCAGGTGCAAGTCTATGGTTGCACGCTGCCGGGCTGGGGGGGGGGGGTTCTCTTAGTTTCCCAGTTGCATGGACATGCAATTACAACCATGGCAGCAACAACTGTGCTCCCACACCTGATGTGCAGAAGTCCACCACACAACCAATCCTGCAGCTGCTATAGGCTCTTGGCGTACTGACACTGAGACATCGCTAGAGATCAGACTACTGCCAGAGCGCCATAGCCTCCCACCTTGAAGGGAGAGAGCTGCCTTATGGATGCTCAATCCACCTTCTCCGCAGTTGACCCTCCAATGTCCTGGGCTCGTTCCTGAACCCTGGTCATCAGTGCCACAAGTGGTAGCTACTGCTACACCGGCAAGCTGGCCTCCATACACAGTACTTAATTTGAATGGTGATTCAATATAAGAGGTAACTACTTTGTGCTTAAGCAAAACATGTCTATATCCATGCCCTCCCCCGAGGTCCCAGTGACCAGAGGCACACACACTGCTGGCCTCGGAGGAGCAGCCATAAGTCGACAGCAGGTGAGGGTAGAGCAGCAAGGCTTTCCCCAGTGCCCGGGGTGGGTGGAGCGGCTGCTCCATCGTCCATGCAACAATTGATACTTTTGTTTTCCTCCATTCTGCCATCCCACCTCCCCAGCAACTGCTAGCGCCACCTGCTGTGTTGTCCTATTGGTGAGTGGCAGCCAATGCTTGTGGTCACCCATGATGTTAAGTTGCCGCCACTTTCCCACTGAAGGCGGTGCTCTAAGAGTGGAGTGGACACCACCTTCCCCATTGGATCCAAGCAAGATGCCTCCTCATCACACCCAAGACCTCATTTGCTCAGGATGGGGGAGTTGGGACAAAGATGTGTTCCTGGGTTTTCCACAGTGAAGAGCCATCCCCACTGGATGGGGCACCAAGTGCGGCATTTAAGATACTCAGACTTTAATCGTTACCAAGAGGTGAGCACTCCATCTCATATCATCATCAAGGTTTTCAAATTCTTTACTTGGTAATATTTTTGCTATATAGAATTTTCTGTCCCACCCCTGCCACTGCCCAAGAATATAACCTGTTACCAAGGATATACACTGCTCAGGCAACTTTGTGGTCATTCGGACAGCAGGGGAATTTTTGACTGCAGTTTCTTCTTTTAGTGTCTACATCCTTACCCTGGCGTGAGTGATGCCTGTCAGCCTCTGGACGTGGCAGCCTTGGTCTGCTCTCAATCTCCGGTCACTTGTAGAGCAGCGCAATGCACAGCCGCTCGAGCACTAGAATGGCATTTACTTAGTAATCTTCATCCATGGGCGCAGACATCAAAATCTAAAGCCACACTTTTAAATTTCTGCATTTATCCGCTACGTGTGTATACTTTGAGCACTGTTATGTGTAACATATTTCTTCTTCTTCTGTTATTGTATTGTTGTGTATATTTTACTATGTTATGTATTTAACTGTCTAGGAATGGCTGAAAAAGGGATACCGGCTGAATGCACTTCCTAGAAAAGCTAATAAATGAAATAAAAATGAAATGACTCTGTTGCACGATATTCCAAAAAACCTTAAATTTCAAGCCGGGAAAGGTATAGCACATCCCGGAAAACACTAGGCCATGGAGCAAGCCTTATATGTTCTGGACCAGGAATTATATGGATATAGGCCAGAGGCGTAGGGACATGGGGATGGAAACCAGAAAGGCCCGAAGGCAAACAGCTGGTTAGAGCAGTGACAGATGCCTACTGTATAGGAGGTCCTGAGAAGGGAAAAAGCCTATATCAAAGGCAGACCTGGTCCAGTCGCAGAAAAAAGATGGGAGCACAGCCAGTGGCAGAGTGCAGTGCGTAACACCCTTCAGGAGTAGGGGCACAGGCAATGCCCATTACAAGAATGGAAGGAGCAACTATGCAAAACCGGGTGGGACACAACCGTATCACAACACCCCAAAGGCTAGGACAACCTAAAGATTTCCCAGCCACATCAGTACCAGAAAATACCCAGATTAAAATCACCCAGTGCACAATGACGGATGGACTAATAAGAGGGCCCCGAAGAACAACCGAGGATGCATGTCTATGTATAAATCCAAATTGTGCCAGCCTGCAGAGTAGTAGCATCAAGAAATAAGGGCTGTCTGGGAGGTTTTAGGAAACACACTTCCTGAGGGGAACCTAACCCTAAGTCAAACAGTACGAGGCTACAAAGTGAAAGGTAACACTAAAGTTGAACCATACTAGTAAAACCAAGCACAGGTAACCAAAATTATTGGTGAACAGAACATGGAAACTGCAAGGAAAGCAAAAAAGTATTCCATGTATCAGAGAGCAGTGACAGAGGAAATCTTTGCCAGTGCCTATTCTATTGGCAAAAAAATGTGTGCCAGGCAACAGGCATGGAAGGGCCATCAGGCAAGCTGACCACAATATGAGTTGAAGACAGGAAAAAATGACCGTATGGAAACTTGTGATAGCAAAGGTGAAAGGACGGATGCCATACGGCAGCAAGGCACCCATGAGATGCCACAGACCTATTAAGAGCAGCCATAAGAGCCACTGAGCCAGTTCCAGGAAGGACAGTGGCAGACGAATCAGGATATTACACACACTGGCCATGGCACAACTATCAAGAGCTAAGGCACTGCTAAGCAACCCAGGCAACAAACATCACGTGCAGGGGCCCTCTGCAGGAAGAGAGTGGGGTGTAGGAACCACTGCAGCTTCACACCTTCCAAAAATAGTGGGGCAAGAACCAGCCCCTTGAGTAAGAGGAGAGTCGATCTGCAAGGTCCAGCCTACCTCATCTGGTAGAGCAGGTCACATCCCAATCCCAGTGTCAGGAGGGAGGGAGGGAACAAAACCTCATGTTAAATGAGGATACAAAGGCAAAAAACCCCAAACAGTGATGATACTGATGACGGAGGCTTAGCGGACAATGAATGTATGGTACGGCAATCAATGCCAGAGTCTCTTGCTCTGTGCAGAGACACGAGTGAAAAAAAAAAAAAAAATAGGTTACTCGTCTGTAACCGTAGTTCTAGGAGTGGTATATGGGTCTTTGGAGTCTGCTTTTATTGGCCAATTGTCTAGATATGGAAAGGTGTAGTGCCCTTCTCTTCGTAAGGCTGCTGCTACCACTGCTAGGCACTTGGTGAACACTCTGGGGGCTGATGCGAGGCCGAAAGGGAGTGTTCGACACTGGTAATTTTGATCTAGTACATGGAAGCGTAAAAATCTGTGGTGAGCAGGGTGGATGGGAATATGAAGGTAGGCATCCTTCAAGT
Source organism: Neoceratodus forsteri (assembly GCA_016271365.2). Classification (NCBI taxonomy): domain Eukaryota; kingdom Metazoa; phylum Chordata; order Ceratodontiformes; family Ceratodontidae; genus Neoceratodus; species Neoceratodus forsteri. The sequence goes on from CM028129.1 coordinate 1,053,218,263, forward strand.
CTAGGGTGCAAAGCCAATCACCCAGTTTTATGATTGGCATGATGGCAGGTAGGGTAATCATGCAGAAATGCTCATACTGAATGTAAAGATTCAGTTGTCTGAGATCCAGAACTGGTCTGAGGTCTCCCATACATTTGGGCACCAAAAAGCAGTGAGAATAAAATGCTGTTTGATGTTCCAGAAGGGGCACTGGGACAACAGTCTATTTGGTCAAGAGGGCCGTCAATTCCTCTTGTAAGATGGGTATATGATCTGGAGAATAATGAATCTGCCGTGGAGGGCAAGGGTGAGGGGTGGAGAGAAACTCCAGAGTATGACCCTTCTGTATAATCTGAAGTATTCAATTGTCGGAAGTGATAGTGTGCCAGGCCTCCAGATGGCAGGCAAAATGACTCCCCATAGCCTCAGAGGCCTGGCTGAGGAGGCGGTGGGGAAACCCTAGTGGGTCACTGGGAGGCGGTCTGCACAGCTGTACCTGAAGGGCAGGAGCGGGCACCCGGGGGCAATAGAGGTGTTGCCTCTGGTGGACTGAGCACGACCTCTGAAGCCGCCTTTATTATTACCTCTATATTTTCTACCTCTTTTGGAATAAGAGGAGTGATGAGTATGGTAGGTTGTAGCTGGGGTATGATACATGCCATGAATCACACGGAGGGTTCTGCCCGATACTTGTAAGTCATCCAGTAAAGTTTAAGTACCTGGCCCGAACAGCTTGGACCTGTTAAAAGGGGCATGAGCTACTTTATGTTGTATATCAGGTGCAAAGCCTGAAACACGAAGCCAGGCATGGCGACACAAAGTTATACCAGTGGCTGAAAGTCGGGCTGAGGTATCTACGGCATCATATTCTGACCTGAGAAGGTGACGGGAGATAGAATTACTAGATGTCACTGAAGCCAATAATTTATCCCTGTCTTGTGAAGGAGGGAGGGAGTTTACTGATAAGCTCAATGGCAGAGCAGGGTATGCTGATATTTAATTATATGATCCATATAGTTCAAGATTCTGATATTCATGGCACCTGAGGAAAATACCTTTTTCCCCCAGATTGTCAATTCTTCGGGATTCCTTATCAGGTGGTAAGAAGCTCATGTGCTTGGATTTTTTTAGTACGGTCATGAGCGGCAGTAATGACTACAGAATCTGCCTCTGGAATAATGGACAGAAAAGGGTGACCCAGAGGAGCCTGACATAGACAATCCGCTTTGCGGAGAGCAGCTGTAATAGCTGAAGGCTGATGCCAAGCTGACCACCAGGAGATCTGCACCAATGCTGCGCATGAGGGTCCAGATGCAGAGGGCCTCCCAACACAAGAAAAGGGTGTGCATGCCACTCTGCTTGTTTAGTAGAACATGGTCATTGTGCTGTCTTAATTTGCACCACCTGACTCCTGACTAGAGGTGTTTCTTCCATCAGAGCTTGCTGCACTGCATTGCGCTCCAGCAGGTTGATGTGGTGACAGGACTCCTTGGGTGACCAGAGCACCAGAGACATGTCCACCCCACCACAGACACGTCCATTGTGAGAGTGAAGGTCAGTTCTGGGCAGACAAACGGGACTCCTCCTTCCAGATGTTTGGGGATCAGCCTCCACTGGATGGCATCCCACTGTGACCGGCAGGTCTAAGTTACTTAGACATTGGGACCACTTATGGCCCATCTCCCACTGCAGGTGCTGCATCCCCCAGTGAGCCAACCGGACCAAGCTGGTGCAAGATACCATGTACTCCAGCAGCCTCAGGAATTCCTGGGCAGGGTGTAAGCATCATACCTAAACTAATCAGGAAGGAAGTAAGATTCACTGCCCGGTCCACAGGGAGGTGGGTCTTGACCAACAGGGAGTCTAGCTCTGCCCCAATGAAATGAATCACCCGCGAAGGGATCAATTCGAACCCGGCCAGGTAGACCAAGAAGCCCAAGTCTCTTCAGGTCAGGAGGGCCAGATTGCTGAACAGCTCCATAGCCTCTCTGGAGAGCTCAGCTATCAGACAGTCATCCAGGCAGGGATAAACACTGATGCCCTTGCGCTGCAGGAAGTCTGCCAACACCACCATGCACATGATGAAGATCCTGGGCACAGAGAAGAGGCTGAATGGTATGACCTGGAAATGACAGAGCACCCCTTCTGTGCAGCACCAGAGGTACAAGGTACTGCCAGTGGGAAGGACAGATGAACTGGGATGTAGAAGACACATCCTGGAGGTCCAGTGAGCAGAACCACATGCCCTGCCCAGGAGTATGGGGTGCGAGCCCCCTCCACAGTTTTGGGACCAGGAAGTACCTTGTCACATACCACTGACTTGCCAGGGCCTCTGAGACATTGGCTGCTGCTCCTTTTGCAAGGAGCTGAACAACATCTTCCCTGAGGGTGAACACACTGGACAGCATGTCCTGTGACACCAAGAACTCCCTTGGAGCGTGGGATCGGTAAAGCGCAAGAGCCTCGAAGTCAAGAGGCAACCCTCTTCCAATCACTTAAAAACCCACTTGCCTGTGGTAATAATGGACCAGTGAGGCCAGGAGTGGCAAAGCCAACCCCCACTGGAAGCTGGGTGCAGCAAAAAAGAACGGCACCAAGTAAGTGCAAATACAAAGTCATTTAATATTCGAGTAAAGCAGTGCACAACGTAAAACAGTAAAGGGGTACTCACACCAGTCCAACAGAGATCACAACCAGTTTTTCACTTGCGTGGCTCCTCAGGGGATTCAGACATCATTGCACATTAATCCCATCTAATTAGTATGCTCACTTAAAATGACAGTGTCAAAAAAATGGATTTTTCAGTGATACAAACCGCACATTGTGAGTTAAAAAATGGTGAATATAATTAACACAGTTAATGTGCAAAATCATACGTTACCTAAACCATGCATATGGTAAGAATTAGGAGACCATATAGTTTCCTCCTTCATTTCTTTTCTTTATAAAATATCTCATACGCAATGAGGCAACATGTAGGTCTAATAGTTATAACTTATTACTGTACATATATTTACAACTATATTGTCATTGCACATGGGGACCTAGAGTAATTTCCCTATACATATTTATAGTACAATATAAAATATATTATGAGCGACAATGTTTCAGTTCATGGATTTTTGGAAAATTCTATCAGTAATAAAACTGTGTAACTAACACCACACGCGCTACATCCTTGAAACAATTGAAAACACCTGCAGTTGCTATCTGCTTCTTTTTAAGGAAAGGGGATAAGTCAAATGCCTCATTTAAGCCCTGTGTTTTTAATGCACCAAGCTCATGTATCCAAAAGGCTTCTTTTTGAAGAAGCCCACTTTCAAGATCTCCACCTCTAGGCTCCACTGCTACCTTTTCTATACCTTTAAAAGAAAAAGTATGTCCTGAGCGATTTGAAGAAATATGTCTGTAGAAAGCATTCTTTTCTGCTTTGCATCTAACATCGCTCATATGTCTGCCTATATTGGAAGGCAGTGAGGCCAGAAGTGGCGAAGCCAACCTCTACTGGAAGCTGGGTCAAGGACCTGACAAGTGGGAGGTAGATACCCCTGACCGTCACTAGGCAGCTTTGGAGGGGGCACCAGCCGTCGTGGCCAGAGGTGCACTACTTTCCCCTTCCCCTGCCTCTTTTGGGCCCCTAGCCAGAGAACCTGGCCTTGGGGAGACGGACTTAAAACTGCCCCTGCTGGGGCTGCTGCTGCCAAGATCACTGTGGCTGAAAGGGACAAAAATGAAAGGCCTTCCTCTTTTGCTTCTGACTTTTTGGGTCCTGGGTGGTCTCGATTGCTCTCCCGACAAAATATTACTACGCAAGATTTAAACGTCCAAGGAAAAAGTGTTTAGATTTTTAATGACGACCCATATTTAGAATATTTCACTGTTGATTATCTTAACGTGTCTTATAGTAAAGACATTGTGTGAATTTTTTGCTATTTGCACTTCTAATGAAATCATTTTAGTACTGTGCAAAGCTTTAAAGATTTGCACTTCTAATGGAATACTTACAGTATTGTGCAAAGTTTTAATGACTGATTTTATCTCATGTTTATATATTCTGAGGCCCAGATGTCCTATGTTTTAAATTTGTATACTGTATATTGTAATGGCTAATGCCAATCAATAAAAATCTTTGTGCTTGTACTTTTCGGGTCCTTCTGGGATGAAGCCGCAGAATCTAGGGTGGTATTAGACTTCTTGGTCCTAGTGAGATGCTCAGCCACCCTGGGCCAAATAGGTCAGTACCCCAGAAAGGGACAAAGGCCAGCTTTTGCTGTGTGTCAACTGTGAGGGTTGAGATCCTCAGCCAGGCCCTGCGATGCATCGCAATGGCTGCTACAATGGCATGGGCACAGGAATCGCCAATGTCCAAGGCTGTCAGGAGCTGATGTTTAACCTGTGCTTGACCTTGGTCCCTGATGATTCTTACCGGAAGCTGGTTATCAGCAGGCAGGTAAAGGAGGACAGTATCGAGCACTCCCAGCAGGGAGTGACCAAAGTGAGCCATCATGAGGGCATAATTTGCCTGACGGTGACCAAGAGAGGCTACGACATAAACCTCATTAGTCATGTGGTCAAGATTTTTGAACTCTTTGTCAGGGGGCTTGACTATGTCCCAAGTATTTCCAGAATACCGTGTCACAGACCAGACCCTCAGTTGAGGGGTGGTCAGAAAACTGTGACAGAGACCATAGGGACCACATATTTGTGGAACATATGGGCTGATGGTGCCGGGCAGGAGGCTGGATGTTGCCAAAGCTCCTGGGCTGGTCCAGTAATTGCCTCAGTCATGAGAAAGGCAACCCAAAGGATTCGTCCTTTTCCAGGACATCAATAAATACAGGTTACTCACCTGTAACAGGAGTGGTATATGTTGTTCATCCACACTTATTGGCAGGTTCCTTACCACTTTAAATCTTGCCGGAAGGTCTTCAAGCTGGTTCCTCCCACCCACCCGGGTGGTAAAACTCTTGGCTCCGTCCCATGATGCCAGATCTAGCTCGCTGGAAGCCAGGTTGCATGTCGAAGCTGGGGAGGTCGGGTGGGTTGTGTGGTTGAACAACATATACCACTCCTAGAACTCCTGTTACAGGTGAGTAACCTGTATTTCTAGGGACGTGGATATGTTGTTCAATTAACACTTACTGGCAGACTCCAAGCAGTTCTCCGGGAGGTGGGAGGCAAGGCACACACCCCCTACTTAGGGAATTAGGACTGGAGAACCGAGGTCCCAAAACCAGCACCCCGGCGCGACTCAAGGTCGATGTGGTAGTGGGTAATGAAGGTGTGTCCTGACTTCCAGGTAACAGCCCTGCAGATTTCCTGGACAGGGACGTCCCTGGAAGCAGCCACCGAAGCATCGGGTATGGCGGGTAGAATGAGCTCTTATCCCTTTGGGAGGCTCCATGCCCACCAACCTATAGCAGAGATCTATGCAGGAGATGACCCACCTGCCTATCGTCCACTTGGCTGCAGGTCTGCCAGGTGCGGCTTCAGCGTAGGCGACAAACAGCTGGCGAACCTCTCCCTGAGCTTCAGCCGTCCACTCCTTATAATAAGAGAGCACTCTTCTATTGTCCAGAGTATGGAGCCTATATTCGGCCCCCGAGGTGTGATTAGGGTAGCACACCGGCAGAGTCAACACCTGGTTAAGGTGAAACTCTGACACCACCTTCGGAAGGAATTTCAGGTTGGGGTGCAGGACAACCTTGTCCCTGTGGAAGACCAGATAAGGAGACTCGATGGAAAGTGCCTGGAGCTCTCCCATCCTTCTGGCTGATGTAATAGCCACCAAGAAGGCGGTCTTCCATGACAGGTGGGAGATATTGCACCTGTGCATTGGTTCGAATGGCTTGCCCATGAGCTTAGCCAATACTAGCAGTAGATCCCCTGGAGATGGAGGATCTCACACCGGAGGGGATATGTGATCAAGGCCCTTGAAAAAGCACCCAACCACCTCCTCCTGTACTGACTGCTTGCCGGCCCGCACCTGGTAAGCAGAGATGGCTGCCAGGTGCACCTTAAGAGTCGTCGACCGAAGCCCTAGCTGAGAAAGGGACCACAGGTAGTCCAGAATGCTAGCCAATGAACAGGAGGAAGGGTCCAAACCCTTGCCCTGACACTAAATGGAGAATCTCTTCCATTTGAAGGCATAGCATTTTCTGGTCGACTCCTTATGGGATGCCTCAACAATGTTGAGGACCTCGTCAGAAAGACCCAAGGCTTCGGACTCTAGCCGCTCAGGAACCAGGTTGTCAAGTGCAGGGATTGAAGGTCCGGATGGAGTACCTTCCCCTTGCAGACTGAGATCAGGTCCAGGTGGGCTGGAAGCCGCCTCGGGAGCCTGGAGCTGAGGAGATCTGGATACCAGAACTAGTGGGGCCAGTCTGGGGCTACCAGAATCACCTGCGCCTGGTCCCTCTTCACCTTGAGAAGCACCTTGTGGATCAAGGGAAATGGAGGGAAGGCGTAGAAGAGGCTAGGGGTCCACGGGCCTTGAGAAGGCATCCCCCTGCAGCGAGCCCTGCTGAGGGGGGTGGGCATGAAACAGCCTCAGCTTCGGATTCTCCCTGGAGGTGAACAGGTCCACCTGAGGCATGCCCCAGTGGGAGAACAGATATTATACTATCTCCGTCAGGAGAGACCACTTGTGAGATGCAACGCCTATCCGGCTTAGGGCATCGGCCAGACTGTTGGAGGCTCCTGCCACATGGATGGCTAGGAGATCCGCCTCCAGGCTGATCACGAGAGACCAAGTGTGGAGAGCCTCCTTGCACAGGGGCAAGGAGTGCGTCCCGCCCTGCCGGTTGAGGTAGTACATGGTTGTGGTGTTGTCCGTCTGGATCTGGACCACTTGACCCCGTACAAACGGAGCGAAGGCAGTGAGGGCTAGTTGGACCGCTCGAAGTTCCAGCAGGTTGATGTGGCATCGAGACCCCTGAGGGGACCAGAAGCCGTGGGCTCTGAGCTCCTCCAGATGGGAACCCCAACCCATCAGAGAGGCGTTGGTCATCAGAGTGACTATCGGCTCGGGGCAGACAAACGGGATACCCTCCTTCAAATGAGCTGGAACGAGCCACCACTGGAGGCTCTGAGCCAGGGTGACCATCCTGAAGGTGCAAGACCTTAGGAACTTGTTCAGGTCGTGTAGGTCGAGAATGGGGCACCAGCCCCCCATCTGTTTTGGGACCAGGAAGTACCTGGACACAAACCCTGGGTCTGGAGGGGGGTCCGCCACCTCCCTGATTACCTCCTTTGGAGGATCAAGGCAATGTCAGTTTGATGAGCCGAAAGAGAGGCTGCGGAACCCGTAGCCCCCCGTGGTGCGATGGCTCGATAGGAGGGGGACTGCTCGAATTCCAGAGGCAGACCCCTGCCTACCACTTCCAACACCCAGCGGTCCGTGGTGATATCAGACCAGGTGGAAAGGAAGTGGCAGAGCCATCCCCACATGGGGGGAACTCGGGGAGGAGTGACGAGGTTAGGGGCGACACCCCTCAACCCGTCACTGGGCAGGCTTGGAGGAAGGGCCGGCCGAAGAGCCACTTGGGCCTTTTCCTCCTGGCTTCCTGCTGGAGGAAGCAGCAGGCTTGGCTTTGGGGTGCCAAGTATGAGCCTGCTGGCCCTGATACTGGTGTTGCTGGGCCGGACATGCCGCAGGGGCTGAAGGACGAAAGGGCTTACACTACTGCTGGTGGCCTTTGTCCTTCTGGGCAGACATGACCGAGTCGAAGGTGGTGCTGGACTTCTCAATTCATTGGAGATGACCCTCCAACCTGGGTCTGAACAAGTCAGTACCCAGGAAGGAGACGTCTGCCAGCTTGTGCTGGGTATCAGCCATAAAGGTGGAAATCCGCAGCCAAGCTCTGCAGCACATGGCCACTGCGGCCGCTACTGACCGGGCACACAAATCAGCGATGTCCAACAAAGTTTGGAGCTGTTGTTTAGCTACCACCCTTCCCTGATCCCGCACCTGCTTGACCATCGTTTGAAGGTCAGCTGGGAGATGAGGAATCACCTCATCCAGGGAGCCCAAAAGGGTGTGTGAAAAGTGTGCCATCAGAATGGCCAAGCTAGCCTGACAAAGGCCTAGAGAGAAAGCAGCATATACCTTCCGCCCTGAGTAGTCCAATTTCTTGGACTCCTTATCGGGTGGTTTGTCCACATCCTGAGCGTTCCCGGAATGCTGGAAAACGCTGTCGGTCACTAACCCCGCCACAGAAGGGTGCTCCGAGAAACCAGGGAGTGAACCTGTAGGGACCGCATACTTTCCAGCCATCATGGCCGAAGGTGCAGGACAAGATGCTGGCTGCTGCCACAGCTCCAGGGTCGGGCCAACAATGGCTTTGGCCACTGGAAAGGCCTCCGTAGGGGAATCCCCTCGGTCCAGTATCTCCGTGAGGGGATACTTGGCCCGTTTTGAAACAGGTTCAAACTTCATCCCAGTGGACTCTGAGATGAGTCGAAGCATTCCTAAAAACGAGGATGGGCTCTCGTCCACCGACTGACCCCCTGTAGACTCCAGGTCAAGCGGCCTGGAGAACAAGGAGTCGTCGTCGTCAGACTCCGAGGAGTCTGCGAACAGCTGCCGAGTGCCTGAGCCACCCTCCAAGTGCCATGGTCGATCGGGAATGAGGGTGACTGACAACCTATGGGGACAACCCTGATCTGACTGAGAATCCACCCTGATCTGACCGAGAATCCTTGGTCGGGGCCCCAGTCTTCGGTTGTGGAGGCGGAGGTTCCACCACAATCGGTGGAGCAGCCGGTTTCGGCTCCTCGACTACGAGGGGTTGTTTCCGCCGCTCAGGTGACAGCCACTTAATGGCCGGAGAAGGCGACGGAGTCGGCTTATTCCCGGACAATAAGAGCTGCTGTCACATTAAATCCTCGTAGCGCTGACGCAACTTGCGCTGGAGCCTATCCTCCGAAAAGGATGACAAGGATGAGCGGCGCCACCGTTTTCAATGGTGCCGAGACCGCCCAACGGGCCTCCTTCAACTTGTCCGGTGGATACAGTTTTTCAGGGTGCCCCAAAAGAAGTCTAGCAGCGCGGTCCTTCAAGACCGAGGCCAAAAAGGATTTGCACAAATCGCAAGCCTGCGAATCATGGCAGAGTCCTAGGCAGTAAACGCACGTGGAGTGCGGGTCAGTCTGGGACATCTTCTGCCCACAGGGGCACCGACAAAATCCAGGAGTCGATTGTCCATTGCAGCCATGAGGGGAAAAAGAAGACCGAAGTCTTGTAAATTAGAGAATAAGTTTTGGATTAACCGAAGAGTGTGGATCCAGGCCTAAAACGCAGAGCGCTAAGGAGGGAACCTGAGCTTTCAAGCGGTAAGGAAGCTCTGGCGTCATGGGGCGGAGCCAAGAGTTTTACCACCCGGTGGTGGGAGGAGCCGGCTTGAAGATCTTCTGGCAAGATTTAAAGCGGCAAGGAACCTGCCAGTAAGTGTGGATTGAGCAACATATCCACGGCCCTAGAAAATGGTATTTAGCTCTTTTTTGAATCAGCTCCAAAGGAACATTCATGGACTCAGACATGAGTTGGAGAAGAGCCCCAAAAGACACTTGCCTGTGTTCAGTTCCTCAACCGATTCTCAGTCAAAAGCATGGGTTCTCAACAACTGAGGACCCACCAGAGTCTTTCAAGGATTCATCAAAGATGGCTCGAAAGTTTCCCACAGTGAACTGCTCTGGAGTCATCGGAGTGGGTGATTTCCACAGATAGGTGGCCAGGTAAGCTGGACGCAGTACAAGAGTCCTTAGAAGATGCTTCTCACAAGGGCTGCTGTGGAGGCGGTTCCACCTGCAAAAGTGGAGAGACAGGTATCTAGGGAGAATTGGCACTGGCTTGGCTGGCACTGGCCATTCAACCATAGGGGCTGGACGTAGAGCCCTACCCTGCCCTGCCAAGGTCAACTGCTGCCACAGGAATTCCTCACAGTGCCACCGCATACACTGTTGGAGCCTCTCACCATCAGAGGATGAGAAGGACGAGGTGCTCCCAGTTGAGTGTGATCGAGAACTTGAGGAGTGAATCAATCGCAATCATGACCATCGACCAGTTGTGGCTGACATCAAGAAGAAGCAACTGCAGGTGCCGTGTAAACAATGGGCACCAGTTTCGACAGCATGACCTCTAATGGAGGCTGATCCCAAGTGGTAACAGTTGGGGAAACCAGCTGCTCCATGTCCTCCTGATTGAGGACCAGGAGAACCGGGGTCTTGCAGAAAAACTCATTGTTAACCTATTCTGACAACTGGTTGATGGGCTCGAGAAAACTCTTGACTGCCAGACTGACTTGTATCCATGTTGTCAAATGTGACAATGGTACTGTGTAGCCAGCGATCTGCCCCTTGACAAAATGTGGCTTGGCTGAAACAGAGTGCTTGATAAGCTTTGAGCAGTTGAGGGAGCAGGAGGAGCATGATCTCTCCTGGACCCATGGCTGACACTGTTTTTTCTTATGTTTCTTACATGACGGGTAGGGCTCTCCCTGAAGGTCTGGAGGGCCTGACACATTTCTTGAAACTCCCCTGTGAAGGATGCTCCAGTGCTGGCACCAGCTGGGAGCAGTACCAAGGCCAATCAGGCAGGGGTGTGCAAATCCTATTGCCCCCTGTCCAGGGCAAGTAAATTTCCTTGAAGGGCAAATACAAAAACATAGCTAATTTCATTGCAATGAATAGGGGAGCAAGGGAAAATTCAGCTACAGTAATGACTGGGCAAGTTCTAAAAGTTTGAATTTGAACACTCCTGCAATGAGGTGCCTACCACGGCCTTAGCCACCGCCTCTTCCAGGCCACAATTTTAGATTTTGGTTGGCCAAACAGCTGAGGAGAAGATGAGCCATACATTCTTCATGAAAAAACATTAGCATCATCTGACTGAGGCTGCAACCCGTAACACTGTGTGCTGTTCCTAGGCAGTAAAGATACAACACGTGTGGGTCCATCAGTGACATCTTCTGCCAGCACATGGCACAATGTCTGAAGTCGGGAACTGGCTTCAGTTCCTCGTGGTCCCCTGTCTGATAATCTGTCGGGAGAAGTACAAATCAAAAAGTTGAGAAAATAATCGTTTGCCAATGGCACACTTATTAGGCCATAAAATGTGCAAAGCTGCAAAGGAGGAGAAAGGAAGAGCTGATGTTATGGGGTGGTGCCGAGAGATATACCACCCAAATGGTGGGAATAGCTCTGCTTAAAGACATTCTTTTTTTTTCTGTATAATTTATTAGATTTTCAGTATTACTTCCATCACAATACATTCAACAACAACATACTCCAAACATAAAAACATACAACGCACCTACTATTAACAATCTACAGTTTAAAGACATTCTGGTGAATCAGTTCTTAAGGAAGAACTGCCAGTGTGGGGATAAGTGAACCATATCCACACCCCCTAGAAACTGAATTATGGAGAGCTGCAAAGACTATGTCAGTACACCTGGTAAGGAAGACAGCCTTGATGATACGAACATCGACAGTAAGTCAAATAATGGGTAATAAGCCTGTAATAACACCCAAACTGGAAACGGCAACCATCCAGCAGCAATGGTGGAGTATCTGAAAAAGCTGCTGATGGTAGTGCCAGCAATGTGAAATATAAAGGGACTGGAGGTCCAAGAAGCCCAGATAAGTCAACAAAAGTGATGTAAGGGGCAGAGCAGATGGTGAGTCTTATAAGGGCAATAGTGGTAGTAGGCTCAAAAGCAACACAGAGGGCTACCTGATCAGAGCATGGGTAATGCTACTGCTTGCAATGCTGATGACCTAGGTTTGGGAATGAGCCTTGGACGTCAGGGGCTGGTTGGAGTGGGGGGAATCAAGCATCCCAGTGACATGCTCTCCTCTGGGAAGGAAGCGCTGTCTGCCTCGCAGCACTACCACCACCTATAGGTGTACAAGGGTGGAGAGCCGCTGAGTTGCATCTGGGCTGAGTGTGCACAGACAGGCTCCTGCCGGGATCTCAGTCCCCAAGCCAGCATCCCCACAGGGCTGGAGAAGTTACAGCCTGGGGGGAAACTAAAGCCCATCTCCCCTCCATGAGAGCCGGTACATGGCCCAATGGTAGTACACCTGCCATAAAATTCAAAAGCAACCCAGAAAATGTGGCTAGAAATGATAGTGAGTTGTCATGTTTCAACAAACAATGATCAGGCCGGCAGACAGTTGCCCAAGGATAACAAGAATGGACTGCCACCCATGAAACCCCAGGCAGCCACATGATAACATGACAGGAGTACAGCAGGAGGTGCCATGATACTATGTAAGTGCTACGCCAATGACATAAACATTGACAGCAAAGCCGGAGACAGTGCCTGGAGTAACACAGAGAAGAGTCACAAATGCAGCAGGATTGACTTTTAAGTAAAGGCAGATGAAGAACTGTGAATAAAGAACTGCAGGACAGTATAAGGACCCAGGTCAGAGCCTGCAACCCACTGTTATGTAATTGGGATGCTCAAAGCAACATGAGCAGAGTCGACAGTAAGGACGTCAATGGTTCAGAGAGCAACAGACCACAGAGTGAGAAAGAGAACAGTAGCTAACACAGCAGCAGCAATGAGGATGAGGTAATGGCAGCAAGCAAACATCTACAGGCCAGCATAAGAACCTCAGCACAGACACAACTGACAGTGGTGTCATAAGGACAAACTGAGCAGAAGGAGCAGACGACAAGGATGGCAAAGGCGGCAACAGTCCCTGCAGCAAAACAGAGAACAGAGCCGAGAAACCTCTGTAACAGTGTCAACACAGCAGGGCCAGGTGCTGACCTGCAAGCAGTGAGGCACGATGCAGCATACGGGCCAGAACACAGAGCCAACAACCCTGGTGTCAATGACAGCCAGAGCAACTGAAGTCGATGACGAGGACATAGACGGCAAAGAAGGCAACAGTCTCTGGATTAAGCAGACACAGGAGTAATACAGATAACAGAGCCAAAAACTGCAGAAAGAACATCCACGTCACAGAGCCAGGCAATGTCCCTTTAAGAAGAGAGCAGAGGATCAGTGTAAGTATCTGAGCCCAGTACTAGTAACTGACCATTATGTCGTAATAACAGGCACAGCAGCTGGAGTTGACACGAACACTGAAGGCAACGAAGACAACAGTATCTGAAATAAAACAAGAAACAGCCAAAACTACAGAAGCATCAATGAGTCAGAGCCAGACAATGGCCTGCAAGCAGCAAGCTGTGAGCCAGCATAAAGACCTGAACCCAGTGCTTGGAACCCACCATAAAGTTTTAATGACAGGCGGAGTAGCTGGAGCTGATGAGAATGTTTATGGCAAAGAAGAAAAAAGTCTCTAGAGTAAAACAGAACAGAGTCAAAATTACAGAAGCATTAACGAGGCAGGGCAGGCGGCAGCCACATGCAGGACAGCGTAAGACCCAGTCCTAGTGCCAGCAACAGGCCTTGGTGTCATAAAGACCACTGGAGCAGCAATGGAGGCTGACGGCACAGCCAGAACTTACCCATAAGAGGAACCTAAAGGTGTAGCACCAGTACCTGGAGGGTGAACAGCACTAACAGCAGTCAGTCAGACAATGGCAGTTTTAGAAGAATGGAACAACAATCTGAGATCAGCGCCATTTTCAAAGCGGGAGACAACAAGACAAGAAGCTGGATCTGAAGAACAACATGGGAACCCAGCACAAAAGTGGCTCCAGGATAGGTCCTCATGGTGTTTCTCAAACTGTGTAGAAAAGAAGCAAGCACGGACACGGGTGCATCATCTACAGCTGTGAAATCCATTATACTACAAGACGTGAAATGAACAGGAGAAGAAATAAAAACTGAGGAGGTATATGGGACCACTCACATTATATAGGTGGTGGCCAATGTACATCAATATGGGCAGCTCCAGCTGGGCAAAAAATTCCAAGTGATCCGGATGCCAAGGGTTATCAATTCCAAAGGTGTGGCTCTACGCAGGGAGATATCCTTGAAAATCAGTATGAGGAAAAGAAATTCCCCCATAATACTGACTAGATTTACTGCTAAAAGGGAACTTATTCAGTGAAGTACTGAAGTTCCATCCTTCCCCCGCGATACTACAGAACGGTGTAGATCTGTGGCATCAGTGATGCATGAGCTACTGGGTCTCTTTTTTGAACAGACTGAAGAAAACTACATACACTCAGAAAATCATATTTTTGGGGGAGACAGAGAGGATCCGGACAGAAGCCCCCATACTTGGTTGTCTAACTAGAAAAGGCAGACTGGTAAATGTGATGAATCTATAGATCTCAATGTGGAATGTGACACACGGTTAACAATGTGGAGAATGGAGGTTTTGGATTCTGGTAGGGTGTCCCCATAGGTGCAGCAAACGGCAGAAGAGTCAGAAATGATGATAGAGTAAATGCCCATCTTACTCCCAAGAGGTTCTGAAAGGAAATCTCTGGTAGTTTTTATTTTCTTCACTATATGAATAAAAAATCTTTTGAGGTATAGAAACCTGCTGCAAATAACTCAATACTCCCTGAAGAGGAAAACAGTCGTTTATTAATAGTAAGTGAAAGCATCAGACTAAACAAATTATTTTACTCTTCCATAAAGAAAATGACCAAGAGGACCAAAGCCCTTCACTAACGACAGCCTCCTCTGCCTGGACTTCAGTTTTGTCAACCTGGAAGGTAACTGGCCTCAAGGATCAAGTCACGGGTCTCAAGGATGACAGATAGTGCCTCTCCCAATAATGGCTGTGTTCCAAGCATCCTTCCTTTCCCTAAAATATGATGGCTCCCAGAAAACAAGGGGAAATAAATGGGAAGTGTTTATGACACTATGAATTGTAATGTTAAAGGGGCTCAGGAGAAGAGGAGAGGAAACATTATACTATATTGAAGCATTTGAAAAAATAACAGGCTGGGGTTGCATACTTACTGGAAATGCATCTTGAGAGAGTAGATCCATTATTTTCATAGGGAGTGGGTGGGTCAGGTCTATGAGGCCAGCAACAGTCACAAAAGTGGGAACGGCTGGGTGTTTTGCACATGGTAGCCTCCCAGCTAATCAAGGAGATCTGGGATGGGGAAGGACGATTTCTACATGTCAGAAAGTTTTCTTAGGGACAGTATATGACCCGAATGTAGAGTCCACTCACTTTTTTACCAAACTGGCAGCTGAGTTAGCTTCCTTTACCCATATACCCATCTTCGTTGGTGGAGATTAGAATATTGTCTGTCAACAGGATACAGACAAATCGGGTACCAACAGACGTGAGCTTCCCCCCGGTCAGTGGGAATTACGAGAACTGCTGGCCTTACTGACCCACGGCATCTCTTACACCCCACTGACGGGCAATATACCTTTCACTCCATTCCACACAATTCTTTTTTAAGGATTGATTTTTTTCACAATTAACCATGACAGAGTTCCAGGCCTGATTTTGTGCAAAACTGGTGAGATGGTGTTAACGGACCATGCCATAGTGCATTTGAGACACAACATGTAAGTGGGAGAGACAGAGTCTGGCGACATATTACACAGTTACTGAAAAGACAGTTAAAGAGAAACTGCAGGACCATCTTACTCAATTTTTCACTACCAATCAGGGGAGTATTGCCTATCTGGATGTTTTATGGGGAACTCTATAATGTACTATGTGGGGGGAATGTATTCGACTAGCCTCTAGGCGGCATAAAGAGAGATCTCAGTAGGCCAAAAACTTACTATGACAAATTCGGGAACTGGAGAAACTCTAAAGGTCACTACCCCTGAGCACATATGGCTACAGCTCAAACTTGGCTCAGGCCAAACATGCAGATTTACTAAAAAAAAAAAAAAAAAAGAGCCGAACTTTCCATTTTTAAGGCACGGGCACAATACACTCAGCATGGTTAGCAGGCGGGAAAGTTGTCAGTGCTCCGACTGAGGCAGCAGGAGGATCTACGACCAACTCCAGGCCTTAAGAGAAACAATAACCCCCACCCCATTACTGAATCTAGGGAGAATGCAGCAGCTTTTAAAACTTTTTATAAGATCCTATACTGCAATGATCAGGATGACATGCAGATGTCAGAACGAGACAGAGCCTACTTGGAGGATATCCAGCTCTCCCAGTTGTCTGAACTGCATAGTGAGTCCCTGAAAGGTGCCATTTCAGCAGAGGAAATTAGTACTGCTACTAAACAGCTCACCACCAAGCACCTAGCCCAGACGGGTTCAGGTCTAACTTTTATAAAACTTTTAATCTGGAGCTAGAAAGTACAGTTACGTAAGAACTTACCGTAACAGTAAATCTTCGAGAGAGGCTCTTGCAGTAGGTAATTACATATAGAACACATATAGGACTGACACCGGCAGGACCCCACGGAAAAATTTCTAGCTAGCAGTCCCTGGTGAGGGACCACCCCCACGTCAGATGACTGGCGTCAGGGGATGTTGGTATAAAGGGGCGGTCCCTGACGCCCGCTTTCCAGTTCTTTCCCGCCACAGGCCAGAAAAGGCCAGATGAGAGAGGAGCGGACATTTCCCTCACTGGAAAAGGAGCTGAAAAAGCCTAGGGGGATGGAGGGCGGGAAGGTATTACCTACTGCAAGAGCCTCTCACGATCTACTGTTACGGTAAGTTCCACGTAACTGTACTATCTTACCGAGAGGGCTCTTGCAGTAGGTAATACATATGGGACTGAGTCCCAAGCAGTCTGGAATAAAGAGAGGCATCGGAGGAGGAAAACTACTCCAAAAAGTAGTTCTAGCTGTGCAAGCCTCAAGACAAGAGGCCTTGCAGAACAGCCAGCCCGAAGCCTGCTCTATGGCGAGAGGCAACATCCAAACTGTAGTATTTAGTAAAGGTATGGACAGAAGTCCAAGTGGCGGCAGCACAAATGTCTGCCGCAGACACATTTTTGAAACAGGCCGCTGAGGCAGCTACTCCTCTGGTGGAGTGGCCTCTTACTTGACCCGGGAGGGTCTTGTTGTATTTGTCATAACAGAAAGTGATGCAATGAGCCAACCACTTAGACAGGCATTGCTTGGAAACAGCACTGCCTTCCTTTTTATGAGCAAAAGAGATGAACAATTGATCAGTCTTTCTGAGATCCTTCATCCTGTTGGTGTAGTATCTCAGAATCCGGTGAACATCCATAGTATGGAGTAAATACTCCCCTTGATTAGAGTACTGTGTAAAAAAGGCAGGTAACTCTATGGACTGATTTAGAGTAGATTCAGCTACTACTTTAGGGAGAAGCCTAGGATTCGTGCAAAGAGCTACACGTTCCTTGTGAAAAATCAAGTATGGGGTTTTATACATCAGGGCCTGGAGCTCGGAAATTCTCCGAGCAGAAGTGAGGGCCACCAGGAAGAGTCTCTTCCATGAAAGGAACTTCAAATCCGCAGAAGCTGCAGATTCGAAAGGAGGGTGAGTAAGTTTCTCGAGGACAAAGTTCAAGTCCCAAGGGGGAGCAGGAGTACGGATGGGGGGCCTCAGGTGGAGAACCCCTCCAAGAAAGGTCTTAGAGACCTCCAGTTGAGCGAAAGATTTGTCTGCGAAGGGAACATGGTAGGCCGAGATGGCCACCATGTGTACCTTCAGAGAAGAATGACTGAGACCCAGGTCAAACAAATGACGTAGATACTCTGGCAGAAGCCCCGCTGAACAGTAGAAGGGTTCCACGTTCTTGGAAGCAGCCCAAATAGTGAATCTTTTCCACTTCATGCAATAAGTGGATCTGGTGGAGGGTTTTCTGGCCTCCACCAAAATCTCTGCCACTTTGGGAGACACTCCAAAACGGGACTGGGCAAAGTCTGCAGGAGCCATGCATGCAGTTGAAGGGATTTGAGGCCTGGATGGACCAGAGTTCCCTGATCCTGGGTCAGAAACCTCGAGAGAGAGAGAGGAAGAGGAAGAGGAAGAGGAGGATCCTTGTTGAGTATTGTTGTAGAAGAGAGAACCAAACTTGCCTGGGCCAGAAAGGAGCAATCAGAATCATTCGTGCTCCTTCTGAGGCTAGCTTCTGCAAGACTCGTGGGATAAGTGGAATTGGGGGAAAGGCATAGACAAATCTGTCCCTCCAGTCTAGAGATAGAGCGTCGCTCCAAAAAGCGCCTCGCTCTGGAACGAGCAAGCAGAATACAGGAAGTTTTGTGTTTAGAGGGGATGCAAACAGGTCGACCTGTGGTGTTCCCCAAAGTTGGAAGATATTGTCTAGGACCCTTGATCCAGTTCCCACTCATGAGTCAGAGCAGAAGAGTGACTTAGCTTGTCTGCTAGGGTGTTGTCGACTCCTGGAATGTGAAATGCCGTGAGGTGAAGGTCATGTTGTGTTGCCCAATCCCAAACCCTCATTGCCTCCCTGCAAAGAGGGTAGGACCGAGTCCCTCCCTGTTTGTTGATGTACCACACCACGCATATGTTGTGCGTCTGGACGGCTAGGTGGCCGGGAAGGATGTACTGGTGAAGGGCTTGGAGAGCATACAACACTGCCCGAATCTCGAGCACACTGATGTGGAGAGCTTGTTCTAGCTTGGACCAGGAGCCCTGGGTCCGATGAGGGCCTAGATGGGCTCCCCAACCTTCGCCTGAGCCGTCTGTGGTTAGAGTCTGGGAGGGGGGAGGATGAAAGAAAGGAACTCCCTGAAACAGGTTCTCTCGAACCATCCACCACTGCAAGTCTCGAAGCATCGGTGATGAGATCAGAACTGGGTGATCTAGGTCGTTCACTAGCTGATCCCATTGACAGCGTAGAGTCCACTGAGAAATCCTCATGTGGAGTCGAGCGCGAGGAACCGTCAGGATAGCAGCCACCATGAGCCCGAGAAAGCGAAGGACCGACCTCGCAGAGACCGTCCTGCGGTCGGACAACAGACTTATTTGGGTCTGGAGGGTGGACGCCCTGTCCGGAGGCAGAAAGGCCTTGCCCGTGGTTGTATCGAGAATCGCCCCAATAAACTGTAGCCTCTGGGATGGGTCCAGATGAGACTTGGAATGGTTGATGGTAATACCCAGGCTGGCAAAACCTGCTGGGTAAGGGAGGGAAAGGTACAGGCGTTCCTCCTGGATGAGGCCACCAGGAGCCAATCGTCCAGATGCAGGAAACCTGCACTCCAATGGTGCAGGGTGGGCCGCCACCACTGCCAGGCATTTGGTAAACACTCGGGGCCGAGGTTAGACCAAACGGGAGCACCTTGAACTGGTAGTGGTCCCCTGGAACGCAAAACAAAGGTATTTGCGATGAGATGGGTGAATGGAAATGTGCAGATAAGCATCCTGCATATCCAGAGCACAAAGCCACTGACCCGGCCAGAGGAGGGGCAGAAGGCTCTGCAAAGAGAGCATCCTGAACCTTTTGTATTCTACGAAAAGATTCAGGGAACTGAGATCCAAAACTGGTCTGAGATCTCCTGTCTTCTTTGGGACCAGGAAGAAATGGGAATAGTAACCCGTCCCTCGCAGATGAAGGGGGACGGGCTCTAGTGCTTGTTTCAGCAGGAGAGCCGAAATTTCCTCCTGGACCAAGAGAAGTTGTTCCCGTGAATACGACGACTTCAGAGCGGCGTGGCGGGGTGGTTTCTGAAGAAACTCTGTCTAGTGTCCTTCTGCTTTGAGTTGGAGCACCCAAGAATCTGTGGTTATCCTCTCCCATCCCGGAAGGTGGAGGGAAAACCTCCCTGCTACTGGTTCCTCCGGGGAGTCCGGAGGCTGTGGGAGAGGAAAGGAGTCAGGTGGTGTGGAGCAGCACTGCAGCTGAAGCACACATTGCTTTTTTGGGGGGTGGGGGCTTGGCAGCTGTCGGGGCCCGGCGTTTTGTGGCCCGCCTTCCCTGGGGTTTCGCCTCTGGCCGATTCCGTCTGCGAAAGGGAAGGCGCTGCTGCTGATGGGGATGGTACATGGAATCAACTGACTTCAGTGCCATCCCTTCTCTCAAATCGGTGATGATGTCCTGACATCACCCCCGAAAAGCACCAACCCCGGAAGGGTGCTTCCTGGATAGCAGATTGCACCTCCGGGACCAACCCTGACACACGGAGCCAAGCATGATGCCATAGGCCTACAGCGAAAGCTGAGCTCCGCCCAGCAGTGTCCACTGCATCGTATGTCACATGAAACGTGTCAACTGGCCGAATGAGCAGAGCGG
The DNA here is from genome assembly GCA_016271365.2 of Neoceratodus forsteri. Classification (NCBI taxonomy): domain Eukaryota; kingdom Metazoa; phylum Chordata; order Ceratodontiformes; family Ceratodontidae; genus Neoceratodus; species Neoceratodus forsteri. Next base: position 1,053,238,336 of record CM028129.1, read on the forward strand.
ACAAGATCAGCCAACTCCTGCTTGTCTTGGGAGTCAGGCAAGGAGTCCAGTTTGGCTTCCGCCTAGTCAGAATGGCCTTCTAGTAGTCCCCCATATGGCCGACGTAGTTCAGGGCCCTGATCCCCAGCGTGGAGGAAGCATAAATCTTTCTCCCATACTGGTCCAGAAGGCTTGACTCCTTATCAGGTGGTGACGAACTAAGATGTTTGGGGTTCGCCGACCGGCTGTGAGCGGCGCTAATCACGACCGAGTCGGCACGAGGGTGAGAATCCAGAAAATCAACATCCTCTGGAGCCTGATATAGCCTGTTCGACTTCCTAAGAAGTGGGGCTAAGGCCGACGGCTGTTTCCATATTGTGGTAACAAGGTCGTCGTGAGGCTCTATCCAGAGTGGCACCAAGGTAGGAGCTGTCACGGGCAGATCCAGATGTTCAGCTAGTTTCAGATGCTGAGGATCTGGTTCCAGGGAGTGCCACTGATGAACCTCCTGGATTTTCCTAAGCAACTCCATAAAAGAAGGATCCTCTGGAGGAGACTTTGGAGGAGTCCTTGGCCTGGGCTTCGACGGAGAGCGTGGCTCGTCGTCTCTCTCGAAGCAACCGTCGGAAGAATCCGAGGAGTCCGAGGGTGAAGAGGAGGATGAAGAGGGAAAACGACTCCCTTTCCTGACCTGGGGGAGGAACGGACCCCTTGGGAAGTCTCCGGGGAAGTGTGTCCTGCCCTTCTCTGGATCCAGACGGAACAACCCTGGAATCCGGAGGTGGTGAGGGAGTGTGCCACCTCGGATGTATGGGAACCTGGGACGGCACTGTCATCGGAAGGTGGCTCTCGACCTCTTTGGTGAGCTGAGCCTTGGCCTCAGCCCACCAGGAGGCCAGAGTCTCCTGCAGGTACACCGGCGGCCGTGAGGGCGGTGGAGGAGGAGAAGGAGGCGGGGGATAAGGATACGGGTTGTAACCGTATGGAGCGTATCCAAAAACCGGCTGCGGGTAGCCCGGCGTCTGGTATTGTGGCATCGGGAAGCCCGGCATCTGGTACTGTGGCGCCGGATACTGCGGTCCCGGGTACGTTGGCGTCGGATAGGACGGAGGGTACCCGGGAGGGGCTGCCGGAGCAGACGGCCCAGCCGGTGGCCTCACGGGCGGGTCCATAGTGGAGGGCCCAGAAGGCCCGATGGAGCGGGATGTCTCCCGGAGTCGGTAAGGGCAGCGTCAGGGCCGACGTCGGAGGCCCTGGCATCGGAGGTACCAACGTCGGAGGGGCCGGCATCCGGCGAGCCGTCAGGTCCAGCGCACCAGGTGGCGGAAGGACTGATGGGGGCGGAAGATCCCCAGCTTTGCCCGGGGATGGAGGGGAAAAATCCCCAGGGTCGAGTTGGGGAGACTCTGGTTCCCAGCGCAGCGAAGGCTGCGAGGAACCAAGGATAGCCGGACATGGAGTGGGTCCGTCGTCGGTTCCTTCGCCAGCCGGACGTCCGGACGAGCCGGACGTGTGGCGTAGGGCTGAAGCCCAGGGGGCGCCGGAGGAGCCGGCGTCCGACATATGAGAGCCATCACCGGGGCCGGGCTGAGTAGAGTGATCGGCTTGGTCCGGTGGAGTGGAGGCCGTGCGCCGCCCCGAAGGGTCGGATGTCTTACCGGCCCTCTCTGGGCGGACGTCAGAGGAGCCGACGCCCGGCTTACCGGAGTCGCCCACAGTGGTAGGCCGCAAGCCCGCAGCCGAACCAGGGGCGGAGGCCTCCAACTGCCTGGAGGCGCCCGCAAGGCCCGAGTGCCAGCCAGATGGGCGGGCTGACGCCCCCTCGGAAACCTCCGAGGCGGCTGTCGAGGAGTGATCCCCCGGAGGGGATGTTACCTGTGTCCCAGCAACTCCTGAGGGAGATGCGGTGGAGGAGCCCTTGTCTCGGTGCCTCTCTTTCTCCTTCTGATGGCCTTCGGGGGAAGTGGACACCTGCCTCAGTTTTTTGAGCTCCTTCTCCATTGAACACATTTTCTTCTTCAGAATATGGTCTTCCAGGGATTGCTGCCACCTTTTCTGGGTAGCCGCATTGAAACTGAGGCAGTGCTGGCACTTCTCGACTGGGTGATCGGGGCCTAGGCAGAACAGGCACAGGGAGTGGTTGTCCTTGTGTGGTAGCTGGGCACCGCACGAATCGCACTTATTCTTGTGCTCGGAGGGTGTAGGGGATGACATACACTGACGATTGTACTGACGTTAATCAAAAAAGCAATTATTTTCGGTAAAAAAATGAATAAGGTAGGGCTGATGAAGCACAAACTTTACCGCTTAGGCGCTGCACGAGCTAACGGCAGGAAAGAACCAGAAGGCGGGTGTCAGGGACCGCTCCTTTATACCGTCTCCTGACGCCGGTCACCTGACGCGGAGGTGGTCCCTCACCAGGGACTGCTAGCTAGAAATTTTTCCGTGGGGTCCTGCCGCCTGCCGGCGTCAGTCTTATGTGTCCTATATGTAATTACCTACTGCAAGAGCCCTCTCGAAGTAAGATCTATTCTTAGCCAAAGTCTTTAACTATCTCTTTTCTGAAGGGGGTTTATGACTACTCTTTGGCAGAATCCAGAATCACACTTCTTACCAAACTGGGTAAAGACGAGTTTTTAGAGGGGAGTTATAGACCTATCTCTCTGATTAATACAGACTTTAAACTCCTAGCTAAGGTCCTCGATAACAGGCTGAGAAGGATTTAGGATACATTAATCAGACCCAAACAGGAGAGTTTTATGAAAGGGCGAGTTTCTAGTGACCATCTCTGTAAACTGTACCATCTGATCTCCACCTCTGGAGAGGGTAGGGTACCTGCAGCCCTTGTCTCCTTAGATGCAGAGAAGGCATGCAACTGGGTATTTTTTTCTGAGGTGTTAAGGTATTACAATATCCCGATATAGTACACTAAGTGGGTACACATTTTATACCAGCAGCCAACAGCATAGATTATGTGCAATGAGGTCTTACTGGAGAGTGTACATTCCGGAATGGGATATAAGACAATGGTGTCCCCTCTTGTCCCTGCCTTTCAACTTATATTTAGAACTGTTAGCTATCCATTTGCAGAATAACTCGCACATAAGACGTAACAGTTACACAACTAGGAAATAAATGTCCATTGTATACAGATGACATATTGTTACATGTGGAGAACCTGAGGACATCCATCCCGGCTGTTCTGCAAGAAATAGAGAGGTTTGGATGCAGATCAGCTTATAAATTAAATACTGGCAAAATGGGTGTTCTATTGTTAAAGAGACTAGTTTCCAAACAGGATGTGGTGGGCCTGGGGCTTCAGTGGCAGCCTGGAGTGCTCACCTACTTAGGCATCAAGATCACCCATCATCTAAGTGACTTAAACATCTCATACCCACTCATACACTCTATATAACCTTAGATTTACAGAGAGGAGAAGGTGTTACTGATGAGCCTATGGGGTTGGATAAAACGCTATAAAAAGTAATTTGCTCCAGACTTGTGTATCCTATGGGGCTGTTAAATACTGAGCTACCCAAAGTGTGGTTTTCCCGCTTGCAGCCATTATTAACAGAGTATTTTTGGCAAGGTAAAATACCTAAGAGATCCTATTTTAAGCTAACAAATCCAAAACACAGTGGGGTCTTTGGCTTCCAACCCTGTTTCTTTACAACTTGCAAGTAGAAAATACTTACAGTGGGGGAACCAGCCGTAAATGTGGAACACTCGGGCTATGTGCAACAATAGTTAAGGACAGAACAAAACCTAGTGAAGCGGGTGGGGATGACATGTAAACGTTCTTTTTTACACCCTCTAAATTACCTGGAACCCTTAAGATGACTCCTATATCCTGATCCGTTAAAACACAAGCACAACTTGATGACTACTTAAACATTAAGCTATCATATAGTACAGGGCAACACTTGAAGTACAATGCTAACTTCAAAACAGCAAACCAAACCACTACTAATGGTTTTTGGCCTCAGGTACAAATTCCGACAGTAGCCCATCTCACACTAGGGGGAAGACCCATAGACATAGAGACGTTTCCGACCTAGTATGGATCTCAGAAAGATGCCTGCTTTAAGGTTATCCAACTGTTGCACACTATCTCTGCCCACCTAGGTTCTCCACCTCGGCATGGTGTGTGTGTGTGTGTGTGTGTGTGTGTGTGACATATTAGAGACCCTTGGCAGTGAATCAACCCAGCATCATTCCATTTCATTATTATATAAAAACCTCAAGTCTCTGGATCAGAGAACTTTATCCAGTGAGGATTACTACTGGCAAGAGGCTCTTCAGGTGGTTTAGGCCCCAGAGGAATGGCAGAAAGTTTGGGCTGATATGTACAAATACAATAAACAGGATAGATACCAGCTGATGCAGTTCAAAGAGTTATAGCATCTTTATTTTACCCCTACCAAACTGCACAAAATAGGCCACTCAGACAATCTACTCTGTACAAGCTGTGGGAAGGATGAAGGGACCCTGAAACGCATCCTCTGGGAATATGAGAAAGTCTTGCCCTTTTGGGTGGGCATAAAAGAGTCTCAGGATCCTCTTTCAGGCCTGGAGCACACTTTTAGCCCTGAGGAGTATGTGGTGGGTAATTATCACAGTAGAATATTAGGCCCTAGGCAATGTCATATAGCCCTGATTGTAGCAGCAGCTAAAATGGCTATCCTGAGGCACTGGCTATATAGATGACAGTGTGCAGAGCCAAGCTGAATGGCATCATGAAATTCTGATGGCACTAAACATTGAAAAACTATGCCAGTATTAATAATTGTTACCAAGTGTACCAAAAAAGATGGGAAACTCTGCATGCCCTGCTGTCAGTAATGTGATGGACTTGAATTGTGGTATTCAAAGGTGGAGAAGGATTATACCTTACCCCTGCAATAAAAGGGTGGACTGCGTCTTTCCAACGCCACGATGTGCAGACTATAGGAATACATTAGTTGGATGTATTGGGGTAGAGGGTTTGTGAACTGTGTTGTGTTGTTGTATTCTACTGTATTATGTAATTTGTAAAAAAAAAAAAACTTCAAATAAAATGTAATCAATAATAAAAAAAGAAAACAAGGAGAAAACATTTTAAATGACTTTTATAGGGGAGCTTGTATTTGGGAGTAGAAAGTCACATCACCTATGGTTACAGTGCAGAAAAGTGACCCTGGCCATGAGGAGCTGTCAGTGCTATCTACATTGCAACCTTCTATCTCAAGCCAAGTTCTCAGAACTACAATCCTCCTTATCTTTATTGATGATGAAAAGAAGGCCTTCAACACCGTACCACCCAGGAAGCTTATAAGGAAACTGAGCAGTTTTGGGTAGGTCACAAAGTGGTTAACTGGGTGCGGAACTGGTTGATGGACAGGCAACAGAGGGTGGTGGTAAACGCACTCACTCTAAAGAGGGGCACGTGACCAGTGGGGTACATCAGGGCTCAGTCCTGGGACCAGTCCTCTTCAATGTCTTCATAAGCGACAATGCAGAAGAATTGGAGGGAAAGATGTGCCTCTCTGCACATGACACCAAAATCTGCAATAGGTTAGATATTCTGAACGGGGTGGAGAGAAGGAGCACAGACCTGAGAAAACTCAAAAAGTAGTCAAGGATATGGCAGCTGGGTTTCAATGCAAAAAATGCAAAATCATGCACCTAGTGCACAGAAACCCAGAGGCAGTGTATAAAATAGGGGAAGCGGTATTGCCAATCACCAAACAGGAAAAGGTACCTTGGGATTATCATATCTGATGACCTCAATGTGATGAGGCAGTGTGATAAAGCAGAAGGCAGGGCCCGTGAGATGCTGGGGAGCACAGGATGGGGACTCACCAGTAGATGGAGACAGGTGGCATTACCAATGTACTGATCATAGGTGAGACCCCACTGGGAGTACTGTGTCCGGTTCTGAAGATCACATCTCAGGAAGGACAAAGGCAAGGTGGAGGCTTTCCAGAGAAGGGCAATTATCTGATATTGAGACCGTCAAGTACTTAAAAGGAATGAATAGGGTTAGTACAGAGGGGATTTTCAGCTTTGGGGATCATGAGGAGACACAGTCTGAAATTGGAAGGGGGACGATTCAAGAGGGAAATGAGGAGACACTATTTCACAGAAAAGGTGGTAGCAAGGTGGAATGAATTGCCAGAGGAGGTGATCTCACTGAAGACTGTGGGCAGTTTCAAGAGAGGGTGGGCAGGGTTAAGTAATAGGCCAAAACTTAGGGGAGGCTGGGGAAGGGGGTGATGGTGGTCTGAGGTGATAAATCGGGGGCACTGTAAATGGGTGAGGGCAGCTGCAGACTAAACAGAACTTTAGGGCCTGTTTCTGCTGGCGTTTTCATATGTTCCTAAGTAACTAAAATGATGCATGGGTTGCATCATGTGCTCCATGAGCAGAGACTGAGGGGATCTCAATATGAACACCCTGGAAGAGAGGATGGAGAGGGGTACATAACAGAGACCTATAAGTACCTCACATGAGTAAATAAGGTACAGGAGAGGAGTACTGTTCAGAAGAGAAGGTGCACAAGACCAAGGGGACATACAATAAAGTGGGGGTGAGGGGTGGATTTTGAAGAGATATGAAGAAGTACTTCTTCAATGAAAGAGTGGTGGACATCTGAGACAGTCTTCCAGCAGAGGTGGTGGGGAAAAAACAGTGATGGTCTTTAAGCATGCATGGGCCAGGCACAAAGGAATCTTGGTAGACAGCACAGGTGAGGAGTAGTCAGAGATCAGGTAGGGTCTGCGGTGACAGTACAGTCAGGGACAAAATGGGCAGAGAAGGTGGGCCAAGTGGTCCTTATCTGCCAACAAATTCTATGTTTCTTAAATTGTCCTCCTGCTATTGATTATACAGAAGAAGAACGAGGTCTATGGAAGCAACTAGGCATGACAGGATAAGAGCAGAAGTGAGATCACCGCATGCCCAGGGACATGATAAGGCACAAAGCCAAAAGCAGAGTGCACTATTGCTCCTGAAAATTCAGTGCTCACACTACTACTATTATCTATACCCTATAGTGTCTTATTGCACATATCAAATGCGGGGAGGGGGGAAAGGATCTTGGGGTGATCGTGGATGCCAAAATGAATAACTCTGAGCAGTGTAGAAGGGTTGCGGCTAAAGCAAATAAAATGCTCATGTGCACTGCCTGGGGAATAATCTCTAGGAGACAGGAGGTGCTTCTCCCTCTGTACAACTGCCTGGTTCGACCACATTTAGAGTACTGCGTGAGGTTTTGGCGCCTGTACTTAAAAAATAACACCGCACTCCAGGATAGTGTCCAGAGGAGGGCGACAAGGATGATACAGGGCCTGGGGGAGTGATCCCTGGAGTAGAGGAGGGAACATGATCAAGGTCTTTAACTATCCAAAGGGAGTGAACTGGGTCAGCCCAAATAGGGTCTTCCAGCTGAGAGGAGGGAGCCACCAGGGGGCAATCCATGACACTGGTGGGAGGCAGGCTTAGAGGGGAGACTAGGAGACTTTACTTTACCAAGAGGGTGGTAGACCCATGGAATGTACTGCCTATGGAGCAGGTGGCTGTTGATACAGTGAAGGGATTCAAGAGGGGCTGGGACAGATATAAGGAGAGGGTAAGACTGAGAAATGCTGGATCAGGAGGGGAAACTCTGCTGGGGGATGGGGCAGGGGGGATTTATAGGGGTACAGGGAGGGCAGCAACAGTGTCCTTAGTGGGTGCTGATTTTTGAGCAGAATCAACAGGCCTTTAGTCCTGCTCTACTGTCATCTTAGTATGTTAGCATGTAAATGGGTTATAAGACTGAAATAAAAATATGTAGTCAAAAAGTATGTGTTTTAAAAGTCAAACGAGATAATTTGTGTAATTTTATCACTATGCTGTAATAGAAAATGGTGCCACGTGATGGCTGGTTTCATGTACAGATTATGTCTGCAATGATGCACTTTAAACACAGGCACTTTCATTTACAGTGATGTCTTTGTTCTGTGACAGCAGCTTTGGCAACACAGGTAGGTTGAACAGCTAAACTTTGCAGAGAGGCACTTTTACCTGGAAGTTCATCTTTTGAATCAATGTCAGCAGTTACGATGCTTTCTGGAACAGATACAGTTTTTCACTGCTAAACTGTCACGCCAGCACTTTCACTGCTGTTCCCATCTTTTTTTTTTTTTTTTATATTTTGGCTGAGCCCAGTATGGGAACACTTTCATTTTTGATGCTATGCTCATCTGTAGCATTATTAGCACTCATGGGTTGAAAGTTAAAAGCCATGAGAATTCAACAGGAGGTATAGCGGACATTTGTTTAATCCATCTGTGAAGCTGAATTTTGTGGTAAGTGGTGGAGAAAAATGGCGGCAATGTGTATCCGTTAAGCGGTGGGGTGGGGGGGCACAGCGATATCTAACCTGTACTGCTAGGAGCGGAATGGTAAAACACTCCTGTAAGAGTATGCCCAGGAAGAAATGTGGCGCTGTATTATGGCAAAGCATCCTGAGGTCTACAGGGGCTGTTTTAGATTAACCTCCTTTGAACAGGCAGAGGCACTGCCAGCAGCAGCAGGAGAGCCTGCTCAGAATGGACCACAGAAGGATAAATATTACAGGAGGGCAGGGGGGATGAATCTTGCAACCTTTGCTGCTTTTTTTTTTTAATGGGTCTGAAGCCTGAAGGGAACCTGGAGATGAAACAGAATTTGTGGATCGGTACTTCCATCAAGGTGATATACTGTGCAGCGTCATTATGTACATCATCATCACAACTTTGCTCTCCCACTCTTCATCACCAGGCTGCAGGGTACAGTAGCAAGGAGAGGGAGAGGCAAACAGAAACAACATCATAAGCGGATGAATCTGCTCTACTTACTCCATTCCTTGCGCGGTTTGCCTGGCAATCTCTATTAGCTGGTGCATTTCGTACTTGGTCTCCTGCACATGCAGGTGTTTATACAGGCTGCTTCCCTCACACCACTGTGTCACAATGGCAAGGTTACCTTTCGTCATGTAACCCATAAACAACAAAATGTTCACATGCCGCGTTTTCCTGGAAGAGCATGAGAAGATTTCTGTTAGGACCTATGCATTGTAGTCAAATGTCTAGTTTTCTGTTCTAGGGGAGGCTAGTCCAAAGCAATCTGAACTGTGCACAGATTTGGTTCTCTGTACGTCACAACTAAAGGCTCCCATCAGAAACATCAAACATTTCACTTCTTTAAACAGGCTTCTCTGAATTACAGTATATACCAGTGCTGCTGACTTCCTCTCACAACAGCTACACCAACTGTGTGTTACTGCTTGTTTCTTTTACCATCAGGCAAAGATTGTGCACTAAAAACACCATCCACAACTGCTGAGAGTACAAAAAGAAGACTCCTCATCATCGGTATGTACAGTACATAGTGCTTTCATACACACTATCTCTCAAAGCTGGGCAGAGCAAAGAGCCGCACTAGAGTGTCCTGGGGTGCTCTATGACAGTGAACAATACAAGATTAGCCAGTCATGGCACTTACCCAAGGCATACACTTTGAAGAAGAGTTCAGCAAACGTTGTTCAATTTACTTCAGTGCTTATTTTATTTGCCAGATACAAATTGCTGTACAGTCCCCTCAGGGTCAGAGAACCACACAAAAACCTCCAACGTTGAAGCAAATTGAGCAATGTTTGCTGAACTCTTCTTTTAAGTGTTTGCCCTGGGTAAGTGCCATGACAGGCTAATCTTGCATCTCTCAAAGCCCTTTACAAGCAATGCTAGACTGGTAGTTAAGTGACTGAATGTGTAGTAGCAGCCATTTCGCACATCAACACCCACACACAGCCTGAACAACTGCAAGAACTGGTTTTATGGGAAGGGGAATACTGGCCAGGACACCAGGGAAAACCCAGACTCTCGCAAAAAGTGCTTTGGGTTCTTTTACTTCCACCTGGACACCCACCAGAACAGTACCAGAGATGGGTAAGAAGGGACCTCAGCTTAATGTTTCATACAAAGGACAGCATACTCTTGACAGTACAGCACCCCCATAATACTGCACTCGGGTGCCAGCACTGAAGGGATGAGCCCAATCCCGATGTGGGACTAGAACCCACGACCCTCTGGCCCAGAGGTGGATGTGCTACCAACTGAGCCATGCTGATACCTTTATACCCTGCTCTGCCAAATGCAGACAGACAGTTCTATCTGATGAACTGCAGCCGGTCCTTCAGGTGCTGGGGAAGAGTGGGCTACAGCATGAAAGCAGCATCTATGTAATACCTACAGATCATACTGTGATCCACAGTGTGCTGCAGTGGCAGTTTCACACCACCCTCAACGTCAGCACTGAAATAGAGGAGCACCAAAAAAGGAACAGCTCTTCCACACGGATAACGGGGCCCAGAAGAGAAATGGTGGCATCATCACTGTAAAAAAAAAAAAAGGGCAGCTTTCAGGGGTGGCAACACATTTTCTGTGAGCCCTGTTCAGATGAGAAAATCAGCAAAGCCCACCTAAATGCCCACTACCTGTCTCAATGGGGTTATCTAGCTAAAGCTGATCCCCCCATTACCTTCAAATAAGATTAACTGCTTCGTATCAGAGGGCACCATCATACTTTCCATTTGTCCCTGGGTTTGACCTCAGTAACTTCCCCCATCCTTCCTAAATTTGGCATTTCTGTCACTGAAGAACAAAGATTGGAATCATAAAATAATGTCAGCCATTAGTGTTGCAGCCTAGCTCTCATTTAGAAAATGCTAGCAGCATACTGTACAGTGTCTTGAGCAGATGTTACAATTTTTTCAGATGTGTTCCTAATCTGGATCATTTGACCATGACCTTTTAAACCTTGTGCCTGATTTGTAAAGCAGGAGGTTGGCCACCAGTACACCCTTGTGTGAATCGGAAAATGTGAACACTAAAAATACTCCAAAGAAGGGAGAGAAACATACTTTATGTGGGCGTTACTAACGGAGATAGCAAGCGTGGAGGGAGTGGGGGGGGGGCCAGCCTGGGAGATAGTGACCACAGCTAAGTGGGCTTCAAGGTCAGAGCAGGGTATGAGGCTAGTCAAACCACCACGAAAGTCCTAGACTTCAGGAGACAGATTTCCCCAGAATGAGGGAGATATTTCAGGAGAAAGTGGCGGAGTGGGAGGAGATGGGGGAAGGGTGGAGGAACTTTGAAAAAGATCAGGGGGGGGGGAGGTCCTTAAGGCAACAAGAGGAATGTGTAAGGAGGGTGAGGAAGAACAAAAGCAGGAGGCGGCCACTGTGGTTCAGTACAGAAGTGAAGAAAAGCTTTCAGGGAATACAAGAGGATGCAGGGGAGGGAGGATAGGGAAACTTGCAAAGAGAAGCGGAGGGTGGCAGGGCAGAGGATTAGGAAGGCTAAAGCAGAAACACAGGAAAGAATTACTAGGCAGGCCAAATGGGGGGGACTAGACATGTTTTCGGTACATAGGGGAAAGAAGAAAGGTAAGGCAGGGGATAGCAAGGATTAAGGGGGAAGGGGACTGCAGGTGGAAGGGCATTTTGAGAAAGCTGAGGTGCTGAATGGATACTTCAGCTCGGTTTTTAACAACAGAGGGGGAGGGAAGGGAGCCAGCACTGAGTGAAAAGGGAAGGAGGGGATCCTACCCCAATCAGTGCAGAAGAGGTAAAAGAGGAGTTAGGTAAGCTGAGGGTGAACAAGTCAATGGGCCGGGATAGCCTACACCCTAGGGTGCTCAGGGAATTAAGTGGGGTACTGGCAGAACCATTTAACTTGTCCCTGGATACAGGGTGGGTACCAGAGGACTGGAAGAAGACAGACGTGGTGCCAATTCATAAAAGAGGCAGCAGGGAGAAGGCGGGCAGTTATCGTCCAGTCAGTATCACGTCGGTGGCAGGTAAGGTAATGGAGACAATATTGAAACAGAGAGTGGTCAGCTATCTAGAAGTAAAGGCCAGCTGCGAGACATTCGGCAGCATGGCTTCACTTGGGGTCAGTCACGTCAGACGAACCTGATCAAATTCTGCGATGAGGTGACAAGGGTGGTTGATCAGAGTGGGGCAGTGGGGGTGGCCTACCTGGACTTCGGGAAGGCCTTCAACATGGTGCCCCATAAAAGACTGGTCAATAAGTTGGGGAGTCTGGGGGTGGGGCAGAAAATAACAAGATGGGTGGAGAGCTAGCTGACGGGTAGAAGCCAAAGGGTGGTGGTCAAAGGGGTGCACTCTGGGGAGACAAGGGGTCAGTGTTGGGACCCACTCTGTTTAACATCTTTGTCAACGACATAGCAGAGGGGCTTCAGGGGAAGGTCTGCCTTTTCATGGATGACAGAAACTCAGTAACAGGGTGGACATCGGGGGGGGGTGTGGAGGCAATGAAGAAGGATCTAAAATTGCTGGAAGAGTGGTCGGAAACATGGCAGCTAAAGTTCCAATGCCAAAAATGCACAGTGATGCACTTGGAGAGGAGGAATCCAAATATCACGTACACACTGGGGGATAATGGCTGCAACCAGGCAGGAGAAGGATCTAGGAGTTATAATCACTGATGACCTTAGGGTAGGAACCCAGTGTAGCAAGGCAGTGGACAAAGCTAACAGGATGCTGGCGTGCACAGGGAGGGGGATAACCAGCAAAAGGAAGGAGGTGCTGATGCCACTCTACAGCTCCATGGTTAGGCTACACCTGGAGTATGAGGTACAGTTCTGAAGGACTCATCTACAAAAAGACATAGATGGCATGGAAAGGGTGCAGAGAAGGGCCACTAAAATGGTGCATAGGCTAAGTGGGAAGTCATATGAGGAGAGGATGAAGGAGCTGGATTTGTATCCTCTGGAGACAAGAAGCGAGAGAGGGGACATGATTGAAACATTCAAGTATGTGAAGGGGATCAATAAAGTGGGGGAGAACTTGTCTACAGGGAAGGTAAATACAAGGACTAGGGGGCATGAATTGAGATTGGAGGGGAGAAGGTTTGGCGGAAACGTTAGGAAGTATTACTTCACAGAGAGAGTGGTTGAGCTCTGGAAAGGACTGCCAGAGGAGGAGGAGGTGAGGGCCAGTGAAGGGTTTCAAGAGGGCCTGCGACAAACAAAAGGGATTGTTAAGGAAAGGAGGGAATCTTCGAGTGGGGAGATAAGTGTGTGGGGGCAGACTCAATGGTCCAGGAAGGTCCTTTTCTGCCGACACATGTCTATGAATCTATAAGGGAATTTGCATAAAACATTTCAATCTGATGAAGAACTAAAAAAACACACAATATGTTTCACTGCAGCTAAGCTATACTGGGGACAAAAAAAAAAAAGTTACATACAGCACTTACTGTAACAGTAGATCTTCGAGAGACTCTCATCAGGCCACATCTTTGGAACTTACAGCCGAAGGCACTAGGTCCACATGCAAACTTCTGCAAGCAGTCAGTCGGGCCGTCAATGATAAGAACGTCAGTGCATAGATACCGTATTTCTTTTATTTAAAGCTGCAGCTTGTATTAGCAAACGCTGTATTTACTGTGCGGCTTTAGATTGAGGGCGGTCTATATTAAGGGGCGGCTTGTATTTCAAAAAGGAAAAAATACAGTTTTAAATTGCCAATTATGAACACCTGTTCTCAGATGTTTAAGAGAACACCTTTACGTTCATACTTTGAGGGGGAGCAATAGATGTGAGACAGTGAATAACAGGAGCCAGCTATTGATGAAAAAAAAAAAAAAATGCTGAAAAGCATTTGATTTAGAATTTCAAATTGCTGCAGCAAAGTGTGCTGAAAAGGACAAGAAGCAACTGAGAGAGTGGAGAAAGAAGCTTTCGAATCTGGAGGAGAAAGTCTCTATACTGGGCTTTATGAATGAAAATCAAAAACGAAGGAGGCTGGATGGAAGAGGGCGCAGAGCACAATATCCAGGGGTAGAAACTGAGTTGGCATCCTGGATAAGTCTGCAGTGTGAGCAGCACTATAGAGTAATAAGAATAGCTGTTTCACTTAAAATGACTGCCTTAGCACAAGACCCTAATTTTCATGCAAGCTGCGGGTGGGTTGATAAGTTTCTGTGGCGCTGGGGCTTTACAATTTGCCAGCAGACTACTGTGGGTCAGCGTCTCCCTAAAGACTTTGTCCCCAAAATTTTTAGTTTCACTTGTTTTTGCGCAACGCAAATAAAAGTACACAACATCACACCCAATTTAATTGGCAACATGGAGGAGACTGCGATATGGGCAGACGTGCCAGGTAAAAACACTACAGACTGTGCTGGTGTCAAATCAGTGCCTCTCCTAACTACAGGACATGAGAAGCAGAGGGTGACAGCATGCCTAGTAGCAATGGCTGATAGAAGGAAGCCCCCCCATCTGTAGTTTTGAAGGGAAAAAGAATGTCAAAGGAGGTTGCAGGAGTTAGTGGTGGTGTCGTTGCTATGTCAGCAAACGGGTGGATGAATGAGGAACTGACAGACAAGTGGCTTGATTTCACTATCACTAAAGAGGGAGGAGTCGCATATGGTGTTCGCAGGGAGCTGATAGAAAATGTGGCTTTGGTTAAATCAGTACCCACTGGCCTTGATTCGGACTGCAGTGAAACAAGACACGCCTTAAACTGACATGGACGAACCAGTCAGCTGCTCGGAAAATGAGCTAGGATTCGACTCTGAGACTGAGTAATCTAAACACGCTTGCATTATAGGAGCACGTTAGGAGCCAGCACGCTTACTTGTTTTATTCAAATTCAATATAAAATAAATTTGATGGATTACTTGTTCGTTGTGGTTCCTCCTCTCCTTTAACAGGGTTACTTCCTGTTTAGCGAGTCAGCTAGCATGTTAGCATCGTAGCGTGTCCATTGAAAATTTGAGCAACTGGCATCAAGTAGAGGTAAATACCGTCGTTGTTTTTACTTACTGGTTTTGAAACTAAAACCTATTGTGCAGGTTCGTGATATACCAAGTAGTACAGGCCCATCATATACACTGGAGAAAACCACGCTGTACGACCGACATTTGCAAACATTTGTTACCGAGCACGCGGTTCTCCAGACTGGGTGAGATTGGCGAGGTGACTCCTGCTTGTGAAGGTACATCCGGCATTCGAGTTTAACAGATTTTTTTGTACATAGAGCATGTTGTAACGCCTATTCCATAGTCCTGGCTTATTTATGATTTTGTCTACCGGTGTTTTGGCCTTTATTTGAGGGCAGCTTTTAATGAGAAGTCATGAAATAATTAGCCGCTACAGATCGAGGGCGGCTATTAAAGGAGGGCGGCTTCTGATCGAAGAAATATGGTAAATGTGGGCTGCCCCTCCTCAATTCCCCCTGAGGATCATGCTCGGAGGACCTCCCTCTAGGCAACCAGGAGAGAATCTAGCACTCCACACATCAGGTAAGACAAGAGTTTGGAAAATGCAGAACTGGAGATGGCAGCACCAGAATCCACTGTTGCAGACCCAAAAAGGGAGAAGAGGGGTTGGACGCCATGATTTGGGAAAGAGAGTCTCTCAAAGATCCACTGTTACGGTAAGCACGTAACTGTTTAATCTCCTTTGAGGATATGTCTGCCTATAGGCTTATGAAAGTAGGCCTTGTAGTACAGATGGGTCAACCCCAGTTCGTCTACAAGAGACAATGTCCAGACTAGTGTTTAGTGAAGGTGTGGACATAACTCCAGGTAGCAGCTGCTCAGACCTCTGCAGCGGAAACATTCCAGAAACAAGTAACAGAGGCGGCCATGACTTGGCTGGAATGACCATGAACCATACCAGGAAGTTCCTTACCATATTTCCTGTAACAAAACATAATACAGCTTGCTAGCCATTTGGACAAGCACTGTTCAGAAACTGGGGCACCCTCTTTTCTAAGGGTGAACGAAACAAAAAGCTGTGAGGATTTTCTGCAGTGCTTTGCACAGCGTTTATAGTACCAGAGTATTCTATGCAAATTTAAGGTATGGAGCAATGCTTCCCCTGGAATGGCATCCTCTGTATAATAAACCAGCTGGTGGAGGATTTGATTTAAAGGGAAACGTCCACATCTGAGTGGGCCCCACCTTCATGTGAAGCAGGGCCCGATTATTTTTACTTACTATGCAATATTTTATTTAAAATTGTATCTCGTTGATTTTGCACCTTCCCCGCACGGCTGTCCCCAGCATGATGTGCTGTGCGGTGAGACGGTGCATATCCATAGGATTACTGCATTGCCATAGTTTCAAAAAGCTCTGGTTTGGAGCCTACATGTGTCCGTGCAATATCAAGATCAGGTACAGACTGGCAAACAACACATGCTGTGGAAAGCCGCAAGTGGTTGTGGGCATGCAGCGAACGGCTTTAAGTTGTAAAATGTTGGCGGGGAAGGTGTAGGATCAACCAGATACAATTTGAAATAAAATATGGCATAGTAAGTAAAAAACAAAAAAACAAAAAAAAAAGAACTACTATTTATGAAACTGCTAATCGGGACCTGCTTCACACGGAGGTGGGGCCCGATCGAACGTGGACATTTCCTTTTAAAATAAACTCAGACAGCATTTTTGGAAGAAATTTAGGATTAGTACACAAAGACACCCTAGCTTTGTGGAAAATCAAACAGGAGGCTCAAATATTAGAGCCTGCAGATCTAAAATCCTTCAAGCAGAAATGATTGCAAATAAAATTAATGCTTTCCAAGAAAGAAAGCGTAAGCCACAAATCACAGTTGGCTCAAACGGAGCCGAAGTCAACTTCTCCAAAATAAAATTCAAGTCCCAGGCCAAGACTAGTTTGCAGAAAGGAGGCTTTATGTGTAAAATGCCTTTCAAGAATATACAGGCTACTGCCAGCTGAGCAACCGTACAGCAATTGATAGGCACATGGAAAACTGATATGGCAGCCAGGTGCACTTTTTTTTTTTTTTTTTAAATATGATTTTTTATTATTAGGTCATTCAAATAAAATAGACATTAAAATATAAATTAATGTAGTACAGTCACACATTGTACATTCTTAGTTGATACAGCTAACGTATTAATTTAACAGTTGGTTCTTTTCAATGAGGTGTAACCAAACAATCTTATTTAACACATTGATACAGGAGTATATTAACTAGTCACTAGTGGCACTTAATTTGTATCATGTCATTCAATCTTTTTACCCTGTAGCTGTACCATCCGGAGTCCTTGTCTCTTAATTGTTAATTGCTCCCACTACTGTCACCTTCATCTTTTTCCCATTCATCCACGCCCCTCTATCCTCCCCGTCTCTCCCCCTTCAGGGGTTTCCTCCTGGTAATCTTACGACACAAAACCCGGGTGATGGGCCAGCTGATGTGTGACTCATCAGTTCCATCTGAGACTGAACCTCTCAAGTCGATCGCTCAGTCTAGCCGAGAGGCGTTCCAAGGCATAGATCTCCCGTACTTGGGAATTCCAAGACTCCTTGGTGGGTGTAGTCTTTGTGTGCCAAAGTTTGGTAAGTTTCTTTTTGGCAGCCAGGATCAGCAGATTCACCTGCTCGTATGTGGTTTTAGGTACTTGGATCCCCTCGGGGTTGCCGTAAGTATAAAGACTGGGGTTAGGAGCTCTGGGCACTCATATATATTATAAAGTCTTGTATAATTTCTGCCCACTAGGCTATTAAGTTTTGACAGCCTCAGAAAATGTGAGCCTGGTCAGCTGCACTGTGTCCATACTCTCTCCAGCAGTGGGCCCTGGCTTCAACTGAGAATTTGGCCACCACCACAGGGGCGCAGAAAAATCTGCTACGGAGTTTCCAAACAAACTCTCTCTAGTAGGATGAACTGGCAGTTTTAAAATTTGTAAGGGAGTGGGCATTCCAATTCTCTTCTGGGATGGCCATCTGGAGCTCTTGGGACCAGGCTTCTCTCATGCCAGGTGCACTTTGAATGAGGAATACTATAGGTCTGAATCTGATAAGGGCACATATACTCTAGAATCTGATTGACTGGGCAGGTAAAGAGATTCAAGTTATGTGAAGTGGCCCATAAAGCAAACTGCTTCCACTTCAAAGAGTGTTTCTGGTGGATGGTTTTCTAGCAGCCACCAGAACATCCATCACTTTTTGGGAACCACCAAAGTGAGCTATGGTTGTGTCTTAAGGAGCCATATGTGCAGATGAAGGGACTTCAGGCCTGGATGGACCAGATTTCACTGTTCCTGTAACAGTAGACCTTTACATAGGGGCAGCGGTACTAGGGGTTCCACTCCCGTTGCTGCAGCAGGGGGAACCAAATTTGCCGGGGCCATAGGGGAGCAATAAGTATCAGAGTTGCCCCATCCATTTGCGACTTGAGTAGTACTCTCCGAGTTAGAGGGAAGGAAGGGAAGATATAAATAAACCTCCCTTTCCAAGAGAGGGACAACATGTCTTGCCAGAAAGCTCCAGGCCCTGGAGCGAGTGAGCAGAAAAACAGCAGTTTTGCATTGTGTGGGAATGCAAAAAGGTCTGACTCTGGACAACCCCATCTGTTGAATAGAGCATCTACTACCGGTCAGCAGTTCCCATTCGTCCATCCTGGACTGTGACCTGCTTAGCCTGTCTGTCAAGATATTTTGGATGTCTGGAATATGTACTGCTGATAGTTCTAGACCATGTTCCAGAGCCCAGTACCAAACCCTCACTGCTTCCCTGCACAGTGGACAGGAATGAGTCTCTCCTTGTTTGCTGATGTAATGCATCATACTGACATTGTCTGCTAGTGTTAAATGATGACCTGGAGACAAGTGGTTCTGGAAGGCCTGGAGTCTGTATAGGACTACTGCATTTCTAGAACACTGATGTGCAAAGTGTGCTGTACTTGAGTCAATGTGCCCTGTGTCTGGTGAGGGCCCATGTGAGCTCTCCATCCCAACCCCAAAGCATCCGTGGTAAGATCTGAAGAGGGGCCAGGAATGGAACCCCCTTGAGCAGGTTACTGCATTCTATCCACCACCTGAGCACTTTGTGCACAGGGGACTTGACTAGAATCATCTGCTCTACATCATTTATGAGCTGGTCCCTCGGGACACTTAGGGTCCACTGGGGAATCAGCATGTCTGGCAAGTGGCACTGTGACAATGACTGCAGCCATCAAACCCAAAAGCCGTAAAAACATTCTGACATAACAGCTGTCGTGCACTAATTATGCTGGGACAATCAGGTGCTCAGCCCTGTCCAAAGGCACGGAAGTCGAGCCCTGGGCCATGTCCAGGACTGGCCTTTTATACTGCTGTCACTGGCAGAGTGTCAACACTGATTTTGACATATTGCCTATCACCCTCAGAGCATCAAACAGCTGTCTGGTTCGAGATAAGGTCTTCAACAGCTGGTCCCTAGAAAGTGCTTTCAATAGCCAATCATCCAGGTAGGTACATTTCTGATGCTTCTACCAGGTCTGCAGCCTGTAGCATCTATCTCCGGAGATATTCTTGGCTCAGAGTAGCAGGCTTTGTCACAGGTATGTTTGGGTGCTCTAGACCTGTCATGGCAGCAATAATCACCACCAAGTCAGTCTCAGGTTGTTTAGCATAAAAAAAAGGCTTCCCAGAAGTGGCAGAATACATTTTGTCTGCTTTTCTGGGGACTGCGGATATATTGTTTGGTCTGTAACAAACTGTACAGGTGGCATCCTCCAAGGCTGGAAGCAGAGGAGGCACCACTATGGAGGGAAACTGGCAGCTCCAGGAACTCCAGCAACTTCTTTCTAGTAGTATCCTGCTCTTCCAAAGCAAAGCCCATGGCAGCTTGCATCTGCTGCATCATGATAAAAAATGAGGGGTCCTTTGGAGGGGACCTTGGCATATTAAACACAGAGCCCTCATTACAAGCAAAGATTGTAGAGCTGGTGCCATGTTCATACTGGATCTCGGCATAGTCTTCTGCTTCTTCCTCCTCCTCTTCCTGCATTATCAGAACTACTCGTATTTATCATTGACTGGGTCAATGAGAATGCGAGACTGCACCAGAAATGTCGTCGGTGGCACAGGAGGATTCTGTGTCAAGTGATAGAATGAGGGGCAATCTAAAGAAACCAGAAGAATGGTCAAGGAATTGGCAGCTGGGTTTCAACACTAAAAAGTGCAAAATAATGCATATGTGGCACAAACACCCAAGGGCGACATACCAACTGGAGGGGGAGGCACTGACAGACACAGAGAAGGAAAGAGACCGAGGGGGGGGCAATTATTGCAGATGACCTAAAGGTTGCAAAACAGTACAACAAGGCAGTGAGGAAGGCTAGCAGGATGCTGGGATGACTAGGCAGGGGCATCACCAGCAGCAGGAGGGAGGTAATAATTCCCCCTTATAGATCACTGGTGAGACCACATCACGAATACTGTGTCCAGTTCTGGAGGCCCTATCTCCAGAAAGACATAGTTAGGGTAGAGGTGGTTCAGAGGAGGGCAACCAAAATGGCACAGGGCACGCATCAGAAAACCTGTATCAGTTAAAGCAAAAGGAGGCTGGGAAGGCAGTCAGAACAGCAAAGGCCCAAACCGAGGAAAAGATAACCAACTCAGTTAAGAAGGGGGATAAAACCTTTTATAGGTAATCAGGGAGTGAAGGAAGACCAAGGGAGGGATAGTGAGGCTTAATAAAGGGAGGGAGGGTGGGCAGAGGAGACTGTGAAAAGGCAGAGATACTAAACAAATATTTTTGCTCAGTATTACGAAGGAAGAGGGAGATACATAAAACAAACAGTAGTAACACTCTGGATAGAAGTTGATACCGCCCATTTACAGAAGAAAGGGTTCTGAAAGAACTCTTAAAACTGAAGGTGGACAAAGCAATGGGGCCTGATGGGATTCATCCCAGAATTCTAAAAGAACTAAGGGTAGAACTAGTGACACCACTGACTACCCTTTTAACAAATCATGGGTGGATGGGTGGTACCCGAGGACTGGAGGAGGGCAGATGTGATTCCCCTTCACAAAAGTGGGAGCAAGGCAGAAGCAGGAAACTACAGACCTGTTAGTTTAACCTCAGTGATAGGGAAAATGATGGAATCACTTCTAAAGGAAAAGAACTGTCGAGTATGTAGAGGCCAGAGGGGCACAGGACCCTAGGCAGCATGGATTCACAGCGGGAAGGTCATGCCAGACGAATCTGATAGATTTCTTTGACTGGGTGACCAAAGTAGTAGATCAGGGAGGGGCTGTGGACATGGCCTACCTAGACTTTAGCAAGGTATTTGACACAGTCCACACAAAAGATTAATATACAAGTTAGCCAGCCTGGAGTGGGTCCCAAGATGACAGCCTGGGTAAAGAGTGGCTGGAGAATAGAACACAGAGGTTATAGTAAATGAGGTCCACT
Source organism: Neoceratodus forsteri (assembly GCA_016271365.2). Lineage (NCBI taxonomy): Eukaryota > Metazoa > Chordata > Ceratodontiformes > Ceratodontidae > Neoceratodus > Neoceratodus forsteri. Next base: position 1,053,259,555 of record CM028129.1, read on the forward strand.
CAGAAGAAAGGAGGGTTACTAGTGGGTGCCGCTGGAGTTCAGTATTAGGACGGTCCTCTTCAATGTCTTTATAAGCGACATTGCAGAAGGACTGGAAGGAAAATATGTCTCTTTGCAGATGACACTAAGATCTGCAACAGAGTTGATGCACAGAGTGGGGTGGAAAGGATGAGAAGGGACTTGGCAAGTTAGAGGAATGGTCAAATGTGTATGGCAGCTTAGATTCAATGCTAAGAAGTGCAAGGTAATGCACCTGGGAAACAAAAACCCAGGGGAAGAGTACACAATGGGGGGTGAGATACTAACAACAACAAGAATGGAAAGGGACCTGGGGGTAGTCATATCAGATGACCTAAAGATGGGCAAGCAATGTGAGAGGGCAGCAAGGAGGGCTGGGGGATACTGGGATGCATAGGGAGAGGCATCACCAGTAGAAAACAGGAAGTTATTATCCCTCTGTACAGACAGCTGGTGAGACCCCATCTGGAGTACTGTGTGCAGTTCTGGAGACCCAATCTCCATGAACATAGACAGGATGGAAGCTGTCCAGAGGAGGGCAACCTAAAATGGTGCAGGGTCTGCACCGAAGTCGGATGAAGAGAGACCTAAGGAGCTTAATATGTATAGCCTCGACGAAGGGGAGAGAGGGGGACATGATAGAAACTTTCAAGTACCTCAAGGGAATCAACAAAGTCCAAGAGGGTAGCATCTTTCAAAAAGAGATGTGCAAGAACAAGAGGCACAATTTGAAGATAGAGGGGCTGCCAGAGGTAATTTAAGGAAGTATTTTTTCACAGAGAGGGTTGTGGATGCATGGAACGGCCTTCCGGAGGAGGTTGTGGAGTCAAAATCAGTGGGGGAATTCAAGCATGCATGGGATAGTCATAAGGCAATTCTAGGGGGTGGGGGTAGGAAGAAGTAGGCTGCTGGTTAACTAGGATCTGCAGCTTATCCAGTAGGTAGGGAAATGGGCAGACTGGGTGGGCCAAGCGGTCCTTATCTGCCATCAAATTCTATGTTTCTATGAGGAAATGCTTAAGGAACTAGACATGTACTCCCTGGAGGATAAGAGGAGGAGGGGGACTATAACAGAAACATACAAATACCTCACAGGGAAGAACAAGGTACAGGAAGGTAGCATTTTCCAAAGGAAAATATGCTCATGAACAAGGGGTTATGCTGTGAAATTAGAAAGGGGGAGGTTCAAAGGAAATGTGAGGAAACACTTCTTCACTGAAAGAGTGGTGGACGAGTGGGACCGTCTTCCGGAGGAGGTGGTGGGATCAGAAACAATTACGGGATTCAAGAAATCATGGACAGACAAAGAGGGATCTTAGTAGTAAAAGGTGGGGAGGGGAGACCAGAAACAGGATAGGGTCTGCGGGGTGTCAGTGGATAGAGAAAATAGGGCATACTAGGTGGGCCATGAGGCCCTTAACTGCTGACACCTTCTATGTTTCTACGTGGGGCTAGGTACAGAAGACTCTGTTGACAGGCTCCAGGAACAGGGGAACGAGGCAGTAGGCACCTTATCACATCAGAAAAGCTGCGAAAGACTGCCTGAGTGTCAGAGCCACTTTGGTTAGTGGGCGCAACTGGAGGAATTGGAGAAGGCTGGATCCCCATCATCAATGGTGACGTACCAGCCATAACAGGCCCAGCAGCACCCATGCCAAGCCTGACCCTGGTGTCAGGTCAATGGTTTTGGAGGAGTCGACATCGCTGTCGGAACATATGACGTCAAAGCAAAGGTTGTACCTCTAGAGAGCAATGGTGACCTGGAATGCGCCAGGGAAGACTTCTTGTTCCGGTGCTTGTTCCTCGTTGAAGTTTTCTCCCAGGATTTGGACGACCACAATTCGGTCGACATAGCAGGTTACAATATTTCTCTTGGAACTTTTTCTCCATTCTCTCCACAGTCTTTTGGAGTGAAAATTTCTCCAGAGCCCAGTTTCTGCATCGCCTAGTTGTGGAATTAAACTCCTGGCAGGTTTCTCAGGCTTTCATGTTGTGGTCTAGGCCTAAGCAGCAGACACAAAATTTGTTGGAGTCTCTGGCGTAGATCTTTTCTCCACACTCACAGTACCAGAAAAGTTTGGAGAGTTCCTTCAATGACATGCAAGTCATCGAAATCACTATAAGCAAGCAATAATACTCACCATCGTGGGTGGTAGTGGGCAATACCAGACCGCTCAGGGCATAATGAGGCCTGATGCCACAGGTGGAGGGCCTTATAGCCCCTGGAAGGGCCAGTATTGTCCATACCACCCACCCTGGAGGGTATTATTGTGCTTAGAAAATGGGCTATTTGTGCCTTTTTTTTTTTTTTATAAAATAATTTAAAAATTTCACAATTTTACTTAAAAATGTAGTATAGATTAATAGAAATTATTCTGTTGTAAAACAGTCCCTCAGCTGCTGGTAAAACTGCCAGCAGAGAGCACTTTTGTTTTTAAATACACTTTCTATACCTTTATGTGCTTGACAGGTCATTTCCTTGTGGTCCCCTTTGGCTTTTCTGCCTAGTTGCCTCATTTAGACTGTCACTCTCTCCCTGTTTTTTTCTTGTTATCTTGAGAGGGGCTGTGGTAGTGGGGTCAGAGTGATAGCGCAGTCTCAAGGCAGTGGCCGAAGACACAGCTTCTGCATAGTCAGGAGCAAGGACCGTAGCAATGAGCTGATATGCTACATAACAGAAATAGCACACTATGTCTGATGAGGCTTTTATTTAACTTAAGAGGGGCTGTGGTAGTGGGGTGAGAGTGATAGCACGGTCGGAAGGCAGTGTCTGAATAAACAGTTTCTGTTTAAAGTCGGGAGTAAGGACCATAGTGAGGAGCTGCTGATGTTCTGTGTAATAGAGATGGCACGTGTGATGAGGCAGGTTGCGGTCGGGGAGCCATGAGAGCAGAGAAGACCCAAGCTGGATCATTTTAGTGGCATCACTGATGACAGTGTAAGGTATGAAAAAGGGCTAAAAAAAAGTGTTGGAACCGCTGGAATTAAAGGTTCGCTCTTGAGTAGCAGGCGGGGTGGGCTGGGGAGGGGGCAGAGAAGAGCGCAAGGCTGCAGCTCATGACTTTTTTTTTTTTTAAGAAAGATGTAATTGGAAGAAAAAGTACAGTTACATAACTTACTGTAACAGTAGATCTTCGAGAAGAGCTCTTGCAGCAGGCAATAACCGTTAGAACTAAGCCACCAGGACCCCATGGAAACCTTCTAGCTAGCAGTCTACAGTGGAGGACCGCCCCCGACATCGGCTCTGCCCGATGTCAGCCAATGGTATAAAAGGGGTGGTCCCCAGTCCCACCTCAGTTCTCCTGCCAGAGACCCAGAGTCTAGGATGGAAGGAAAACCAGGCAGGTTCTTTGCCAAAAAAGAACAGCAGTGAGAAAGCCTGGGGAAGGAGGGAAGGAAAGCAACGCCTGGTGCAAGAGCTCTTCTCGAAGATCTACTGTTATGGTAAGTTCTTACGTAACTGTACTATCTTACTTCGAGATACAGCTCTTGCAGCAGGCAATAACTGCTAGGACTGAGTCCCAAGCAATAAAGGATAAGGACTAGGAAAGTCTGGGAGGAGGATGAAACACTGCCAACTAAGGACTTAGGAGAGGAGGCACTGGAGAATAGCCAGGCCAAACTCAGTCCTTTGTCTGGAAGCCACGTCCAAGCTGTAATGCTTGATGAAGGTGTGAACAGAACTCCAGGTGGCCGCTGCACAGATGTCTGCTGTGGAAACATTTTAAACAGAGGCAAAGGAGGTAGCCACCCCCCTGGCAGAATGATCTTTTACCATATCCGGTAAGGGCTTGTTGCACTTGTTATGACAAAAAATGATGCGGTTAACCACCCATTTAGACAGAGTCTGTTTGGAAACCGATGCCCCCTGAGATTTGGGAGCAACTGAAACAAATAACTGATCCATTTTTCAAAAAGGAACCATACAGTTCCGATAGTAGCGAAGCATTCTGTGAACACCAAGAGTATGCAACAACGCTTGCTCCTATTAAGAGTGTTCGGGATAGTAAACTGGCAGGTTGATGTCCTGATTTAAAGTAAACTCTGACACCACCTTCAGTAAAAACTTAGGATTTGTATGTAAGTACACCCTGTCCTTATGAAAAACTAAATAGGGCTCTTTACACATCAGAGCCTAAAGCTCCGAAATTCTTCCGGTGGAAGTAACAGCAACTAAAAATAATGCTTTCCACGACAAAAAGCGTAGCTCGCAATCCGCGGCTGGTTTGAAAGTGGGGAGCGTGAGCTTTTCCAGCATAAAAAGGAGATCCCAAGGAGGAATGGGATCTTGAATGGGAGGCTTTACGTGTAAGATGCCCCACAAAAAAGTACGGGACACGTCCAGCTTAATAAGGGTTTTCCCCTCCACTGGTGCGTGATATGCCGAGACGGTGGACTGATGTACCTTAATGTAGGAGTAGCTCAGGCCCTGCTCAAATAGAGAGAGAAGATACTCGAGGACAGAGTTCAGAGGGCAAGAAAAAGGGTTGAGCTGGCGTGCAGTAGCTCACAAGCAAAATCTTTTCCACTTCATAGCATATGTGGATCTAGTGGAGGGTTTTCTGGCTGCCACCAGAACCTCTGCTACACTATAGGAAACCCCATAACATGCCTTCGCTAGGTCTGTAGGAGCCATGCATGAAGATGCAGGGATCCGAGATCTGGATGGATCAAACTGCCCCACTCCTGGGAGAGCAAGTGCAAGCTCAGAGGCAGGGGAATTAGGGGCTCCACGGCCAATTGCTGAAGTAGTGGGAAGCAAATCTGCTGAGACCAAAGGGGAGCTATGAGAATCATTTCTGCCCCCTCCGCTGAAGCTTCAGAAGTACCCTCTGTAGAAGGGGAAAGGGAGGAAAGGCGTAGAGGAACCTTCCCATCCAGGAGAGGGATAATGCGTCTCATCAGAAAATTCCAGGCCCTGGATCTAGCAAGCAGAAATTGGGTAGTTTGGCATTGAGTGGGGACGCAAAAAGGCCCAACTTTGGTCAGTCCCACCTGTCGAATAGCTGGTCTGCCACTGACTGAAGGAGCTCCCACTTGTGAGCCTTGGACCAAGATCTGCTTAGGCAATTGGCCAAGACGTTCTGGATGCCTGGAACATGAACAGTGGTGAGCTCGAGGCAATGTTCCAGCGCCAATACCAGACCCTCATCGCCTCCCTGCAGAGGGGGTAGGACTAAGTTCCCCCCTGCTTGTTGATGTAAACCACTATGGACATGCTGTCCATCTGTATGAGAAGGGGCCTGGAGATAAGTCTGCTTGAAAAGCCTGTAAGGCATTCAAGACTGCTCGCATCTCCAGAATGTTGATGTGCGGACACTGCTTGTCTGGGAACCCGGTACCCTGGGTCCGCCTGTCCTCCAGATGAGCGCCCCAACCAAGGCCCAAGGCGTCTGTGGCCAGAATGCATCTCAGGGGCTGCTGCTTGAGCAGGACCCCATCGATAGATTGAGCAGGTCCATCCATTAGGAGTGTCCTGTGAACTGGGTCAGAGACCAGGAACACCTTCTCTAGGTCATCCAACCTTTGGTCCCACTGCACCCACAGCGTCCACTGGAGAACCCTCATATGGAGGTGAGACAAAGGAACCATCAAGATGGCTGCCCCCATGTAGCCAAGAAGCCTTAAACAGGTTCTGGCTGGGACATGGGGAGCTGATACTATCACCTGAGCCTGATCCCCCCTGTCTGAGGGGAAGAAGGTCTTGCCCTGAACCATGTCCAGGACTGCCCAGATGAACTGGAGTCTCTGACTAGGTCACAGGGATGACTTGGGAATGTTCAGAGTGATCCCCAGATCTCAGAAGAGTGTAAAGGTGTCTCAGAGTGCGTGAACCAGCTGTTCCTGCGTGGGAGCTGCCAGAAGACAGTAATCCAGGTAGGGAAAGACGTAATGACCCTGGCGCCACAGAGCCACAGCCACCACCGCTAGGCACTTGGTGAAGACTCCGGGAGCAGAGGAGAGGCCCAACAGCAAGGCTCTAAATTGGTAATGTCGGCCCTGGAAAAGGAACATCAGGAACCTCCTGCGAGGTGGAAAAATCAGAATGCACATGTAAGCATCCTGCATATCTAGAGAGCAGAGCCAGTCCCCTCGGTGCAGAAGCAGAATGAGACCTGGCAGTGAGACCATCCTGATCCTTCTGTATTCGATGAAAACTTGTTCAGGGAAGGAACAGAGATCCAGGATGGGACGAAGGTCCCCAGTCTTTTTGAGAACAAGGAAAAAGTGTGAATAAAACCCTTTTCCTCATTGAGCTGGGGGAACTGGCTCTGTAGCCTGCTTTTGCAGGAGGGTGACTTTCCCCTTCAATCAGGGGGACATGAGAAGGAGGATAGTGGGAGGACACTGGTGGAGTATCCAGAGGTATTTGCTTGAACTCCAGAGTATGACCTCTCTCTATGAGCTGTAAGATGCAGAGATCTGATATTATTGTGCTGCAACCCCCAAGATGAAGGGAGAAGTGAACCCCTACCACTTCCCCACTGATTCCGCTGGAGGATGGGGGTCCAGCAAGGAGTCACTGGGAAGCTCCTAGAGTAGGCAGAGGGACCAGGGAGGATATTGTGGCTCGAGAGGCACAGCTACCCGAAGTCTGGGAGGTGACCTTTCTTTTGAACCTGCCCTTCTACCGAGACTGATTTTGGGGCTGCTGTCCTGAGGACTTCCGAAACGGCCATTTCTGAAAGGGTTTTTGGTCCCCATTATACATTTTGTGGATGGATCAAATGGACTTCCCGGTCTCTTGGAGATGGATAATCAGTTTTTCCATTTTGTCTCCAAAAATGACACAGCCCTTAAAGGGGAGATCCAGGATGTCCCACTGCAGATCCTGGGAGGATCCGAAGACTCTAAGCAAGGCATGGCACCTGAGACAAATACCGGATGCCGCTGCTCTGGCTGCCATGTCTGCAGTGTCGTATGAGGCACTTAAGACATGCGTGCCTACATCTGACCCCAATTTGAGGAAGTCCAGAAGCTAGGTTTTCTGGGCAGAATCTGGAAAGTCCTGAACTATCTTGAGACCTTTCTACCACAGGGCCTTCTGTTACTGTACCACATGTGTGAGAAAGTTAAGAACCAGATGGAGCAAGCAGAGGATGAGTAGACCTTTTTGCCCATCTGGTCAATATATCTGGACTCCTGGTTGGGTGGCTGGGTGCTAAGGTGCTCACGCTTCCTTGAACGATCATGAGCAGTTGTGATCACCATTCAGTCTGCCGTAGGGTGTTCCGCCAGAAGAGGCTCCTCCTTAGGGGCTCTGTACAGCCCATACGACTTTTTGGAGATGGCGTAGGAGGTGGAAGGGTGCTTCCAGGTTAGCCTCGCCAGGTCCTGGAAGGTGTCTACTAAAGGAGGCACCACTAGAGGTTTAAGCTCCTTTTGCTTCAGGTACCTGGCTAGCCTACGCTGCTCCAGATCCAGGTCTTCAGTCTCCCATCTTTTAGAAGCCTGGATGTGCCTCATGACATCCATGAATGTGGGATCATCAGGGGGTGACCTAGGGGTGTCCTTGTTGTCCAGCGAGGAAGGGTGACCCATAGGCTCCAAAATGTCTGAGCCTGAAGAATTAGAGCTGTGGCTAGAGTCCACCGACAAGGAGGACGACAAATAGCTAGAGCGTTGATAGCTAAGGGACCACTGACGGCTAGGGGACCGACGTCCCCTATGGTAGAACTGGCGTTGTTGACAACTTGAGGAGCAAGAAGACCTGAGGTGACGCCATTGTTTGTGCTGGGGTCTACCACAGTGACCTTCAGGGCTCGGAGTGCAGCTCTTAGGGAGAGGAGATGGTTGTATCGGCTCCTGACCTATGCCGAGGTCCAGCTCCGGCTCAACGGTGACCAGCTCCTTGGGGGGTGGAACAGGTCCCCTTTGACTTGATTCCCCCAGAAGGAAAAAATCTCCTGGATCTGGTCCTTGGTGAACTGAGGTGTTGACAGGCCAGTCGGTGACTGTGGAGCGAGCACCGATTTACCCGACATAGGAACATCCGACATGCAGGGGTCCGGTGCTGGAGGCTATGGTGGGGACAAGGACCCAGTGGGTAGAATAGAGGTATTGTCCAACCCAAGATCCTCAACTAGTGAGGAATGGCTCGGCAAGGAGGGCCGCGAAGGCCGACCTGTTCGTCCGTGGAGGGGCGCCCTTAGCAGATGGCTGCTTAGCGGAGTCTGGTAAGGAGGCAGCCGTCGGCTTGGCTGGAGCCTGGGGCGACGGCGAAGAGTCCGACATCTGCCCATGACGGGGCATCCTGTCCAAAGCTTTGGACGAGACCATTGTTGAGACTGTTTTGGCAGGCGCCGAAGCATCGCTGCCCTTCTTGCTGGTCCCAGCCCCTAAGGTGGAGGGTAACCCTGCCAGTGTGGCCTTCACTTTGAGAGGCGTTGGGGTATGGCCCTTAGACCCTGAACCTGGTTTTCCTCCGCCAGATGCCAGGACGACAGTGGGAGGTTTAGAAGCCAACTGCCCAGTAGAACTGTGGGCAGAAGAGGAGAAGTGGTCTGAGCCCCCGTGTGATGAGGAGCCAGACAAGGACTTCTTGTGCAGCAGAGATTTGGAACGGGAGTGACCCCAGCACCTTTCCTGGTCCTTTTCCTGGTGTTTGTGCTTCCCTGAATCCTCCTTCTTCTCCTTGTGCGATTTAGAAGTGGAGAAAGTGGACACAGACGAGGACGAAGAAGGACTCTTCCCCACTGGCTACTTCTGCATCTGGGCAAGCTGCTTCTCCAGGAGGTGCACCTTGAGGGCCTTCTGATGGTGGATCGAAGTCCGGGAGTTGAAGGCTTCGCAGTGCTGACAGGTCTGGTTTGGGCCTAGGCAGAAGAGACAGGACTCATGGCCGTCCTTCGCCGGTAGCTGCTTGCCACAGGCGCACTATGACTTCTTGCAATCCGTGGATGAGACGGGCAACTTCGGAAAAGAAGACATGCAGAATGGGAAATAAATTTGAGGATTTTGATCGAAAAGGCAAAGAAAAACACTTAAGGCATGAAAGTAGTCAAACTGTTTGTGAGAAGGTGTCTGAAGAGCCGATGCTAATGAGTCGGTGGCGGGAAAAGAACTGAGCAGGGGACCATGCCCCTTTTATACCACTGGCTAACGTTAGACAGATTCGACGTCGGGGGCAGTCCCCCGCTGAAGACTGCTAGCTAGAAGGTTTCCGTGGGGTCCTGGCGGCTTAGTCCTAATGGTTATTGCCTGCTGCAAGAGCTCCAACTTGAAGTAAGATCAATTGTGCTTTGTGTACAACGACTTTCTTTTGCACTACAGTCAAGTTGAGACTGCTCCCTCGCTACCTGATTAAAAAAAAAAAAAAAATGGCGGCAGTTTGAAATTGTTTGCCCAGTGCCTAAGCCAATAAGGAAGCAGCCTGGGCACAAGGATACATACTTGACTGGCCATGAGGCAGGTTTGATCTGGCACTTTTTAGTTGCTGGACATCTATTGAAAGTTAATGTACCCCTGCGGAATGGGTAGCAACCAATCAGATGCCAGCAAATAAAAAGCCCACTTTCTAAAAGTGATAACTTTAGTAGCAAATTAAACATACTGATAGCAGTAACAGTGATGTTTCCTACTGTGGTCTGACAAGTCTGATCAACGGCGGAAAAGGACTGAGAAGAAGAGGGGCCACCTACGTACATCTATACGATAGGTGATGCAGTCATGGCTGGCCCCTGGCTGACTGCTTGCAAAAGCTTCTGTGTGGTCCTAATGCCTGGCGGCTATCAGTTCCAAAAGTGTGGCCTGATGAAAAAGATATCCTCAAAGATGATCTGTACAATACAGTGAAAAATGCTTCTCATTCAGTTCACAGCAGCCATTCTGAATAAGGTTGAGCGTGGAACGTTCGACTCACACATATGCTCCAGGAGTGAATGAAAAGGCAAACCTGGAGTACAGGTTCCATTCACATCAATGTGTCCACAAGGCAGTGCCACCTATAATAGTGAGCTGAGGGGCTGCAGGCTGGTTGGGGCTGTTCGGTCCTCTCTCTCTCTCTCTCCCCCTGGACTGAATAGAGCCGAGGAGAACCTCCCTTACCTTAATACAGCTACTTCATTTCTGAAGGCCTGGAACTGCTCCGGTGTGGGATCTACCACTTTTAAAATCTTCACAGCTACATCTCCTGTAGAGGTTGGAGGGGGGAGAGAAGTGTTACCATTTAGAGAAGGGTAGTAAGTTCATTTATGTCTTTAGTAAGTCGTAGTTTATGTTTATAAAGAAAATCCCTAACAGTAAAAAAATAAAAAAACATCACCCAAGATGTGCAGTATGCAACCATATTAATGTGTTGTTTCTTATATCTCACTTTAAGGTACAAAGTTTTTCCCATAAGCGAAAACTTAAACATGTTACAAAGAACACCAATAATAAAGAAGACAAACAAACCAACCCCAAAAAAACAAATAATTTCTCATACAGCCCCTCAGGAAACACATATGTTAAGTTAAAGAGTATCAATTTAAGAGACACTGTCAACTCCCTTAGGCTTCAAAGAGTCTCTAGTTTAAAAAAATACATTTAATGACTGGTCGCATTGTGCAGAGATTGCTGATGAAGTTGGTAGTGTGATTCGGATTTCTGTTCTCCTTTTTCCTTTTGAAATGAAAAACAGACTGCCCACCACACTGGTGTTACTGCAAAAAACATGTTTTTTTTAACATTCTTTGATCAATCCCACCACATCTTTCTCTGGACTTGGGAAGACCCCAGACACAGTCTAGCATCTCATGATACAGTGGTAGAAGAGCAGCCTATTACGTTATGCAAGGGTGCACTGTTTAGGGGTGTTCCTAACATTCAGAAAGAATTCAGTAAGAGTATATCAAAGATTTGAAACAAAAAGATTGGGTATAATTACACCATTTGCGTGCATTTCAGTTCTACTTAGAAAGGAATAAGATAAAACCACCAGTAACATCAATGAATTTTAGAGCAGGAAAGTACTTGGAAAATGTGGGTTTTCAACTAGAAGTAATATGATGCAAAAAGAGTTGACAATGTCCCTTTAAACACACCCACAAATGGACTGGAGTTTTGCAGTGCAGGAGATTTATTTATTTAGTGAACATCAGTTTAAAACCTTTGAGCCAGAGGCTCATTTACAAAGGTACCTCGTCACAGTGAGGACAAACAATACAGACAAGCTTATACAAGATGGTCGTTTACAAAATTGGGAGAGACATACGAACATATAGAGGTTACAATTTGCAGATACAGGGTCAAACAAGAACCAAGTAGGTTCAGAATAAATTTATACATCAGGCAAGCAGTAGTGGACTATACATTAATACACATTATAGGTACATACAGAGAGGTAGAAGACCACAGATAGCGCTAGGAATAGGTAGGGAGTAGCCACTCAGGGAGTTCTGTCAGAGCAATTGAGCAGGAACAGACTTAGATACAGCCACAGCGGCAGGAGGTGAGTAGGTGATTACGGAGAGAGGTTTTAAAGCTGGAGATTGTGGGAGCGTTAGTGATACTAGTAGGGAGGGAGTTATACCAGGATGGGGCTCTGTAACTGAAGGTCCTTTGTCCCCGTGAGGTTCTTGCCCTTGGTACTGACAGTGTGGCTTTACTGGAGGATTGAGTAAGTAATAGTGGGTATGCTAGGTGGATAGAGGCAGTCAACCCAGGTGGGGACATACCAAGGAGAGTTTTTTTTAGTAAGGAGGCCGGTTTGGTACCCAAGACGTTCATCTAGGTTGAGTAGATTAGCTTGGGCATATAAATGGCAAGTATGGGTTAGTCTGGGAGCCCCAGTGATTAACCTACAAGCTTTATTTAAGGTGAGGTGGATTTTGTTTAGGGAAGTATGGTCAGCAGCCCCATAAACTGGCAAACCATAGTCTATTAAGGATAGTATGGAGGATGTGACCGCGAGTCTAAGGGCATCAGGGGGGGAGACAGTTTTTGTGGTGGTAGAGCATACCCAGCCACATATTGGAGGCTGAGGCTAGGGCCAAAATATGGGCATGGAATGTAAGGGCGGGGTTGAAGGATATCCCAAGGTACTTGTACGAGTAGACTTGCTCGAGTGGTACCTTGGAACTGGCGAGGACCTGAAGAGGGAATTTACTAGCTTTGTTTTGGGGGTGGGCAAAGAGCATGGTTTTGTTTTTTTTAAGATTTATTACAAGTCGGTGCTCTTTAAACCAGACTTCAGCGGTATTATAAGAAGACTGCAAGGAGTCCTGGAGGGTGATAGGGTTACGGTCGGAGGCAAATATAACGGCATTGTCTGCATAAAGTAAGAGTTTACCCTTACATGCAGCAGGCAGGGAATTGAGATATAGGTAAAAGAGAAGGGGCCCAAGAATGGAGCCCTGGGGTACACCAGAGCGGATAGGGCAGGAGCTGGAGAGTGTCCCATTGAGTTTAACACACTGGGAGCTGGCAGACAGGTAGCTGGTGCACCAGGAGACAGGCCCAGTGGCAAAGCCAGCGTGACTGAGGGCGTCCAGCAGGAGGGGATGGGAAACAGTATCGAAGGCTTTGGATAAGTCAATGAAAACTGCACCAGCTAGAGAGCCAGAGTCCAGAGAGGAGTGAAGAAAGTTAGAAAACTCAAGGAGGGGCGGTATTAGTACTGTGACCAGCACGGAACCCATGCTGTTCCGGGCAGAGGATGCTATATTTAGTTAGATACTCAGAGATTTGGGTAGACACTATTTTTTCTAAGGCTTTTGAGAGAGGGGAGAGGATGGAGATCAGTCAATAATTACCAGGTAGGGACCTATCACCACCCTTGTGAATGGGGGTGACAGTGGCAATTTTCCAGACAGAGGGAAACTGCCCCAAGCAGAGAGATTTATTGAAGAGGCTGGTGATAGGGGCGATTACCTGGTCCAGAAACTGACGAAGGAGATAGGAGTCCAGGGAGTCGCTCCCAGTGGTATTGCTTTTTAAGGCCTTGATAAGGAATGGCCTGACTTCATGGGCACTAACCCGGTAAAAGTGGAGCCAAGGGCGCGTGAGGATAGGGTCAGGTGGGGGGGGGGGCATAGAAAAAGTTGCTCGGCAGGACAGGGCTAAGGTCAGTGAAGGATTTATTGAGGTAGTTGGCAATATGGGCTAGGTCGGTAGAGATGGTGCCATCAATGTTGAGTTGGGAGGGTGGGGGAGGACGTGAGCCCCCATTCAGTTGTTTTATGTTGTCCCAGAAGGTTCTTGTATTCACCCAGGACAAGGTGAGTGAGGCCTTATAGTGATCAGCCTTGGCCTTGCGGATGGCCCAGGTACATTTATTTCGGGCAGCTGCATACGCCTGCCTGTCAGCAGGACGGCCAGTTTCTGTGGCAAAGTGCCAAAGATTATCCCTGTGCTTAAGAAGTTGAACCAGGGGAGGTGTATCCCAGGGTGCATGCCGAGCTTTGGAACGGCGAACAGTGAGAGGTGCAAAAATGTCACAGGCTTTGTTAAACATTTGGGTGAAGAAGGTTAGAGCTGTGTCAATATCAGAGGCATACTGAATGGGGGACCAGTCAACTTGGGCCAGAAGTTGCTTAAGGCCTTTCAGTCCACCTGGTCTTAGCCGCCGTCATAGAGTGGACTGAGCAGTGGGTTTAGGTAAGGAGGTAGACCAGCAGAAAAGTATAGGGGAGTGATCTCTGAGTCCATCAGGAAGGACTTGGATATTAGCAATTAGGTTAGGATGATTGGTAAGGACCACATCAAGAAGAGTGCAAGAGCCCATTCTAGGATTCACTCTTGTTGGTTGGGCAACGAGTTGAGTTAAGTCAATAGATGCAAAGGAGTCACGGGTATCTGAGGATGAGGGACTTAGCCAGTTAATATTTAGATCACCCACAAGGATCTGATCAGAGGAATGGGGTAGAGAGGTGAGGTACTCAATTAGCGGGACCAGGGCCAACGCCTGATTTTTTGGAGGTATGTAGGTGGCGGTTAGATAGAGGGGGCCCCCTAGATGGATCAGGGGTCAGTTTTAAGGTTAGGGCCTGAGCACTGAAACCAAGGACAGGGGTTGGGAGGGCTATCCCTATAAGAGAATCTTTGATATAGATAGCACAGCCCCCACCCCGTCTGCCAATACGGTCCTCTCTATAAAGGGAGTAACCAGGGAGTGAGACAAGGGAGTCAGGGGTAGAAACTGACAGCCAGGTCTCCACTAGAGCAATAATGTTGGGTTTATGGACTGTGACCCAGCATTGGAATGCGTCAAATTTTTTCAGGAGGCTAAAGATGTTCATTGACGCAATATGAAGCCCAGGAGAATCAGACACCCTATTGAGGGCCGGGCCTGGGTTGGGGTGTATATTCCCTGATAAAAGTAGGAGGAGAAGTACAGCCCTGAGCAGGGGGTGGTGGAAAGTAAGTTTGTGTCTGGCAAGATAGGAGGAGTAGGGTAGCTTAAGGACACAGGGGTTAGGCAGGGGGGCACAGCCTGGGAAGGCTAGAACGACAAGACGCCAGAGGGAACAGGGGGAGGAAGCTAGATGAGGGCTAGGGAGAGGATGAGTCAAGCTAGAGTACATCGAGAGTGTAGAGGAGGAAGGTGCCAGCTCAAGAGCCCTGGTGGAGGGTAGGGCATGAGTGCAAAAGGGGACAACAGGTTGGTAAAACTGCGATGCCATAGTGACACCAAGGTCGGATGGTGGCCACAAAAGGAGGAGGAGAGAGAGGCAAGTCAATAGGAGGTGGGTGGGCATTTTATAGGGGGTGATCTGCAGTCAGGTAGTATGAGAAGGAAGGAAGTTAGTATAAGGTCAGCTAGTTACCGTGAGCGCCACTTTGGGTCAGTGGTAGTGACACCGCCTCTGGAGCACAAGGTGCCAGGTTCAAAACTCACCTGGGGTAAGAGGAGGGGAACCAGGGTGGGGCCGTAATCCACGCTCCAGGTGCAGACCACCAGCTGGGTGAGGGTCCAAAACGGGGGGTGCTAAATAGCGACTCCTAGTGGGCAGAGGTAGCTACAGACAAGTATGCAGTAAAGGGGACACAGGTGCCCAGATGCTACAGGATAGGGAGGGAAGACAGTGGGTATAGGATTGTAGAGGTAAGATGGTAGGAGCAGAAGGAAATAGAGTGGTGGGATAGGAAAGGGGAGAGTGGTATGGTGGGTAGAAAGGGTACAGTGATAGAGTGAGGGGCTAAGTAGGCAGGAAGTATTTAACAGCAGGGGAAGAGGAGACAAAATATATACAGTGGCCTGCAAGGGTGGGTATTTTATTTATTTATCTGTTTGTTAAAGCGCTACTGACACCTCAAAGAAAACTTTAAAAAACATAATAATCAAGTACAATTCTGCTTGCATTCCATTTATATTTTATATGTTTTTCCTCCCCATAATTTATCGCTAAAGAAATGTGTATGATTATTTGATCGTTGTCCCTTAGAGTTCATTTTGAGGTCATCTGCCTCTACAGCTTACTCCCTACTTCAAGTCATAATCCTGTGTTGTGACATCACAATCTGTTGCCATGGGAGTAACTGTGAGGTCACAAGCAGTGCTCTATGACTTCAGGAAGGGAGAACGCAGCAAGAACAGATTAACTCTTCAGGAGCAAAGATCCTATTTTCATGTACATAACCTCACTACTAAATAATGGGGAGGGGGAGGAGGAACAAAGAAATAATGGGAAATACAAGCTGGACAGTGCCTAAATACTATGTTTATGGTCTGTGTGGCTCAGTTGGTAGCACATTCATCTCTGGACCAGAAGGTTGTGGGTTCCTGTTCCACACCGGGATTGGATTTGTACTTAAAACGCTGGCACCCGAGTGCAGTATAAAGGGGGGTGCTGTACTTCAGATGACATGTTAAACCGAGGTCCCTCCTACCCCCCTGGTGCTATCCTGGTGGGTGTCCAGGTGGAAGTAAAAGAACCCAGGACACTCTTCACAAAGAGTAGGGGACATTCCTGGTGTCCTGGCCAATATTCCCCTTCCCAGAAAACCGATTCATGTGTAACCCCTGCAAATGGGGTTCCCAAAAGACTTCCAGGAGCTTGCTTGAATGCTCCAAGCCTGAATGGTGTTTGGCGTTAAGCCATTTATCAGTGAGTGTTTTAGAACCTCTGGTACTGTCTCTTTAAGAGCTGTCTGCTTGCAGACATAATTAGTTTGTATGGGGGACTGTGTGCTTCTCTGAGTACCACTCGAGCTGCTGCCAATTCACTTCATTTTTGCAGTCACTAGAGTGCAAAGGAACCTATCTGAAAGATGTAACTGTTTGCCAGAAATTATTTAGAGTAATAATGAAATTACAGTTTGTCTAACCTGCTTTCTTTGCAGTCAGAACTGTGTCTGCTAGTTCCCCATTCTAGTTTTGAACTGCTGAACTGGACCAATCAGTGTGGGGTAGCTAGCTCTAAAATGGTGCCTTGGACGAATCAGAACTTGGACTCATAATCTGAGCCAGCCACAAGAGGATTGTATGGGCAGTGACTCTGGGAGATGTAGTTTAGACTTCAGTGCCTTTTTGGACCAACAGCAGCAGTCTATTGTGAGTGACAGCCAATCCAGTCAAGAACTGGGAGGAACTCAAAGGAAGTGCCCGGTTTTGTCGGTTGGAGTTTCAGTTGAGCTTTGGCAGTGAAGAAGGAAGGAGCCCTGTGCTTTTTCAGTGTGCAGTTTTAGTCAAAAAACGTGTGTAAGGCCCAGAGTTCCGGTCTGCAGCTTGTTAGGACTGAATCCGTCCTGTGAAAAGAATCAAAGGATCTCTGAAGAGTAGAAACCAGGCTCACCCTGTAGAAGACTGGAGGAATTGCTGAAAATTGCACTCGGTCTGTCAGGAACTGAATCTGCTGTGTGTTCTCCGGTATTGTGCAGTAATTGATCGGGATACAGATGCAGCCTGCCTGGTATAGTGCTTTCTTTTATATAAATGTGTGAAGAGGTTTGTGTACCTCAAGTGAGCCCTGCTGACATTGAAGGACCCTATCTTATTTGGAGGTCGTGAGTACTAATTCAGGTCGCCTCCCTGTTGAATTGCCACATTAAATCCAAATGGAATTACTGTACTGCTGACTGTTTAATTCTCTTTTCTCTGTGAAAGGGCCCCTACCAGCTGCCACGGTTTGGACTAGCCACTAGGGCTTGGGTACCCAGGGACAGTAACTGATAGGATAGGCCTGTGCACAGAGCCATAGGTAGATGAGTAGAGGATAAGCCACTCAACCTGATTTCCCTGTCCTTGTTATATCCCCTAAATAAATCAGAGCTGCTTGTTTCAGCAAAGTTATACTGCCTGAGGTATTTGTCTATGTTAAAGTACTGTACTGTGATTGTTGCACTGTATCTCATTTCACAGGAGGTCCCAGTGCCGGAACCAGACCTGGGGTAAGTGTATACTGTGAAGGTAATTCTGATATATTGTGTGGGCCACTAGTGGGAAGAAAGGGGTTGCAGTGTCCCAGAGGCTGTGACCAAGCTAGTTTAACTATTGCAAACCCTGACCTCTGGGTGAGGCACCCGCCATTGATCCAGGCCCTCAACCTGTTAGTGGCAAATCAGGCAGGGGTAGTAGCCCCTGGGATAGCGCCATCTAGGGTTACATCTTGGAGGCTCACCGCTGGGATTGTGTCCTCTAGTGGCCATATTATAACCACTGTTAAGAAAAAAATGGGTACCCCGACAGAAGTGGCTGTGCACCGGCTGGTGGAGTGGTGTACTGGGGAGGAGATCGACCCCCAAAATGCTATGCTTATCCTGGACATCCCCCTGGGTATCAATACGGACACTGTGCAGGGAGTACTTTCCAAGGTGGAAGGTTTACAAAACCCTGTGGTGGTGGGTCGGCATGCTAATCTGCTCACCCACACTTTCCTGGCCCTAGTAGAGTTTAAGGATCCCATAGATAGCTCCAAAGTGCCACAGACCATTACCCCAGAGGGAGCCCTCACTGCTTGGAGAGTGATAACTAAGGACAGTAAAGACCCGGGGGGGAATCAGCCCCCACCACTATCTGAAACTTTTGAGGAGAAATTTGCTGAATGGTTGCTGGGAGAGGGGAAAACTGTGGAGGACTTGAGGGAACTATTCTTGCCACCTGGGGGTGTTCCTCCCCCAACACCCTCTCCTGCTCCAGTGCCCGTAATGGTGGCTGAACCAATGCAGACTCCTATTTCTGCACCTGCCATTAGTCACGACTCTTACCGAAGGTTGAGGATCTTCTCTGGCACCCTCCCCACCCCCCAAGGGGAGGATGACTGGGAGACCTGGATAGACTATGCTGCCCCCCAAGTGCTAGAATGGCAATGCTCGGAAGGCGAAAACGAAAGAGGGTTAGTGAGAGCCTCCGAGGTCCTGCCCTGGCTACCATCCGGTGCTAAACGGGCCAGTAACCTTGAAGCGACTGCACAGGCCTATCTTGAGGCCTTGGAGAATGTGTATGGAGCCCAGATTCTGATGAGGACCTATGGTGGAGAGTAAGAAATGCACAACAGTACCAAGGGAGTTGTTGTCTGTGTGTATGTCTCTCGGCTGGAAAATTGTTGCAAGAATGCCTCAGAAAGGATAGTTTGCCAGTGATTGAACTGGACCGAACCAGACTGGACAGAATCCTTAAGTCTGCCCCCTTCTCAGAACTGCTGTTGCTTCAGTTACGCCTGGCAAATCGACTGGAATCCCCACCCTCCTATGGATGAGTTAATGAGAGAAATTCGAGAGTTGAGAAAAAGGTGACCTCGGGAGGTACCTGCACCAACAGCTGTGGCTACGACCCGAGTGACTGAGGGTGACCCATCAAGTGAAGTTCAGGGCAGAGGTTGACAGTCAATGAGTGCTCTGACAGGGAAAAAGATATGCCACAATGGGGCGAACTGTTGAGAGAATCCGAGAATTCAAAACAGTCCTTTATGGAAGGCCACGCCTGCAAGTACGGCCCTGACCTATATCCGACTGCATCTGCTATGGGGTGGGGTACCCACCATGTATCTCCTGCTGATAACAGCTCCAAACTCAATTCCTTGACCATGGAAGTGGAGAAACTGGCGAGATGTCTCCAAATGCTTATCACGCCGAGACAGAGATGGCACCCAGGTTTCCAGTTAGTAATACCCCTACCTGGCTCCCAGTGTGGCGCGGCCAGCTCAAACTCCAGAAAGTATGTTTTGCTATAATTGTGGGAAAGATGGGCACATGAAAGGAATGCCAATCCCAAAAGACACTGACAAAGTTGCATATAGGCTACAAGGAGAGCTTCGGAGAAGAAATCAGTGGTTAAGATGTGCACGACATGATCCCAGTGAGGGCACCAAAATGCTAATTCACGCCCTTTTGTGCAAGGTCAGTTGCCCAGGCCCCACTACCGCCTCTCCAGACTGGTCCAGAATAGTGGGTCCCTCCATGGAGACCACTGTAAAAGGTGAATGGAGTGTCTACAAGAGCTGTATTAGACAGTGGCTCCCAAGTGACAACAAGTGTGCTCAGGATTGGTATCAGAAGCATTTGTCAGGCGTACCCTTACAACCATTAGAAGGACTGCATGTATGGGGTTAAGTGAGAAGGCCTACCCCTATTCCGGGTATATCCGAATTTGGCTGTCTTTCCCCACCTCCGTGGCTGGAGTGGCGAACAAGTAGAGACCCTAGCCTTAGTGTGTCCCCCACTGGACTGTATGATGGTGTCCCTTTGTTGATTGGAACAAATGCTCATATGTTCGAAGGCTGGCACAGTTGTGTTATGAAAAACAGGGGTCAAAGACTAGTAGAGCTTTAAGAGTTCGGCTTTAATTAAGAAGGCCTATGAGGCACAGAGAGATGCTGAAAAACAGAACCAGAGGAACCGGTCGGAATTGTATGGAAGAAGGATCCTGAGTCTCTGATCCTGGCCAAATGCCCAGTGTACCTTACAGGGAGAGGTCCGTATCAGAAAGGATGTTAAGAATAAAATATTAATGTTGGATGCACCAGGCGATGGAAAATTGCCAGAGGGACTGCTGGTCAAGCCTAGTATTTTGCCCGCTAGAGCCCATGCTTATGCCAGAAGGGTAATGGTCCAAGTTCATAATGTGTCTGAAAGAGACATTCGAGTAAACAGAGGTTGCATCCTGGCTAATGTGCATTGTGCAGACACTGCAGTGCTACCCAGCAGCAAGAGTTCAAGGAAGAATGACAGAGTAACGCCTGACTTGTTTGATTTGCGACTCCCGCTGCCAGCTGAATGGAAAGTGAGGATCAGTGAGAAGCTTGCCCAGAGAGACCAGTGTTTTTCTTTAAAGGAATGGGATGTAGGATGCGTGCAAGGAGCTGGAGCACAATATCCGCTGCATGACGAAGACCATTTCAGTGAGAGGTCTCGACGCCTGGCACCTGCTGACATAGATGATGTGAGACGGCATCTACAAGAGATGTTAGCTGCTGGTATAATACAAGAATCCAGAAGCCCTTATGCTTCCCCATTGTGGTAGTGAGGAAAAGAATGGAACAGTAAGGATGTGTGTGGATTATCGCACCTTAAACGGCAGACTATCCCTCATCAGTACACAATGCCCGCATTCAGGATGCTTTGGACTGCCTAAGCGGGAGCAAGTGGTTCTCTGTGCTGGATCTCCGGAGTGGGTACTACCAGATCCCGATGGCCCCAGAGGACCGTGGAGAAGACGGCCTTTATCTGTCCGGCTTTTATGAATTCATGAGGATGCCTCAAGGGATTTCAGGTGCCCCAGCCACTTTTCAACGATTGATGGAGCGTGCAGTGGGGACATGAACTTACTAGAGTGCCTGGTATACCTAGATGATGTTATTGTGTTTGGCAGCTCACTGGAGGAACATGAGAGCAGATTATTTAAGGTATTGGACCGACTGGAGGACTTTGGCCTTAAACTGTCCATTGATAAGTGTCAATTCTTTCAAACATCAGTAAAGTATGTGGGACACATAGTATCCACCGAGGAATAGAGACCACCCAAGTAAAGTTGAGGCCTTGACCACCTGGCCACAGCCCAAAAATCTAAAGAACTGCAAAGATTCCTGGGATTCTGTGGTTATTATCGGCGCTTCATCAAGGACTATTCAAGAGTGATCCGCCTTTACTTAACCTTACTCAAGGGTATCCCCAACCCACAAAAATACCAAAAGTCAGCGTCCCTCAAGACTGAAAGAGTGTATTTTCATCCGAGTGAAGTATTTGGGGCCCGCTGGACTCCTGATTGTGAGACTGCTTTTCATGAGATCATATATCAACTTACCCATGCTCCAGTGCTGGCCTATGCCGATCCAAGAAAACCTTCGTCCTGCACACTGATGCTAGCTTGCAAGGGTTGGGGGCTGTGTTGTACCAAGAGCAACAGAATGGCCCGAGACCAGTGGCCTTTGCCAGTAGAAGCCTGACCCCATCCAAAAGAACTATCCTGTACATAAGTTAGAGTTCCTAGCTTTGAAGTGGGCTATTGTTGACCAATTCCATGAGTACTTGTATGGGGCTAAAATACTAGTAAAACTGACAATAATCCTTTGACCTATGTGCAGACCTCAGCTAAGTTGGATGCCACTGGCCATAGGTGGCTTTCTGCATTATCTACATATGACTATGCTCTCGAATACCGAGCAGGTCTGAACCACATAGATGCTGATGCTCTCTCCGGAGGCCTGTTCCCCAGAATGATTGGGTCCGATTGGCAGAACCTGACATTCGGGCACTCTGCCGGAAGTTTGACAGGGAGGAACAAATGTCCACGGACGCAGTGGACTGCATGGTGGATTGCTTGGGACCTCTGAGAATTGCATACCTGCTGCTTATTGCCACTTTTCTGCAATAGACATTGGTGCACTGCCTCAGCTGGACAATGACAGTATTCGGCGGGCTCAATCCCGCGATCCCATGATCAAGGCAGCTTTAGAAGCCCTATATGCAGGAAAAGATGTGTCCAAATTCGCCCACTGATTTGAGAACTGCACTGTTATACAAAGAAGGTCCTAAGTTGAAACTGATCAATAAACTGTTATACAGAGAAACAGTAGACAGAGGGGACAAGTAGACAAACAACAACTAGTGCTGCCCACTGCCTTCGAGACTCAGTACTGAGGTCCTTGCACAACCACATGAGGGCACCTTGGTATAGACAGAACACTTGACTTGGTGAGATCCAGATTCTATTGGCCTAAGATGGGGGCTGATGTGGAGCAACACATTCGAACTTGTAGTCGCTGC
This sequence comes from Neoceratodus forsteri, assembly GCA_016271365.2. Taxonomy (NCBI): domain Eukaryota; kingdom Metazoa; phylum Chordata; order Ceratodontiformes; family Ceratodontidae; genus Neoceratodus; species Neoceratodus forsteri. The sequence goes on from CM028129.1 coordinate 1,053,281,695, forward strand.
TTACAGAGAAAGCTTTGCCCCAGAGGGCTGCCCCCTTGTTAACATCACCACCAGTGCACCCATGGAGCTGGTCTGTATTGATTTTCTGAGTTTGGAGTCGGATCAAAGAAATATCAGTAATGTGCTGGTGGTCACTGACCATTTCACGAGATATGCCCAAGCTTTCCCACCAAAGACCAGAAAGCATCCACTGTGGCCAAAGTACTTGTAGAAAACTTTTTGTTCACTATGGGCTCCACAAAGAATCCATTCTGATCAAGGGAGAGACTTTGAGAATCGTCTGATCAAAGAGATGCTTTCTCTGTGGGGTAAGCAAGTCCAGAACCACTCCTTACCACCCCAGGGGACCCACAGCCTGAACGTTTCAACCGCACTTTGCTAGATATGCTAGCACCCTGCACCCAAAGGACAAGCCTAGATGGAGCCAACAAATTAGCACCCTGGTACATGCTTATAACTGCACCAAAAGTGATGCCACTGGATTCTCCCCTACCGCCTGATGTTTGGAAGAGAAGCTCGACTACCAGTAGATGTGTGTTTTGGGTCTCTCCTGATGGGGTTCAAGCTGACAACTATTTACAGTATGTGCAAAAGTTAAAGGCCCAGCTAACTCATGCGTATCAACTGGCTCAAACCATGGCTGCCAAAAGAAATCTGGCCAACAAAGAAAGGTATGATAAAAGCTGAAAGCACAGGAACTCCAGGAGGGAGATCGGGTATTGCTAAGAAATCTGGGACTGCATGGCAAGCACAAGATTGCTGACAGATGCACCATCTCCCTCACATTGTAGTGGGCAAACTAGATGATCTGCCAGTGTACAAAGTAAGGCCTGAGAATAATTCAAAAGATGTAAAAACAATGCATAGAAATCATTTACTGCCATTGGACAAATCTTAATTGAGTCTGAGCCCTAGAAGATGCCCTCTGGACCAGTGACTAGAGCTGCTGCTAAGAAAAGATCAAGAAAGTCTGCACCTACAGAAGCAAAGTTAAAGTGTTCCCTCCACAAGTCCCAGTTGAGCAGGACTGTCAGTCCATATCGGAAGAAGTGAGTGACTTTGAATACTATCCTTCTTACGAACTGAGTCAATTGTTTAGGGCAATCCCTAGTCAATACTGGAGACAAAGCTGGGCCTTCTGGACTGTCTAAGCCCAGCTTCATCCCTGGAGCCAATGCTCCCAGAAAGTGAAGTGCAAAGCATCAGATCAGATGAAATGGAATCATTGTGCATGGTTGAACTGTTTGAGCTTTCAGGGAGGAAATGATAGATTGGGGCAGACTGGTGATACACCCGAACAAGAAGAGTATTTTGAGTGCCCTGACAGTCCACTGCCAGTGTCCGAAAGCTCTCCATGCGAGCCAGATGTTGTGGACTCAGAAACTGTAACTCCTGGAGCTGAAAGTGCCCCAAGTTCTAGCCTCTCTACCCCCATGGAGACTCCCCTGACAAGTGAGGACAATGCTGAAAATGAGGCTCAGAGTGCAGAGACTGTAACAGTTCCCCCTAGAAAGACTGGTCGAGCTGTAAAGCCTGTGGTGCACCTCAGTTATGATTCCCTTGGGAGGCCTGTGGACTTGCCTCAATGTTGTCCATAAAGGAGTGTAAGTGTCCCGAGCTCATTGCCCAAACTGAGCATCAGTGCTAACTCCAAGTTACTTGTGTTGCCCTCTAGTGTAGGTGCCCTTGCCCCATCCAGCCCCAAGGTAACTGATAGGGAAGGCCCCCTCTCTTTAGGTTTCATGTACAAGAGGTAATAACTTGAGTTATGGTACAATGTGTATGTAATACTGTGTAAAGAGGACGATTGCAATGTTTCAGAAATGTGTTCTTGGTAAAATGATATATTGACTGATGATTACATGTCGAGCCTAATGCAAATGTATATGGTTGCAGTTGAAACTTATGGGGTACTTGCTTGATGCGGACGCAAGCTTTCCCAGGCCAGGAAGGTGTAACCCCTGCAAATGGGGTTCCAAAAGACTTCAGGAGCTTGCTTGAATGCTCCAAGCCTGAATGGTGTTTGGCGTTTAAGCCATTTATCAGTGAGTGTTTTAGAACCTCTGGTACTGTCTCTTTAAGAGCTGTCTGCTTGCAGACATAATTAGTTTGTATGGGGGACTGTGTGCTTCTCTGAGTACCACTCGAGCTGCTGCCAATTCACTTCATTTTTGCAGTCACTAGGAGTGCAAAGGGAACCTATCTGAAAGATGTAACTGTTTGCCAGAAATTATTTAGAGTAATAATGAAATTACAGTTTGTCTAACCTGCTTTCTTTGCAGTCAGAACTGTGTCTGCTAGTTCCCCATTCTAGTTTTGAACTGCTGAACTGGACCAATCAGTGTGGGGTAAGCTAGCTCTAAAATGGTGCCTTGGACGAATCAGAACTTGGACTCATAATCTGAGCCAGCCACAAGAGGATTGTATGGGCAGTGACTCTGGGAGATGTAGTTTAGACTTCAGTGCCTTTTGGACCAACAGCAGCAGTCTATTGTGAGTGACAGCCAATCCAGTCAAGAACTGGGAGGAACTCAAAGGAAGTGCCGGTTTTGTCGGTTGGAGTTTCAGTTGAGCTTTGGCAGTGAAGAAGGAAGGAGCCCTGTGCTTTTTCAGTGTGCAGTTTTAGTCAAAAAGCGTGTGTGTAAGGCCCAGAGTTCGGTCTGCAGCTTGTTGGGACTGAATCCGTCCTGTGAAAAGAATCAAAGGATCTCTGAAGAGTAGAAACCAGGCTCACCCTGTAGAAGACTGGAGGAATTGCTGAAAATTGCACTCGGTCTGTCAGGAACTGAATCTGCTGTGTGTTCTCCGGTATTGTGCAGTAATTGCGATCGGGATACAGATGCAGCCTGCCTGGTATAGTGCTTTCTTTTATATAAATGTGTGAAGAGGTTTGTGTACCTCAAGTGAGCCCTGCTGACATTGAAGGACCCTATCTTATTTGGAGTCGTGAGTACTAATTCAGGGTCGCTCCCTGTTGAATTGCCACATTAAATCCAAATGGAATTACTGTACTGCTGACTGTTTAATTCTCTTTTCTCTGTGTGAAAGGGCCCTACCAGCTGCCACGGTTTGGACTAGCCACTAGGGCTTGGGTACCCAGGGACAGTAACTGATAGGGATAGGCCTGTGCACAGAGCCATAAATAGATGAGTAGAATGATAAGCTAATTAACCTGATTTCCCCTGTCCTTGTTATATCCCCTAAATAAATCAGAGCTGCTTGTTTCAGCAAAGTTATACTGCCTGAGGTATTTGTCTATGTTAAAGTACTGTACTGTGATTGTTGCACTGTATCTCATTTCACAGGAGGTCCCAGTGCGGAACCAGACCTGGGGGTAAGTGTATACTGTGAAGGTAATTCTGATATATTGTGTGGGCCACTAGTGGGAAGAAAGGGGGGTTGCAGTGTCCCAGAGGGCTGTGACCAAGTTAGTTTAACTATTGCAAACCCTGACCTCTGGGTGGAGGCACCCGCCATTGGATCCAGGCCCCTCAACCTGTTAGTGGCAAATCAGGCAGGGGTAGTAGCCCCTGGGATAGCGCCATCTAGGGGTTACACATGCAATTGTCCAGACTGTGTGTGGGTGTTGATGTGCGATATGGCTGCCACTACACATTCAGTCACTTCACTACCAGTCTAGCACTGCTTGTAAAGTGCTTTGGGAAACACTGTGTATGAAAAGTGCTATATAAATGCCGATTCTTCTTCTTTGTTAAAGTTCTCCTGAACATGTCACCAGCTCTTTAACCAGGTGTGTACGCTGATCCCAAGGGCCATTTTTAGGCATGAGCTGGGACATAATGATGGCACAAACAAAGTAAAAAAACAAGTACGTGACCCACACAGGGTACAGTAAGTTGTCACAATACAATTAAGTGATACAAAACACAAAGCACAGAAATGAACGAATGGGTAAAAGTGTCATTAGTGCAAGTCATTATTACAGTACACAGAGTCTCTGTGGCAGCATAGTGACCAACATATTTTTTTTTTGAAAATATAATTTTTATTGAGCTTTTTTTAAAAACTTTTACGTAGTCACAGTTCCTTTCATCATAACATAACTAGTTTTGCTTATTTTTGACAGAGATATATACTACACAGCATTTCATCATTGGAGTTAATAGCTTTGTACTGTTAAACAGTCAGAAGTGAATAAGTAAAACATTTCATTCTTTAAATTATATTGTTGTCCTGTTTTTAAACCTTTCCCTGGAGTCTTCCCTTTCCTCCTTCGTCCCTCTCCCCAGGGCATATGCCATTCCTCTGCTCCCACCTCTATTTAGATGCGTCTCTTCTGTATGTGTACTTCCTTTGATGTTATTATCTCTATGTAGATAGGAAGTGGATGTCCAATGGGGGACTCTTAGCTTAGAAAACCCCCTCTCTAAGGGACAACGGCCGGGTCCTTAGCCATGGCATATATAAGCCATCTATTCCATTTCATTAAACATACTTCTGTTTTGTCATTCAGGGAATAAGTATTTTTTTCCGAGCTGTAGAAGCAGTTGACTATATTTCTCCCTGTTTCCATTGAGGGAATCAAGTGGGTAAGCCAACATTTAATTATTGCTTTTTTTGCAGCGAGTTGTAATATTCCCAATAGGGGTGCACTGTAGGGGCCCCTTAATTCTCGGTGGAAGACATGTAACAGAAATAACTCTCCTGTCCAAGGGATCCCGGGTCCCCAAATTTCCTCCAGCTCCCCCTGAAGGGACTCCTTAAATGGTTGTAGTTTAGGACAAAGCCAAAACACATGTGAGAGATGGCGATTGTCTCCCTGCAGAGAAGCCTGCAGGTAGCTGGTGTGGCTCCACTAAAATGTAAGGTAATGGCGGGGGTGCGAAAGTACCTTAGAAGGAGCTGCCAGGAAAAAAGCCGCCACGCATGGGAGCAGGTTAATTTGGAGGTGGCACTGCAGATGGTATCCCATATTTCCCTGGTGAGGTGGGACCCCATCTCTATGTTCCACTTTTCCATTGTTAGGTATGCATTATCCCCCATGGTTATCACTAGCGATTTATATATGGCAGAGATGGCACGCGGTAAGCCATTGGTTTGAAACACCTGTAATAGCAATTTTATTAAGTGCGGGTATCCCTCAGTTATGTACTCCTGTGGGGAGGGAGTTGAAATAGTGCCGTATTTGAACGTATTGCAAGAAGCCCGAATGTTGCAGCTCAAACCCCCGCTGAATCTCAGCAAATGTCTTAAATTGTGGACCCTTGAGAAATTGTGTCAAGCTGCTTAGATGTAGCTGATTCCAGTCCTTAAAGGTGTGATCGAGCCAGTTGGGGTAAAAGTTTTCTAAAAGGCCTATCGGTGTTAGTAAAGCAAAATATGGGGTGAGCTGTAATGTTTTACATAACATGTGCCAGGTTCGGATGTGATGTCGGATCCACGGATTTGTGATGCTCTGCTTGAGTGGAGGGGTGGTTTGGTAGAACAATGCTTGCTCCCATTCCAAGTTAGGCAGGATGTCTTCCTCTATCTCTTTCCAACTAGCTATAGTGGTGGTTGCACCACGTCTGAGCACGAATGTTATATGAAAGGCCCAGTTGCACAATCTGGAATTGGGGCGTGCCAGGCCACCCTGTGCCCTAGACAGAGTAAAGGTTCTGAGCCTGACTCTTGGCCGCTTACCAGTCCATATAAACCTGGAAACCACAGAATTCCACTTTCAAAACAGCTTTATTGGGAGGTTAACAGGGACATTTTGGAAGAGATATAGGGCCCTCGGGAGCACTACCATCCTAATTACTTTAACTCTTTGTATCAGGTTTAGTGGAAGAAGGTCCCATCTCTCCAAGTCCTGTTTTATCTGCTTCAGGAACGGGTCATAATTCTGATGGATTGTGTCTTCCGACTTGTGTGCTAGGTATATGCCTAGATATTTTAATTGGTCTAGCTTCCATCTAAATGGGTATTTTTTCTTAAACCACCGCAGGGGATCAAAATGAAAGACAAGAGCATTGGTCTTGTTTGTATTGAGCATATATCCTGAACAAGATCCAAATTCCTCCAGCAAGCAGAATACCGCCTGCACAGATTCTGTGGGGTTAGAGAGGAAGAGAAGGACATTGTCTGCATACAAAGCAATACAGTGCTCTATGTCTGAGATCTTCACGACCGTGATCCCCGGGGCCGTTCGTATTGCTTGTGCCAATGATTCAATAAAAATGGCAAAAAGGCCGGGTGACACGGGACATCCCTTCCTTGTGCCCCTTCTCAGGGGAAAGCAGCCCGGGTGGAGTCCGAACACTAACACATGCCTACGGGGAGGAATAGAGGGTATGAATGATGCCCAAAAAGACTGGGGGAAAGCCCATCTTATGCATGGTGGAGAAGAGAAAAGGCCATGACACTCGGTCGAACGCCTTCTCAGCATCCAGGCTGAGAAATGCGCTCTGTGCTCCATTAGACTGCATTTGCTGAACCAGGTGTAGGGCTCTACATGTGTTGTCTGTGGTAGATCTAGCACTCACAAAGCCTGTCCGGTCCAGGTTAATCAGGGTTGGCAATACTGCATCAAGTCTTTGTGCTATTATAGATGTAAAATATTTGTAGTCAGCGTTAAGCACCGATATAAGTCTATACAAGCTACATTGGAGGGGATCCCTTCCGGGCTTGGGGATAAGGGAAACAGTCGCAAATGCCCAGTGGGGGAAGGTCACCCTGTGGCATCTCGTTTAATGCATTCAACACAAGAGGACTTCTATGTTGGGACATGTTTTTGTAAAATTCTGTCCCGTACCCATCAGGTCCGGGGGCTTTCTGTGTTTTTTTTTTTCTACTTTCTATTTCTACGCCTCTACTGTCTCCTAACCGCCACTCCTTCAGGCCACCAAGGTGCTCTGCTTCCCGACCATACCGACTACCCTGGAGTCTGCTCCTAGAGTGCCACACACTCATGAATCTCGGGGTCCCTTGATGGCCCGGAGTAACCGCCGGGCGGGGTGAGAGGAACCCTCCTCTCCCGAGTGATCGAGCCGGCGCACGCGGAGTCTGCCCTTATTAGTCGGTGGCGGTGAAGCAGACAACAGTGGTGCGCCATCTAGGAGGCTTGGGAGATGTTTTCCTCCTTTCCTCTAGAAAGCCCGATGTGCAATGACGTCAATGCACTAATGTGCAGACGTCTGCCTGCTCTCCCCCCATGTTAATGCCCGTACCTGCCGAACACCCAGCCTCTGCTGGGTGTCACTGCAGTGCGGCGCATATCCCTAACCCACCCCGAAGGAAGGAGAGCTGTCGTGCGACTCTCAGTCCTTCCTTTCCATCTGCCAGCCCCAGGCGACCTAAGTCCATTCTTGAACCTGGGTCGCTGATGCGGTGCGAGGTGTGGCGTCCAGCACCTCAACCCTCAGCGCCACCGGGCCGGCTGCTTTTTGTGTTTTTGATTGGGCTATCACTGCGGGACAAATTCTGGGGGCGTGATTGAGGTTATAAGAGAGGCTGGTTTGTCCTCAGTTAACTTAGAGAGATCTAGCTTGTTTAGAAAGTTATTAATTTGATTAGGAGCTGAGCATTGTTCCGGTGTGTGTAGTTCTTTAAAGTATTGTACGAATGTTTGGGTGATATCTTTAAGTTTTGTTAGTGCTGACACGCTATGGGTTCCTTGATAACTGTGATCGTGGATGCCTTGCACTTCCCCCATAGCCAGTAAGACAATAATCGGGTGGCTCTGGGGCCTCTCTTTCCATATTTCTGTTTCAAGTAAGCTAATGCCATTTCAGTCTGTTGGATGCACAGATTATCCAGCTCTTTCTTAGTTTGTCTGAGCTGGTCTAGCACTGAAGTGTCACCCTGCTGGTGTGCCATCTGGAGGAACTGCAGTGTCTGCTCTAGTAGCCTCTGCTTCTCTAATCTTACTTTAGTAAGATGAGCCGTATATTTTATTAGATGACCCCTAAGGACCACTTTCAGGGTGTCCCATCTTATGACCGCTGAACTGTCTGGGGATGCGTTATCCCTTGTGATCTCCTCCATTTTCTCTCTGAGGAACTCCCAGAAGGGCCCGCTCTTGAGGTGTGCTGGGTTAAACCTCCACCATGTGCGTCGCCTTTCTGCCCCCCAGCGCCATGTGGTTACCACTGGAGCATGGTCTACGTGTGCTATGATACCCACCTTGGTATCAGTCAGATACTCTAAGTTCTCTTTTTGTGTATAGCAATGGTCAATGTGGGTATATGTGCCATGTACAGCAGAATAGTATTTATAGCCCCTGGTTTCAGGATGCAGAGACCTCCACACATCCAGCCATCCCACCTCTCGAATAAATAGTTTAAAAAACTTGTGAGAAGCAGGCTGTTTGCCTCCCCATGCCCTGGAGGTGACCAGGGAGGGGGTGAGGGCTATATTAAAGTCTCCTGCCAGGAGCAGAGTCCCCTTGGTCATAACAGCTACCTTGTCCAATAGGGACTTACTGGCGGGGGCGTTTGCCCCCGGGGGGAGATATATGTTCGCCAGTGTAACCTCTTGATCCTGTAACCATCCCTGCACAATTATTAGCCTCCCCTCTGGATCAGCCCACTCTTTAACTAGCCTAAATGGGGTATGGGTTGAGATTAAAATGGCAACGCCTTGCCTCCGGCCTCCATTCCCCACAGCTGAAGAAAAGACCTGGGAGAAACCCCTCCCCTTTAATTTTCCATGCTCTGCTTGGGTCATGTGTGTTTCCTGGATATATACCACCTCCGCTTTAGTTTTTTCAGGAGACCCATAACCCTAGTTCATTTTATAGGACTCCCCAGACCATTAACATTCAGAGAGTATAGTGTTATATGCTAGTTATTCATCTTTAAAACAGTTTATAGAAGCTGTAATCCTGTCTCCATCTAATAGTTCATTCAAAATCCAAACCCCCAACTCATAGGATCTGTGACCATCCATCTCCTTCTTAGTAATTATAAACTCTATCTTATATGTAAAGCTCAAATAAAGCAAAAGTAAATCTGGAACAATTTTTTTCTACAAATAGATGAATAATACGAAATTCACATTAAGATGACAGTAAATAGGGAACCTGATCACTAACTCCGTGACCAATAAAAATAACAAGTCGGGAGTGGGTCTCCTAGTTTCGGTGGGATCAGTTAACTATCTGGGCCAACATAACCATTCTGGTCAACCATCTAGAAATGGAACTTCCATCATAGCAGTCACGTGTCATGACCTTGGTGTGTGTGTCAAAGACACTCACCTGTGCTCCTGCTATTATAGAGAGCGTTTGACACCTCCGGTGTCGGTAGGAGGGAGAAAACAGGTGTTCGGGACGTCACTTACATTCTCGTTCCCCCCTTCCTGGTTGTTTCAGGTGTGGAAGAGAGGTGTAGGTTTGAGGGGTCGGGTGGGGGGGCACCCCCCCAACCTATAAACTTCCCATCCATGTGCAAGGAGTACAGACAGCAGGGAGGCGGTGATCAGTAACCCCCACCAGACACTGCCATCTAAGCCACTTAATATTTACAGGTTGTGTACTGTTTCAGTCTCCTCTCCGCTTAATTCCACCAAGCATGGGCTGTCTCCTTTAGTAACCTCATTCACCCCAGTACCCTCCCTTCAATTCCCCCTCAGAGTTAATGATTAGTAGGTGTTTAGTGTAGATCTTAGTCCCAGTCGAGTCGAGAGAGGAGAGAGCAGGCCCCAGGGCTGAGGGTGTGTTAGCATGTTGGTTGACGCCTGGGAAAGCGTTAACAGGGTGGCTTGCTACTAGTGGTGGTCAGTTAAGTTTCTTAGTCGGGGGGGGATAAATATTAACAAGGGGCAACATTTTATATCAAGCCCTTAAATCAAAGATTTGTTAGTTTGGAAAAGAAAAAAGAAAGCTTAGTAGACTGGGATTTATCTGGAAATTTGGTGCTGAATTATTCTGTCCCTATAAGTTCTTGTGCAATGCTCTGGGTCAAAGACATCTTTTTCAGATAGGTCTGGGTTCCCTCTTCTTTTGAAGGTCTTTCAGTCCACGACCTTTGGGGGCGGTGGAACCCAGTAACTTTTCAAATCTTTGCTGAGATCAGTCCTGAAAGTAATTAGAAATCAACGCTAAGACCCTCTGCTGTTAATCTTCGTGGGAGGAATATCCTTGGAATAGGAGTTTTGTGGTTGTTGGCAATTTGTTTCATTGCCACCTGCGCACTTCCTTATTTCCTGCATTCCAAACTCGCTGTGATAGTTTAGAGGCCAGGGATGGCTTCTGGCTTAAGGGGGCCTGCTGTACCTCGATGTTTCTGTTCTTTAGTTCGGTAATGTCCTCCATCGCAGTCTCGAAGGTCTGCTGCCCTTCTTGGAAGTAAATAACTATCTTGGCGGGGTGGGGGTGCAAAATTAGAGTCCTGCCATCTTGAGGGCTTGCATGACTGGTATATACTGCTTTCTTCGGTTCATTACCTCAGGGGCATAATCATTCTCCAGATACAGACGCTGTGTCTGGAAAAGTACCTCCCCTTGTTTCCAGGCCGCATGCAGTACTGTTTCTTTTTCTTGGAAACAAAGGAACCGTGCAAGTATGGTATGGGGGCAGGCCCCCTGTGCTAGCTTCGGGCCTAGGGTGCGATGAGCTCTTTCCAGCTGAAGGGTCAGAGTCTTGGGAAGCTGTACAGCATCTCGGAGGAGCTGCCTAGTAAATTTCAGCATATCAGGACCCTCCTCTCCCTCTGGAACTCCCGAAATGTGGATGTTATTTTGCCTACTGCAGCTCTCCGCATCCTCCTCTCTTGCTTGGAGTCCCTGGATTTCTTAGTGAAGCTGCGTAGTCGCACGCTCTGTGCACTCAACTCTGACATCTACCTCCGTGGCCTGTACCTCCAAGGCCTCTTGCCGGTTCTCTATTTTTGTAATGTCTATGAGGATGACAGTCACTGTTGATCGCATCTCTTTGCGAAAGTCTCGAAGTTCTGAAAGGACTAAGGTCATCTGTCTTTGAATTGTACTAAGCGGTATCTGTTTGGCACTTGATCTGCTTCGGAGTGAAGAAGCTGAGGCTTGTGAGCCCTCACTGCCTGAATCACCATCTGACAATCCGCCCTCATCTTGCTCAAAATTTTTATTTTCATCTCTCTTTGGCATTTTTGGCACATCTCCTTGCTGTTCCTGTCAATTTTCCCAAGGAAGCCGCTGTATTTAGGAGTGTTTTTATCAGGGAGGTTCAGGAGCCGACAGGACTATGCTGTCATTAAAGGACTGACGTCACCGGAAGTCACCCAACATACATCATGATAGCAAAAACAAACTCCAGAGTCATTGTGGCACCACAGGTGTCACAGCAAGATGAGGAGATGAGAGCAGATGCTTCACCCATGGACAAGATCATCATATAGGGGGGGGTGGCATGCAGTCTTGTAATGGGATTTAAAATGGGGGTGTTATGCTAGTGGTATTGATAGGCTGTTCCAAAGACTCCGGGCAGCTGTGAAGGCGGCCCCCTGGTCCATACACATGGTAACTTGTGGGCACTCTAACAGTAGGCTGGAGGAGGTCCGGAAGCCTCGATGGCAGAGCTCTGGCCTGAGTAGGGAAGGGGTGACAGCTCATTTCCCCTGATGGATTTGTCAACAAGGCCGCCTAGAAGTTAAACCAGGTGGGCCTGAGGAAGGAGCCAGCCTAGGGCCTGGTAAAGAGAACAATGATACGTGGAGTAAGGGGCCATTAGGGCAAACCTACAGATGCTGTTGTAGGTTTTGTTGAGTCTAGCTAGGCAGGAGGATGAGGTTTCTGTGTGGATGGGTGAATAGTAACCCAACAGGGGAGTAAGGTGCCCTGGGCCGTGCTGGCCCTTACTTCAGGGGTCATGAAATCCTTGAGCCAAAAGTCATCTCCTAGTCTTTGGTTCACACGCTGGACCGCGAGTCTGATGTGGTCAGAGGATGTCAAGGAGGGATCGAGGATGACTCTCAGATATATTACGGTAATCACTAACTCAAGGGACGAACTATCAGGGAACAGGATTTGAACAGCAGTAGTATCTCCACTCCATCTGGCTAGTCTGGGTTTCATCCTGGGCAGCATGGCTTTAAACTTTGGGCAGGTCAGTTAAGGTTCTTTCCCTTAGTTTCTAGTTTTGCAGTATGCTGTTCGATTCCAGGTGTAATTGGGGAGTTAACTGCTGACCAGAAATTTTTGGGGTTGCCAAGCTTCTGGGTATGAAGGTTTCTGAGGTACTCTGCCTTCCATAATTTGATCTTTTTTTTTTTTTGCCGTGGTTACGCAGGCATCTGTTGATGTATAAAACATAAAACAGACAAACAGACATATCAATCTGCAGTAGAAGTCACGAGTGTGTGTGTGTGTGTGTGTGTGCACACGAGAGCATGGTGGTAAAATAATACCAGAAGAATTTTACCTGAACTCATTCTGCAACAAATAATTAATTATAAAACCTTGGGGTGATTACCAGATAAGGTTACAGCAAACATGAAGAACAGACACAGAAACAGATGTGAATGACCAATTTTTCAGCTTTCCATGAGTGAACAGAACAAGAATGCATAACAAGAAAATAACAGCAATTACATGTTTAAGGCCATTTCGAAACACAGTTTCTTTAACAAAAAAAAAATAAATTAAGATAAACTACATGGAAGTTTTATAATGGGTAAAAAATGAAAGTGACTTCTGTAATAGATATTTGAGCTAGAAAGGGCACAAAAGAAACATCCAGGGCTGGATTTACTTTAATGCATAGTATGTATTTGTGTAGGGCCCAGAGTACTGCGGACCTGTCAGCTGTACTGTATGTGTGTGGAACAAAAAGCATGCCTTTTTTTTTTTTTTTTTTTAAGCCAGATCAGACCTGGATCGAGGTCAATGAAATCAGTAACTTTGGGGAGTGTGTGTGTGTGTGTGTGTGTGTAACAGATCCAAGTCAAAACTGGGCTGGTCTCACAACCATCCATTTTCTCCAACTGCCGCACTCGGCCCACACACAACCTCAAACGTTACTCCCCCTCCCATGGCACCCTCTCCTTCGTTGCTTTCACCCTGCTGACTCATTCACTTTGCACATGCATAGCAGAGACAACTGATGATGTGGTGTTTGTAGTGGGCAATACTTTACTTTTAGTGCCTTTTGCCTACTCGTCTCATGAGGGGGATGGACTGCATACGTCCCCGCACAACTCTGAGGAGAAAGCTGAGGTGGTAATCAACTTTGCAGTGCTGGTGAGTGAAGCATGACGACGGTGGGTGTAGTACTGTCCTCCTGAGAGAAGAGATGGTGTGGTAACCTGAAGCTCGTCTGACTGGCTGTGGCTGAGCCCAGGTCGGGGTCTCTCTTGACTAATCTGGATGGTGAGTACGGAGCTAGCAAGTCCTCTATTCATCCTTGTGTTAGCAGGGAGAGGAAGCAAGCCAGGCCGAGCTGGCACTAAGAGCATGGGTCTAGGAAGGTCCCGCCAGCGCTAGAAGTAAAAGAGGGTGGGACAAGGACAGGTGACTCGAGGAATGAGCCCATTAAGTATCAGCAAGCCAGGCCATACCACTAGTCTAGGGCTAGTGGTAGGCAGCAGTCAGGACTGGAGTCACTTAGTCAAGAGGCTTGTAGTGGGCAGGTGCTGAGTGAGAGCTAAGGGCAAGTGAGTGGCAGCAGAACTCGGTCAGAGTCAGACTGCTGGATGAAGTGGCCCCCTCCCAACCCCGGCACAGTCTGGAGAGAGGATTTGATTGAAAAATTAAACTGAAGAGGACCAGTCTTGGGGTGAGGTGAGGGCTAGTCAAAGCCGGTGGAGTGAATAGAGGAGGCAGGACAAATTAAAGCAGGTCAGGAGGAGTCAGGAGTGGCTGCTTGGGAGTGGACACTGCAGCTGGAGCCTGGAGGGTTCATCAGCAGCCTGTAGAATTTAGACTGTTCTCTAATCTGTAAAAAGGTGTTTGATTTTAATTATTTCTTGCTCTATTTTTCTGGTTTAGAATTAGATAAAAATAATGACCAAGTTTTGTTAATTCATCAGATCAAAAAAGGGCCCGGGAGGAACAGTCATGGTGGGGGTATAGTCATAACCTACAGAACATAAACATAAAACTGCATGCATGAGGATAAATAAAAAGGAGAAAAAAAGGCAGGCTCACACTCAGTGTAGTAAAGTAAATCAGATACACACAACTGGCATACATCTGCATGTGAGGGCATTTGGCACTGCACCTTTGTGCAGTGTTGGCTGACATACAAAGACGCCAGCAGAATAAGGACATTTGGTCTATCTAGTCTGCTGGTATTGCAGGGCCCACAGCTTAAGCTACAGACCCTGCCCCCCCATCCTCCCATTCTTTCCATCCGCCTCCCATGGCTCCTACTTTCCTCTTATGTCTATCCCAGCCTCTCTTAAAGCTGCCACCATCTTCAATTAGACCACCTCTTTCGGCAATGCATTCCAACTGCCCACCACCCTCTCCATGAAGAAGTGCTTCTTAACCCTCCCTCCTAAACCTCTCCCCCCAAACTTTAGACTGTGCCCCCTCATGTTTCGGTTAATACCTAGCTTACAGAGACCCTCATTATCCACCCCTATTAATCCTTTTCAAGTACCTGAAGGTCTAATTTCATGTCACCTCTCTCTCTCCTACCAGGAGTACGTATTCAGGGCCCCCAACCTCTCCTCATATGCTTCACCTTGATGACCCATGATCATTTTCATTGCCCTTCTCTGGATCATCTCTAGCAGGTTAATGTCCTTTTTAAGGTGTGGGCACCAGTACTGTACTGATAGTCTAGACGTGGCCTCACTAGTGACCTGTACAAGGGCAGCATAACCTCCTCTCGCCTACTGCTGAGCCCCCTTGGTAGTCTTCCCAACATCTTATTTTCCTTGCTGCTGTTTTCCTGTACCATGTGGTGTGCTTCAGGCTGCTAGCAATCATCACTCCTAGATCCTTTTTCTCTTCTGTTGCAGATACCGGACCCCTTCCAGGTAGTACTCTGTCTGAACTATTAACTTCTGGCTATTACTTATCTGAAAAGTGTGTCTGGTCTTATGGCTGGTGTGGTGTTTTAAATGCAACCATGTGATTAAGTAAATGCGGGACTTGGCAGACATGTCTGTGTGTGGTGTTTGAATGGCGTACTGACTGGTTGCAGTGTCATGCAGCCACTGATGCACACAGTGGGCTGAATATGGTGTAGGCTACTGCTGTTGCCCGATGAATGATTTGATATAATTGTTCAGCAAACAAACATAAATGACAGACATCCTTACATTCATCCTCAGTGTATTTTTAAGTCCTTCAGACCTTATAAAAATCAATTTTTATAACTATAAGTAATTTTATAATTAGTGACTCAAGTCATTAAAGATGGCCACCACTCAATTTTAAAACAGTTCTTCTGGTGAGGTTACCTTTTGAGTAATACTCACACTGTTTGTATTGGGGGGGGGTGCTACTTCACATTTCTGATGGTAAACAGCATAGTAGCACACCAAGCCGTTAATTTTTTTTTTTTTTTTCGGTGGGCGTGGCATGGGAGCTGGACTTTTTAAAATCTTTAAAATCACATCTCTCAGTTCAGGAATCAAACAAAATGAAAAGATAAACTGATATCTTGATGTTTTTGCCAGAAATACATTAATCATGTTAGTCTTTAATGTGCTGAAAATTACAACAGCATCTGCAGTACAGTGAAGTTACATTGGTTAATCAGATGTAAGCACTGAATGTTGTGTGATACGTTTCAGCAGCGCAACCTATACTGATGAGACAACGGGGTGGGGGGGCGCCATGGTCACTGCTGTGTGTAGGGCACATGGCAGAAAGGGACACTGGTAATTCTTCTGGGTCTAAAAAAGGAACTGGTTTGGCATAGAAGTGAATTAACTTCTCTATAACAATAGACTTTTCTGGGGGACAGTGTTAACTGGTTTTCAGGGTCACCATTTTCTCAGCCCTGGACACAACTGAAATCCTTTTCTTGTTTGTTTGTTTTTGGGAGGGATCAGTTCTGCAGTTTATGGACAACAGCCTACTACAAAACCACCACATACAATCCTTATATAATTCTCAGCCACTGTTGCAAAAAGCAAATAACTAAATACTGTGCAAACAAGGAAGTCAAACAAACTACCCTCTCAGTCAGGAAAGTTAGGCTCCAGTGCTGCATTCAGATCAGTAACAAGGAGTACTGACAAAGTCATGTCAGAAGGTCTGTGCACTGTACCTGTCAATACGCAGGATTTTCATCTCTAGTGCTATCAATTCGGCAAACACTCAGCATGCAAAGCAATCCTCTCACAATATACAAAATATATTTTATTCACGTTTCTGTGCCCTGCATACAGAATACCTTTTATCCAAAACCAGCCTATGATGCGCTAATAAAAAGAACTGAACTGCTACATCCCAACTGTTCAACCCTGGGTAAGGCACATTGCTTTTAGTCTCGATTTCTTTCTCTCTCTCTCTCTCTCTTTTTCAACTCTGTTTTACTCCTTTGCACTGCTGGACAGGACCCCTTTGGCCGACTCCAGCACCCTTATCCCGTCCGACCAAGATAGTCTTGCTCAGGGCCCTGGGCTTACCTGGTCCATCTGCTACACATCTGATGGCCAGATCCCCTTGGCTTGCGCCCCCCCCCCCCGAGGCAGAGTTGCCTTCTGCACTGCTGGACAGGACCCCTTTGGCCGACTCCAGCACCCTTATCCTGTCCGACCAAGACAGTCTTGCTCTGGGCTTCCCTGGTCCATCTACTACCCATCTGATGGCCAGATCTCCCTCGGCTTGCCCCGAGGCAGAGCTGCCTTCTGCACCCCAGCTAATCACCCCATACAATCCGTCTGACCACAGGCGCAGGTAAAGGCCAGGAGCTGCCAGGCACAAGTAGAAAGGAACTGGCGGATGACATGGTGGGTAGAAACAGTATCACCCTCCTACCTGACAGCCTTTTTCCTCCTATTTACTGTACCAGGAGGACTGGGCGTGCAAGGTTGTCATGACATTACCACACATGCTCCTGTACACAGAATCCTGTGCATAGAACGTCGATGTCTGCTAGTCCTCTGCTCTTGTCTTGTGGTCCCAGGCCTCCTTACAACCAGCCCCCACTGGGTGTCAGGCAGATGCCAGGCACCACAACCCTCTGACCCCAGAGAAGGAGGAGAGCAGTCCTTCAGATGCTCTGTCCTCCCGGCCAACCCTCTGATGACTCGGACTTGTTAGCAAACTCTGGTCACCGGCATCGCGAGCAGTGCTACCACTGCACCGGCCAGCCAGACAGACTTGCTTTCTAATGACAATATTGCAATGTTAGCCTTCACTCACTACAGACAACCACCAAAAAGAATTCCCATTGGCACAGAAGTTTACTGTAAGTCAGAAATATGCATGTAGCTGAGATTCTGACTTTGAATGTCCCCAGTACTTCACTGTACACATCAGCCCTAATACATTTGTTTTCCAAAGAGCTTCTCCCCAGTCTGTCAGGCATCTCCCATGGGTCTCCACGGTGAGGTCTGCCCTACCCCTTGAGGCAGTCCACTGTGTTCATTTCATCGTCCATTATTCAGAAAATAAAATGACAAATGCTCTCATGCATTATTTATGCACCTAAAAGTTGTATGTCTGTGTCTGACGTTCTTGAAATCCCACACCCTTCGACAATAGGACACAGCTTCAGTGGGCACCAGGATTCAGGGAAAGCCCAGGGAGCCCAGTCCTTCATACAGATGTCAACTGCCCACTTGCTTTCCTCCCTTGGATCCCCCCTCCTCCCATGCATGGGTCTAGCCCATTGAGCCACCTTGGCTTCATGCAGCGATGTCTTGCAGAGGAAGAACCCTCTCTTGGCCCACTGCAGGGACTGCAGTGGCACTGGAACCCAACGCCATCTCAACCGCAACTCACTACTCAGCTGCTGTGGCTGCGGTTCTGCCTACCTATCAATATGGTGTCCTGAGTTCACTCCTGAACCTGGGTACCTTGCACTGCAGTGCAGCACTCTGCTGCCCTAGGTAGCCTAGCAGGATTCTGTTGTAGTTATTTTTAAACTTTCTGTTTATAGACCTTGTTCCATTAAGCCCTCTGGTGACCTGCCAGACCTGTTATCACCTGCAGGGCCTTGAAAATGGCAGCTGTCATCCTGCTCGAGTTGGGTAGTCTCCAAGTTAGTCAGACCCTGCTTCTAGGATGCTGATATCAAGGGCTTCAAACTGAGCGCACAATGAGCATGTCTCTACAGAGCCACCTGGTGTCACCATCTGTACAGTCCGCCACCTGTGGTCCCTCAAGTGGCAGCTGAGCCAGGGACCTTTCCTCCCAGATGGAGTGCATCCTCTTGGATGTTCAATCCTCCTTCCCACCAACATGCTCTCCAATTCCCAGGACCAGAGTCCTGAACCTGGGTCACTGATATTTCATGCAGCAATGCAGCCAGTCCACAGAGCTAACAAACGTCCTTTTTAAAATAATAAACAAGAGAAGAAAAACACAGGGGTCTGAATCAGTGATGATAGGGAATTTTATTAGAGCTGACTGAGTCAGAACCAGATAGGTTGAAATGTACATACCAGGATATATTCATTAATAACCTCAACACACAAGGGGCAGAGCAAGGAGAAAAGTACTGTAGGTCACCATGACCTACTGTAGATTTTACATCTCTTAAATAGAATTTTAACTCTGTATGCGCAGTTATTCTAATAAAATTCAGCCCAGACATTCCTCAGACATAAAAAGGTCACTGACAATATAAACCTCAAGAAATACAGTAGTTGTAAGGTACATTTGTACCAAGTCTGATCAAATTTGTGTGATTAGTTGTCAAGATATTATTAAACTGCAACAGCAAATCAAAAGAAATCATGACAAATCTGGTCACCATGTTTCACACTGTAAAACTATCAAAAACAGTTCTAAGATGTGTGTATAAGACTGTAACATGTTTGGTCAGAATTAAGTGGTCCTCAAGCAACAGCCAAAAATCAAAACAGTTTCACAGGGGCCGCTCTAGAAATACGGTCCCCACGAACAAATCAACTGCATCAGAACTCCAAAACATACACGGCACTCATCACCCAATGATGCAGTCCATATCTTCTGGTTGATCTGCAAGTTTCATGCTTTATTCTAAGGACCATTCATATTGAACACCATCAGCGCTACAAATGCAGTGACACCCACGGTTTATTTTCAGCGCTGGTGGTGAGAATAAAGTAAGAAACCTGTAGACTAACTAGAAGGTGTGGACTCAACCAACAGCCAAAAGTGCACCAGCAAACCACAAGTCACAAATCAAGAATAATTAGATCACCATGTGTGAGATTCTCATAACCTCAAAAGGAAGTAAAAAGGGTTATATTTTGTACTACATGTGATCCAAATTGCATGTGTTGCTCTCAAGATACAACCAACAATGTAGCAACCAGTCACAATTAACAAGTCGCACATCATTAGGCCACCTTGGGTAATACTCTGAAAACATCAAGAAACTGTATTTAAAGGGGAACAGCTGGCAGTAAGAGCCTCATACCCAAGTGTGGGACTGATCCCAAATTGGGCTTTGTGTGCAATCCTTTTTTTTAATGAGTGTTTACTGCAGTATATTGGATCTTATCTGGCTGATCCTGCAGACTCCCAAATTGACATTTAGTGTACCCGGAACTCCCAGAATCCCCTGTGGTTGACGTCTGAGCTGGGAGTCAGCAATGCGAGATTCAATAGCGTGAAGTGCATGTCAGAGCTTTTATAAGGTACGATCAGCTGTTTGCCGGTCCAGCTGTTCTCCTGGGTCTATGTACAGTCCTTTGTGACAGTACTTAGTCCTAGAAGGACAGCAGGACCAGCAAACAAAAGATCAGAGCTTATAAAAACTCTCACATGCACTTCAGGCTGTTGAATATTCCAGCTGTAATGACCGGTGTAGGGGATTCTGGGATTCCTGGTTACAACAAATGTCAGAGTGGGAGACAGGCGGATCAGCCAGATAGAATCTAATACACTGCAGTGAACAGCGAGTTAAAAAAAAAAGTTGCCACACAAACGCAAATCGGATCAGACTCACACTTGGGTGTCAGGTTTTTAGTGCTGACCACTCACATTAAGTATGTTCGTCTCAAATTTGAACACATTGGGATTGCTAGATCTCAGGATATAACCAAACATGTACTGTATAACAATAAATCAAAAATATAAGTGGTTCCCAAGATATAGCCAAAAATGAATCAATCAAAAGTCAGAACTTGCACATAATTAGGTCACCATGGATAGTATTCTGAAAACTTCATGAAATCAATCAATCAATCAATCAATCAAAATCTTTATTTATTCAGGCGAACATCATTGAGCATAGCTCATTTACAAGATGGACCTGAGTGGTCATAACAAAAAAGGTTACAGAGTGTATACAAAAACATGATATTGAATAAGCACAAATACAATCATTTATGAGTGAGATAGATGTACAAATATTTACATATATACAAGGCAAAGGACAGTAAACCAAAAACCTAATAAGGAGAGAAACAAACAGTCTAGTAGGGATAAGGCTTGGATAATGGTACATGGGCGGGCATATATGTTTGAGGTTTGATGTGGAAAGGACCAGAGGAATGATAGAAGAATAGGGAGGAGCTTTAAAGGGAGAGGGGTGTGGGAGGGGGGGGTGTGGGAGGACTAGGCCTTGTGGAAGCAATTGCACACATAGTAATAGAAATAGTACTAAGGTAAGACTACCACCAAGTTCGATTACAGTTGGATAGCTAGATCTTAAGATATGGGCAAAACATGTAAAAATGAATCCCAAACCAGATGTCAAATATATTTAAATTACAGCAGCTGAGGTTCTTGCACATTCCTAACAGGAGGTACATATGAGGGTCTAAACCAAGTCTGATCATGGTTGGATAAGGGGTTCTCAAAATATTACCAGTAATGTAAATACGTACTTGCCCACACAAGTAGGTCTTTACTATAACCTTAGCCCCACCCAAACATGCACTGCTGAAGAAAATCATTTCTATACAGCTATATGCTGGATTGATCACCCTGGCTCAGTTCAATGGAATTGTGAAATGCTGAAAAATTAAAGCTTTGTTACAGCAAATGTAATACCGCGGTACCAGGTATGGTCGTAAGTTCTAGTAAATGAGTGTTTTTATGGAATGGTGTAGTGCAGCATGGTTTTTGAATTACCACCCAACTGTGCATGTGAGTTTGGGGGGTAGGGGGCTAGAGTGCAGAACACAAGAGAAGTCCACCTGGTATGCTGCCATGTCTGTGTGATGTACACCATCATGCCACTGGAGGGTATGGGGATACATCTGTGGCCACTGGAGGGTATGGGGATACATCTGTGGCCACTGCAGGGTAGTCAGCACTGTCGAGCAGTATAATGTCAAGCCTGAGTGGCAGTTGGAGGCTTTATGGGGCTGCAGGGTTGTAAGATGGCAGTTGAGAAGGATGGGAAAGAGGAGGCCGAGGACACGGGGCTAAAGGAGTGGGGCTGGTACAAACAAATAGGTTAGGGAGGAGAGTGGCAGGGACTGTGATCTCTAGTGGTAGTGACAGGAGATACATCTGAGTGGAGAAGGGAGGTAGCAGCGTGGTCATAAGGAACAACCATCCCCAGTGGAAAACAATAACAAGTAACACCATCTGGCTGGCCAGCCTGAAGGGACTCAGAAGGTGACTGGCGCTGGTAGGGACAGTCCAGGCACCATGACTGCCAAGAAAGAGGAAGGACAAAGCAAGGCAGAGGGGCAGGAAGATAATCCATAGTTAAGGCAGAGGGTGAGATAAAGAGGGCATTGCTGGACCAGGATGGTAACTTGTACATGGTGCTTTGCCTGCCCAGCACGCAAATAGAGTACTATCCAGGGCCAAACAATGCAGCTGGTGGGAGGAGCAGACAGTTGTTATCCATGTTGGCACTATACAACACAGGGAGAGTTCTAAGGACTGGAGGCAGTCATTCATGGAACTAGGGATGTTCCAGAAGGGAAAGGTATCCAGAGTGACGTTTTTTAAGATCCTTCTAGTCCTGGGGACTACTGAGGAGTGGCAGCAGACCATTATGCAGGCTAGCATTTGGCTATGGTGAAGATGCAGAATTTTCTTTTCAAGCCAACTAGATGGCCTTCTGGGGTAATGTATGCCTGTACACCCAGGATGAATAGCATTGGCACTAGGAGGACAAGGGGTACTGGTCAGGAGAGTGGACAGGGCAGTCAGGGTGGATTTAAATGAGGATAGTAGGTGGAGGCTGATGCAGGGGATCACCAAGGGCAGGAAGCAGATGCATGGGGATTACCAAGATGGACAACAGAGTAGGGAAGTACAAGGAGATGGGACCGCTGGGGAAGGGTCGAGGGCAAGGAAGCATAAGAGAGGCACTAACTTGTTTTTTTTTTCTCTTTTAGATATTTCCTGAAGAAGACCTAAGGTCAAACGCAGATTTTTAACTCTATTTTCTATTTT
Organism: Neoceratodus forsteri; assembly: GCA_016271365.2. Taxonomy (NCBI): domain Eukaryota; kingdom Metazoa; phylum Chordata; order Ceratodontiformes; family Ceratodontidae; genus Neoceratodus; species Neoceratodus forsteri. The sequence continues at coordinate 1,053,304,087 of CM028129.1, forward strand.
CAGCGTGCATTTAATATAACCATTTTGTTTTGCTTTTAGACCACATGCTGACGCAGCGCCTTGTTTTTGTTTTTTTACAATAAGAGAGGCAACTATCTTAACCTTTAGACTGGTAACAAAATTAGAATGCAAAAGGAATTCTTGACTGATATACCAGTCCATGGCACAGCAAGGGTTAATCTGTATGGCAATTTGTGGAGCACATCCAAAAAAATGACTGAGCCCAAGGGCCTGCTACACTCTGAAGGTCAAGACTAAGTGTCACTCAGGATGGTGGTGGTGGTGGGGGTGGGGTGGTGGTGGGGGGATGACCGAGACACCAATATATGACGGATACAGATTATTCAGAATGGATAGGTGTGACAGGGAAGAAAGTCGGCAGATATCACTTGTACAATTTTGTAAGGCAATACATGTTAAAATAAATTGCTATATTAAAAAGGTGGTGAGCGACTCATCTTCCAACTGTGTACTGTTTGTGGGCCTCTTGTTGGAACAGACTCTCCCTGCTATTCTTTCAGTTAATATGCAGGGGAGCCAGGACAGACATTCCTATTTGTAGAAAAGAAAGTCGTTTGGCTCTCTTTATAACTAAGGGAGTCACTGTGGAGAACAAAGAGGACATGGGGAAAGGGGCAGCAAACAGCGCCAGAGAGTCTACCAAGGTCAAGTTAAGGGAAAATGGAAAGAGTTACCCTGAGAGTGTGTTACAGAAACCCAAACAGCTCTATGGAGCATGATGCCCAGTTCATTGGCAAAACTACAAGTAGGCAAACTGAATACGATGGGGATCCTGAGGGATTTCCATCTTCCACTCACAGACTAGCTCACAGACAGAGTTTAATGCAGGACTAGGATCGAATTCCTATTCACCTTTACGGACTGCTTCCTATTACAGCATGTCCAACAGGGGACTCTGTTTTAGGTCACCTTTGACCCTGTTCACAGCAGGGGGATGGAATAATCTCCAGTATGAATGTCAGGTAACTGGTGGGCAGCAGTGACCCCAAAAGGGAAATCTCCTCCCTGGTGACAGACAGGGAAGACTAGCTGGGCCTCAACCACTATGACTCACCACCTCAAAAAGGCAGAGTTTACCAGAATAAAGGGCCTGGTGACTAAGGGTCTGGTACATCTGCACGAGGCTGTTAATTCAAACGACATGTGGGTTTAGTTGAAGAAGGTGATCAAAGCAGCCATATAGGTCTGTGTCCCTGTAAGCAACAAGATAAGAAGGTTACACAAGTGGCCCCCATGGCTCAGTAGGACTATAAGGCAACTAACTGATCCTGTCCATTGTTCGCGGTGTATATGCTGCCACTAGGGGACATTATAAAACAGTATGGGCCAAGATTTTACTGCTATGCAGACAGCACTCAGTTATACCTGTCTTTTATTTAATTTTTTTTAATTTATTTATTTATTACTAGGATTACAAATACCTTTGAACCAAGTGTTCTTTTACAAAGGTTCCACGGCAGCAATGGGTGCAAGTAAAACAGTGGTAAGATACAATACAAGGTCAGGAGGTTAACACAGAAGTAAGCAGAGGTAAGATAGAATACAGGTCAGGAGGTTAATTTAGTAGCAAAAGACAGTACATGTGTATAGACCAGCATGGTAGCAAACAGTTTGTGGCAAATAATGCACAATTAACAATACTGGTGTATATATAGCAAGACACGGATACAAATGAAAACCATCCTAGGAGGAGTGACATAAGTGGGGCAATGGGTGGGGGAATAAGAGGGGAAGGGTGGGGAAAAGGGGGGTAGGCAGTCAAGGATCTGACATTGTTGCATCCGCGCAGCAGGTGGCAGTCTCAGTGTTTAATCAGTGCCTTGCTGAGATCCAGGATTGGATGAAGCCAGCTGGTTGAAGTTGAATCCTGACAAGACTGAGGTACTAGTGGTGGGAGCTAGTCACCCGGGGGTGAAGGTACAACCTGGTCAGGTCTCCAGGTTGATACTTGGAGACTCCCAGTTGCTTACCTCAGCTGGAGCGAAGAATCTGGTTGCTGTTTTGGATAGCAGCTTGACACTTAAATCTCAGGTGTCTGCTGCAGCCTAAAGTGTGTACTACCATCTACGAAACATGGCCAGGATCAAACATCTCGTTCCCTCGAGTGATCTCCCATCTTTGGTCCATGCCTTCATGACTTCACGACTGGATTACTGCAACGCTCTCTACCTGGGGGTTGATCTCCGCCGCCTGCAGCTAGTGCAGAATGCAGCGGCCAGGTTGTTGACCAGTCTTTCAACATCGTGTCATATTACACCTGTGCAGCGCGCTCTGCCCTGGCTGCCGGTTAGGTGGCGAATCACCTTCAAGGTCGGTTTGTTAACCTATAAGGCCCTGCACGGTCAGGGGCCTGGTTACCTACAAGACCTCCTGTGTCCCCACTGCTCTATCCATTCCCTCTGCTTCACTGATGAGGGTTTCCTGGAGATTCCCTGGGTTCACCTTAAAACATCTGGTGCCCGGGCATTCTCATAAAGTGCACCAATCCTGTGGAACTCCCTACCTCACTACATCAGAGACTCTCAGTCCTCGCATATCTTTAAACAGGAGCTGAAAACTTTCCTGTTTAATCAAGCCTTCATATCTGATTAGTTAGTTAACCTGTTATTACATCCTCTCCTCCAACTCCTGTGACTGTTTCTGACCTTCTCTGTTGCTTAATCCGACTCCTCTTCTTTAATTACCCCACCTCCTCCTCTCTTTTTTCCTCCCTTCTTCCCTCCTCCCTACTTTTACACCATACCCACTGCCCTCTCCTGGTCCTACCCTGTCTGGCACTATCTACATAATTTCTATTGTTCTTGCTTGGCCTGATTACATAATTGTGTTTAACTGACATTGGATAGTTTTTATCCTGTATAACTGTTTGTTTTGTGTTATTTTGTACCATAAATGCGCGTCAGTACTCTGTATCATTGTTTTGTACCTCCTTGACATGGAGCATTTGTAAAAGAATCTCTGACTCAAAGGTTTGTAATTCCGATTCTTTAATAAATAAAAATAAATAAAAAATAGGTATTAAGGAATTTTAACTATGTCTATGTTTTAATGTTTTACGATTTTATTATTGTAAAGTGCCTTGAGTTATAATTGAGAAAGTGCGCTGAATAAAGTATGATGATGATGATGATGAATGTCTGTGACAGCAAGAAAGAGCCGAGTTACTTCCAGGCCTGAGAGGAGTACAAAGCAGCACTAGGGGACTCCAAGACTAGAATTAAGAAAGTCAAGGAGGTGTTATAAGCCAGGACAGCAAGCAGGAGCCACCTACAACACTAAAGCCTTCCAGTACATCAACGAAAAGAGGAAAGTGAAGGAGGGGATAGGGTCAGACCTCCTGAAGAAAGAACAGGAGGTAAGGAACCTGTGACAGAGGCTAAAGTGATTGCTGAGATGCTCAATATTTCGATTTAGCGTTCACTAACGTGCCCCCCGAGAGAGGGTGCTCACTGGGAGGGCCCATGGCATCTGATATAGCTATGACATTACACTTATCATGGGAGCAGACTATCAAGGAAGGATCAAGCCAGGAAAAGTCTCAAGGAGTAGACAGGACAAAAGTGTAGATAAAGGATTTGTAGGGTAGGGCCGCTTACAGTTATGTCATGATAAGGCAATGGGACTGGACAGATACACCCAAGGGTACTAAAGGAACTCAGGGTGGTGCTAGCTGCCCCACTGTAGAGCTTACTGAACAGCTCACCGGAAACAGGTATGGTTCCAGAGGACTGGAGGAGTGCAGATGTGGTCCCTCTCCGTAACAGCAGCAGCAGGGAGGAGGCTAACAGCTATGGGCCAGTCAGTCTCACATCAGTAGTGTGGAAATTAATAGAAACACTGTTAAAAGAAAGGTTGGTAGGGTATACTGAATCCAATAGGCTGCAAGACCAAAGGCAGCATGGATTCTCGGGTAGGTGGCTGGGGGGTTTGTCATGACAGATGAATCTGATTGATTTGTTTAGCTGGGTGACCAAGGAAATAGGTCAGGGGAGGACAGTGGACATGGCCTGTCAGGACTTACATAGAAACACAGACTGACAGCAGATAAGGACCGCTTGACCCACCCAGTCTGCAAATTTCCCTACTTATTGGATAAGCTTCAGATCCTAGTTAACCAACAGCCTACTTCCTCCTACTCCCTCCCCCCCCCCGAGAATTGCTTTATGTCTGTCCCATGCATTCTTGAATTCCCCCACTGATTTTGAGCCCACTACCTCCTCAGGAAGGCAGTTCCATGTATCCATGACCTTCTCCATGAAAAAATACTTCTCACATTGCCCCTGAGCCGTCCCCCCTCTATCTTCAAAATTGTGCCCCCTTGTTCTTGCATATCTCTTTTTCTGAAGGATGCTACCCTCTTGGACTTTGATGATTCCCTTGAGGTACTTAAATGTTTCCATCATGTCCCCCCTCTCCCTCCTTTCCTTGAGGGTATACATATTAAGCTCCTTTAGTCTCTCTTTGTATGGCTTCTGGTGCAGACCCTGCACCATTTTAGTTGCCCTCCTCTGGACTGCCTCCATCCTGTCTATGTCCTATAGAAACATAGAGGACTTCAACAAGGCCTTCAACACTGTGCCGCACAGGAAACTGATAAAGAAAGTGAGCAGCCTAGGGGTGGGATCCAAAGTGGTGAACTGGGTATGGAACTGGTTAATGGGCAGACAACAGAGGGTGGTGGTTAACAAGGTGCTACAGGGCTCAGTACTTAGGCAGGTCTTCTTCAAAATCTCCATAAGTGATACTGTAGAACAACTGGAAGGGAAAGCATGCCTTTTTGCAGATATCATCTAAATCTGTAATAGGCTGAACACTCAGGAGGGGTGGAGAGAATGCGTAGGGACCTTGGTAAACTCAAAGGGTGGTAAAGAGCATGGCAGTTGGGGTTCAATGTCAGAAAGTGCAAAATCATGCACACAGGGAATGGGAACCCAAGAGCTGAGACTAGGATGGTGGTGGTAGCGGGGGGGCTACTGATAGTCACTAAACAGGATAGAGACCTTGGAATTATCATATCTGATAACCTCAAAGCGGCAGGGCAGTGGGACAAAGCAGCGCGTAGGGCCAGTGAGATGCCAGGATTCATAGTGAGAGGTATCTCCAGCAGGAGGAAGAAGGTGATGCTGCCACTGTATTGCTCGCTTGTGAGTACCCATCTGGAGTAGTGTGTCCAGCTCTGAGGCTACACCGCAGAAAGGACAGACAGGGAGGAGGCAGTCCAGAGGAGGGAAACTAAAATGGTGCAGGTTTGCATCAGAAGCCCTACTAAGAGAAACCAAGGGATCTCAACATTTATATCCTGGAAGAGTGGAGAGGGGACATAACAGAGACCTATAAGTACCTCATGGGGGTGAACAGAGTGCAGGAGGGGAGATTCTTTCTAATGACAAAGAACACCAGGACCAGAGAACATGCAAATGAAGCTGGGGGGGGGGAGAGATTAAGAAGGATGTGGGGAAGTACTACTTCACCAAAAGTGTGGTGGATACCTGGAAAAGACTGCCAGTGGAAGTGTTGGAACGAAAACAGTAGGGGGCTTCAAGCATGTGGGAGACAGACACATGAATGTTAGTACATAGGCAGGAAGGAGGGAGGGTTGCCAAAGACCAGTTAGGGTCTGCAAAGCCAGACTAGGCAGGGACCATCTGAGCAGACTGGGTGGGCCAAGTGGTTCTTTTCTGTCAAAAATAAAATAGGTCTCTCACCTGTAACCGAAGTTCTAGGAGTGGTTTAAAGTTCACATCCACACACTGGCAGTTCCACTAGATGTGCTGATTCCTTGAAACATCTTTAAGCTAAACTCCTCCCACCACTCGAGCAGCATATCCTCCGACTCTGTCTTGTGACATCAGATCTTGCATGCTGGAAGCAGCCACCTGTGTACAACTTACCAAGGGAGGCCAAGTAGGTGGTGTGGTTGTGAACTATGTACTATTCCTAGAACAATGGTTATGGGTGAGTAACCTATTTTTCTAGGGTTGTTGATATAGTTCAGTTATCCACTTGGCAGACTTCAAGCAGTTCTCTGGGAGGTAGAGGAAAGGCATGCACCCCTACTTGGTGAACAGAGATTGGAGAACTGAAGTCCAAAATGCAGCATCCCAACGAGACACTAAGTCGATGATGTAATGGGAGATGAAGGTGTGTGCTGATTTCCAGGTAGCAGGCCTGCATATCTACTGGATAGGGATATCCCTGGAAGCAGCCACCAAGACAGTGGTATGTCTAGTGAAATAAGCCCAAAGCCCTATGGAAGGCTCTCTACCAGCTAACCTGTACTAAAAGTTGATGCAGGATGTGATCCACCTGCCAATCACTTTGCTGCGGGTCTGCCAGGTGTGGCTTAAGTGTGACAAGAAGCTGGCGAGCCTCACCCTGAACTCCAGCTGTGCACTCTACATAGTAGGAGAATGCCCTCTGCAGGTCCAGAGTATGACGCCTGTGGTCAGCCTCCGAGGACAGGTTGGTGATCCATACCAGAAGGTTCATCACCTGGTTAAGGTGGAACACTGAAACAACCTTCGGGAAGCAGTTCGGGTGGGGAGAAGGACAACTTTGTCCCTGCGGAAGACCAGATATGGTGACTCCACTGATAGAGCCTGGAGCTCACTGATCCTTCTGGCTGATGTGGTGGCCACCAAGAAAGCCATCTTCCACAACAGGTGCGACATCTCACACCTGTGCTTAGGCTCAAAAGGCTTGCCCATGAGCATAGCCCACACCAGCAGTAGGTCCCGTGGTGGTGGTGGTGGTGGTTCACACACCGGAGGGACAGGTTGTCCAGACCATTAAAAAAGCACCAGACGAGCCGGTCCAGTAGCGCAGAGGGTTGAGATGCTGGATGCCACACCTCGCACCACGCTGGCAACCCGGGTTCGGGAATGAGCCTGGGTCAGAGGTCGGTGGTGGGGGATGGGTCAGAGGTCGGTGGTGGGGGATGGAGAGGATGTGAATGGCTGCTGGCTGGCAGTTCTCTGCCTCGGGAAGGAGTATTTCCTGTCCTCGGAGCATGGTTGCCCCCTGGTGGAGGCCGGAGTGGCTGTGTCATTCCGAGGAGTGCCGGAGTTAGGCCGAGGGACAGCGGAAGAGGCAGGTACTGGGGCTGCGGTGCATATGCATCACCGCTTCCGGGATCTCAGAATTAGGGCACCTAGGGTAGAAAACAGAAGAAAAGATGGGAGCCACCCAAGGATGAAGCCTCCTAGGCGTGTTCTGGGATTCTGCTGGGGTGTGCATGGCGCCACAAGCCCCCGGAAGACCCTGAGTTCTGGTAGGTTGACTGACGACCGGGAAACCCACCGAGGAGGATAAATACAATTGTTAAAACAAACAAAAAAATTACCAGACCAACTTTTCCTAGTTCACCATCGGCATACCACCCCATGCCCAGTATGCAGAGATGACTGCCAGGTGCACCTCGAGGGTTGTTGCTAGCAGCCCCAGCTGGGAGCGGGGCCAGACATACTCAAGGATACTAGCCTCAGGGTGAGCAAGGGGATCAAGCTCCTTTCCCTGACACCAAATGGAAAATATTTTCCATTTAAAGGCGTAGCATCGGTGAGTCGACTCTTTTCAAGAGGCCTCCACAACGTGAGGCACATCTTCCGAAAGACCAAAAGCACAGAACTCTAGCCACTCAGGAACCAGGCTGTAGGGTGCAGGGACTGAAGATCGAGGTGCAGGAACTTCCCCTGCTGTCTTGTTCAGCAAGTCTGGAGGAATGGGCAACTACCACAGAGGTCTGATGCTGAGGAGATCCAGGTACCAGAACTGCTGTGGTTGGCCCTGAGCTATTAGGATTATTTGCGCCTTGTCCTTCTGGGTCTTGACCACCACCTTGTGGATCGGTGGAAGGGAATAAAGGTGTACACAAGGCCTGGGGTCTTGCAAAGGCATCCCCCAGCAGTGTCCTGGACTGTGGGGGCAGGCACAAAATGGTCTTAGTTCTGCATTCTCCCAGGAGGAAAACTGGTCCACCAAAGGTGTGCCCCACAGGGAGAAGAGGTGGTTCGCCACATCCTGATGTACGGACCACTCAAGCGATGTCTCTCCCACCCAGCTGTGAGCTTCTGCCAGCTGACTGTTCGCTTCAGCGACATTAATCACCAGATCATCTGTGTCTAGGTGTGAAAGGCCTCCTGACACAAGGGAACGGAGTGTATGCCGCCCTGCCTGTTAAGGCAGAACATGGTCATGGTGTTGTCCATCTGGACTTGCATGACCTGACCCCTGACCAGAGGAGTGAATTCCATCAGAGCTAGCTACACTGCAGAACTCCAGCAGGTTGATGTGGTGATGGGACTCCCTAGGTGACCAGAACCCATGGGCAAGGTAGTCTCCCAGGTGCACTCCCCATCTCACCAGAGAAGCATCCCTCACGAGAGTCATGGTCAACTCTGGGCAGACAAAAAGGACTCCTTCCTCCAGATATTCTGGGATCAGCTATCACTGGATGATGTCCCACATTGGCTGGGTCACTGTGACTAGCTGGTCCCAGTATGCTAGGTGCTGGGACCACTGATGGCCCAACTCCCACTGCAGCAGGTGCTGCATCCCCCAGCAGACCCACCGGACCACGCTGATGCAGGATGCCATGTACCCCAGCAGCTGCAGGAGGTTCCAGACTGGGCGTGAGTGCATAAGCTGAAATGATCAGGCAAAGAAGTTTCTCAGAAAGGTGGGCCTTAGCCTGCAGGGAATCTAGCTCTGCCCCAATGAAGTGAATCACCAGCGAGAGAATCAGTTCGGACTTGGCTGGGTTGACAAACAGGCCCAAGTCTACAGGTCTGGAGGATCAGATTCCTGGACAGCTCCAAGACCTCCTTGCATGGCCAGGCAATCAACCAGTCATGGAGGCAGGCATAAACCCTAATGCCCTTGCACAGCAGGAAGGCTGTCACCACTGCCATGCACTTGGTGAAGACTCCAGGCATGGACAAGAGGCTGAAGGGCATGACCAGGAACTGATAAGAGAACCCCTTCTGTGTGGAACTAAAGGTACCGCCAATAGGGCGGACAGACTGGGACATGGAAGAACATGTCCTGGAAGGTCAAGGGAGCAGAACAACATGCCCTGTTCCAAGGATGGTATAATCGGGTTCAGAGTGCCCATCCGGAACCTGTCTTCTACATGAACTGATTGAGACTGTAGAGATTCAGCAAGGGGAACCAGCCCCCCCCGTCTGTTTTGGAAGCAGAAAGTACCTGGACACTGGTCAACTTGTGCTAAGTGTCCTCTGTAAAGGTGGAGAGCCTCAGCCTGGCCCTGCGATGGCCGCTGCTATGGCACAGGGCACAGAAGTCTCCCGTATCAAAGGCCACCTGGTACCGGTGTTTAGCCAGCGCCTGATCGTGGTTTCTGGCCACATTCACCGGTTACTGTTTGTCTGCAGGGAGGTGATGGAGAACATTACTAAATGCTCCCAGCAAGAAGCGACCAAACTGGACCATCATCAAGGTGCAGCTTACCTTACAGAGACCAAGGCAGGAAGCGATAAAGACCTTCTTGGCCACATGGTGAAGCTTCTTTGACTCCTCCTCTTGGGGCTTGTCCATGTCCCCATGGTTTTCAAACTTCAGGAAAGCTGATTCTCCGAGTCCGATATCAGATCCTTGGCCAAGGGGTGGTCCAAGAACCCAGAGGGAGCACATACTTGCTGACCATATGGGCTAAGGGTGTTCGGCAGGATGCTGCCAAAGGGAAAGGCAACCTCCAGGGATTTGTCCCTGTCGATGATGTCTGTGTAAGGGTACTAAGCCATTTTCTGCACGGGCTCCAAGGAAACAGACATGGACTCAGACATGAGTCTGAGTAGAGCCCCAAATGACACCGGCCCATGGTTAGTAGTTAACTCTTTGACAGACTCACAGTTAAAAATAAGCTTCCTCAATGACTGTATGGATGAGCGATTCTAATCGTCTGAGGACTCATCAAAAATGGCCCTCAACCATTTGCCGCCTTGAACCACAAAAGAGTCATCCAACTGGGTGATTTCCACTGAAAGCCACCCTGGCAAACCAGTCACAGCACGGGGAGTCCTTGGTTGGGGTGCCCTTTAAAGGCTGCAGTGGTGGCAGTTCAACCAGCAGGGGTGGAGAACAGCTGTCAGTGACAACTGCCTTGGGTGGACCGGTGTAGGCTTGACTGGCACCAGCCAGTCAACCACAGGGGTTGGGGTAGAGCCTTACCCTGCCTCACCATGGCCTTATGCTGCCAGATAAGTTCTTTGTAGCACCACTATATGCACCAGAGAAACCCTTACTGTAATTTTTGCCTCCCCCAACCCAGTTTGTTTAAAATGCTCATGCTGGAAATACACAAGTTCTAACAGACTGAGATGTCTGAGCTGGTATGTTCCAGCAGGATGCAGGGACTTGATAGATACATCGTAACTGTATTATTGCTTACACCTCTATTACTTTTGTTATCCTATCCAATTTGCTGTACTTTCGTTAGTTTTGAGCTTCACTGCTACTGATGTAATATTGTTTCTTATCCTACTTGCTGTACTTTGTCATTGTCTGTAACATTGGCTGTTACCTTGTAACCTCCGGGTCGTGTCTGAAAATAGTCACTTCTGTGTCTAGTACACAGACCCGGTAAACAAAAATTAAACAAATAAATAAATAAAGCTCAAAGGTGGTAAATTTATGGGTTACATAAAGAATAACACATAGGCAACTGTGTGCTATGAAGTTTTTTGGTTTTTTTTGTTTAAAAACACACCTGAGTTATGTGATACCCTATAAACCTTGGGAGCGAAGCTTGAGAGATTTATGCGGACATCACACACCAAGGGTATCAAAAAACTTCATAAGCGTACAGTCGCTTATAATAACAACTTATGCAGGGACATGAACAAGAAAAAAAGGAGAACACCAGGAAGATCCACGTGAGTCAAGTTTCTTGAACTGTACAAAGGGAATGTGAAATACAAGCACTCTAAACATCGTAATAACTGGGTATGATGTCATACCCAATTATTATGCTGTCTGATCAAGCTAATAATCAGTGTAAGGGGGTCACCAGTTATTATATTAGGAGTCACAGCTTCTCCCAAAGGGAGGGGAACCTATGGAACATCCTACTAATGGAGGCAGCGGAAATGAAGACAGTACTGGTCTTCAAAGCAAGTCTGGACAACTTTCTGATTACCAAACGAATTACAGGGTAAACTGGGTAGCAAAATGGGTTGGGTATCCTTACAAATTAGCACATATTTGCACAGCATACTTTTTTGCTCTGTGCCTATTAAGTAGAGGGCGAACCTGAAGGACCCAGTGCCCCATCTGAAGCCAAATTACTATGTTATAGTGTTACTGACACAAAACTCTAGATTTGTAGTAACTGGGTATGATACACTGTGGTATTACTGAATTACCACATGACATTCTCTTTTTTGTAGTAACTGAGTGAAAAGTATGTTATAATGTGGGACAGTATGGTACACTTATTCAATGACCACAAAATATCAGGATTTGCAGTCACCAGTGGGTTTGGTACGTTATGGTGTGGTAGCGTATGATACTGTATATTACTGTTAAATTGTCACAAAACATTCTGTTGCTGTAGTAATGTGGTACCGCATGGTACAACCATTTTTGACCATAAAACTCTGTTTGTAGCGGCTGCCTGGTTTGGTGCAGTATGGCACAGTAGACCTGTGGCACTGTATGGCTGTTAAAGTACCACAAAACGCCAGCCTGGTGGCACTGAGGGTTGAGGCACTGGATGCCTTACCTCACGCTATGCTGGTGACCCGTGTTCGGGAACGAGCACAGGTCGGCAGGGGAGGAGAAGGATCGAGTGTCTAATGGACTGCCCTCTTTCTCTGGGGAGCTTGGTTGCCAGCGGTCTGCGTCCTACTGGGCCCTAGCAGCAGCTGGGGGGGGGGGCAGTACGCTGGCGCTACAGTAAGGGGAGGAGATGGGGCCGACACGTGGAGAAACGCGAGGGCGCACGCACTCTCTCTCTGCGTGCATCATTGCACGCCTCACCTCAGGAAGGAAGATGGAAAAAAGGTCCTGGCCATGCAGCATGACACTGTCCCCTGCAGATGCCACCCCCGAGAGGGCGCCTCCCTGGCTGGACCCTTTTCAGGTGGGTTGAGACGCTCCCCACTACCCTGCCATGAAGGGCAAGTTGTGGGAGCATAAGGGAAGGGGCCTGATCCTTGGGGGACGGCCAGCCGATAATACTAGGACTGCCGGCCCGGATGGGGTAGAAATACCATAATAATAAAAAAAAAAAATACTACAAAACAGTTCACCTCTACAGTAACCGAGGGTCCTGTATGGTGCAGTGTGGGACAACAATTCAAAGCCCACAAAACTCTGGATTTGTAGTAGCTGTATGTATGGTGGGATCCAGCCCAACTGTCTGATTTTCATAAAAATTCCAGAGTGTATAGTGAATGAGTTAAAAGAGTACACAGACAGACACATGCATGGAACCACATTTACTGTCACCTTTTTTTATATATAGAAATACCATAAAGCCCTCTCACCACAAAACAAACAATCCCTATGGAGACTGAATGTCTCACTTTTGAATAACGAAGGCTTTATTTCTAAACTAAAGCAAAGGATAGATGATTTCTCCTTAATTCATCAATCCACGGAATATTCCCCTCTACTTAAATGGGATACACTGAAAGCGGTGCTCCGGGGGGAGGTTATCAGTTTTGCTACCGCCCAAAACAAATTATCACAGCTCACACAAAACAAAATACTAACAGAACTAAGAGAGTTGGAAAAAAAACATAAAACAAACCCATCTGATAAACAGATCCAAAAAGAATTAAGTAAAGCTAAAAGGACCCTACAGGACTTAGAAAATAAAAAAGCTGAAGGCCTGCAATGATTCACTAACTAGAAACATCACAAATTGGTTGGGCAGGGCATCCAGATTGCTAGCTTTCCGTTTAAGAAAGGCACAAGCAGACAGATACATCCCTCATATTCAAGAGCCAGGGCCAAAAGGGAAAAGGTGGACCTCCCCTGGGGACATAGCTCGGCAATTACAGGAGTACTACCAGAAACTATATTGGGAAGATAAAGACAAAGAGAGTTACGGGATAGCACCCAAACTTTCCTAGCCACCCTTAAATTGCCCAAGTTATCAAAATTAGCTAGTAAGGAGTTAAGCCAGCCCATTACAATAAAGGAAATCTTGGAGGTAATAAGTTGCTTGCCAACAGGAAAAGCTCCTGGTCCTGATGGGTTTAGTGGGGAAATATATAAAAAACTAGCCACTTCACTAGCCCCCCTTCTAACAGAGGTATTTAACTGGAGTATTGAGATGGGTGGCGTTCCGGAGAGTTGGTCCCACGCCATAACAATAACAATTCCCAAACCTGGTCAAGAACCAACCAAATGTGAATCATTTAGGCCTATAGCCCTCCTTAACCAAGAACAAAAAATCTTGACAAACATTTTATCAATTCGGCTCTAAAAACACACAGAATTGCTAATTCACCCAGATCAGACAGGCTTTATTCCGCACAGATACCTGAGTGATAACATCAGAAGGCTCCTAAACATCTTGCAATAAAAGAATCTCAATCAGAATCCAGTACTAGCAGTTTTTCTAGATGCAGAAAAGGCCTTTGATAGGCTAAATTGGACCTATCTTTTTATGGTTCTGGAAAAGATGGGTTTTGAGGGGAACTTCCTAACATGGATAAAACTTTGTTATCTGAACCCTCAAGCCAGGGTCCGGGTGAACGGCACCATCTCGGCCCCGATTAAAATTGAGAGGGGTACAAGGCAGGGATGCCCCCTATCCTCACTCCTTTTTGCAATTAGCATGGAACCTCTAGCTCAATCCATAAGGCACCATGACAAAATTGAGGGCACAGAAATCCAAAATTCATGTCACAAAGTATCCCTTTATGCGGATTTAGAAATACAACTACTCTCAGTGCAGTTTAACCCCTGCAAGGTATATAGTTTTTTAAATCAAGGATGGAAATGAGAAAGGAAAATGTGGGCGCACCAGGATTTGAACCACGGACCTCTGGTATGCCGTTCCAGCACTCTAACCATTAAGCTCACCCCGGACCCCGGAAGCACTCCGAATCTCAATCTCCAGCTCCATACTCTCCACGATACACTACGGGCTGGTGGTCTATGGAGCAGCTACTGATACAGTGCTCAAAAGGGTCCAAATTGCACTCAGTAAGGCATGCCGCCTCACCCTGTGTGCAGATCACTACACTCATACTTGCACCCTGTATGAGCGTACAAACTGGCTTAACCTAAAAGACAGGATCAAATACCAAACTTGCCTCCTGGGAAAGAAGGCACTCCTCGGAAAAAAACCACCCTGTATAGGAAACCTGCTTGAGGCTTCTCTCAACACACATCACCAGACAGAGGAAGAATGGAGCACTGTCCATACCATTCCGACGAACCTTACTAGGGCAGCACGCTTTCTCCTATCGGGCCCCCCTCTGGATAAATGAACTCCCGATGAAATTACAAACAAACAGCCCATCTCAATTCAAAGTGGGCCTCAAACAGCACCTAATGTCTAACTCAAAATGAACCTGCTTCTCAGGCCCCACTTGACAGACAGGCCTACCCCCAAGGTAACACCCAGCAGGGCTACCTAGAGAACCCTGCCTCCATTCCAGCCTAGGCAAGGGCTTAAGTTAGCTATCAGTCCTCTTTAAACGCACTTGGTACTGCCCCTCCCAACCCCCACACACACACCATACTCGACAAAACCCTCTGGAGCTGCTCCCCATCACAGCCCCCATTTCACTATCCCCCACCTCACGCTCTCTGCAGTTGGTTTCAAACCCAATCACCCTTGTTTCACTGTCACCCAGCCTCTCGCCATCCGGGATAGCGTTAAACCCTATGCAGTTGCTCTGCCATAGTCTATCAACGGATTTGGAGGTTTCCAGGGGTGTGCTACCTAGGGCAACCGATTAGAAATACCTTAGTATTCAATTACAACTGCTCAGTTTTTTTTTCTTCTCCTATTTGTCTAATTGTCATGTAATCGCTCTTTAATGCCTAATGATCAGGCCTCTGTAACCACTGAATATGTATATTGTCTTATTGTCCACCCTGACATGGAACCTTGTGAAAGAGCTCACGCTCAAAGGTCTTTCCAAAATACTAATTAAACAATTAATTAAACAATTAAGCTACAGGCCCATTGGTTAAAGTGCCCGAAGAACTTCCTATTTCACAGTCACACATTCCTTTCTCTAGTGTTGCTCAATTCTGCAACCAGAAATCAATTTAGAAATACCACTACTCTCACAGATACATAGACAGTGTCAGCAGATAAGGGCCTATGGCCCACCTAGTCTGCCCATTTGAGTTTTGTAACATCAGTTTGTGTTTTCCTAGAACTCCGTTGCCCCTTACCCTTGACCTCCAGAATTCCTTTATGTCTATCCCATGCATTCTTAAATCCCGTGGTTGTTTCAGCCCCCACCACTTCCTCAGGCAGGGTGTTCCACTTGTCCACCACCCGTTCTGTGAAGAAATTCTTCCTCACATTTCCTCTGAATCGTCCTCCCTCCAACTTCATCCTATGCCCTCTAGTCCTGGAAAGTACAGTTGCGTAAGAACTTACCGTAACAGTAGATCTTCGAGAGAGGCTCTTGCAGTAGGTAATTACATATAGGACCGACGCCGGCCGGCGGCAGGACCCCACGGAAAAACTTCTAGCTAGCAGTCTCGACGGGGACCGCCCCATGTCAGGTGACTAGCGCCAGATGACGCCGGGTATAAGGGGCGTCCCAGATCATCACTTCTAGTTCTTTCCGCCACAGGCCGGACGAGAGAGAAGCAGATATTTCTCGATGGAAAAGGAGCTGAAAAAGCCTAGGGATGGAGGGAGAGATGACCTACTGCAAGAGCCTCTCTCGAAGATCTACTGTTACGGTAAGTTCTTACATAACTGTACTACCTTACTTCGAGAGGGCTCTTGCAGTAGGTAATTACATATAGGACAGAATCCCAAGCAGTCTGGAACAAATGAAAGGCTCTGGGAGGAGGAACTACTCCAAAAAGTAGCAAACAACCTTGCAAACCTCAAGATAGGAGGCCTTGCAAGACAGCTAACCCGAAGCCTGTTCTACGGCGAGAGGCAATGTCCAAACTGTAATGTTTAGTAAAGGTATGGATGGAAGTCCAAGTGGCGGCAGCACAGATGTCTGCCGCAGACACGTTCTTGAAACAAGCCGCAGAGGCTGCTACTCCACGAGTGGAGCGACCTCTGACTTGACCCGGTAGGGTCTTGTTGTACTTGTCATAACAGAAAGTGATGCAATGGGCCAACCATTTTGATAGGCATTGCTTAGAAGCAGCATTGCCTTCTCTTTTGTGAGCAAAAGAGATGAACAACTGATCAGTCTTTCTGAGATCCTTCGTCCTATCGGTGTAGTATCTCAGAATCCTGTGGACATCCATGGTATGGAGCAAGTATTCTCCTTGGTTGGAGAACTGCGTGAAAAAGGCAAGTAATTCAATACACTGATTTAAGGTAGATTCCGCTACCACCTTCGGGAGGAATTTAGGATTCGTGAGAAGAGCTACTCGTTCTTTGTGAAAAATCAGATAAGGGATTTTGGACATCAGGGCCTGGAGCTCGGAAATTCATGAAAGAAGTAATGACCACCAAGAAGAGCATCTTCCACGATAAAACTTCAAGTCTACGAGTCACTGAGGCTCAAAGGGAGGAAGGGTAAGTTTCTTGAGGACAAAGTTCAAGTCCCAAGGGAGAGCTGGAGTCCGGACAGGGGGCCTGAGATGAAGGACCCCTATGAGAAAAGTTTTGGATACCTCCAGTTGGGCGAATGCCTTATCAGCGAAAGGGACATGGTAGGCTGAAATAGCCGCCATGTGGACTTTCAAAGAGGAGTGACAGACGCAGGTCAAAAAGATGGTGCAGGTAATCAAGCAGAACGGCTACAGGACAGGAAAAGGGCTCCACGTTCCTTGGTGCAGCCCAAATGGAAAATATTTTCCATTTCATGGCGTAGGTGGACCTAGTGGAGGGTTTTCTAGCCTCCACCAGAATCTCGGCCACCTGAGGAGAGACGCCAAAGCGAGATTGGGCTAGGTCTGCAGAAGCCATGCATGAAGTTGAAGAGACTTTAGTCCCGGATGGACCAGGGTCCCCTGATCCTGGGTCAGCAATCCTCGAGATAGAGGAAGAGGAAGAGGAGGAACCTCTGAGTATTGTTGTAGAAGAGAGAACCAGATTTGCCTGGGCCAGAAAGGAGCGATCAGAATCATTCTCCACTCCTTCCAATGCCAGTTTCTGCAACACGCGAGGGACCAGAGGAACTGGGGGGAAAGCATAGACGAATCTGTCCTTCCAGTTTAGAGACAGAGCGTCGCTCCAGAAAGCGCTTCGCTCTAGAGCGAGCGAGCAAAAGGTTGGAAGCTTTGCGTTTTGGGAGGAGGCGAACAGGTCTATCTGTGGAGTCCCCCAAATTTGGAAGATGCTTTTTAGAACTTTTTGGTCCAGTTCCCACTCGTGTGGCAGAGCCAAGAATCCACTTAGCTTGTCTGCCAGGACATTGTCGACTCCCGCACATGGATCGCCGTGAAGTGAAGGCTGTGAAGAGTTGCCCATTCCCAAACCCTCATCGCTTCCCTGCATAGCAGGTAGGACCGAGTCCCTTCCTGCTTGTTGATGTACCACACCACGCACATGTTGTCCGTTTGGATGGCCAGGTGACCAGGAAGGATGTATTGGTGAAAGGCCTAGAGAGCATACAGCACTGCTCGAAGCGCGAGCACGTTGATGTGGAGAACTAACTCCAATTTTGACCATAAGCCCTGGGTTCGGTGAGGACCCAGATGGGCTCCCCAACCTTCGCCTGAAGCGTCCGTGGTTAGAGTCTGAGCAGGGGGAGGATGAAAAAAGGGGACCCCCCAGAATAGGTTCTCTCGAACCATCCACCATTGCAAGTCTCTTATCATCGGCGAGGAGATCAGTACCAGATGATCTAGGTCGTCTAGCAGTTGATCCCACTGAGAGCGGAGAGTCCACTGAGAGATCCTCATGTGGAGGCGCGCGAGCTGAACCGTCGGGATGGCAGCCACCATAAGCCCCAGGAGATGGAGCACCCACCTCGGAGCCCTCCTGTATTCGGGACAGAAGGGAAATCTGGGACTGGACGGAGGGCCCCTCGTCCGGAGGCAGAGGCCCTGCACATTGTCGTATCGAGATTGCCCGATGAACTGGAGTCTCTGAGAAGGATCCAGGTGAGACTTGGAATGGTTGATGGTGATACCCAGGCCAGTGAAAACCTGCTGGGTGAGGGAGAGAAAATGCAGGAGTTCCTCCCTGGACGAGGCCGCCAGGAGCCAGTCGTCCAGGTAGGGAAAAACCTGAACTCCCAAAGTACGCAGGTGGGCCGCTACCACCGCCAGGCATTTGGTAAAGACTTGGGAAGACGAGGAAAGACCAAAAGGGAGTGCCCGGAATTGGTAGTGGTCCCCCTGGAGCGCAAACCTGAAAGTTACTTTGGTGCGAGAAGGGCGAATGGGATGTGCATGCGCATCCTGCATATCCAGTGCACAAAACCATTGGCCCGGCTGAAGCAGGGGCAAGAGGATCTGAGGAGAGCATCCTGAACCCTCTTGTATTCCACATAGGTTCAGGGAGCTAAGATCGAGAATGGGTCTGAGATCTCCCGTCTTCTTTGGTACAAGGAAGAAACGGGAATAGTAACCCATCCCGTGAAGGTGAGGAGGGACGGGCACTATGGCTTGCTTCGAAAGGAGAGTAGAAATTTCTTCCTTGACCAAAGGAAGATGGTCCCTTGAGTAAGAGGAGTTCAGAGGGGGGTGACGTGGAGGTTTTTGCAGAAACTCTATGGAGTGCCCCTCTGCTATGATCTGAAGCACCCATGAATCCAATGTTATCCTCGCCCAACCCGGAAGGTGGAGGGAGAATCTTCCTCCTACCGGTTCTTCCGGGGTGTCCGGAGGCGGTGGGAGAGGGAAGGAGTCAGGTGGTGTGAGGCAGCGCCACAGCTGGGGCACCTGCTGCTTTTTTGGGTGGCGGGGGCCTGGCAGCTGTGGGGGCCCGATGTTTAGTGGCCCACCTTCCCTGAGGTTTTTCTTGAGGCCGGATGCGTCTGCGAAAGGGGCGGCGCTGTGGGGGATGGGGATGGTACATTGAATCAACAGATTTAAAGGCCGTCCCCTTCTCCTGCAAGTCAGTGATGATGTCCTTGACATCACCACTGAAAAGCACAGAACCTCTGAAAGGTGCTTCTTGGATTGCTGACTGCACCTCCGGGACCAGACCTGACACACGGAGCCATGCATGACGCCGAAGACTTACAGCGAACGCAGAGCTCCGTCCTTATGGTGTCCACTGCGCCGTGGGTCGCCCTCAGAATGTGACGACTGGCCGAATGTAAGCAGAACGGACCAGGTCGGCTAACTCCTGCTTGACTTGGGAGTCAGGCAAGGAGTCAATCTTGGATTCCGCCTGGGTAAGGACAGCCTTCTGGTAATCCCCCATATGTGCAACATAATTTAGGGCCCTAATCCCCAGTGTGGAAGAAGCATAGATCTTCCTTCCATACTGATCCAGAAGGCCAGATTCCTTATCCGGGGGAGACGAGCTCAAATGTTTCGGGTTAATCACAACCGAGTCTGCATGGGGGTGAGAGTCTAAAAAGTCTACACCCTCCGGAGCCTGGTATAGCCTGTTGGACTTCCGAGGAAGTGGGGCTAAAGCCGACGGTTGTTTCCAAATGGTGGAAACAAGGTGGGCGTGAGGCTCGATCCAGGGTGGCACTAGAGTAGGGGTCGTAAGGGGCAAGTCCAGATGTTCGGCGAGTTTAACCCGCTGAGGATCTAGTTCTAAGGAACACCACTGATGGACTTCCTGGATCTTCCTGAGCAACTCCGTGAAGGAAGGATCCTCCGGAGGAGACTTCGGAGGAGTCCTCGGCAGGGGCTTGGACGGAGAGTGCGGCTCGTCTTTCTCGGAACAACCATCGGAGGAATCTGAGGAGTCTGAGAGAGAAGAAGAAGAAGAGGAATTCGGAGCAGAGTAAGACTCCCCGGCTCGTCTAGGGGGAGGAACGAGTTCCTTAGGGGGGATCCCTGGACGCGTGTCCTGCCCCTCTCTGGATCCCGAGGGCAGAGCCCAGGAATCCGGAGGCGGACAGGGAGTGTGCCGTCTGGGACATATGGGAGCTGGGGGTGGCACCGTTGCCGTAAGATGGCTCTCGACTTCCTTGGTAAGCTGAGCCTTGGCCTCAGCCCACCAGGAGGCCAAAGTCTCCTGGAGATCCACCGGCGGCCTAGGGGGCGGTGGAGGAGGAGGAGGGGGGGGATAGTTGTATGGATGAAATCTGTAAAGAGATTATCCGTAATCCGGCTGCGGGAATACCGGAATTGGGTATTGCGGCGTCGGGTACTGCGGCATCGGTGGAGTCGGCGCTGGGTACTGCGGTGCAGGATACTGCGGACCTGGGAAAACCGGCGACGGATAAGACGGCGGATACCCAGGCACCGGAGGAGCTGCCAGAGCAGACGGCCCAGTAGGGAACTCCACGGGTGGATCGACTGTGATAGGCCCATGGGGTGGAGGGCTCGATGGGAGAGAAATATCCCCCGCCGGCATCGGGGGAGCCGGAGCCGGCATCCGGGGAGCCAACGTCAGATCCGGCTCTGTAGGAAGAGGATCAGACGGCGGACCAGCATCCCGAGCCTTGCCCGGGTGGAGATCGGAAAAGTCCCCGGGGTCAGGCAGAGGGGACTCGGGCTCCCTGGATGGCAGCGAGGGCTGCGGGGAACCTGGGACGACAGATGAAGCAGGGTCTGCCGTAGGCTCCGAGGCCCGGCGCACATCAGAGGAGCCGACGTGCGACTTAGGGGCCGAGTCCCAGCGGACGCCAGAGGAGCCGGTGTCCGACTTCGGGGGTCCCTCGTCAGAGGCGGGCCGAGGATGTGAAGAGGCCCAGTCCGAGGGGGACGCTGCCGTGCGCCGTCCCGAAGGGTCGGGCATCTTGACCTTCTCCCGGTGGGCGTCGGAGGGGCGATGTCCTCCGGCGTCCGGCTTATGGGAGGCGCCCGCACCAGTAGGCCGCAAGCCTGTGGCCGTACTGGGGGCTGAAGCCTCCTTTTGCCCAGAGGCACCCGACGGGCTCGAACGCGAACCCGATGGGCGGGCCGACGCCTCCAAAGCCTTGGAGGCTGCCGTAGGCGATCCCAGAGGGGCGTACAACTGCCGCAGCTCTGGCGAGATCACGGAGGAGGCCTTCTCCCGGTGCCTTTTCTTTGTCCGCTTCTTGTGTCCTTCAGGGAGGTCGGCGCCTGCGAGCTTCTTCAACTCCTTCTCCATCACGGACATCTTTTTTAGATGGGCTTCTAGAGACTGCTGGCGTCGTCTGCAGGTGGCCGCGTTGAAATGTAGGCAGTGCGGACACTTGTCGACCGCGTGGTCGGGGCCTAAACAGAAAAGGCAGAGGGAGTGACCATCTTTGTGAGGCAGTTGGGCGCCGCACGAGTCGCACTTATTTTTTGAAGGGGATGACATATACCGATGTTCACCTGACGAAGAAAATACAAAATACTGATACTTTTCAGAAAAACCGACGAGGCAACAGGACTGAGCGTTATGAACTTCACCGCGAGGCGCTGCACGAGCTGATGGCGGGAAAGAACTGGAAGGCGGGTGTCTGGGACCGCCCTTTTATACCGACGTCGTCTGACGCCGGGCACCTGACATGGGGGCGGTCCCCGCCAGGGACTGCTAGCTAGAAATTTTTCCGTGGGGTTCTGCCGACGGCCGGCGTCAGTCCTATATGTAATTACCTACTGCAAGAGCCCTCTCGAAGTAAGATCATCTTTTTTTGCTTAAAAATAGTGTATTCTTGCACCCTGTTCCTCTCTGTAAGATACTTGTGTATCTCTATCATGTCCCCTCTCTCCCTCCTCTCCTCCAGGGAGTACATATTCAATTCCTTCAACCTGTCCTCATAGGACTTGTGATGCAATCCATGTACCATCTTTGTTGCCCTCCTCTGAACCTTCTCTACCCTGTCTATGTCCTTACGTAGGTAAGGTCTCCAGAACCGTACACTGTACTCTAGGTGGGGCCTCACTAGTGTCTTGTGTAGTGGAATCATGAGCTCCTTTTTCCTGTTGGTGCTGCCCCTGCCTATGCATCCCAGCATCCTATTTGCTTTACCTGTGTGCTGCCTTGTCACACTGTTTCCCTACCTTGAGGTCATCAGAGATGATAACCCCAAGATCCCTTTCCTGCTTGGTGCATGCTATATGCTCACCCCCCAACTGATATGTTGTGACAGGGTTTTTGTGCCCCATATGCATTATCTTGCACTTATTTGCATTGAATTTCAACTGCCAAACCTCTGACCATTCTTCAAGTTTCTGCAGGTCCCTTCCATTCTGTCTACACCTCTGGTGTGTCTACTCTGTTACAGAGCTTTGTGTCATCAGCGAACAGTGAAATTCTGCCTTCTAGGTCCTGCGCAATGTCACTGATGAAGATGTTGAATAGGACTGGTCCCAGCACTGATCCCTGCGGTACCCAAGCAAATAAACAAATCAAAACGAAAGAAAAAGCCACTATGGTTCTCAAAAGAAGTGGCAGTGAAGGTTAGGGAGAAAAAGATAGCATTTAGGAAGTATAAGGAAACACAGAAGGAGCAGGACAGAGAACTGTACCAGTTGAGACAGAAGGAAGCAGGGAGGGTAGTCAGAATACCAAAGGCACAAACTGAGGAAAAGATAGCCAACTCGGTTAAGAAGGGAGATAAAACCTTTAATAGGTATAGCAGGAAGCGTAGAAAGACAAAGGGAGGGATAGTAAGGCTGAACAGAATGGATGGTTGGTGGGCAGAGTGCCAGTGAAAAAGCAGGGATACTGAATGAATACTTCTGTTCAGTATTCACAAAAGAGAAGTGGGGGAGGTGCCTAATCCAATTAACAGAAGCACTCTAGAGAGGGAGGTCGATACCAGTCCTTTCACAGAAAAAAGGGTTCTGAAAGAACTACTTAAACTGGAGGTGGACAAAGCAATGGGGCCAGATGGAATTCACCCCAGAATTCTAAAAGAATTAAGCAGAGAACTAGTGACACCACTGACTACCCTTTCTAACAAATCATGGGAGGATGGTGTGGTACCTGAGGACTGGAAGAAGGCTGATGTGATTCCTCTTCACAAAAGTGGGAGCAAGACAGAGGCAGGAAACTACAGACCTGTCAGTTTGACCTCTATGGTAGAGAAAGTGATGGAATCACTTCTGAAGAAAAGAACTGTTGAGTACCTAGAGGCCAGTGGGGCACAAGACCCAAGGCAGCATGGGTTCATAGCGGGAAGGTCATGTCAGACGAATCTGATTTCTTTGACTGGGTGACCAAAGTAGTAGACCAGCCGGGGGGGGGGGGAAGCAGTGGACATGGCCTACCTTTGACTTTAGCAAGGCATTTGACACAGTCCCACACAAAAGATTAGTAGTCAAATTAACCAGCCTTGGAGTGGATCCCAGGGTGGTAGCCTGGGTAAAACATTGGCTGAACAACAGGACACAGAAGGTAATTGTAAATGGAGTCCACTCTGAAGAAAGAGGGGTTACTAGTGGGGTACCAGAGGGTTCAGTACTGGGTCCAGTCCTTTTAATGTCTTTATAAGTGACATTGCAGAGGGACTGGAAGGAAAAGTATGCCTCTTTGCAGATGACACAAAGATCTGCAACAGGGTTGATACACAAGGAGGTGTGGAAAGGATGAGAAGGGACTTGGCAAGGTTGGAGGAATGGTCAGAAGTATGGCAGCTTGGATTCAATGCAAAGAAAAGTGCAAAGTAATGCACCTGGGAAACAAAAACCCAGGGGAAGATTACAATTGGGGGGGAGGTAGTAACAACAACAAAAATGGAAAGGGACCTGGGGGTAATCATATCAGATGACCTTAAGGTTGGCAAGCAATGTGAGAAGGCGGTAGGGAGGGCTGGGGGGATACTGGGATGTATAGGGAGAAGCATCACCAGCAGAAAACAGGACGTTGTTATCCCCTGTACAGACAGTTGGTGAGACCCCATCTGGAGTACTGCATCCAGTTCTGGAGACCCCATCTCCGCAAGGACATAGACAGAATGGAGGCAGTTCAGAGGAGGGCAACTAAAATGGTGCAAGGTCTGCAAGAGAAGCCATATGAGGAGAGACTAAAGGAGCTTAATATGTATACCCTTGAGGAAAGGAGGGAGAAGGGGGACATGATAGAAACATTTAAGTACCTCAGAGGAATCAACAAAGTCCAAGAGGGTAGTATCTTTCAGAAAAAGAGATGTGCAAGAACAAGGGGACACAATTTGAAGATAGAGGGGGGACGGCTCAGGGGCAATGTGAGGAAGTATTTTTCACAGAGAAGGTGGTGGACGCATGGAACAGCCTTCCTGAGGAGGTTGTGGAGTCTAAAACTGGGGGATAATTCAAGAATGCATGGGACAGACATAAGGCAATTTTTGTGGGGGTAGGAAGAAATAGGCTGTTGGTTAAACTTGATCTGCAGCCTATCCTCTAGGTAGGGAAATGGGCAGACTAGGTGGGCCAAGCAGGCCTTATCTGCCATCAAAGTCTATGCTTCTATGTTTCTATGTTACCCCACTGGTCACTCTTCCCTCTGTGGAGTGACAGCCATTAACCACCACCCTCTGTGTCCTGCCACCCAGCCAGTTACCTACCCACCACACTACTGTCCTGTCCACACCCATATTCCCTAGTTTGTGTAATAGTCTTATATGTGGCACAGTGCCAAAGGCCTTGCTGAAGTTCAGATAGGCCATGTCCACTGCTCTCCCTGATCCACCTCCCTAGTCACCCAGTCAAAAAATTCAATGAGGTTGGTCTGACATGACCTCCCCCTGGTGAAACCATGCTGCCTTGGATCCTGCAGTCCATTGACAACCAGATGTTCCACCAATCTCTCCTTCAGTAGTGCTTCCATGATCTTCCCCACTACCGAGGTGAGGCTGACTGGTCTGTAGTTCCCCACTTCCTCTTTGCTCCCACTTTTCTGTATAAGGGGACTACATCTGCTGTACTCCAGTCTTTGGGTACCTCCCCTGTTTCCAGTGATCAGCTAAACAGGATAGCCAGAGGTTCAGCCACCACCTCTCTGAGTTCTTTAAGGACCCTGGAGTGCACCCCATCTGGCCCCATTGCTTTAACAACTCATTACTTCCAGTTCCTTCAGTGCTCTCAGTGCAGTTTAACCCCTGCAAGGTATATAGTTTTTTTAAATCAAGGATGGAAACGAGAAAGGAAAATGTGGGCACACCGGGATTTGAATCCTTTCAAGGATCCTTGCAAGTTTCTTGCAAATTTCAGTCACACATTCCTTTCTCTAGTGTTGCTCAATTCTGTAACCAGAAACCAATTTAGAAATACCACTACTCTCAGTGCAGTTTAACCCCTGCAAGGTATATAGTTTTTAAAATCAAGGATAGAAATGAGAAAGGAGAAGTTGCAAATCCTTGCAAGGATCCTTTATGTGGATGACACCCTAATCTATTTAGGTAATCCCAAGGCAGCCCTTATCCCTCTAATGACTCTCCTTTCAGAGTTTGGGGACATCTCAAGCTTTAGAGTCAACACCTCTAAATCAGAAGAGCTTGCAGTGGGAGAAGAACCAGATGTAGACCCGAGGACTAAATTTCCCTTCAAATGGGTTAAAAATAAACTAAAATATTTGGGAAAGTACGGTTACATAAGAACTTACCGTAAGAGTAGATCTTCGAGAACAGCTCTTGCAGCAGGTTACACCATTAGGACTGAAGCTGGCAGGCGCCAGGACCCCACGGAAATTTCCTAGCTAGCAGTATTCAGCAGGGACCTCCTCCGACGTCAGGCATAGTACATAAGGGGGCGGTCCCCCAGAATCCCCAGTTCTCCCGCCGGAGACTCCCGGCCGCTGGATGACATCAGAAGAGGAGACTGAGGATCCGCCATCAAATGGCAGTCAGAGGGATGCTGAGACACCTGATCCTAGGAGAAGGATGTTGGAAACAGAATCTTCCTCCGGGGGGATGGTGGGAGGTAAGGTACCTGCTGCAAGAGCTGTTCTCGAAGATCTACCGTTACGGTAAGTTCTTATGTAACTGTACTGTCTTACTTCGAGAAACAGCTCTTGCAGCAGGTTACACCATTAGGACTGATTCCCAAGCAATAATGGAAATCCCACACCACTGGGAGGAGGGAAGGTAGAAATCCTCAATGAAACCAAGCCTAGGACAGAAGTCCTTGAAGGACTGCTAGACCAAAACCTGCTCTTCGCCTCGATGCAATATCCAGGCTATAATGCCTGATGAAAGTGTGCATGGAGCTACAAGTAGCTGCAGCACAGATGGCCGAAGTGGACACATTCTTAAGGGCCGCAAAGGAGGTAGCCACTCCCCTTGTGGAATGACACTTAACCGCGCCCGGTAAGGGTTTGTTGCGCTTCTGGTAACAGAACGTGATACACTGAATGAGCCACCTGGACAGCAACTGTTTGGAAACAGGAGCTCCCATCATCGTGTGGGCAAAGGAGACAAAAAGCTGGTCCGAATTTCGGTGGTGTTTGGTTCTGGTCAGACAGTATTGGAGACACCTATGCACATCTAAGGTGTGTAACAGGGCCTCTCCTCGATTCGAATAGTTAGGAAAGTACACTGGTAGATTGATGTCCTGATTAAGGGTGAGAGCTGAGACCACCTTAGGCAGAAATTTGGGATTAGTCCATAGGGATACCCTGTCTTGGTGAAAAAACAAATAAGGCTCTTTGCACACGAATACATGGAGTTCAGAAATTCTTCTGGCCGAGGTAACAGCAACTAAAAATAACGTCTTCCAAGTGAGAAGACGTAGCTCGCAGTCCGCGGCAGGTTCAAAGGGTGGCAGCGTGAGCTGCTCCAGGACAAAGGGTAGATCCCATGGCGGAACTGGATCCTTAATCGGAGGTCTAAGGTGGAGAATACTAACATACTAATTACCAGCAGATTAGGCCTTACGGTGTATCGAGTCTGCTCGAACCTCAGATCCCTAGTTGGGTGCCGAGCCGCCCCCCCCCTCCCCTTGTGTTCCAGAAACCCCTATCATCCATCCCCCCCCCTGCCAGGCCATCCCGATACATCCACTTTCTGTGTCTGTCCCACCTCTTGAAGCCCTCCACTGTGGATCTCTGAACCAGCTCGCCAGGCAGTGCATTCCAAGGGTCCACCACCCTCTCAGTGAAAACCTCCTCCTCTTCCCCTCACCCTTCCACCTTCCAACTTCAAACCATGCCCTCTGGTGATATCTCCCTGCTTTAGTCTAAAGATCCCCTCCATGTTTACCCTATTTATTCCCTTGAGGTACTTGAAGACCTCAATCATGTCCACCCTGTCTCTCCTCTTCTCCAATGAAAACAGGCAGAGCTTCTCAAGTCTGTCCTCATACGTCAAATCCCCTAGTCCTCGTACCATCTTAGTTGCCCTCCTCTGTACCCTCTCCAGGAGCTGTATGTCCCTCTTCAAGTGTGGTCTCCAGTACTGTACACAGTACTCAGGGTGTGGTCTAACCAGTCCATTGTACAGCGGCAGAATCACTTCCCTGCTCCTAGAGGTGATCCCCCTTACGATGCATCCCAACATCCTGTTTGCCTTGCTAGCCGCTCTCCTGCACTGCTCAGAATTATTCATACATGCATCCACCATGACCCCTAGGTCTTTTTCCCCTATTGAGTCCTCTAGCACCTCCCCTCCCATGGTGTACCTGTGTTTAGGGTTTCCCCGCCCAAGATGTAACACCTTGCACTTGGTGATATTGAAATTTAATTTCCATGTGTGAGCCCAGCTTTCCAGGGTGTCTAGGTCCCCTTGCAGGGTCAACCTCCCCTCTTCCCCCTCAACTACTGCTCCCATCTTGGAGTCATCAGCGAAGAGACTCATTTCACACCCTATACCCTCCCTGATGTCCGATATGTATGCATTAAACAAGATCGGACCCAGGACCGAGCCCTGCGGTACCCCGCTACCAACCTCTCTAGGGTTCGAGAGCTCCCCACAGACCACAACTCTCTGGGTGCGTCCAGCTAGCTACTTTTCAATCCATCTGACCGTCAAAGGGCCTACTCCCAACCCCATCAGTTTCTCCACCAGACCACTGTGAGGGACAGAGTCAAACGCTTTGCTGAAGTCCAAGAATAATACATCCACAGGCTTTCCCCTGTCCAGTTCTGATGTTACCCATTTGTAGAACTCCACAAGATTGGTTTGACATAATCTACCTAGCACAAACCCATGTTGCCGACTATCCAGATCTCCCACCTCCTCCAAGTACACCCCCAATTGTTCCTTTAGTATACTCTCCACAAATTTTCCCACCACCGAGGTCAAACTGATGGGTCTATAGTTACCTGGTACTTCCCTCGACCCCCCCTTTATGGATTGGCACCACATGTGCCTCTCGCCAATCCCTAGGTACCCTCCCTGTCTCAAGCGACCTGTTGAAGAGCTCCGCCAGAGGTGCAGCCAGTACGTCTGCCACTTTCCATAGTACTCTCGGATGAATGCCATCCGGCCCAGGAGATTTGTCTTTCTTTAGGGCCTTGAGGGCTATCCACACCCTTTCGGTGGAGATAGCATCATCTGTCCCCTCCACCTCACTGGCCTTTTTATCCTTATCCTGATGCGACACCCCTGGGGTACCTCTCCCTCCCTCTTGCTCCATTTCTGTTGCTCCCCTGATCCCACTCACTGCTGCTTCTATCCCCATTGTGCCTTGCTTTGTAGATATCCCATCCCCTTCCCTAGTAAACACAGAGGCAATGCTCTAATACCTCTGCCTGGTCCCTCGCCTCTTCCACCCTTCCTCCTTCTGATCTCAATCTGCGAGATGGCCCTTAGTTTTTCTCCGCTCCCCAATGTACTGGAAGAACCTTTTCCTTCCATGTATCCCTGTGCCAGCCGCTGTTTTTACTGGACTTTGCCCCTCACCATCCGGGTGACTTTTCTAGATGCAAGATGGTACATTTCCTTATCGCTATCCCCTCTCGTTGTTTTATATTTTTTGTAGGCTGCCTTCTTTTCTCTGACCGCTACCTGAACCTCATTGGACCACCAGCATGGTTTATGTGACCTTGCTCCCTTACGATTCACTTTGGCGCAGGTCCTGACTGCCTCATGAAGTCCCCGTTTTATGACCTCCCATCTCTTTTCCACATTTGTCATTGATGTAATCCCCTTCAAGTGATCCTTGAGAAGACTTCCCATGCCCACAAAGTCTGCCCCCCTGAAGTCCACTGCCAGTGTCCTAGATCTCCCCCCCCAATGCTTATTTGAAACCAGACAGTATTGTGGTTGCTCCCAGTCAGGGGATCCTCTACAACCAGGTCCCTTACCAGATCCCCATCTGCCAGAACCACGTCCAGGACATGCCCCTCCCTTGTGGGCTCCATCACATGCTGTGTTAAGAACACATCCTGGAAGCCGTCCAGCAGCCTCTGCTCCTTGGCCACCTTAGAGGACATGGTTCCCCAGTCTGTACCTAGCATATTAAGGTCCCCCATCAACACCACTCCTTCCCGTTTTGGTCCACACAGGGCAATGATGTTGTCCAGCAAACCATCCCCCAGAACATCACCCATCCCGGGGGGCCTATATACTACACCCAGATTGACCTCACCTCCTGCTGGGGTTCGTAAGGTGACCCATAAGGCCTCCACGTTTCCCTCTGCCTCTTCTACCCTAGCAATTTCTATGTCATCTCCAATGAACATAGCCACTCCACCCCCTCTGCCCTCCTTTCTATCCTTCCTAAGCATAGTGTACCCCGCATGTTTAGGTCCCAGTCATGGTTTTTGTTGGCGTTCCGTGACCACCGCCACATCCCCCCGGAACAGCATGGCCTGGAACTCGGCAACTTGTTTCCCAAGCTCCTGGCATTTACTAACACCACCCCCACCCCTGATCCCTTTGTCTAACCCCACCCAGGTTCCTTATACTTCCATCCTCCCTCTGCTCCTCCTGAAACCTCCACCCCAGTCTGTTTCCCCTTGGGTTTGAAGGTTACTCCCTCATCCGGAGGAGAGGGCTTCTGGTCACCCCTCCTTATCCTCCCCTCACAAGTTTAAACCCCACCTTTCTTGGAATGTAGTCAGCCATCCTTGTTTAAGGACTTCCTTCCCTAACGGGGCAAGTTGAAGCCTGTCCTGGCATACAGTCCTTATCCTCCCAAACTCCATTCCAGTTCCCTAACACCCCCAACCACTCTCTTCACCCCACTTCCTGAGCCAGTCATTAACCTCTGTGATCTTCATTTTTTCTCCACTGGGCCTTTGGTACTGGCATTATCTCTGAAAGGAAATGTTGCATCCATTATCCCGACAGACTCTGGCAAGTTCTTGGAACCTTGCTTGGATTTCAAAACGCTATTTCCTCTAGATCGTTAGTTCCAAATGCACCAGGAAATCCGGTTTCCCTCCACAATCTCTAACCAGTTCGTACACCATGAACTTTGCTCTGTGCACTGTCAGCCCAGAGATACTCACTACCTTCACCTGGCTATGGCATCCACCCCCCTGTCCCTCCCACTGGATACCCCTAATCATCGAGTCTCCCAATAACAGAACCTTAACACAGCCATCATCCTTATGGTTACCTCCACTATGCACTCCCAACCCCCCATCCCCCCCTTTATTCGTGATCTCAATTCCATGGGAGTCTTCCTGCCTTATTAGAGACCCCCTTGTCACTCTCCCCTTTCTGCCTCCCTTGTTATTTTGCCCACTTAACTCAGACCCCCCCCCTAACTGGTGTCCCCTTTAACCCTCTCTTATCCAAACCATTTATCCTGGCCCTGATGGTTTCCCCTTCCCCCACACTGCCATCCTCCCCCTTGTAACAGTACCCCTACCTCCAGAGACACTCTGTGGGTCCCCTTTACCTAGGGCCCCATCCTTGGTACAGACTCCCCTGCTGAAGTGGGGCCCCTCCCCCGCCTCCTTGTCTCCCAGTTTCTCTCCAGTCGTGCTCTCCTCCCTCATATCTGCAATATGTTGCATCTCTCCCATCTGCTTAATATTTATGTTTCCCCTTCTCCCTCTGGGACTATTTCTATCCGTTCCATTGCCGGTCTGTGATGCCCTATGGGTATCTGACTCCCTCCCCCCGGCCACTGTATCAGTTTCCTCATTTCCACCAACCCCTTCCTCCCCCTCTAGCTTGCTTAGTAGCTCAAATTTATTGTAACACTCTATGCCAGCCTCCATCAAGTAACCCGAGTTTCCCCAGACTGCCCCTCTAAACTGCCCCTCTTCCTCCCTCTTGTCTGTTTTCCTTAGAAGCTCCCTTCCACAGTCTGCTCTTTTAGGCTTCCCACAACAACCCCTTCTCAATGTCTGCTCTTCCTAGGCTTCCCCACAACAGCCCCTCAGACTCTTCCCCCTCCACTCTCTTTATATTGAATGTTTACCCGTCGCTTTTCCCTTAGCATTAACATCCCTATCTAGGGTCCTCTGTCCCTAATATCCCCCCTCCTGCTTGCTGTAACATAACGTCCTGTAATTTCTGATCGTTGCCCCAGCCTCCCCTCAGCCCCACCCTTCTGCTGCCCGTATCCACCCCCTTATCCTTGGACACCCCCCAATCCCCCAGCTTACTCCTTAACCAATATACTTCACTCCTGATACAAGATAGCTGTCTACAGAGTGGGCAGCCTCCCTCTCTCCAGGCCTAATTGAGAATTATTGCCATCCCACAGCCTGTGCAGCCTACAACCCTTCCGAAGATGCCT
Source organism: Neoceratodus forsteri (assembly GCA_016271365.2). Classification (NCBI taxonomy): domain Eukaryota; kingdom Metazoa; phylum Chordata; order Ceratodontiformes; family Ceratodontidae; genus Neoceratodus; species Neoceratodus forsteri. The sequence goes on from CM028129.1 coordinate 1,053,335,887, forward strand.
GCCATGGTGGAATATGGCCACCCTGTTTGTCCCTCTCTGTTTATAATGGCACACGCCCTTTTTCTCAGTCCCTTCCCCCTTGAATACAGTCTCTCTCTATACTGACTGCAGTTATTTACAAACCCAATTTCAAGCCCACCAATGAAGTTCCCAAGTCTCTCAAACACATACAGTCCAGTGTGTGTCCAGTCCCACTAACAGTGTGTGTATGCAGACATCAGGTACCGTATGATGTCACAGGCCCACCAGTTCCTGTTGCTTCAAATTTCAGTCACAAACAGAAATGCACAGCCCTTCAATCCCAACCCCAGTTGCTTTTCAGTATTTAAGAAAGCCTACAAAACAGGGGTGGGTGGGAGGGCTCTACCAACACCAGGCAAATATCATTTAAATTTCACTCTAATTATCACTGCCAAACAAGTGTTCCCAAGCCCCAATAGTTACAATATCACAGCCCAAGTAACAGTTCTAACTCAAAATAGTAATTTTTAACACACAGAAATGGAAATTACGTACCTACCGTAATTCTTGATCTTCTTGGACGAGTCTCCACCACTCATTCACACTAATGGGAATAGCACCGGAGGCACTAGGACCCAGCGGGAGCAAACTTTTTTTGCTGGAGGGTCGATGCCAGAGATGGAGCCGCAAGGGGCGGCACCGCGAGCCTCAGCTCGTGCGGTAATGACTATCTCGGCGTCAACCCCTACAACCACCTCAGTACCTTTTTTCTGAGGAGGTGCAGCGTAACAACCTAGAAGGATAGCCCTAACCAAAAACCGGACATAAGATAGTCCGGAAGCCCGTATAAGAAGGGTCAACAAAGAAGTCTTCACAGCCTAAAGATTGAGGGTGAAGACCAACAACAGAGGTGGAGCTCGGGGATGGAGGGTGAGCGTGTGAATGAGTGGTGGCTTCGTCTAAGAAGATCAAGAATTACGCTAGGTACATAATTTCCATATCTTCCTGGACATAAGTCTCCACCACTCATTCACACTAATGGGAGAGTACCGAGCTAATAATCCCCCGAGAGGGCGGCAGGAGAGACCAAGAGCTCACAGTTTTAGGACAGAAGTCCATTAAGGATGGTTCTGCCAAAGGAAAGATGTCATCTGGCATGGACATCCAGGGCATAGCGTTTAACGAAAGTATGCACTGAGCTCCAGGTAGCCGCACTGCAAATATCTGCAATGGGTACGTTGCGGATTTCCGCCAGAGATGTCGCGACCACCCTAGTAGAGTGAGCATACACTCTGCCCTCCAGCTTAACCTGCCATGGAATAACAGTGGCAAAGGCATGCCACTAGCCATGCTGAGATACATCCGATAGCGACAGGTTGACCCAGTTGGGTCTCGCTGAAGGAAACAAACAGTTGTTGAGCTTTACGAAAGTCTTTTGTTCTATCTAGATAGAAACGCAAAGCTCTCTTTAACGTCCAAGGAATGAAGAGAACGTTCTCCTTCATTTTGGAAGTCCACAAAGTAAGAGGGAAGGACCAAAGGTTGGTTTAGATGGAATTCCGAAACAACCTTAGGAAGAAATTTAGGATGGGTTCTAAGGACTACTTTGTCTTTATGGAACACAGTATACGGAGGGTCTGTGACCAAGGCATGTATCTCAGAGACCCTGGGGCTGAGGTAATGGCAACCAGGAAGACGTTTCAAGTGAAATTTTAGCTCACAGGTAGCCAGAGGTTGAAAGGTTCCAGTGGCGTGTCTAGACAAGATTAATGTCCCAGGCTGCGACTGGACGCCTTATAGGAGGTCTGGTATGCAGAATTCCCCTAAGAAACCTCTTAACCACAGTTAACTGAGCTAGTAACAAGGAAAGTACCGGCTCATGATAAGCTGAAATGGCACAAAGGTGAACTTTGACTGTAGAGTACTGCAGACCTGAATTTGGGAGGTCTAAGAGTACTCCAAAATTTTATCTGGTGGGCAGGAAAAGGGATTTAAAGAGGATTTTGCACACCAGAGTGAAAAACGCTTCCATTTGGCTGTGTAAGTTTTCCTAGTGGCTGGCTTCCGTGCAGCCAGAATATCTGAAACCCTGCGAGAGACATTGAACCTGTTCACTTCTATCTCTTCAGGAGCCAAGCATGAAGGTGAAGCGACCTCAGTTTGGGATGAACAACAGGCCCCAGAGTCAAAAGGTTCGTCTGAAGGGGAAGTGGTTTCAGTGGGGCTGCCGACATACTGTTGAGTAGTGGAAATCACATCTGTTGAGGCCAGAAGGGAGCAATGAGGATCATTTTGTCCCCCTGGGATTCGAACTTGAGAAGTACCCTCTGAATTAGAGGAAGAGGCGGAAAGGTGTATAGAAAGCGTTTTGTCCACTGCAGCCTAAACGTATCCTGACAGAAAATGCCAGGCCCTGGATTTCTGGAGCAGAAGAGAGGCAATTTTGTGTTGAGTGGGGATGCAAAAAGGTCCAGGTCTGGAGTTCCCCACTCTGCGAATATTGACTGAACTACGGGCTGAGTCGAGAGACCATTCGTGAGGATCTGTCTCTGTTCTGCTGAGGCCATCTGTCAGTTCGTTCTGCACTCCTGGCAGGTAGACCGCTTGAATTAAGAGACTTCTGCTGCAAGCACCATTCCCACACTCTCATCGCTTCTCTGCATAAGGGGTAAGAGTGAGCGCCGCCCTGTTTGTTGATGTAGTACATCACTGCTTTGTTGTCCGTTTGAAGGAGAATGTTCTTGTGACAGGGAATGTCCTTCAATGCCCGGACCGCATAAAGGACGGCTCTCATTTCTAAGACATTTATGTGAAGCTGGGACTCGACCTGAGTCCACGTACCTTGAGTGTGGAGAGCCTGACAGTGAGCTCCCCACCTCATCAGGGACGCGTCTGTGGTAATGGAAATCTGACGATCCAGAGGAGCAAAGGGATACCCTTCTAGGAGATTGTTCTCTTGCGACCACCAGGTGAGCGACCTCTTTAGAGGTTCCGTCACCTTGATGAGAAAGGACAGTAGGTGAGTGGTTGAGGACCACTGAGTACTGAGCATCCACTGAGCAATTCTCATGTGAAGGTGTGCTAGGGGTACAGTGAACACCGAGGATGCCATGAGACCTAGCATCTGTTGCATCGAGAGAGCTGGAACCAAGTTGCTCTCCCCGATGAGACGGGCCATCTGAAGGATATCGCTCCTCCTGTACTCTGGAAGAAAAGCCTTTGCACAGGAGGTGTCCACAAGAGTTCCGATAAAAAGGAGCGTCTGGGAGGGCTGCAGCTGCGATTTTTTGAGGTTTAGCAGGACTCCCATGGACGTGAGAAAGCGTGAAGCAGTGGCTACGGTGTCCAGAGTTCCCCGCCTGGAAGGACTTGCCAAAAGCCAATCGTCCAGATAAGGGAACACCTGTATTCCGGATCTTTCTGAGATGTGCTGCGAGAACTGCACAACACTTTGTAAAAACTCGTGGCGCCGAGGACAGCCCAAAGGGCAGGACTCTGAACTGATAATGTTGCCCCAGAGCCACAAACCTTAGGAATCTGTGATGCTTTGGGTGAATAGAAATGTGCTGGTAAGCATCCTGCATGTCCAGGGAGGCTAGCCAGTCGTGTTGATGAAGCAAAGGTAACAAGGTTCCTAGTGAAATCATTCTGAATTTCTCCTTGGGCAGAAATTTGTTTAGTTTTCTGAGGTCCAAAATGGGGCGCATGCCCCCAGTTTTCTTTGGAACCAGAAAGTAATGGGAGTAGAACCCTGTTTTCCGTTGATGCAGCAGAACTACTTCTATTGCCCTGTTGTTCAGAAGACCCTGTATCTCGGCGGCGAGAAGGTCTGACTGAAGGGTTGACAGCTTGGGCTGTCGTTTGGGCGGACGATCCGGAGGGTTCTCCACAAGACTGAGTGAATACCCCTCGCAGATTATCCGGAAGACCCATTTGTCTGAGGTTATGGACTTCCATTGATTGTAGAAGTGCGTCAGATGACCTCCCACCGCTGAGGAAGAGTCCACCTCGGGCAGCTGAGGTGGGACTTGGGCCAACAACTCAGAAGGTGGTGCTGGGCGCTTTGGGTCCTTGTGCCTTCTGTTGCATTTCCTTTTGAGGCTGGGGGGCTTGGTTTTTATGAAAACTTCCTCTGCCTTTGCCTCGAAAGGACTGACGGTTATGGAACTGGCGTTAATAACACCCCCTCGAGAGGGGGCAGGAGGAGGTCGAGCCAACTTAATGGCTGACCTAGTCTTTTGTGTAGCTTCTAGCACCTGTTCTACTTGAGGGCCGAAGAGATACACGCCATCAAAAGGCAACGCCATTACCTGCTGCTGTGCGTCATTCATGAAACCTGAAGTGCGCAGCCAGGAATGACGGCGGGTACAAATGCCAGCCGCTGCCACTCGGGAAGCAGTATCGAAAGCATCCATAGCTGCTTTAACCTGCTGGTTGTTGGATTCGATACCCCTGGTAATGGTTTGAAGTAGCTCTGACTTTGTATCCGATTCCGGTAGAGCTTCAACCATTTGTTTGACTGCGTGACAAAGGATATATTCATACTGAGAGAAATAGCCTTGGTAGCTGGCAATACGCATACCCAGGGTGGAAGCAGCAAAGACTCTCTTACCTAACGTGTCTATCTTACGAGATTCTTTGTTAATAGGTCGAGCTGTAGTAGTCTGGGGGAGGACAACCTTATCATTCTCTGCCAAAACTACAATAGGATCCGCAAAGGCTTGGGACGCCAAAATGGGTCGATCTTTGGGGGCTGAGTATTTCCTATCTATGGATTTAGCCACCGAAGGAATGAGAGCAGGGTTATTCCATACCATTTGAGACAGCGTTTCAAAGGAGGGCTGTACTGGAGGAGTCAAATCCGTAGGGATCTCCGGAACATGGAGGTATTGGAGTCTTAGCAATTTCCCAGGATCGATGTCTGTAGTTTGGAGAGAAAGAGTGGAAATCAAATTTTCAGCAGAGACTAAAAGACAGGTCCTCCACCACAGCCTCTGCAGCAGGAATAGATCCTGTTCCTTCCACTTCGTCCACCCAGCCTAAGGTCTGGGTCAGGCTCAATGTCATTCCTGACAGTCCTGGAGGGACTGCATGGACAGGAAAGGAGTGAAAATCAGAGGGAAATGAGGAAGGAAAAGGTTAAAGGAGGAGTCCTGAAAGGTGGATGGCCTAAGAACCCCGGTGCGCAGAAGCGCCTGGCGCGAAAAAAAAAAAAGCACCATGGCTGCGTGACACATGGCACCGATGGGCGCTGGCGCTGATGATGCGTATACGCTAAGTAACCTCAACAGCGCCGAGACTGTGCCGACAGACGCATCGACGCTCAAGACGGCGCTTTAGGGCATCGAAACACCCCTAAGACCAAAAACAGGATTTGAGGAGAAGGAGGAAGAAGAGCAGGAGATAGAGGCATCGGTGTGGCCCCCTTCGCCACAGCCATATGGGGGGGGGGGGACACCTAAGCGCGGAGTTGACGGCACCGAAAACGGTGCCTCGTGACCAGGGAGGCCCAACCACCCTATCTGGTCTCCCAAGAAGCCTGAAGGCCCCTGAGTGACCGGGCCAGGCAGCTGGACCAACCTCCGAGCCCACTGCTCCATAAGAGCAGCCCACTGATGAAACTGCTCATCTGAAGACCTACCAGAGGGCAGGGTAGGGCTCCGATGTCAAAGACGTCGGCTACTAGAAACAGAAGCTGGCAACTCCGAAGGAGGAGACCGGCAACTAGCTCCAATAACTGACCGTCTACGCGCAGACATATCAGAGGCGTAAGAAGAGCTTGAGGCTGAACGGTGCCGAGAATGCTGCACTGCTTATTTTTATGCTTTTTGAGGGGACCACCACCGGCATTGACTGACTGTTGTCAGACCCTCCGAGAAGGCGGGCGGACTGACCCAGCCCAGCTGACTGAACAGCTTTCAGACGAAGTCTCCCTACCGTCACCTGACCCGCTCATGGTCAACTCCGTCAAAGTAGGCTAAGACTTTTTGTAAATAAGAATAAACTTAAGCGATACTTATTTGAGATATTACTACAAAACAACAAAACTGAAAACTATGCTGCTAGTTTGAAGTTTGACTCCCAGCGGGCGAGCGACGTCGTCACTGAAGCGCACTCAACAGCAGAAAAAAAGGAACTGAGGCGGTTGGAGGGTTGACGCCGAGATAGTCATTACCACACGAGCTGAGGCTTGCGGTGCCACTACTCGCGGCTCCATCTCTGGCGCTGACCCTCCAGCAAAAAAGTTTGCTCCCGCTGGATCCTAGTGCCTCCGGCGCTATTCCTATTAGTGTGAATGAGTGGTGGAGAATTATGTCCAGGAAGATCTAATTTCAAGTACAAAACTATTCAAATATTACAGTTAAAACAGAAGATAAAACCAGAAAAGCTTCCTGCTACTGTTCCCAAGTGAACAATGAAAGCTCGTGCTGTGTCCAACTGGGATATGGTGCGTTGGCCTATAGGACAATGATAGGCTGATATGGCACAGAGGTGTACTTTGATCGAGGAGTAGGCCAAGCCTGTCTGAAAAAGAGACAGTAAGTAGTCCAAGACCAACTCTTCTGGACAGTCTAGCGAAGAACACCCCCCCCCGCGCTTGAGCCCATAGGCAAAAACGGCACCATTTCATGGCGTAAGCAGCATGAGTGGCCAGTTTTCTCGCAGCCACCAGAACATCAGCTACCTCTTGCGAGACCCGGTGTTGCAAAATGGCTATGTTTCTAGGAGCCAAGCATGCAGGCTCAACGAACGAAGGTCCGGATGGACCAAGGAGCCCTCCTCCTGAGACAACAAGTGAGAGCTGATTGGCAGAGGCACCGGAAGTTCCCAGGATAGCTGATGTAGTAGAGGGAACCAGATCTGCCTGGACCAGAACGGCGCGATGAGTATCAGCATCGCTTGCTCTCTGCGAAGTTTCAGAAGAACCCTCTGGATCAACGGAAAAGGGGGAAAAGGCGTAGAGGAATCTGCCCGCCCAGGAGAGGGACAACGCGTCTTGCCAGAAAACACCAGGCCCTAGATCTAGCGAGCAAAAATTGGGCAGTTTTGCGTTGGATGGGGACGCGAAAAGGTCCATCTCTGGTGTACCCCATCTGTGAGACAGATCCTCTGCTACCTCCTGGAGTAGTTCCCAATCGTGGACTCTTGTCCACTCCTGGGACATGAACAGCAATGAGGCTTGCGCCGTGTTGCAAAGCCCAATCCCACACCCTCATGGCCTCCCTGCAAAGCAGGTAGGAATGGGTGCCTCCTTGTTTGTTGAGGTAATATATCACCGCGGAATTGTCTGTTTGTAACAGAAGGGTACCCGGCGGAATCTCCTACAGGAAGGCCTGCAGGGCGTAAAGAACTGCTCTAATTTCCAGGATGTTTATGTGGAGATGAGTCTCTTGGGCTGTCCACAGGCCCTGAGACCGGACACCGTCAAGCTGTGCTCCCCATCCGAGCCCTGAGGCGTCTGTGGAGAGTGTCACAATCGGAGACGATGCAGTGAAAGGGATCCCTGCCGAGAGATTCTTCGGATCTAGCCACCATTGCCAATCCTGGATTACGGTCTTCGTGATCCAGATTGGAAGCTGCAGATGGTCTTGCTTTTGATCCCATTGGACCCGTAACATCCACTCGGTGACCCGCATGTGGAGACAAGCAAGCGTGACTGTTGCAATGGCTGCAGCCATGTGTCCAAGCAGGCGAAGGACCAATCTGGCGGGAATGGTCTTCTTCGCTGAAATGTCCCTGATGAGGGATCTGATGTGTTCAGCTCTGTCCTGGAGAAGAAAAGCTTTCCCTTGGACGGTGTCCAGAACTGCGCCTATGAACTGCAGAGTCTGTGACGGAACCAGGCGTGACTTCTCCTGATTGATCACGATGCCCAGCGTCTCGAACAGAGACTGAGTATAATGAATGGCTGACATCAAGGACTCCCGAGAGGGCGACATGAGAAGCCAGTCATCCAGGCAGGGGAATATGTAGTGGCCTTGTCTCCTGAGAGTCGCCGCTACGACGGCCATACACTTCGTGAATACCCGAGGTGCCGATGACAGTCCGAAGGGGAGGGCTTGGAACTGATAATGGTGGCCCTGGAACTCGAAGCGCAGAAACTTCCAGTGTGTTTGAGCAATGGGTATATGCAGGTAAGCGTCATGCATACCCAAGGATGCTAGAAAGGCACCCTGCTTGAGCATGGGAATCAGACCTGGGAGGGTCACCATGCGGAAGCATTTGTACAGGACCGACTCACTGAGGTTGCTGAGGTCCAGTATCAGACGGAGGTCCCCTGTTTTCTTGGGAACCAGAAAGAAGTGAGAATAATACCCTGCACTCCTCTGGTTCCGTGGTACGTGCTCTATCGCTTCTTTTTCCAGAAGCGCGAGCACCTCTTGCTGTATGAGCAGGGCGTGCTGACCCAAGTAACGGGAAAGCAGGGGAGGTCTTGCCGGTGGGTGGTCGAGGAATTCTATAAAGTGACCTTTCCTGACCAACTGGAGAACCCACCGTACGGTGGTAATCGGTCGGTGGTTATCGACTGCCACCCTAAAAAGTGGCGAGTGATGCGACTCCCGACCTTTTGTGCCCATTGATCCAGAGGAGGGGCGGGGGCCAGAAAGGAGTCATGCTGTGGCAGCAGTGGTCCCTGCAGGCTGGGCCAGTTTAGTGTAGCGTTGGGCTCTGCCTGGGGATGACTTAGCCTGGGCTTTCCGCTGAAAGGTGCTCCTTTGTTGCTGGCAGGAACGTGGCTGCTGCCATTGTTGCCGGCTGTGAAAGCGGCGCAGGTTCCTACGAAAGAAACTGGGCCTGGATCTGTACATGGCCTGTACAGACCTGACTGCCTTCCCAGTGTCCTGGAGTTTGGTGATAACCTTCTCCGAGGGTTCACCAAAGAGTATTTCGCCGTTGTAGGAGACGTCAAGAATGTTCTTCTGTACATCCGGGGTGAAGCCGGAGACATGGAGCCAAGAGTGTCACCGGAGACAGACGCCCGACGCTGCAGCTCCGGTGGACGAGTCCGCAAAATAGTATGCAGTTCGTAGTACTTGGGTACCCACATCAGACCCTGTGCGGAGAAGGTTTAGGAGCTCCGCCTTCTGATCGCCATCCGGAAGCTTATCGACCAGGTCCTGGCCCTGATCCCAGATGGTGTTCTGAAACTGTACCATGTGGGTTAAGTAGGGACCCGATGAAGCATGTAGCAGCCGCATACATGCGTCTCCCGAGGGCGTCCAATTGTTTGGATTCCTGGTCCGGTGGCCGGGTACTCATGAGTTGCGGTCTTTGAGACAGGTCATGTGAGGCCATAATGACCAGGGAGTCTGCCAGAGGTTGTTAAGCCAAGTACTGGTCCTCTCTCGGGGCCTTGTACAGGCGGTCAGCTTTCTTCAGCACCGCAGGAGTAGAATGCAGACTCTTCCATGCAGCCTTGGTGATGTCCGCGACGGTGTCCACCAAGGGTGGCACTACCACAGGCTTTGGGTCTTTCTGCCGAAGATAACGGGCAAGGCGCTGTCTTTTGGGGTCGAGGTCTTCAGTGTCCCATCCCATGTTGTCCTGGATGTGCCTCATGATCTCAGAGAAAGAGGGGATCATCTGGAGGAGACCTGGGCAGGTCATGTGGGTCAGGTGATGGAATGCTAAGTGGAGAAGGAGATCTGGAGTAATCAGAAGTATCCAATCTGGAGTTCTCCCCTGATGGAGTATACCGCCATCTGGGTCACTTGGGACTGGGAGACCCTGATGGGGATCTTGAGGGAGGCCTTCTCCGATCCTTGGATTTACCCCTGGGAGGTGGAGTTTGCTCCTTAGGGGTTGGTAGTCATCCTGCTGGCCCCTGTGGTGGAGGGGGCGTAGAAGGTGAAGGAGTAGGAGGTGGAGGAGGTTTTACAGGAACCACATCCTTTCGGATGGTGTCCCACCAGAAAGTAAAGAGGCCCTTTACTTCTTGCAGGTTCATGCTCGATGACGGGCCTGGCACCAGTGGTCTGCCGCCGGGTCCCCGGGTTTGGTGAAGGTTCCCTCGGGAGCCCGGGCGTCCTCAGTGTCGCCTGCCAGGTCTTCGGGCAGCGTCGTGTCCTCCTCTGTTGAGTCCCTGTGACCGGAGTCCACCGGTGACTGGGGGGCGGTCTTCAGCTCTGGTGAATGCGAGGTTGATGTCGGTCACTTGGCCGACATCTTCGGATCTGGTGGACGCCCATCTGGTGTCTGGCTGGTGTCCGCAGCTCCGGCGAATGCCTGGCCGGCTTTGTATGCTTGGCCGACGTCGAGTCTGACATCCGCTTTGGGGACGTCAGGTTCTTAGTCTTCCTGGGTGGTAGATCCGGACCTCTGGGAGGCTAGGAGACCGACGTGGAGTTGGGGACCCAACGTCGGGTCGATGAGGAAGACTTATGGCATTCTGAAGACTTGGAGGAGGCCCGAGAGGGAGTAGAGGAAGCCGAGGGCCTTGAAGTCTTGATGGGCTGGAGAGTTGAAGAGCCGCCTGAAGCCCAGACTTTGACCGGAAGGAGCTGAGAACGAGCCCTGGAGGGGAGAGTGGTCAGATCTGGTGGAGTCTGAGCTACAGGAGTCCGAGGCCTGGTTCAGGGATCTGGACCTTACTTTCTCCTGGTGTTTATGGGCCTTGAAAGAAGAATCGCCCCTGGAGGAAGGTTCTTGGTCCATCCTACTAAGTCTGTCTTCCAGCAGGTAAGCCTGAAGTGCCTTCTGACAGCGGATCCTGGTGCGGCTGTTGAACCCTTGGCAGAAAGTGCAGGCCTTGGTGTTGTGGTCCGGGCCTAAGCACCGCACACAGGAGGAATGAGGATCCTTAAAAGGGATCTGTTTTCCACAGGCACACTTGGAAAGGTGTCCCTCGATTGAAGGAGTTGGAGAGGACATCAGTTTGGAGAAACTCTTGAAGTTCTAAGTCGTTGTGCGCTAGGTAGAGACCGAGAGGCCGATGCCGGCAAGTCGACAGTGGGAAAAGAACTGGGGATTCTGGGGGACCGCCCCCTTATGTACTATGCCTGACATCGGGGGCGGTCCCCGCTGAATACTGCTAGCTAGAAAATTTCCGTGCGGTCCTGGCGCCTGCCAGCTTCAGTCTTAATGGTGTAACCTGCTGCAAGAGCTGTTTCTCGAAGTAAGATTACAAATTCCTAGACAACAACCCTGTTATATAAATTTAATTACGAAACCTTAAATCAACAAGTAATGGCTGATTTGAATAGATGGAGACTTCTTCCCTTGACATTCTCAAATAGAACAGAAACAATCAAAATGAATGTTCTCCAAAGATTCCTTTTTTTTTATTCACTAACCTTCCTATCTCGGTCCCAAAAAAAGACTGGAAAGACTTTAAAAAAAGGCTTGCAAATTTCATCTGGCTGGGTAAACACCCAAGAATCCGATGGGAAATATTAACAGAGGAAAAAACCAAGGGGGGATGGGGTTGCCGGACTTCCCCAAGTATTACCTAACAGCACAGCTACTACCGATTATTAAAATGTTAATGACAGGGAAGGCTCACGTCTGACTGGAGATGGAGCAGCCTGAAGGAGGGCTGGCCCTACTGCATATCCTGCCTTGGTTAGTCCAACCCAGAGACCTGAAAAATATAACCAATAGCTTCACAAAACATACATTGTCAAAATGGCTGGAAGCAAGACAGAAGTGGGAAATAGTACGTCCCATGTGGAATTATCTTCCACTCTCATTTCTCCCCGATTTTCCCATCTCCGGAGGTGATAAATGTTTTTTCAGATGGTTAACATCTGGACTTTTATACCCGCACCAATTTTTGGAGGGGGATCAGGTAAAATCCTTTCTACAAATACAAGCAGAATTAAATTTATCCCAAGCTGACCTGTTTAAATACTACCAATGCACACATTACATCACCACCACTATTGGCCTCACAGAATTATCATAGGGACCATCGGCCCCTATACAGCTAACACATCATAGAGGCATAATGAGGGACACCATATCTTATATACCACAGATATATAAAGTATTAATGGAAGACAGAGGAACACTGGCGATACAAAGGTTCAAACAAAAATGGGATGGGGAAGCAGAGCTTAATATTCCACACAAAGCATGGCAAAATATATGGATGGCCATTCACAAGACCACTAACTCTCCCGTGTGGAGAGAATTCCATCGGAAAATAAACACTCGATTTTTCATAACCCCAAATATATCACATCACTATTCCCATCTAATTTCTAACAAATGTTGGAGAAAATGCGGACATACTGGTACTCATTATCATGTCTTTTGGGAGTGCCCTAAGATTACCTCTTTTTGGCAAGAAGTTGCCCAGAACATTGCCGAGATTTTAACACTCTCCAGTCAGTTACAATTTCCGAATTTAGTCTTGGGACTTCTCCCAAAGGAAAATTACAACTTCAACGGGGAAATACCTTTTTTACGTTCTGATTGCAGCAGCACTTAAGGCGCTAACTCAACACTGGTTGAGGGACTCATCCCCCTCTGTTGACAACTGGTACAAAGACATCAAACAAATCAAGGAGATAGAGACCGTCACAGCTTTACTTAGATTGATGGTAGACAAATTCAGTTCCAGATGGCTCCCCTTCTTTGACCATGTTGAAGGAAGGGAGGGAGGTGACATTGGTTTTGGAACAGCTCCTTCACTCATGGGATGAAGCTTTCCTTACTCCCTCATGGATAAAGATATACCTTCCTAGAGTTGGCTGGTGAGGGGCTTATCCCCCTTTTGTATTAAGTTTATTTATTATTGCCCAGGTCTAGCCTAAAGATCAACTATAACTGTTAGAAATATGATTTATTTTATTTTTTTTTTAAAGGGGGGAAAAATGCACATGGCAACGGTTTCAGAGCTGAAATGGTTTACTGTACTGGAATAGTTAAGGAAAATCCCCATAAATGTAATGAAGAGGGGAGGGAGTCTTTGGGTCGGACAGAGGATCTCCTAGAATAATGAGACACTTCCTTGGTGCTATGCCGCGCTGAGGCTGGATGCAATCTTTGATTTCCTCTTCATCAGAATCTTCCATTCAAAACTCTGCTGATTGGTGACCTGAAAGATATTACTGATATTAACTAATGCCTAACTGATATGATGTCTAATGTATTACATGTTTTTAAACTATCTTTATTTTATATGTAAGCCCATATATGTGGTCAATATATTGTACCTATTCTACTCTGTACCCAATAAAACAGTTTTGAAATTCAAAAAAAAAAGAAATACCAAAAAGAAATTCCAGGGCTACTGCCCCTGCATCATTATTTGGAAGTACCCAGACCTAATACAGTACTGTTAAACCACCTGCAAAACTTTGTTTCTCTTGAGGCTCCAAGTTCTTTGATTCAACCAAAATGAAGTCTTCTCACCTTTTTTTAAAAAAAAACTCAATAAATTGCTCTTTCCTCCTAATGTTACACAGAGCACCACTCAAGGCAGTTCTTAAAAAAAGGTTCAACACCGATTTTATGGCACACGAGGCATCATGTTCATCTCGCGGTACTGGACCAACACTTTTCCCCAATTACTTTTCCTCCCTCCTCATACCTACCCCTACTTTCTTCTTACTCTCATCAGTCCAACCCAAGCTACTTCCTTAGTCCCAAACATGGCCTGTTAGCTGGCGACTCCCTTATCTTTTCTCCTCTAGTCTGCCCCATTGAGGCTGCCCCTCAAGAGTTGTATAGTCTTTTCTGTGGCCCCATCCTCACCCCAGCTGGCATCTGTCCTCACACCCAGGCTGGCAACTCTGCATGTACCGGTACCTGGCAACTCTGCCATGCAGCCTATTGCATCTCCAACAGCTCATACATTAGCTCTGAGAACAAAAAACAGGTTTTCAGCATTACTGGGTTTTTTTTAGGTGCATTTTGTAAGTCTCTCATTTTTTAACAGCATCTAGCATCTACTCTTGGCACTAAAACTAACTGCATTCTCTATACTTTTGTTACAGTCTATTTTACTTCTGTTTAAACCCCTACTGCATGTGTATTTATTTCTGTGCCCACATGAATTGTATCTATTGAATCTGTTGACTACATTTCTCCTATGTACCCCCTTCCCAAGCCAAGGACACACTTATAAACAAGCTGCTTGACCTCAATAAGTTCTTTCATGGATGTAAAAATGTGCAATACATAATATTCTTTTCTAAACATGAACTATTTTAACATAATAAGTCCAGTGGTAAAATGTAATAAGATACAGAATACGACAGGCTGCATGATATATCTAGTCTCACCTGTGGAGACAGGACCTTCATTGTATTCCCCCATGCCCCCCCACCCCAACTGGATCTGCACCGTCAGAGCTGCCAGCTCCACCCTTGCTCTGGCTGGGAGAATGGCTGCCATCACAGCTGATGCAGATGCCACTATGTGGTCAGCTGGCAGGAGGTGTGTGAACCTCAGGCAGCCTAGGCTCTCTCCCACAGAGGTGAACACCCTGCCACCACGGGCGCCTTGCCAACCTCAGTGTGGGAATCCAGGGCACACAACTGCAGCCCTGTCTTAGAAGTGGTAGCACGATGCGCTGCAGGAAGGAATTTCATTACCCTTTCAGGGCTCTGTTCCTCTTGAGCGAAGGCTCCAGATCTAATGACTGGAGAGAAATGTTAGCATTTTACACTGCAAAGCATTCTACATTATGTATCTACCTACAGGTCTCACATATGTAATAGAAGATTTAATTACAGTACCTACCATGCCATTTGCCTTTGAATACTGTCCCAAAAGAACCAGACCCTATTCTTGTTGAAAGCACAACTTCACTAGCTTCGATTTCCCAATAGTAACTTGAATCCCTTTGGCTACGAGGCCTCTGAAACAGAAAATGTTTAGAAATTCTTAGTTTGTAAACTTAACATTTTTCACAGAAATCCTGTGTGCTAAAGTGACTTTTACAGTTGGGATGACTGTATTCACTAAGGTATTTGTATGAGGCCCTCTATACAAACTTCAGTTTCCTAAGGACTGTACCAATGTGTCATCTCTTGCCATTTGCAGTATCACTACCGTAATTCACAATACGATGCTGAACTCTGCAAAGGCAGTTATCACTCCAGTGAGTTGTTTCTCCTGCAGTCTAGACTTTTTTTTTGGTTGCATTAGCCACTCCTATAATTTTTTAAGTTTTTATTTTAAAAAGTTCTCATTTAAATCTAATACCACCTGCTTTGGTAGTTTAATACTGCTTCTTGTGTTACAGTTACTATTGTGTTCTATACAATGGGTTAATTGTGTGTTTAGGGAGTCCTTTCTCTCGAGTACACTGATTCGGGGAGGGGAGTCTCATTACATCTTCTCTGCTGTGATCAGGGAGGCTAGCTCACCTGGGGTTTCTCACTGAGTGAGGACCTGTCAGTGTCTACAGAGCAACAGTCAAGCCTGCCATATCACATGAAAAGGCTGAAGAGCTGCAGTAAGAGAAACGCAGTCTGGCAAGCACCCAGTGATCAACCTTACAAGGATGATTTTTTCAGGTTCTTACTTTGTGGGTCGGCTAAAAGGTGGCCAGTGCATGAATCTGCTAGCAGCTGCAGTGACAGCAGCTAGTGAAGGACTGAAACGTTTGCCTCAGGCTGGCATAGGTGTACTTGCACAGACAAGGTAATGCACTTAAAACTCTGGAAGCGGGAGAGCTGGCCCCGTAGCCCAGGGCTACATCCAGTTGTCCGCTTAAAGAACTAACAGGTGTGGCCATGGAGACTGCTACAGTAGATATGGCAGAAGGGGTTGGGGATCAAGGGAGATACACTGAGATGACAACAAACTGGGAGCTCAGCCTATACTGTAGCTGGAGGCCAAACCTTGTGAGTCACTGCCACCGGCATAGCTCAATCCATGGCATACTGGCCGGGTTGAATGTGATGGTGAGATGAGAGGGACCCATCTTCAATATATTAATTAAAAAACACTGGGCTGCCACGAAGATCTGCAGAAGGGCTGGCAGCAGGTTCCAGTGTGGGTGGGCCAGGAAGACTGCTTTATTTTTTTTATTTTTAGTCTTTGGTAACTGGGTTAGTCCAACTAGGCACAAGTGCCTGTTTTCGGGGGCGAACTGGGCGGTTAAGTGACTTGCTCAGAGTCACACAGTATGCAAGTGGAGGTTGTGAGAATCAAACCCACGGCTGGCCTGCTGGTTGTACCAAGCTTGTTCACAGCTTGTTACTCTAACCTCTAGGCTATACAGCCAGCCCCCTGCTCCTTCCACAAAGCTGGATATGCTATGCTGGTGGGTCTGTCGGGCATGACCCATGCAAGGGGAGGAGGAAGGAAGAAAGGAAGTAAAACTTCCTGCCATCCATATGATGGTGAATCACTTGAGTAGGGTATATCCGTTTCAACAGGGAGGTGGAAAAAAATCAATATAGGGAAAAAACAGAAGACAATCCACATCAATTGGCTGGGAATTCAGCTGGGTAAAACATGGCTTTAAATCAGCTGTGAAAGAGCATTAATGAATGGAGCTGTCAAAAATCCAATAGCACTTAACTGCTATCAGCGAGCAAAATCCTGTAATATTTTACCATACTGGGCTGACTCACTTGTTAAAACTATAAAACACAGGTCTTGAACCTTTGTCTGTAGTTATGCTGAAGCTGTAGGCGTCTATCAGAAAATGGTCATTTGTGAAGATCTGATATAAAACTTATTTGCTCCTCTAAGTTAATAATAACTACATTCTTTGCTGCTATTCTTGCCAAGTATGTTTTGGAATCTGTGACTGATACACTTAGGAATTTGGTTAATTGCTGATCTGGTGATGTTCCTGCTGCTATGCCATTACCTGATTAACAATCTTTAGATGCTGAAAGTACCTCAAATTACAGACACGCTGGCAACCTGCTCTCTTCGGTGCATGTTTTGGATCAAGAAGCCACTAATTAGCATGCAGGACATTCACAGATTAAAGAGCTTGAGCACCGTCTAAAATTTAACTTTCAAAATGATTTAAACTGTGACTTCTTTTATCTGAAGTATCTTTTCTTCTCCTAGGTCTAATTAAGAAGATTCTCTACTTGACTGTACCTGGTGTGATGTGTGAAACGGTACTCTACCTGTAAACCAGCATATCCAGTTCTATTCCTCCTTACCTCATCAGCGTTATGATCTAACCGACTGTGACATTCCAAGTGACCAAAACTCAATCACCGGCTGCCACATCAGTCACTTCTGACATCACAATAAGTGAAGTCACAATGCTGACGACATAAGAAGCGGAACAGAACTAAGTCTATCACTCTCCAGGTAAAGTATGGCTTTTCATGTCACACCTAATACCAGCATATAGGAAAAAATATGGAATAAGAAAAAAATACTTACAAAAAACCAGACTGCTTTAAAAAACGAATAACATTTTCTGCCTATTTTTGGCACTACGCTGTAGGGCAGCCTATACTTCTGTGGCTGCCTTAATTAATGAAACAAATGATTTACTAATTAATAATCACTGCCACAATTCACATTTCATACCTTCTACTACCAAATACATGCACAGCAGCACATGCTATTACAGATTTTACAAAACCTGACAGATTGGCTGCAGTCTCATTTCTGGTCAGGGTTTACCGGGTTTGCTCCTGGTTTCTTCCTTCTGGTATGTACAGAAATACTAGGCTGCATTTTCAATATCCATCTATGGAGTGAGGCATAAACTTGCACCTTCACCCAGAAAAATGATTTGGAAATTGCGCCTATGGCACCTTGAAAGTGTCAAAAAGTTTGGACAGTCACAATCTGGGCAAAGCTCTGGCCAAAAGCCTGGAAAATGATGAGGGCTGTCATGATTTACATTCTCCAGTTATCCCCATCTGCATGCAGGACAAGATCTGCATGTCAAAGGCCAGCACATGTGTTCCCTATTGCCTAGAGCTTACCATAAATGCAGAACACAATAAGAATCCCACATCTTGGTGTCTGTCCTCTGTCCCAGAGCTAGTTTTATATCTCATTAAGTTTTCATTTTTTTTTATTCTTTTGGTAACCAGCTGAGGCACACTAAGCACAAGTGCCTGTTTTCAGGGTGACCTGGAAGCACTGGGGTGGTTAAGTGACTTGCTCAGAGTCACACAGCGTGCAAGCGGAGGCTGTGGGAATCAAACCTAGATCTGCTAGGTGTACCAAGCTCATTCACAGCTTGTTACTCTAACCACTAGGCTATCACAGATATACCAACAGAATGCATAAGCATAGCTCTAAAGCTAAGGATATGAGAAATGACATGGTACCTCAACAGTGATACCTGGTGTTAGGATCTTACAGAGGAATGCATCAGCTCCCCTGGAGTAATGTTTCCGGATCTAGAGGTTCCCATTAAGCAAAACGCATAAAAATTAAAATCTTTTCATGTACGTACTTGTTTGCTGTCATGCCGTTTTATATAGTTAATCCTCCCCCCCCCCACCATGGCAACCAGCTACATTTCCAAGTTTCCCCAGTGGCCAGCCCTCTAATGATGTGAGTGAGGGGCTAAGCTGCGGGGAATGCCTATGCACCTTGTATTCTACTAATCTACTGCGCCATTAACAAGATAATACAGTACACTATCATGCTTACTCTAACAGGAACAATCACACTTTCTTCAGCTGATCAGTACCAGTGGAATAAGTGTGATAATGCTCTACATTACCTTGTTAATGTTGCAACAGACTACAAGGCATGCAGATGTCCCCAACGGCCTAGCCTGTGGTTTACATCAGCAGGGGATGGCTGCAGAGGACACTGGGCAATATAGCTGGCTGGCATGGCAAACCGGGGGGTGGGGGGGTGTTGTGGTCACATGATTAACCACATAAAAAGTATTACAGTCAACAAATAAGGGCATAAAAACTGTTATTCTAATGGGTTTTGCTTAACTGGGACTTCTAGGTACCACAGCATTACTCCAGAGAAGCTGAAAGTTCCCTTTTACTAAGTGGGTACCTGCACAATTCATGTTTAAATCCTAATGAGTTAAAGGAAAGACACAGCAGAGAGGAATCACTAGTTACAACCAGAGAAGATGACGTTGTCTCCCCATGTTGTACAACATATCTCATCACTCTGCTTTCTGATAAGGTTTCACTACTAAAAGTGCAGCTGGATGATTAATACTGCATCGCCTGGTTGCACCGCCCCACCTATTATGTTCCCATCAGCTGGCCTGCTTTGACCACGTAAGGGTAAGCCTCCACCTGGCACTATATCCGTAACTCCATACCAGTGAATATAAATCACTGTGGAATGAGGGCACCTGACTCCTGTTCAGGGACAATATTTAACCTATAACATGATCACAATGTACTTTAAAATGTCCACTGTTTATCTTCCCAGTACCCTCAGCAGCTGAGAAACAGATTTTCCACTATGAATGTTGCATCACAGACCGTTGCAGCGATACTTACAATTTTAATTTTTTCTTGAGAACTAGATCCTGCCGCCTTCTCTCTCTGAGCCGGCACTGGCGTTTTGGGCTGAGATAAGCTTGTTGGACTCAAATTGGGGGGACTCCCAGACAAACCTGAGGTAGAAAATGAACAATAAATAGAGAGGAACAAGTACAAGTGACAGCCACATGAAGATGACAACTGCTTATGCGAGCAAGCTCCACAGTGGGACTGGGTCCACATTAATACTACCAAAGCCTAGGGGGTTTTGTTACACAGGCTCTGCCCAAGCCATTACATTCCCATAAACTACTGGTAACGTTCAGTTCAGATTTTGTCTGGCAAATCTGCCTTCACAGAAAGGTCAAAAACATTTAATAAAATGGGCTTAAAAGGAAATCACTGCTGGGCCAGTGGCGTGGCGGGCTGAGGCACTGGTTGCCACACCGCCTGCCACACTGGTGACCTGGGTTCGGGAATGGAGACAGGTCATTTGGGGGCTGGCTGAGGGAAGGAGGACTGAGCATCCCTAGCACAGCTCTCCTCCTTGGGGTGGGTGGGGGACACAGGCCCCGCTAAGCAGCTGCCACCTAGAGGAGACTCAGTGGTAGCGCAACTGATCGCATGGGAGAGGAATCCCACTGGCAGGACGTGGTGGGGGGGCATCTCCATGGATATACTGTATACACAAGGTATCACTGCATGCAGTAGTGGACCCCACGGGAGAAAATGGCAGAAAAAATCCCAACTGCCGCTGGTTGATGACCCAGTCCTCCACTGGCCCCATGCCGATAACTGGGCACCTCCAGGTCCTGTGGTAGAGGATAATCAGAGTATGAGGTATGTCCCAGAAAGGTCAGTAAGACCAATATAAAAGGAAAACAAGCATTCATCAGATATATAGACTGTTCATTAAAGATTAAGACGTCTGTGATTTATGATGACTGACCAGATGAAAAAGTCTCTTCTCCAAGAATTACAATCTTTTTGTATAAACAACAAGTTTTGTTAGCAAAGTGAGATTATTTGAGTTAAGAAAACAGTGTACAGTCTCATTTGGTTTTGTTACACAAGACCTGCCCAAGCTACAGGGTTCCCATAAACCACTGGAAGAGTGAGGACTATACTATGTTTAATTTCTTTATATAACTGTTTGTCCTTCCAAACCGCCATCTATGCCTTCTGTCATGTCTCCTGCCAGTTAACCCAACCCTGTCAACTGCTCCCCCACCACCATCATCTAACCAGTGGGGGATCCACATGAAGCAGGCCGGGGGGGTAATGGTGACATCATGTATACAGCTCAGAGCACACATTTCTTGCTTTCTTCCTTCCCTAAGTCCCTCCCACCTTCCCTGATATTGCCCACTGCCTTTGGACACCTTGAACATCACAGCATGCTCTGGGCATGCACCACCCCCTGTGATGGTGTGGGCGCCTTCAGCTCAGGATGAGTTGAAGTTAAGCTAGCCCTGGCAAAAAGAAACACAGGTGACGGGGTACAGGCAAAGTGGGCGAGCATTAAGGATGCAATACTTGAAGCAACATCCCATTGTGTTAGACAGAAAAGGAAGTGCAAAAGAAGAAGGAAACCACTTTGGTTCTCAAATACAGTAGCAGAAAAGGTCACAGCCAAAAGGCTGGCCTTCAGGAAATAAGGGAACACAGCGGGATGAAGATAGGGAGGCATACCAAACTGCCCTAAGGGAAGCAGGGAAGGCAGTAAGGCAGGCAAAGTCCCAAACTGAGGAAACACTAGCACAAACAGTAAAAGAAGGTGACAAGACTTTCTATAGAAACATTAGTGAAAGGAGAAAGTCCAGAGGGGGTATTGCTAAGCTCAAAGAAGAAAATGGGGCATGTGAGGAGGAGGACCATGTAAAAGCATCTATCCTAAAGAGATACTTTTGCTCCGTATTTACTGAAGAGAAGGTAGGGCAGGGCCCACAGCACCATGGACACAGGGGGAAGGGAGGTGATCACTACTCCCTTCACAAAAGAAAGGGTCCTACAAGAGCTCGCTAAGCTCAGGGTGGACAAGGCAATGGGACCTGATGGCATACATCCCAGGGTACTAAAGGAGCTAAGGGTGGAACTAGCAGAGCCATTAGCAGAACTGTTTAATGAGTCTCTGAGCACAGGAGAGGTCCCAGAACACTGGAGAAGGGCTCATGTGATCCCGCTCCACAAGAGTGGTAGCAGGGAGGAGGCAGAGAACTACAGACCAGTCAGTCTTACCTCAGTAGTGGGCAAGATTATGGAGGCACTCCTTAAGGAAAGGATAGTGCAACACCTAGAATCCATAGGGGCAAAGGATCCAAGATAGCACGGGTTTACAAAAGGAAGGTCCTGTCAAACTAATCTCCTAGATTTCTTTGACTGGGTAATAAGAGTGGTGGACCAAGGGGGAGCAATTGATATCGCCTACCTTGACTTCAGCAAAGCTTTCAACACTGTTCCACATAGAAGATTGATAAACAAGCTGGGTAGGCTCGGGATGGGTCAGAAGTTGGTCAACTGGGTGGCAAACTGGTTGATGGGCAGAAAACAGAGAGTCGTGGTAAATGGTATTCAGTCAGAAGAGATGCAAGTCACAAGTGGGATACCTCAGGGATCAGTCCTGGGGCCAGTCCTCTTCAATATCTTCATCAGTGACAGTGCAGATGGACTAGAGGGTAAGACATGTCTGTTTGCAGATGACACCAAGATCTGCAACAGAGTAGATGATCCTGATGGGGTGGGCAGAATGAGAAGAGATTTGGATAAACTAGCAAAATGGTCAGAAGAGTGGCAACTGGGATTTAATGCAAAGAAGTGCAAGATCATGCACATAGGGAAGAGAAACCCTGAAGCCACCTATAGGCTGACAGGGGAGTTGCTGGCAGTCACAAAAGAAGAAAGAGACTTGGGCATCATCATCACTGATGACCTGAAATCATCCAAGCAGACCTCTAAAGCAGTAGGTAAGGCTAAGGGGATGTTAGGGTGCATTAGTAGGGGTATCACAAGCTGTAAGAGGGAGGTAATAATCCCTCTTTACAAGACACTGGTTAGGCCCCATCTGGAGTACTGCATGCAGTACTGGAGGCCACACCTTCACAAGGATATTAACCAAATTGAGGCAATCCAGAGAAGGGCAACCAAAATGGTGCAGGGACTGCATCAGAAGACATACAAGAACAGATTAACGGAGCTCAATATGTATACCCTAGAGCAAAGAAGGAAGAGAGTGATATGATGAAACATTCAAACACCTTAAGGGCATTAACAAGGTGAAAGAGTCTAACATGTTTCAATATAAGAAAATAGCAGGACAAGAGGACACAGCATGAGATTAGAGGAGGCCGATTAAGGGTAATGTGAGGAAGTTCTTTTCACAGAAAGGGTGGTGGATGCATGGAGCAGCCTACCTCAGGAAGTGGTGGCTATGAATACAGTGCAGGGCTTCAAACAGGCATGGGATAGGCATAAGGGAGCAATACAGATGAGTATGAATAAATAGGCCACTGACAGCAAAAGACGATGGCACATTTATAAGGTAGAAAAAGAAATGGGCAGACTGGATGGGCCTTGCAGTCCTTATATGCCGTTAACGTCTACATTTCTATGAGGGACCACTGCAATGCAGGAGCCCAGACATCCTCCTTCCCGGGCTGTCTCGTACTGCGCTCAACAGCACTCCCCAACCCTGGCTACTCTGATGCAGGATCTCCAAGTTTACTTCCAAACCCAGGCCACCAACACAGAAGCACATCAGCATCAGGCAACCTCTTTTTCTTTTATATTTGTTGTGGGATTCACATTCATGTATCCAGGCTCAAAGCCATGTGATGTGCTCAGATTATTACTCTGTGCTGGTTTATTGTGTTTCTGCCCCATTTGCAAGCAGGAAGTCCGACTGAGGCTCATCAACTATCTGTGAAACCCCACATGTTGTGAATTAAGGCCAAGATAATGGTACTTTGTATTTTGTCTGCAAGGGACACCATTGAAAATGAGCTTAAGCTTACTGGCCATGTTATCTCCCATTAATAAACGTAAGCTAAACTAATCTGAAAACTCATGGTTGTTTTTGGCAGGTGGCACAAGCAGGTGTCCTAAGCCTAAGTATCTCCATACCTGTGTAGTTCTCTAGGGGGAAACTGTGTGTGTGTATGTGTCTCTGAGATCTCTATAAAGATGCACATTACGTACTGCAGAAACTAAACAGTCTGACTATTTTTCTTCACATCACTTGAAGTAACTATAATTTCTGGAAAATTCAAAGAAAGGAGTAAAGTACAGTTACGTAAGAACTTACTGTAACAGTAGATCTTCGA
The DNA here is from genome assembly GCA_016271365.2 of Neoceratodus forsteri. NCBI lineage: Eukaryota > Metazoa > Chordata > Ceratodontiformes > Ceratodontidae > Neoceratodus > Neoceratodus forsteri. The sequence continues at coordinate 1,053,359,522 of CM028129.1, forward strand.
GAGAGGCTCTTGCAGTAGGTGCTAACCATTAGGACTAAGCCGCCAGGTGCTAGGACCACACGGAAGACTTTGCTAGCAGTGTCTTAACAGAGACTGCCCACCCGATGTCACGTGACTGATGTCAGCGTGACGCTATACAGTGAGCAGTCCCCATGCCCGGCCTCCAGTTCTCCCACCGGAGACCTAGAAAGGTGCGACAGGAGGAGGAGTGGGCTCCTGGAATTAAGGAAAGAGGCTAAGTAAGAAGAAGTAGCAGAAAACGCAGGGGAAGGTGGGAGGAAAAGCAGTACCTACTGCAAGAGCCTCTCTCGAAGATCTACTGTTATGGTAAGTTCTTACATAACTGTACTATCTTACTTCAAGAGGGCTCTTGCAGTAGGTACTAACCATCAGGACTGAATCCCAAGCAGTAAAAATCAGACTAGTCTGAAACATGGATGGCAGGAAAATGTCTGCAGTAGGCAGGGATCTCTGACAATAGCTCCTGAAGGATGGCTAGGCCAAAGTCTGTCCTGCACCTAGAAGCAATGTCCAAACTGTAATGTTTTGTGAAGGTGTGGACGGAACTCCAAGTGGCTGCCACACAGATATTAGCAGCCGAGACATTTCTGAAACAAGCAGCATATGCAGCCATGCCTCTGGTTGAATGCCTTTTGACTTCCCCTGGAAGTGTCTTGTACTTCTGATGATAAAACAGAATACAGTTTGTCGGCCATCTGGACACACACTGTTTAGAAACAACACGCCCTCTCTTTTTGTTATGAAGAAAACAAACAACTGGTCCGTTTTGTGGACCGACTTCACCCAGATAGTGTAGTAACGCATAATTCATATGTACATCTAGTGTACGTAGAATTGCCTCTCCTTGATTTGAGTGTTCAGGGTAATACACTGGTAAGTGTATGGTCTGATTCAAGGTAAACTCACAAACCACGTTAGGTAAAAACGTAGGATTTGTATGCAAACACTTAGGATTTGTACGCAGAGCCACCCGGTCTCTGTGGAAAATCAAACAGGGCTCTCTGCACATCAGAGTTTGAAGCTCGGAAATCCTTTGAGCTGATGTAATGGCAACTAAAAAGAGCGCTTTCCATGAAGGGTAGCGCATTCTGCAACTTGCGGCCAGTTCAAAGGGAGGCAATGTGAGTTTCTCTAGGATAAAATTCAGGTCTCAGGGAGGAGCAGGGCTCCTGATTGGGGGTTTCAAATGGAGGATCCCTTTCTGAAAGGTTTTGGATACCTCCAACTGAACTAGTGTTTTGCCATCCACCAGAGCGTGCCAGGCACAAATGGTAGACAAGTGGACCTTTAGAGTAGAATAACTCAGCCCAAGGTTGGATATAGGTGCAGCATGTACTCCAAGACCTGTGGAACCGGGCATGAGAAGGGGTCCCAACCCTTAGATGTAGCCCAAATTGGAAATCTCTTCCATTTCATGGCATAAGTGGACCTCATGGACAGTCTTCTAGCCTCCACCAGAACCTGAGCCACTCTGGAAGAAACTCCAAAACGTGAGGCAGCTATGTCAACAGGTGCCACGCGTGAAGGTGAAGGGATCTGAGGCTTGGATGGACCAGGATGCCCTGTTCCTGAGTCAGAAGGCCCTGGCAGATGGGTAGAAGAGCCTGAGGTTCCACCATCAACTGATGAAGCAGAGAGAACCAGACTTGCTGAAGCCAGTAGGGGGCGATCAGGATCATGTGTGCCCCCTCCATCTGCAGTTTCAGTAGCACTCTCTGCATCAGAGGAAAGGGAGGGAAGGTGTACAAGAACCTCCCCGTCCAACAAAGACACAGCACGTCTCACCAGAAAGCAACATGCCCTGGAACGACCGAGCAGAAACTGGGTAGTTTTGCGTTGTATGAGGAGGCAAACAGATCTAGGTCTGACCGGCACCAAAGCTCAAAGTTTTCTTCTACCATTGACTGTCTCAGTTCTCACTCGTGAGCTCTGGCTTGGGTGTGGCTGAGACTGTCCACTAGGACATTCTGAATGCCCGGGATGTGCACTGCCAAGAGATGAAGGCTGTATTGGACTGCCTAAAACCACACGCGCATCGCATCCTGACACAGGGTGTACGAGCGCATTCCTCCTTGTTTGTTCAGGTACCAGAGCACACTCATATCCGTCTGGATCAGGAGTGATCCTGGTCTGAGGAGGGTCTGGAAGGCCTGTAGGGTGTACAGTACTGCTCTCATCTCTAGCACATTGATGTGTAGAGAGAGTTCTCTCTGAGACTAGGGCCCCTGCAGCCTGTGATCTCCTTAACGAGCTCCCTAACCCAGCCTGGACGCGTCCATCGTCAGGGTCTGGGTGAAAGGCAGAGGCTGAAAAGGCACGCCTCTGTTGAGGTTGTTCAGATTCTGCCACCAAAGAAGATCTCTGGCCATAGGGCTGGAGACCAAGATCATGTAATCTAGGTCGTCCGACCTCTGATCCCACTGTACCCAAAGTGTCCTCTACAAGACCTGCATGTGGAGCCTGGTCAGGTGAACAGTTGGGAAAGCTGCTGCCATGAGACCCAACCGGCATAGGACCGATCTTGCCGTAGTCCGATGTTAGAAGGCCATAAAGTTGGCCTGCCTTTGCATAGTTTCCACTCTGTCTGGTGCAAGGAATGCTCTTGCCTGGACCGTATCTAGCAGAGCCACAATGAATTGAAGGCGCTGTGACGGAAACAGGTGGGACTTGCCCACCTGGTTGAATAGGTCCAGGGTATCTGACAGGGAGGCTACAAGACTGTCCCTCGGCGGGGCCAACTGGAGCCAGTCGTCGAGGTATAGGAACACATGGATGTACTGACAGCATAACGCCCCAGTCACCACCGCCAAGCACTTCATGAACACCCTGGGTGCCGACGAAAGGCCAAAGTGGAGAGCTTTGAACTGAAAATGCTACCCCTGGAACATAAATCTGAGGAAGCAGTGGTGGGATGGAAAAATGGGGATATGCACGTAGGAGTTCTGCATATACATAGCACAAAGCCAGTGTCCCTGGTGAAGCAAAGGAAGGAGACCTGGAAGGATCAGCATGCAGAATCTCTTGTACTCCACATACAGATTCAGGTTGCTCAGGTCCAAGATCGGTCGGAGGTCACCCATCTTTTTGGACACCAGGAAGAAGTGGGCGTAGTATCCCCTGCCTTCCTGGGTCCGAGGAAACTTGGTGTCGGATAGCTTGGCGGCGCAGAGGGACCTGGCTGAGGACCCAACAGAGGGATCTCTATGACTGCCTTTTTTTTTAGCAGAGTTTCAGTTCCCTCTCTGACTAGATGGACGTGTTCCAGAGGATACGGAGAGTGACCTGGAGGGTTTTCTGGAGGTCTCTCTAGAAATTCTATTGTGTGACCTTGGGCGATTAGTTGAAGTACCCACAAGTCTGATGTGATCACCTCCCAATCTGGTGGGTGGTTTGCAAACCTTCCCCCCTACCGATTCCTCCTGAACTGGTGATGGAGGCGGGAGGACCTGCTGCGGGTAAGGAGGCGGAAGGGAGTGGGGGTGCCGCCCGAGGCTCTCTGGGATTTTAACGGGGGCCTGCACCTGTCTCCGGAGCCAGGCGTTTGTTCTGACATGGGTTGGGTTGCTGCTACGCTGGCACTTTTGCAGATGACAAAGGCTGCTTAGGCCTGCTGGGAGGCTTATACAAGAACTGGACAGAGCGTGGGCTTTGCCCTTGTCCTGTAAGTCCATGATGATGTCCTTGACATCGCTCCCGAAAAGAACCGGTCCCCTGAAAGGGCCATCTTGAATGGCTGATTGGACTTCGGGTGCCAATCTGGAAATCCTCAGCCATGAGTGTCTGTGGAGGCTTACGGCAGTCCCCATACCCAGGGCAGAAGCATCCACCGCATCATAGGTAGCTCTTAGGGCATGATGGCTGGCTGACCTTGCTGTTCTGACCATGTTAGCAATGTCTGTCTTGAGGTCTGAGTTGGGTAGAGCCTCAACTTTTGACTCCAAGTGGCCCAGAAGGGATTTTTGGTAGACCACCATTTGGGTCACATAGTTATGGGCTCGCATAGCCAGTATAGAGGATGAATAGAACTTACGTCCGAATTGGTCTAATTGCTGCGACTCCTTATCTGGAGGGGAGGTGCTCAGGTGTTTGAGTTTGGCAGAGCGGTCATGAGCAGCGCTGACAATCACGGAGTCGGCTTTCAGATGGATGCTGTGGTGGTCCTTGCCTTCAGGAGTGCGGTAGAGTCTATAAGCCTTTCTGGAAACTGCCACCAGAGAAGAATGCTGTGTCCAGACAGTGGAGGCCAAGTCCTCATGGGGGCCTATCCACGGGGGAATGAGAGCTGGAGACTGATCCGTTAGGCTGAGGTGCTCAGCAAGCCTCTGACGTTGGGGATCCTGTTCCTCGGTCTTCCAGTCATATGCCTCCTGAATCTTTCTGAGAAGCTCCATCAGGTAAGGGTCCTCTAGAGGAGATCTGGGAGATTCCCTCAGTTTAGGATCATCTGGAATAGAGGACTCAAAACCCGAGCCAGATGATGTGGAGTCTAACTCTGATTCTGACATTGGACTATCGTCAGATGATCTAGCCCTAGTGGGTGGAGTTTGAATGTTCCCTGGGATGGTCGGGCAGAGTAACATTCTTGTGAGACCTGCCACAGATTGAAGGTCAAAACTCCTCTGATGACAGAGATCTTGTTGTCGGCTCTGAGTGCACCATCGAAGGAGCAGCCGTCGGCTGATGAGCTTGGAGGCCAACTATGTTTTGGCCTCATTCCACCAGGAGCATAACATCACTTGCAAGTCCGCCTGAGGCTGGGGAAGTGGAGGTGGAGACAGTTGGAAATTGTGTGCATACCCTGGCGAGGGGTAACCTGGCACAGAGTAATGAGGCATTGTGTACCCTAATGTTGGGTACCGTGGGGTATCCTGGCATTTGATAGCCCGGCACTGGGTACCCATGCGTCGTGTAGCCCAGCACCTGGAATCCTGGTGATAGATAACCTCTGGAAGGGTAATGCGGCGCAGGGTAGCTTGGTGTCAGATAGCTTGGCGGAGCAAAGGGACCTGGCTGAGGACCCAACGGAGGGGCCTGATTGAGGACCCGATGGTGGAGCCGAGGGACCTGGCTGAGGGCCCGATGGCACATCCAGACTACGGCGTGGAAAGTCCAGCGTCAGACCTCCAGGAGGCGTCAACCCCGAAGGGCCGGAAGGTTACACCAGGGTCGGGGGGCATGGAGCCCAGACAGGGGAACTTCAGGAGTAGTTGCCGGGCCCAAAAGAGGGTCTGGCATCGGCAGCGATGTGGTGACGATGAGCGGTCACTCTCCCCCTTCTGGTTCTGGATGTGCATGGGAATCCGAAGGGTCCACCACAGGAGGTGGAGAGGGAGGTTCCAGAGAGGGAGAACCCTCTCCAGAGGGCTGCGGCACAGGCGGCAGCTGGTCCAGATGCTCGACGTCAGGCCTGTTGTCGTGGCCTGACAGAGTATCCGGGGCTGGGAACTCACCGGAGGGCGACTTATCAGCTGTGGCTAGGCGTTCACCACTGCAGCCGACATTCGACTTCCAAGCTGTGGCTGGGCAGTCGTCACAGGGGTCAACAACCAGCTTATCGGCCTTGCCACTCATCTTAGCCCCAGAGGTCTTGATGGGCCTAAGGGTAGCAGGTGTCTCCGGTTTCCCAGAGACTCCAACCGGAAATGAAACCAGCTCCGGTGGGGGTGCCGACAGCTGCTCTGCGGCAGAGGTAGCCTTGACAGGAAAGGCGCTTCCCCAGGGAGAATGATGCTCCAAGATCACAGTCCTGGAGGGGAGTCGCAGGTGAAAAGGAGACCGGTCCTGGTTGTGATGTCTCTCCTTGTTCTTCTTCTTGCTATGTCCCTCCAGCGAAGAGAAAGCACTCCTGAGTTACTGCAGTTCCTTCTCAATGGAAGCCATTTTTTGTTTTAAAATGTGAACTTCCAGTGTCTATTGATGGCATTTCCGTGTGGCCTGGTTGAAGTTCTGGCAGACCTCACAGTCCTCGGTCCTGTGCTCTGGGCCCAGGCAGAAGAGGCAGACAGAATGGTGCGTCCTTGTGGGGAGCTGAGATCACTTAGAAGTCACACTTGCTTTTATCACGGTGGAAGCGTCCGAGCGGACATAAACAAGGTAGGTATAAAAGTTCTAATGCTTTAATGAAGAAAAAAGAAAACGAGTAGAAATACTCATCCAAAATGGCGGTCGACTGTAGCAGCGCTCACCGCGAGGTCCAATGTGCACAGATCGATGGCAGGAAAGAACTGCAAGGAAAGAGTGGGGACTGCTCACTATATAGCATCACGCTGACGTCGGTCACGTGATGTCGAGTGGGCGGTCCCACGCCAGACATTGCTAGCTAAAGTTTTCCGTGTGGTCATAGCGCCAGGCGGCTTAGTCCAAATGGTTAGTACGTACTGCAAGAGCCTTCTCGAAGTAAGATCTTTAGATTTTTTAAAAGCATTTCTTAACAGTGATGCATGTGTGGCTGCAAAGTAATTGCCAGCTATGTGCACCTACCCTGAGTGGGGTCAGAGATGACAGAGGCTCATGTTGTACAGTGACTGCCAGTAATAATCAACTATGACACTGTGAGGTGTCACCGATGATGGAGGGTCATGCTGTACAGTTACTATGTGCTATAATTATGTATTATACTGTGTAGGGTCAGAGGTTGTGGGGACTCTTGCTGTGCAGTGACAACCAAGCATGAGGATTGACTAATATATTGTCAGGAGTTAGGGGCACTTGGGACTCATGATACACAGTGACTGCCACCCATTATTAATTATACTGTGAGGATCTGGGATAATAGAGGCTCATGATGTACAGTGACTGCTACTCATAATGACCTATTATACTGCAAGTGGTCCGACACATTGTGAGTGGACTAAGAAGATGGTGGTTCATGTTGCACAATGTCTACCAGCCACAATTACGCATACTGTAAGGCATCTAAAGTGATAAGATGTTCATTCTGTAGAATGACTGTATACCATGATTACCCATTATACTGTGAGGGTCAGGGGTGATGGAGGCTCTTGCTGTACAGTGACTGTGTGCCATGATCCCCTATTATACTGCGAGGGGAAGAGGTGATGGAAGCTCTTGCTATACAGTGACTGTATGCTATGATTACCTATTATACAGTGAGGGTCGGGGGTGATGGAGGCTCTTGATGTACAGTGACTGCCAGCCATGATTACCTATTATACTGTGAGGGGTCAGAGGTGATGCAGTACATTGTGAGAGGTCTGAGGTGACAGAATCTCTTGCTGTAGACTACAGTGACTGTACGCTATGATTACCTATTATACTGTGAGGGATCTGAGGAGATGGAAGCTCTTGCTGTGCAGTGATTGTATGCCATAATAACCTATTATAATGTGAGGTGTGAGAGGTTATGGAGACTCTTGCTGTACAGTGGCTGTATTGTACCGCTAACTATTATACTGTTAGGGGTCTGAGGTGACAGAGGCTCTTGCTGTACAGTGACTTCCAGACATTACCCATTAGCAATGCAGTGAAACTGAGCACTTCATGACGGTATCAGTCTATGAATAAAAAATTGCAAGGTGTAAACGAATCAGTATCATTATTGCTAAAATTCATAGACTAAAGACAGGACGCTCCTGTCACTCTGAGTCATGTCCTGGCGCTTCGACTGCAGTCTTCGTCAGAGGGCTGGGTTTGATCAGAGGACACTTCCACATTTATACCACTGGCCAGAGGATCCGCTATTGCTGATAGTTTCAGTGAATTTATCAACTGTCCATGGTGGGAGTCGAGAAAAAGAAAACTTAATGATTACAAAAACAAAGTGCATACCAAAACATACATTTAGAAAAGTGCGCATTAAACAGCAACACAGTGATTAAACTTACATATATCAACAATAAGCACAGTTATTTAAGGATTAGATATTCAATAATCAAAATATCCATGTGTTTACGTAGCAGCAATAGCGCAGTGTTTTAAATGCCTAAATGCATGTCATGTAGTATATCTTGTATACCTGTATTTTGTATTTATTGTAGTTATTGTATTTTATATGGTCTGCTGTATTGCTGTCTTTGTTATTTGTATGTGTCTTAACTTGTCGCTGGTGAAAAAGGGCAGCTCTGCTCATCCAGCCTACAAGTATTAAAAAGAAAAAAAGAAAAAATGAAAATATTATGTGTCTATAAGGACAATATTCCATATTGTATCTGTAACACTGTCCTGGTTTTAGTGCCAGCCATGATTAATGTTAAGGCTATTTCCTTTTGTCCTTATAGACACACAGTACAAAATATGACATGCATTTAGGCATTTACAGCACTTCTCGCTACATGGGACATGACAGAAACATTCAAATACCTCAAAGATATTAATAAGGTACAGAAGGGTAGCATTTTACATAGGAAAAGATGCTCAAGGACAAGAGGTCACGCCATGAAACTGGAGAGGGGAGACTAAGAGGGGATGTGAGGAAATACTTCTTCACGGAAAGGGTGGTGGTCACCTGCGACAGCCTCCCAACGGAGGTGGTTGGGGCTGAAATGGTAACAGGATTCATGCATGCATGAGACAGACACAAGGGGACCTTAGTGGTATACTTTGATAAGGGCACTGGGGAAAGGGCGCCAACAATAACAGCGACCCGCTCCCCAGTGCATCCCTTGAGGGCTATGGTAGGGTGGCCTAATTGTGGGGGCGGCGACTATAGCGACGGAATGTCACTACTAATGCGACGCATCAGGCGCAAGCACGCATCAGCAGGGGTGGAGGAGATGAAGGTCAGCCGGTGGCTGCCAGCGCTTTGTCAGCAGGGTACTGGTTCTGGTCCGGGCGCGGTGCGCTTTTGCTGCGCCTAGCCCTAACCTTTATTTTTAAATGTTTTCACCACCCGACATGCACCCCCTGAGTTGAGAATCCTTTATTGGGGCAATACCCCACATAAAACACATTACAACGAAGTTCCCAGCCATTTTGTTGTAAAGCCAGGGTGCCCAAAAAATTTTTTCGGCACTCTTGACTTCTTGATAATGGCAATCACCACTAGGTTTTCACTGTTATCACACAGAACCACTTTAGTAGTACAGCAAGGGGAGGAAAAGACCAGCGATCAAGTAGGTTCTGCGATGGCACAGTAGGCAGGGAAAATAGGGCAGACTGGGTGGGCCAGGAGGTCCTTATCTGTTGACAATTTCTATGTTTCTATGTTAAATTCCTATGTAGTCATATAGATATTTAGATTTTTTTGAATATCTAATCCTTAAACAACTATTTATTGTTGATACATGCAAGTTTAATCACTGTGTTGCTGTTTAAAGTGCATTTTTCTATATGTATGTTTTGATATGCATCTTGTTTTCGTAATCCTTAAGTAAAGTGCTCCTTTTCTCAACTCTCACCATGGCCAATCTCCTAGCTAATTTCATCCTTTGCACTGGATAATCTGCTGAACCTATCAGTGATAACAGATTTTCTGACCAGTGGTATAAATGTATAAGTGTCCTCTGATCAAACCCAACCCCCCGACAAAGACAACGGTCATTGTGCTGGGGCATGACTCAGAGTGACAGGAGCTTCCTGTCTTTAGTCTATGAATTTTGGCAATAAAAGTTTGCTACTGATCGGTTTTCACCTTGCTGTTTTTCACTGATAGACTGGTAACTTCACTGTGGGCTCAGTTTTCCTGCATTGCTTGACTTTCTGTTTTCTGGCGCTTGCAGCTCCTTTCAGAACACCAAGATTCCCATCCACTGTGCACACTTCTTCCTGCCTACATTACTACCCGTGATACTGTGATGGATCTGAGGTGATGGAAGCTGTTGCTGTACAGTGACTGTATCATAATCACATATAGTGTATGGTGGAACATTGTTGAACATAGATTTCCATGCTCTGTAAAAAGTTGTTCTGCTGCACTAATGTCGTCCCTATTGCAGTAGAATGACTTTTCGTTCTGCTGCAGTAGTGACATCAGGCAACAATGCTGCCCATGCGTTTTTTTCAGTCGCTCTAATAAAAAAGCAGCGACAAGAGACAGTCAGTGGATAAACTGGATAGCAAAAAGGCAGGATCAATTAGATATTTAAAAATACTTACAACACTCATCCTGTTAATGAATGTCCACTCGCTAAGTGAGCTGAACAGCTGCCTTTTTTTTTTTTACTCCAAAAATCCGCCCAAACCCGAAAGTCAACCAATCGAAATGCACAATAGGGACACCAGGTCCATAATAACCACACAATGCACTCTAGCAACCAGGGTTATCTCTCAGCGGCAAACAGTCATTTTCTGTTTTTATTTTTTATTTAAATCAAATTTAAGTGATGAATCCTTTACAGTATTTGTTTTGGAGATACCATACACAGTATAGAACAGTGTATGAGTCACTATGCACAACAAGGCTATTCTCCACCTCGTGGTTACTATGCTGACCCAGAGACCTCTCAAGCTTCGCTCTCAATGTCATCCTGGCCGGCATAGTAACCACTCGGTTGAGAATAGCCTTGTTGTGCATAGTGACTCATACACTATCCTATTATTACACCATGAAGGGTCTGAGGTGATACAAGTTCTTGCTGTACAGTGCCAGACAGCTATAACTACCTATTAGTGAGCGGTCTGAGGTGATGGAGGTGCATGGCACCAAGTGACAGTCAGATATGATTACCCATTCTGTGTTGCATCTGAGATGATGGAGATTCATGCTGTACAGTGATTGTACATCATAGGAACCTAGGATACTGAGAGGTGTAAGAGATGATGGAGGTTCATGATGTGCAGTGGCTGTATGCCATGAATACTTGTTGTACTATGAGAGAGCTGAGGTAATGCAGTAACTTCTAGCCAGGATTATCTAGTATACCGCGAGGTTCTGAGGTGATGGAGTCTTTTGCTGTATAACTTCCAAGCAGGGGTACCCATTATACTGTGGGGGCGTCTGAGGGGATGGACGCTCAAACTGTACAGGAGTGTCTGTCACGATTACCTATTTTACTGCGGGATGGGAACTAAGGCGGTGGAGGCTCATGTTGTACAGTGACTGTCAGCTCAGCCATGATTACCTTTTACACTGTGAGGGGTCTGTGGCAACGGAGGTCCAGAGGCTCATGCTGTACAGTGACTTCCAGTCATCAAAATACAGCGAGTAAACTTCTAACCTTGCACTATAACAAAGATTAGAGGCGAGAGGCACTTTGTAAATAATATACTCAAACAAACAAAAAAATAAGTAAAATCATACAGCTCAAACCATACCTGATTCATTGTGACTTCATATTGCGTCCTGTGAAAAATAAACAAAAAAAACAGTTCTGAATATTTCCAAGTATATCATCACCTGTCTTGTTATGAATAGGTTTTGCATTTTGGCTAGCATTTCACAGTATGTAGGTCAATGATCAATTTACAAAAAAAGCTGTTAACAGTGCATCTGGAATTACATCTTGCTGAACTGTGGGTGAAGGAATAAAAGAAATGCTGCATATGGCTTCCGCTGGCCACTGTCTGACGTTTCGTTTATTTGCTTTCATTACAGGGATGGCCTATGAGCCACATGCCAGCTCTTTGTGCTGCCAAGCAGGAAACCCATATTTAAGCCTGGCTTTGGGATCCTTACCCTGAGCAGGCAGAGGCTTGGATGCTACAGAGCTGACACATTCAGCTTGTACAGGAACGCAGTATAGCAATATTGCTGCAGTGCACTCCTTCCTGCAAGAAATACAAGCTGGCAACATTCTTGGCTCTAAATGGATGTCACTGCCTTCCCTGTTAAAGGTAGGGAGGTTCAGGCAAATGTCCTCAGTAATAAGGTACGAACAGGAGATGGTGTAAAAAAGGGATGAAAGAGAAATGGAGTGTCTGAATAGAAACATATTCTTCCCTAAAGCATCAGAAGCTTCTGAATGATACTGTGTGTTCTAAACCACAAGGATCAACTGGCAATAGAGACTGATCCATCACAAACCTCCCAGTGTGTATCTGCCAACTAATTTGGTCATTCTGTAGAGAATAATGTATGAAGAACAGTGCGTAACTTCTTTTCTTTCTCCCCACACCCCTGAGGTGTATGCTACTACCTAAACCAAGAGATTGCAGGTTGAGTGGTTTGCAATGGTATCACACAGTAATGAAGAGTTAAAAAAAAAAAAAAAGAAAACTAGTATTCTCCGTTGCCTGTTTTATGTTTTCATTTTTTATAGTTACTGGTTAACAGAACTGTAGTTGTATTAGAGCCGATCAAAAACAAAAGCACATTTTAGCTGCAGCCGTTGCGTCTCATGCTCAGTGCCTTGAGTGACAGCGAGGGAATTTTTCTGTTGCGCATTCACTCTAACGCAGTGTGTGTAATGCAGAAGTTTAGGTACTGGTTGCCGGTTGTAATCAACCAATAATTATAACATACTTAACAAATATTGCATATGGCTTTAGGCAGTAGATCTTTTTCAGCAGTCTATCAACAAAAAGCCACTTTTTTTAGTTCTTTCCCCTGGAGTAGAATTTTGTTGGTTGAGATACCCTAAGAGCAACCTTGACCTAAAGAGCCCTTGATGTCTCGTGGAAATTATGAAACACAAGATTCTGCCTGTGCATTTCGGCTTATGTTTTCCATAGTTAGCCTCACATTTTTATTTATAAATGTTTATAGGAAGATGAAACCAGGATCACCTGCTGCTCACTGGAAGGGAAGTTCATGAGGGATATGAGAAAGTTTTGTATGTTAATACCCACCCCCCATAGACCACTCTTACAGTTGTAAGAGTGGTCCTGCATGCATTCTTAGGGTATGAAAGCTGCGAACTGAAGGTTAGTGGTTCTGATACCTTACGAATGTAAGTGAGACCACTCTCACAACTATAAGAGTGATTTCAGTGGTGGTACCGATATATTTTTGTAGCACTGCTGTACTGTTCCTCTATTTGTATTATTGTACCCATGTTGCTGTTGTTCAACTGTTCTCCTTTTGTTGTACTCTCCCGGGTCATGCCTGAAAATAGTCATTTTATGGCTAGTGCACCTACCCGGTTAACAAAAACTAAATAAAAAATAAATAAATACATTTTGATCTAACTTAATCAATAATATATATATAGATATAGATTTTTTTTAAACCTTACCTGAATGTGACTGTTTCCAGGGCAGCTGCATGTGGTACACCTTTCACAGAATAAGAGTGTCTCGTGCAGAGGAAAGGAATGCTCTGATTGGTCGGGAGCGCTCTCTCGACCCATATTTTACAGAAAACCTTAAACTTGCTTTGTTTGGAGGAGAGACTAAAGAGAGAGGACACCAAGGCATAAAATAAGTGGGTTTGCATAGTAATTTGCGACCCAAGATCAGGCAAAGACAAGTTAACTTGGACAATGATTAGCAGTCATTGCTAATCATTGTCAACTGGCCCTGGTTCCTTTAAAAATGCCCTTTAGGGCCTTTTTGGGCATTGTCTCTTTACATTTTTTTTTTTTTTTAAGTATGTTTTTTTCCCCGCCTCCCCAGGGCCCTGCCCCATGTCTTCTGACTGGCCAGCAAACTGTGATGCTCCTGCCCCCCAACCTGGTCTCTGAGCAGGAGAAACGTTAAGAGCATCCTATTGGAGTGTCACCCCAGGGAAGAACAAGCAGGTCCAGGAGCTCCAGCCGAAGCAAAAGATAAGCTTCAGTTTCTTTCTTTATTTTTTTCGTCATTGGTGGCATCTGGTAATTGAATTGAATGTTTTTGTTGTCTTTTCTTGCATGGTAGACCAAGGAGGAGTGATCAGAGGGTATGGGCTGTACAGAGGAGCCACAGGGAAGCCGAGGAGGCAGAGGCTGTGAGAGGGGACGGGACCGGAGACCAAGCTGCATCGAGGCTGCGAGGCATGCAGATTTGGCAGACCAACTGGAGCAGCAAGCAGCAGAGGATCGGGAATCTACAAACAAAAAAACAAGTAAAAACTTTTCATTTATATGGTCAGGAAGCCTGGAGGAGTGAACTCAATGGGGGGCACAAAGGGCAGTAGGCAAGACTCTGGGGGGATGGCTACATGAAGGCGGGCATCTCGTGGCAAGGATTCAGGCCTGACTTAGTAACTGAACACTGGGGTGGGGTGGGAGAACTTGGGCATCGAAACAACTTTTGTGCCCTGCAGTTTCAAGCATGCAAAACTGAACCAGTCTGGTTAAAACAGTCATGCCCTGCTTTTTGTGCCCGGCCCTTATTGTCAGTGATGATGGGGGAAAAATAAAGAAACTGCTTCCACAAGTGAACATTTTGGGAGAAGAAAACTGTGACCTGGTTTATTTTCCAGAGTTCCATGAAGGGGAGAGGAAAGAAAAGTAAAACTTTGTAACAACAAAGTTATGTACCCTGTTTCGGCAGAGATGAAGAGGAAAACACTACAACAAAAATAACACCTGCTTGCTCTGCAGCACTGGGGAAGTTCTGTTCACAGACTCTGAAACTGAAGACTGTGCCCTGCCTATAGCAGAGATCCTGAGGGGGAGAGCAACAGATTTAAGACACTACAAGTTTCTGCCCTGCTGCCAGCTTTGCTGCAGTAGTGAACTTTGGGAAAGTGTTCTTGTCACAACTCTGAAACTTTCAAGACTGTACCCTGCTTTAGCAGTGCTGGGACATTTAAAAGTCTTATGAAAAAAGTGTCTGCCCTTTTCCTGGAATGTTGTGCCCAGCCCCTGCAGCTTGCAGATTTGAACTTTTTTAATTGCTAAGTGTGTGTCCTGTTTTGCAGAGGGGAAGTTTAAAGTAAACAGCACTGTGCTTTGCACCTGATTTGGACACTGGATCAAGCCCCCAAAAATTAATATATAATTCTGCTATTGTGCAGTGACTGACCATCTGCCTGCAATGCACAGAATTTGGAAGGGATGCCCTGAAGTGTTTTACAATGAGATCAGTGTCAGCGGGGGAAGGGGCACTCAGGGGGTCACAAGCAAATCTGCTGCCATTCATTTATGCTGTACTTCACAAATGGCTAAATAAACAGATAAAATTCACATTGTACACATAGTTTGAGACATGTATTAATATAGAGCAAGATAAGTAAATTTTAAACAGCACTGTGCTTTGAACCTGATTTGAACACTGGATCAAGCCCCCCCCCCCCAAAAAAAGAAATGTAATGTATAATTCCGCTATTATGCAGTGACTGCCTGCACTACACACAATTTGGGAGGGATGCCACGAAGTGCTGTTTTGCTCAGAGAGCAGTGCCAGCATGGGGGGGGGGGCGCGCCTCAGGGGGTCACAAGCAAATATGCTGCCATTTATTTATGCTGTATTTCACAAATGGCTGAATAAAACAGATAAATGCCTCAGACTATGTGTACAACGTGAATGTTATCAATATAGAGCAAGATAAGTACATTTTATGGTGTTTTGAGCAAAAATATCAATTTTTGGTAATTGCTAATCAACTTTGACCAATTGCTAATCATTTTTCACTTTGGTTAGCGAAGGCCGCTAATCAAGTCTCCTAAACTAATTTATGCCTTGGATATGCTTGAGATGATCAAAATATTAAAGGACGCAAACCTAATGAGAGACTAACTAGTATAAATAATAAAGAGTGCAACTTAAGGTCCCACAATGTGCAGATTATTCTGGATAACATCACCAATAACAACAAAAGGGGATTTTGTTTACCCAGAGAGCAGGGAAAAATTTGAATGCGTTATACCAAAGGATACTGCAGAAGAAGAGAACCTCAATACCTTCAGATTAAAACTAGATAATTATAGCTAAAGGGAAGGAAATATGGACCCATTAAAATGGGGGACAGAATTAATGGGCAACATCTGTTCCTCTACTCTCCTAATTAGTATGTAGTAAAAGGTGGTGGAGCCGTGGAAAACCTGCCAGTCAAGGTGGTGGGTGTCAAAACCGTAAATGGTTTCAAGCACGGCTGGGACAGAGTGAAGGGTTCAATAGTTACTCAGGGCGAAAGTATCAGGGAGGGGAACAAGGGGGTGGATAGTAACGGCTACTACTGCGTATAGACAATAGGTCCTAGTGTTGATAGGGAACTACGGGCAGACTGGATGGACCACTGGTCTTTTTCTGCCATCACTGTCTATGTTTCTATCACTACAATCTGTACTTCGTCTCCGCTGGCTGCTTGTCTGCATGTGACACCACAATCCTCTGCTTGTGACATCACAATCTGTTGCTAAGTAAATGGTTATAATGTCACATATGGAGCATTATGAAGTCAGGTGTAGCTAAGCATCCACAGCAGATGAAGTCTACGGGACAGCAATCCCATTTTCATAATAATGTGCATAGGTGTTATGAAGAAAAGGGAAAGGCCAGTGCAGAGAATGTTTATTTATTTAAAAGTTTCACCAGGAAAAACGTACTGAGCAATATGCTCATTTCCAGATGCATCCTGCGGGGAAGGGAATATGGGGAACAACAACTGAGGATACAGGAAATAAAATAATAAGCATAGGATACAACCATGATATAGCAAAGCTACAAAACAGTGGAACAGTGGTTACAGCAATACATGACAATGACTAACAATTGAAGAGAAAAGTCTAAGTGCTTAATGCAGGTAATAGTTAGACTCCAGATTGCTAGAAGAGGGGACAGGAAGGGAAGTGCAGCGTGATTAGGTACAGCTGCAGAAGGGGGAGGTGAAGGTTCACAGGAGGGCAGTGAGGGAGCAAGGCGAAGGGACATTTCGAATGGAAGCAGGGAGCGAGTTCCAGAGCTTGGGGGAAGCAATAGGAGAAGGATGCCTGGCTGGCAGATGAGGACCTGTAGGGGATGGAGAGGGTGCGAGCCTCATTTCTCCTAAGGGAGAGTGAGGTGGAAGGGGTGGGAGGGGGAGAGGCAGGATGAGAAGTAAGTAGGGAGAGGACCAAACAAGACCTTGCCAAGGAAGCTGGCGCAGTAAGTCAGACAATGATCATTAAGGAAAGGGAGTGCCAAAGACTGATATGAGGAGCTGTGGTGAGTGTAGACAAGAGTAAAGTGACAAAAGGAGTGGAAGAGGGCGTATTATCTGGCAAGGGTGGATTTGGGAGCGGCGGCACTGTAGTCAAATGTTGGAAGGATCCATTCATAGAAGAATTTCTCTGGGGGCTGGCAAGGGGATGCACTCATGATTCCGGTATAACGCTCCCACTTTGGGGAGTAACTTTAGTGAATGGCATCCACATGACCAGAGTAGTCAAGGAGATTGTCGCGCCAGACCCCAAGATACCTGAACGAGGCTACAGCATCCAACATGGACCCATCAAGAATGTGGAAGGAGGGGAGCTGAGAGAGTCTCTGCCATGTATCAAAGGTCATGGAGACAGTTTTCTTGGCATTTAGGAACAGTTGATTGGAGTGTAGCCACCATTGGACATTATCAAAGTACTGATGAGGGGTGGACGCCACCAGTGAAGCAGAAGTACCGGAAGCAAACAGGACCATGTCAGCTGCATTCATGTGAATGGATGCAGATGAGCAGACTGAAGGGAGATCATTAAGGAAAATGGAGAATAAAATCGGTTTGAGGATTGAGCCTTGTGGGACCCCAGAGGTGATGGGAAGGGGTGGTGCAAGAGAGTCCCTGATTCTGACTCACTGGGATCTGCTCACTAGGTAGGATTTGAACCAGTTGATGGCAGTGGTTGACAACCCCACGGATGAGTTTGTCCAGCAGGAGGGGGTTGGAGACAGTGTCAAAAGCCTTGGCTAGGTCGACAAAGATGGCTGAAGTGACGAGACCCTGGTCCATTCTGCTGTAGAGGATGGATTCAGTGAGCCTGAGGAGGGAGGTGGCTGTGGAGTGGGAGGTGGCTGTGGAGTGGTTTTTACAGAAGCCAGATTGGAAAGGGGTGAAAAAGGAGACACAGTCAAGGTAAAGAGAGAGCTGGGAGAGAGAACAATACATTTCTGCTGTTTGGCAATGACAGGAAGGAGGGATATGGAGCGGTAGTTGCCAGCCACAGAGGGATCTCCACCTTTAGGAAGAAGGATGATGATGGCATGTTTCGAAGCATCCAGGACAGAGGCTAGAGCAAATGATAGGTTTAGGAGTGCAGCAATGGGTTGTGAAATGGCAGAAGTAGACAGAGAAGTTTGGCATCGAAGTCATCTGGGCTTTTGCCTTTAGCTGGGTCTAGGGCAAGGAGTGCCCTAAGGGCAGTAAAGGGGGATACTGGGAGAAAGAGAAGGTAGGAACTGGTTGATGGGGTGGTTGGGGCAGGGGTTTCAAGGGGGCATAGGAGGGTGGAGCACAGGAGGTAAAGTAGGCATTAAACTCTTTGGCTACAGAGAGGGGTCTGTTGGGGGGGGTATCACCCACTCTGAGGACAGGGGCAGGGGGGCTATTTGGTGGGGAGAAAAAGGCACTGACCACCTTCCAAAATTCTGAAGGGTGGTTTATGTTTGCCTGGAAGTGCTAGAAAAGTAGTTGGCTTTAGTTTGTCTAACTAGCCTAGTGTAGGTATTTCAAAAGTAACAGTACTTTTGAAAGGCTACAGCAGAGGGACTGTGTTCATGTTCTTTCCATGCCAAGTCGCAGACACGTAGACATGCCAGAAGATCAGCTGTGATCCAGGGGAGGCGGGATCTTCAGATCCTAGTACATCTGAGTGGGACGTGGCAATTCCAAATTCTGAGAAAGGTAGATTTGAAGTAATCTAGGGCTGAGTTGATTGTGGTGACATTGTTGATGGGGGACTAGTTGGTATTGGATAGGTCACCAAGGAGAGGGGGCAAGGTCTACGGATTTAAATGAGTGGATAAGTAGGGTTTTTTGGGGGGGTCTCTGGAATGTCAAATTTTCCATATGCAGTATGTGACGTGATGCTTGCTAAGTGCATCAGGCAAGACACCAACGTCGATGATGCAGTGAGTGTGTTAGGCCAAGACACAGTCATGAGGGAATGGTTGTGTGATTTTTGGTTGAGTCGCATGGGTTCAGTAATGAGTTGAGATAGGTTTAGAGCAGAGGCTTTGGAACAGGTGGTGGAGCGAGTGGTGGCGAGCCAGTTTAGGTTGAAATCGCCCAGGACAAGTAGTGTACCTGAAGAGGCATAGGTCGATGGAAATGTCAGTACGTCAGCAATGGTGGTGGGGGGAGGCCAGGACAACAGTAGACACCAGCTATGAAGATAGGGAGGGAGGTGGGGAGCGAGATCTTTATCACGGTAAGTTCATAAGTAGATGGGACCGAGGAAGCCAGAATGGTAGTAAAGTGAATGGTGAATGCGAAGTAGAATGCTACCCCACCTCCCCTACTAGCACGGTCCCGACGAATGAGTGTAAAATCAGGGACAGAGATGCTCTTGTTAGGGATTTTTGGGCTGAGCCAAGTTTCAGACAAGACAAGAATGTCAGGTTGGAGAGATAAGACAAGAGGTTGGATTCGATCAATTCTGGGCAGGAGGCTCTGGATATTTAGGTGGACAATTCTCAAGCCATGGGAGAGTTGGGGAGAGGGCCAGGATTTGCTTCAATGTCACCAGCTAGCAGTAGCAGTAAGGCAACAAGGTATGGTGCAAGGGTGAAGGTGCATTTCCTAGGCGGCCGAAGGGGTGGGCTGCAGGAGCTACCATGCAGTAGTGGAGTTGATAGTGAGGGCCTAAGTAAGGCTGTTAGAGGGCAGTGAGGGGGCAGGATAGATGCTCCAGGTGGCATGGGTAGTGGTGTGCAGTGTGGGAGCAGACTGGGGAGGTTGAGAAGAAGAGTGGGTAGGGGTTAGTAGTTTGGATTTTGTGGGGGGGGATTGTTGTTGGAAGGGAGGGATGTAGAAAGGGAGGGAGGAGGGGTTAAAGGTCAGTGAAAGTGGCATGGCAGGGGGGTATTAGCAGGTAGCTGCCATATTTTTTTAATTTTCCTCTAGCGCTCACGTATGGGTAATGTGGGAGAGATAAATACTGGTAAAATGGTGGTACCACTAATGCTGAAGAGTGCAGGAGCACAAGTAGGCCCCCAGACCGGGAGAAACTAAGGGCTGGTATCGAGACAGTAGGGGTGGAAAAGTGGGCAGATTGTTAAGCATCAGCATAAGCACAAGTATCTTTAAATGCAACACCAACTTAGGGTGGTTGGGGTGGGTAGGTGGGCAGAGGGGAAGCGGTGCCACACCACAGTAACTCAGCAGGTAGCCATCGTTCAGTTTGTACCAGAGTGTTGGTGGATCCAGTGGTGGCCATGTGAGGTGTGGGGGAGGGTTACTGAGCACTCTCATGGCCCTCTGCAGACTGACTGTGGTACAGATGGCTACGGAGAGAAAAACGGCAAGTGAGAGAAATGTGATAGGGGAGGGAAGGCTCTAGAGAGAGGGGTGGGTTTAACTGACTGGGGAGTTCAACATAACACTCAGGGGAAAAGAACAAGGGAGAGGGCCTGAAATGGGGAAGGGAAAGCTGGATACAGAACAGAAGGAGGGCTGCTATTATCCGGGAGCTATACAATAAAACAACACAGGAATTGCAGTATAGGATGAGCATGCAGCCCTATAATTAGTAAACAGGGGACTAGCACATTTCAGTATCTAAAACAGCATTTTGTGCACTGTGAGGCACAACACGGCAGGCTCGGAGGCACACAGTGTAAAAATAAGCTGGTATAAAAGTAAAAGGAGTCCCAATAATGTAGAACTACGCTGCAATGGAGTAAAGCAGTCTTAAAGTAACAGCACAGCGTGCTAGAACAATCTAAGCCTAGCATGTCTAAAAAACATGTTTTACAAAGTTTGTGCTAAGCTCACTCAGTTTTCACTCTCTGTCACTGTAATCCTCACTGATCAATACAGGACAGCAAGTCAGCAGATGTAAACAGAATACCTACTCTGCCCCTCAAATTAAAGCGTCTGCACCAGGATCTGGGAGAAGCGTTCAGGATGCCATTCTACTCCACAACAGCAAGAACATAAGACAGAGAGAGACAGAGACAGAAAAAGAGCAGGAAGATGAGCAAAGAACAGACAAAGTAGGAAATTAAAAAAAATGAAACAAAGAGAATTATTAAATTATAGTAAGAAAAAAGGGCAAATTAATTAAGCCAAAAGAGATAACGATAAAGGACTCTCCAAGTATTTTCCTTCCCCTCAGGTGCAGTCGGCACAGTTAACAGAACTCCCATGATTTAATCAAAAAGTTCTGTTATTAGTCCGAACAAAAAAATTTTACTTTTTTTTACCCATGATTTTATAGCAGAGATGCAACATCTCATTTACACTGAGGTCCTGCTTCCACCCAGTTTGAACACTGGGAGGTCCACAACCCAGGGAGGTCAAGTTATTTGATAAGCCATTGGCTGCAGTGAGATCTGAAGCCAAGAACTCCTCGTTTTCGCTGCGCTGTGCTCTCTAAACACTGTGCTTGCACTATTAGACCTGCTCATGTAACTTCATTTTACAAGCAATGTTTATTTATAACTTAAAAACCAAATTTAAAAAATCTGTCCCTGATGTTCTTTCCTGATAATGCAGTCTTATCAAGGTTTAACATGCTAATACTAACATAATCACTAAGTATAGTAACTGGCAACAGTTAGCCAGTGCAGAATAAGCAGTGCCTTCCTCTCAGATACTGCACCTGGCAATCTAGATGAATGTTTCAGACAGCAGCAGGTTTGTCTCCTTACCTCTATAGCTCTGCTATCGACGGGCATCATTGTGCTGACTATGTGGACGTTGGGCGTGGACGTTGACCTCTGCCTCTGGGACAGCGATCCCTCTGTAGATGGGGGAGCTGTGCTGAAGTTAAAGACATGAGGAGTCGAATACCTATGCTGAGCACTAAACAATGAAAAAGAGAAGCTAAATCACAATAACATGCTTTCAAATCCAGAAGACTAGTCTATATAGTCTATAATGCCTAACTGGTGAATCCAGAGTAACCATGGTCCATATCGCATCCCAACTTGTTACCTGTTCTGTTGAGAAAGCCCACAGTCATGTGGGTGAAACGATCGTTGGCTGATGCTGGTGGGATGAGTGGTGTGAACATTTTACTTAATAAAAGCTATTTAACTTTTTGAAACTGAAATTTCGTCTTATCGTGCCTTAATTTTGCACACTAGTCGCCAGTTAGCCACTTCTTTCATTCTATATAGTCTATAATAATATCTGTCGCTATGCATCTTCTGCACACCGACTGAAACACCACTGTCTCCTATATTCAGACCTGGGATGGCTTCCTCCTAATGAATTGCGGCTTCATGTGTATGGTTCTATCATTGATAACATGGTCCGCCTACAAATACCTGCATCCTTTGCAAAACTTTTTCAAAATATGACACCTTGTTATGGGCTGAGGTCTGCTGACCAGGCCCCTGTCTTCACCCCTAGACACAAAAACTCAAAAGGTGGGAGTGCTTTCACTTGCCATGCCCCCAAATACTGGAACTCCCTTCCACTAGCCTTGCGTCAAGAACCATTTCGTGCATCTTTTAATAAAGGGCTGCAAAACCATCTTGACTCCTCCTGTACGTGTACCTGCTTCAGATCTCCATAGTTATCCTGTTCCTGTACCCCTCTCTTGTCCTCCTCTCTCTCCATGGCTCCTCTCTGTCCTGACCCTCTATTTCACTATGCACTTATCCTTACCAATCTGTTCCACCTCCCTACTTATATTCTCTCTCATCCCTACTTCTTGGCTCATCCCTCCTTTCTTGGCTATTACCTCTATCACTTACTAGGATCCATCCTAATTACTTTATTCTTTCCCTTATTAGCACTAAAATGTTTCAAGCGGTTTCATGTTTTCTTCCTTACAGCAAATTGTTGGTAGTCTCTGGTTTGTACTGCTCCTCTCTTATCTTTATCTTTCTCTACCCTGTTACTTCTGCAAATTGCCCTGTATACTATTGTCAAATAATTTGTACTTGTATTGAAATGTTTGCCTGTAATTGTATAACCATTATCAACTATTTTTGTACTTGTATCAAAATGTTTCTCTGTATTGATGTGCTGTACCCTCCCGGGTCGTGCCTGAAAACAGTCATTGCTACGGCTAATGCACTTACCCGGTAAACAAAAACTAAATGAATAAATAATGCCTAACTGGCAAGTCCAGAGTAGCCATGGTCCATATCGCATCACAACTTGTTCCCTGTTCTGGACTATGGCTGTTTCGTGCAGGATGAGACACTGGCCAATATTTATAATAGAAGACAAGTCTGAATTAATTTAATTGCTAGGTTTGCACTTTCTGCCAAAAGATATGTCCACCATTGCAATCAGCGTTTCTCACTGAAATAGCTACATTCACCGAAAAGTCAGGCTCGGCTTCTACAAAAGGAAGCCACTTCACTAACTGTACTAGCTGCGGGCAACACAAACTGCCTCAACAAGCTGCTCCAGCTACACGCAGCCAGAAAGACCAGTCTCTGCTTCATCATTTGCAATGTCTAGGATCACCCAGGGATCAGTAAGCTAAGTGGAAGCTACCAGGACTGGGAGAAGGGGCCTGTGACATGAGCTTGTGGTGGGCTTGGCTTCTACAAAAGGAAGCTAGCTTCAGTGGGTCTCCACGTGAGTGTCTCCCACTGGAATAGCGGATGTCACCAGCGGGAGTTAGGTGTAGGAGGCTGCTCAGCAATGTTTTTTAACTTTGTACTCTTTTTAATTAGCTTTCACAATGGCTTGTAAAGAACCACTTTTTAGTTTGTCTTATTCTTTATTCTTTGTTACACCTGGTATTTTACTAACTACTCCTGCAACTGACTTCAGTCAAGAATGTGGTCATGATTCTGGTTTCGCTACAAAACTGTACCCTATCAGGTCAGTTACCCTCTAACTGGATTAATAAGAAAAATGGTATGTTTACTTGGGTATCATTTAAAATAAACTACTTCATTTTGCACAGTTTTATATGCATAAATTTGTCTCCCTATTACTAACCAGATCCAGTGATCTACAAAGTAATCCTGGTCCCTTTCGTAGAGACTGTTCATCTCTGTTAAACAACAAGAGTTTGTTTGATTCTAAGGGACTGCATTATGCACTTCAATATTCCCAGTTTGATACTTAAATTGGCAGAATTTGAGGGTAAGATAACTTCCTATAACCCTCTTGTGTTAGCAATAACCGGAAGTTGGTCCAAGCCCACAGTTAAGGATACTGAAACAGCATTACCCAACTATGTAGTTTACAGAAAGGACAATCTAAAAACTGTAGAGGTGGTTTATTTCACGTTCAGTCTAACATGACTTTTGAAATTGTGCAGTACTGACTATAGAACATTGACTGTGAACAGACAACAATTCAATTACCACTCGGAGTCAAAAAACTGAATATATGCTGTGTGTATCACCCACCTAAAGTGGGCATTGAAGATCTTAAGGATGTGGTAAAAATGGCAGGTACTCTTGGGCACTCACAACTGATTATGATAGGGGATTTTAATTGAAATTGGTTAAATAACACAGACTCATAAAGGGATATTACTGATGAATGTTTTCTTAAACAACTTATAAGCGCACATACCAAAATGAACAATAAAAATGGAATAATTCCCTTCTCGATTGGCTGCGGGTCAGTAAAGAAGAAAGAACACAATTCTCTGAACAAAAAACAGTTACGTAAGAACTTACCGTAACAGTAGATCTTCGAGAGAATCTCCTCCATTAAGCCATGCCATGCCCTCCCTGTTTCCATCTTTTTGTTTACGAGGGTTGTATCAGATGCTGTGCCTAAAGCCTTACTCTCTGCATCCTGTCCCATGCCTCTCCTTGTTGCTTAGTGCTGGTGTAATTCCCTGGTTACTCAGGGTTAGAGGCCCCCTGAGGCTAATCTATGGCAGGGACCGGAGGAGTAATGAGGCCGCCCATGTTATATATACGATGATACTGCATATCACTGCAAGTGGCCCCAGTTAGCAAAAGTTTCCATGTGATCCTGATGCTGATGGTTGACAGTTCCAAAGGTGTGACCTAATAGAGGAGATATCCTCAATGAGGATCAATCGGACTCCATTCGTGATCATGCTGCCATATTGTATTCATGGTGCAAAGGCTCAGTCCAAAATGTCACACCAAGAGAACTTAGATTTTATAACTGTTCAGACTTTGTGTGATTGGCCTTTCTTGGACTCCATACACGATGTAGATAGTGTCCTGCACTTTTTTCACATGTTTTTAAAAGTGCTAAATGTGCAGGCTCCATTACTAAATGCAGAGTTTAAAATAACATTTCTAACTGGCCAACTAATGATCTGTTTAAAAAAAATGAAGGGGGCGCTAATGAGCAGGATCGCATAAGGACGCTTTTTCTTCTCGCTCCACAAACCGCCAAGAACATCAACTTAAATTAAATCTTTGTTTCACTTCAAAACACAGAAAAAGCGACTCTGTCTATAAGCAACCATGGATGAATATCTGACGCCTGGACCAAGTAAAAACTCTCGTATTGGAGGTAAAAGTCTGCGAAAACAACCACCAGCAGCACAAGTTGAAAACGTAGGGCCGGTTTTGTTTTCTGCAGCAGAGGTGTGCGCTGTAAGCCGGGAGGTTACGCAGCAGGTACTGGCGGCTCTTGAACCCCGACTCACCAACCTGGTATCTAATTTTGACTGCAAGCTCCAAGAATTGGTAGATCTTCACGCCTCACACGCAACAAGGTTCACAGAAATGGAGCAACGAGTATCGGATGTCAAGAATGCCATGGCCCCAGTTCCTGAACAAATTGCTGTCCTACAAAGAGAACTGGCGGACTTCAAGGAACAGTTCGATTATCAAGAGAATTATCAACGACATTTAAACCTGCTCCTACGGGGCTTACCAGAAGGGCTGGAGGGTAATGATATCCTGGAGCTCTGCGCAAGGACTTTGCCTGAGATCCTAGGGCTATCCCCCAAAAATGGCAAACTGAAGCTAGAGAGAGCCCATCGGGCAGTTATTCCCAGGCCCCCTCCAGATCAACCACTGTGACAGACAGTCATGCGGTTCCATCGATTTCAAGACAGGGAACAGGTACTGAAAGTTTACAGAACCATATCTGATCTACAGTACAAAGGACACAAACTCAATATTTTCCAAGATTATTTGGCCCGACTACTGAAGAAACGCCACACCTTCAACTGGGTGATGGCGCAACTGCAAGAGGCCCAGGTCGAAAGCTTTATGCTGTACCCTGCCACTCTTAAAATTAAACATGAAGGGGCTACTTATTCCTTTTGGGAAGTACAGAAAGTGGAGGTTTTTGTCAAAGGTCTACAGAAGAAAATGGGGTAAAGTGACAAATGCCACGGTAGAGCGTAGGTTTTGCTGCCTTTTTTTCTACTTCTAGTTGGAAATGTGCTCCTCGTGGTG
Organism: Neoceratodus forsteri; assembly: GCA_016271365.2. NCBI lineage: Eukaryota > Metazoa > Chordata > Ceratodontiformes > Ceratodontidae > Neoceratodus > Neoceratodus forsteri. Next base: position 1,053,385,751 of record CM028129.1, read on the forward strand.
CTGAGCTCTAAAGTACTGATTTTGAGTTAATTTAATGGATGTACTAACTGTCAACATGCCCGGGAACATTTTTATGAGGCTGCAATTGATAAATATACAAGGAAGACGAGTAACGGACCCGTATTTTGACTTAATCTGCTTGCTTGTGCGCGACCTGGTTTTCCGAAGGGATATGCTGAAAAGGACATGTCTGGATGTTCTCCCACACTGCCAAGTGGACATTTGGTTCTATGGGGATCCCTCTGAACTGCGTGCTTGTAACTGAGTGTTATCAGCTATGACCCAGGCATCAGACTGGATGGAGTGGGAGCCTGAAGGGGTTACAGATGGCATGGGGACATTTGAGACTTGGGATACCCAGGGTTTCATGAGACTTGTGGGCAAGGGACCGCAGAGGCAAGAGGAAGGAAAGATACCTGACTAAGGGAAATAGGCCCATACAAAAGACTAAGGAATAAGACATGTGGCTAAGAGAGGCCATGCAGCACAGAGCCTTCATTATAAAGTAAAAGCGAAGCATACACTGTTGCTCTTGGGCGGGAGGGGTTGGGGCAGCATTCTTACTACATGTGGGGAGGGTGTGTAAAATTTTGCTGTAAGCAATTCTGGTTACCAACTGGGGGAGATAACTGCTGTCATAAGGTTTATAAATGTAGGGGGGAAGGGTAGAAATGTATATAGTTTCTATATGTTGTCTGTTGCATTGTTATTTGTTAAGTATGAGATCCAAACATGAATGTAAAATGTTAAATATGCCTGTTGATGCACTGAAGGGGACTTGGAAATGGGATGGGTGTCTGTTGGAGGGAAGATGGCACAAGCACCATGGCTAACCCCAAGGGAATAACTATAGCCTCATGGAATGTTAGGGGGATTTCTTCTCCTGTTAAGCGCACCATGCTGCTGACTGCACTTAAGCGTCAGAGTGTGAATGTCGTGCTGCTGCAGGAGACCCACCTCACTAATAAGCAGCATGCAAAACTAAAAAAAAAAAACTGGGTGGGAGACTGTTTTGCCGCGTCGTTCTCTTCCCACAAACGCGGAGTGGCAGTCTTCATCCACAAATGTTTGCCATTTAAGGCTAACAGGATAGTGGCTGATCCTGAGGATGGCCGATACGTGTTTGTGGTAGGGGAAATGCTAGGAGACAAAATTAAAATTTTGGAGTGCTTCCGTCCCTGCGATACATGACCCCATGTTTTATAAATCCCTCGTGGCCCTGCTAATGGCAGAACAATTTCCTGGGCTGGTCACTGGTGGAGATCCAAATTGTTTGATGAACCCCTTATTGGATCACTCCGAAGGGAGGGGGACTCGTGGAGGGACTGGGCAGATATAGGGGGCAGGAATGGCTGATCTAGATCTCACTGTTGTGTGGAGAACAGCCAACCCTAGTGTAAGGGAGTATACATTCTTCTCCCACCCCCACAAGACATGGTCGAGACTGGACTATATGTACATTCCAAGGGCTTGGTATTTTAGGCTTCTCCGGACAGGGCATGGCCCTATTCATATTTCTGATCATGCCATGGTGCTCGTGTCACTGAAGGTGCGGGAAGAGGATGTCGCCCCTCCAACGTGGCATTTTCCCAATTATTTACTAGGGAATAAGAAGTTTAGGGACTATCTGCAAGATCAGTGGAAACAATATGAGTGGAACAATCTTGAAACGGCTCCCACAAAAGCTATATTCTGGGATGCAGGAAAAGCGCATATGAGGGGTTCGATTATCAGCTATGTGGCTCACCACAAGCGACAGACACGGGAGAGGCGGGAAAACCTGGAACAACGCCTTAGAGTGCTGGAGAAGCTAGTGGCACTAGGAGAGGGAGGTGAGGCTGCCCCTAGATTATTGACAGTGACAAGGCAAGCTTTAAATAACTTGATACTAGGGGAGGCACGGAAAACATGCCTATTCGTACGTAAACATTTTTATGAATGGGGGAACAAGCCTTGCACTATGTTAGCCAATCTTATCAGAGGTAAGAGAAGCACACACTTGGTTGCGGCCATTAGAGGCTCAGATGGCCAGCTTGGAAAGGATAGGAAGTTTATTAGGGATGCATTTAAATGTTTTTATGAGAAGCTCTACCAGACGGAGATCGGGGATGTGCGGACTAGTATGCATTCCTTTTTAGATTTGGGGAGGGGGTTGCCTAAACTGTCCACCTCGCAGCAAGAATGGCTTAACACCAAAATTACAGAAGATTAAATAGCCAAAGCCATCACTGGACTAAAGAGAGGTAAAACTAGTGGTCCAGACGGTTTCTCTACACTTGAAAGCAGTCTACTTTAATATAACTTTCTTAACAGTTAGGATATAAACATCCCCCCATGTTGCAAGGACAGCAAAAAATCAACTTTCTAAAACTGATTGGGGTTTGATACCATTTCATCTATCTACAAACTTCCTACACCACAAACATACTTTGAAGTCTAATATTACAAACAATATCTTCAGATTCAGTTAAACTAATTTGCTTTACCAGAAAACAGGATTTAAAAGAAGCAAGCCCCACTGTACCTCCAGAAATGTAACTACAAAAACACCAAAGCAAAAAAGTTAAGGAATGGAGCAAATCAAAGTCCCGAAGTAGATGGTACAGTAGTCATCTTCCAGTGCCTCAAATCACATGATCTTCAAGTCATATGGCTAACTGATGCAGCCTGCATAATAGTCAGCTGCAACCATTAAAGAAATGCCTCTTCTTTCTAAATGTCTAGGAAATCAACTTCTGTATAGCTAGAAAGTTTTCAACCTCTCAAAAAATTTTAAAAATAAAGCAACGCCATGACTGCCCAAATGTATTATATAAAACAAATGCTAGAAAAGTGCGATGTATTTGTGAAATAATGCTATCTTGGAAATATAACATTATTTCACAAGTATACAGCCCTTGGGGCTCATGTTTTATAATCTCATTAGACTACCTTGATTGCATTATTTACTTGTCAATTACACTTTTTTCTAGTATTTATTCTACACATGCACACACACACATTATATACATGTAACCCCTAGATGGCTCTATCCCAAGGGCTACTACCCCTGCCTGCTTGGCTGGTAGCAGGTTAAGGGGCCTGAGTTTTGAAATGGGTGCCTTCACCCGGAGGTCAGGGTTGGTAGTGGTCAAGCTAACCTGGGCACAGCCCTCTGGGACACTGTAACCCCCCCTCTTTCCTTAATAGTGGCCAGAACAATACACAATAATCACTATCACAATACCCCGATATACCACACAAGTACCCACACTGTTTGCACTTACTAACAGAGCTTTCCTCTGGCTCGGCCCTGGGGACCCCCTGTAAAATAAGGTTTTACACAGCAAACAGCAGCAGCACAGTACTCTTGCACAAACTGGAACCACAGTCAGGGTAAATGCAAAAAAGAGTTAGATCTGATTTATTTAAGGGACTTGAACAAGGGAAGGGTGTAATCAGGTTAATTTGCTTAAAGGCTCTATCAATCAAACAGTTATGCATGCACTTCGGGGTCCATAAACAGTCACACACTCCGGGTGCCCAGATGGAGAATGGTGGGCTAGCCAGGAACATTGCAGCTAGTTGGGGCCCTGTGATGGAAGAAAACAACATGCACAATACACACTATTTGTAATCTGGAGCCGGAGGGCTCAGTTTGTGAAAAGAAAACAAGACAATCAGATGACACACTTTCAGATTAGGCTGTTGTTGCAGGGAACTACCCTGAAGATTGCTCACGATACCAAAGACTGGACACAGGCTGGACAAAAATCGAGATGGCAGGTGGTTAATCTGGAGTGCCAGGAGAAGCAGGGCCCACATTGTTCGCTGATGCGTTGTTCCTGTTCAAGCATGGAGCAGGGGGCTGATCCCCAGGCAGGTCTCTCATTGGTCGCTTTCTCTGTGCAGTGGGGTAGTCTGGCAAGATCAGTGTGACATGGCCCAGGCCGAATGGAGATGAATGCAGATTCAGTCTGATTAGGCTTGATAAAGCTTCCAGCAAGCAGAACACAGTTCACACAGTGGGGAACCAAATCACGGCCCACTTTCAATACACAGCACATTTACATGTAAGGAAATTCTACTGTACCAGGCAAACCGCTCTCCGGTCATGATCGCAAAGTCTCTGCACAAACCGGGGATTCAAAAACAGCTAGAAATCCTGACAGGCCGATCGCATTCGGCAAAATCTTCGTCTTCATCAGGTATGAGCCTGGAAAATCAGTGGCTTACTTCGCTTCCGCAGAAACTTGGATTCCTAGTCCTAAATACCCTCGCCTCCTCAGGGCAGCAGGCACATGCAGGCCACAACTCAGGCCTTTCCACAGTTCTTCTATGCAAAACTACTCAGACAGCTGCTCGACTGTCTCAAGCATGTTGTTTCTTCAGCTCCCAACTTAGATCTGACTCAACTGCCAGCAAGCCAGGGACTTTCCCCAGAATCCATAAGGTTTGGTTGGCTGATCGTCTGTCAGTCGCAACAAAAGCTCCCTATTCAGGTGCAAAAAGGTGCCAAAAGCCGAAAACTACAATTCCTACACATTTTGACTCCAGACAGCTCCTGTAGTCTGGCTCCATTTTAGGTCCCACCAGAACTGATTGGTCCAATTCACAGTCCAGGACCAAGATAGTGGAGATAAACGAAACAGTCCTTGCTGCAAAGAAGGCAGGTTAGACAAACTACATTATCATAATCACTCTGAATGATTTTCAGCAAATAGTTACATCTTTCAACAGAGCTCCCTCTCAGATTACTTATGACTGCAATCCAGGCAGCTCTTAAAGAGACATTACACGGAGGCTATAGAGGCACTATCTGGCAATCACATTTAAACTGCTAAAACGCAGGACACCAGCCTGGCAGTGAGCATTTAGGCAAGCTCGAGTAAGACTTTTTGGGAACCCCCATTTGTAGGGGGTTTACACCCTTCCCTGCCTGGAGAAAACTTGGCGTCCATGTTAAGTCTCTACCATCATGCATCAGTTAACATAAACTTACTACTTTACTATACATATTCACTACACTTCATGATACTATAGCCATTCTGACAACACATTCTGCATATTTCACACAGGTAAACTGAACATTACTATACTGAATCGCATAATAACTTCTTGTACCTTAAACAATGCAAGAGTGGGCCCTTCCCTATCGGCTGACTTGGGGCTAGAAGGGGCAGAGGCACCATGGAGGGAGGGAAAGACAAGTAACCTGGAATTGACTGTCAAGCTCAATTTGGGCAGTGAGCTTGGTGAGACAAACACCTTTGTGCACCACATTGAGAGGCAAATCCACTGGCCTCCCGGGAGAATCATAACTGAGTCATACTAATTGCTTGACAGTTCAGCCAGTCTTTCTGAGGGGGACAACTATAGTCTCTGTACTCTCAGCACTGGTCTGGGGACTCTCATCACTTGTAAGGGGTGCCTCTGCCTGGGTGGGAATGTCCAAACCTGGGGCACTGTCGGCTCCTTGCTCTGCAGGATCTGTTTCTACAACACTTGACTCATTTTGCAAAGGCTCAGGCACAATCAAGCTTTGAGGCACTGAAGGGGGGTGGTCAGTACTCTCATAGTGTTCTTCAAGTTCTGGTATGTCACCAGAAAAACTAAAACCCTCAGCCCCTTCAAGCAAATCATACAGTTCCACAATACACAGAGACGTGATACTTTGCAGTTCACTTTCTATAAGCATTGGCTCCAAGTGTGAAGCTGGGGGGGGTAAGGCCCAGCTTCATCCCCACAATTTATCAGAGGTTACCTCGAAACAGCTGACTCAGTTCATAAGAGGAGTAATGGGCATAATCGCACTCACTTTAGTTAGAAGCAGACTGACAGTCACTATTATTCTGGGCCTGCTGCGGAGGAAACCTTAAATCTGTGACCACTGGGGTAGGTTGACTCTCTCTCTCTTTCTAGCAGCAGCACGAGTCACCAGCCCAGGAGCTCACTTTCTGGAGGTTCAGCCTCAATCATGACTTGGCCAATAGGTAGCAAGTGGTTATGGTGCATGGTCTTGACAGCTTTGGAGTTGTTCTCTGGGTGCACCTTATACACAGGTAAATCATCCAACTTTCCAACTACTACATGGGAAAGACGGTGCCACCGATCAGCAATTTTGTATTTACCATGCAGTCCCAAATTGCGTAACAACACACGGTCTCCAGGTCGAAGCTCTTAAGCCTTTATTTTTTTATCATGCCTCTCTTTGTTGGCTAGATTTCTCTTGCTTGCCATTGTCTGGGCCAGTTGATAGGCATGGTTCAATTGAGTTTTCAGTTTTTGTACATATTGCAAGTAGTTTTGGGCTCAGACCCCATCTGGAGAGACCCCAAAACAGACATCAACTGGCAGCCGGGCCTCTCTCCCAAACATGAGGCAGTAGGGGGAGAACCCAGTTGCATCAGTTTTCATGCAATTGTATGCGTGTAACAAGGTGCTAATCTGCTGGCTCCATTTATGCTCGTCTTTTGGGTGGAGGGTGCCCAGCATGTCTAGAAAGGTGCAGTTTAAATGTTCTGGTTGAGGGTCTCCCTGAAGGTGATAGGGGGTGGTACTTGACTTTTGCACCCCTATAGAGAGAACATTTCTTTGATCAGTTGACTCTCAAAGTCTCTGCCCTGGTCAGGGTGGATCCACTGAGGGGCACCATAGTGGACAAAGAAATTTTCCACTAGCACCTTAGCCATGGTAAATGCCTTTTGATCTTTGGTGGGAAAGGCTTGTGCATACTGTGTGAAATGATCCGTAACCACTAACACATTGCCAGTGTTCCGCTGATCAGGTTCTAAACACAATAAATCTATGCAGACTAGTTCCATGGGGGTGCTGGTAGTAATATTAACAAGGGGGGGCAGCCCTCTGTGGCAGGACTTTTCTTTGCAGGCACTGACTACAAGTCTTTACATGGTGCTCAACATCGGCCCCCATTTTGGGCCAGTAGAAGCGAGATTGTACCAGGTCAAGGGTTCTGTCAATACTGAGGTGCCCCCATGTGATTGTGGAGGGACCTCAGGATCAAATCTTTAAAGGCCATGGGCAGGACCAATTGTTGCTTGTCTACTTTGCCACTACGATCTATTGTCTCTCTATACAACAACTGATTGAGTAACTTCAATCTGGGGCCTTCTGTAAACAATAAAGCATGTCGGAAGTCAGTGGGATGTAACTTAGACACATCTTTCCCCGCACACAGGGCATCAAGTGTTGGCTGAATCATAAGATCTTGGGATTGAGCCCACTGAATGCTGTCATTGTCAATTGGCTGGCAGTATATCCTAGAGGTTAGAGGAACGAGGTGTGAAAAAGCTTGTTACATCCAGCAGACCAGACCCGAGTTTGAGTCTCACAACCTCCACTTGCATACTGTGTGACTCTGAGCAAGTCACTTAACCACCCAGTGCTCCCAGGTCACCCCTGAAAACAGACACTTGTGCCTAGTGGGTCTTACCCGGTTACCAAAGACTAAAAAAAAAAAAAAATTATAAGGCTATGAAACCACATCTGACTAAGCACTTAGGGGCAGTGCTCAATGAGGCTAGGGAGGGGGAAAGCTCATTGCCTCAAACATGGAGGGATGCAGTTATCTGTCTGATACCAAAGGAAGGAAAAGATTTACTTGACTATGCGTCATAGACCAATATCCCTATTGAATTCTGACTCTAAGATTATCACCAAAGTAATGGCCAATCACTTAGATAGGCTCCTACCGGGACTGATTCACCCAGACCAGACCGGGTTTATATGGAACAGATACTCCTACCATAATATGAGAACTCTCCTGAATGTAATTTGGGGAGCTTCAAATGGGTATGAATCAGTACATACATTATCTATGGATGCTGAAAAAGCATTTGATCAGATTGAGTGGCCATATTTAATGGAGGTTCTGACCCGGTTTGGTCTGGGTGATGAATTTGTGGGCTGATTCGCCAAATATATAGTGCCCCCATGGCCAGAGTGCTAATTAATGGAACCCTTACAGATAGGTTTGAGCTACGAAAAGGAACCAGACAGGGATGCCCCCTCTCGCCCCTTCTATTTGCGCTGGTCCTGGAACCTCTAGCCATTGCAATAAGAGAGCACCCTGAGATATACGGGGTGGCGGGCCAATCAGGAAAGGGGTATAAACTGTCTCTGTATGCTGACGATATGCTCCTGTATATTACTAAGCCGGATCAATCCATGCCACCGTTCCTTCATCTCACAGACCACTTCTCCAAATTTTTGGGGCATAAATTAAATTTGACTAAATCAGAGGAACTTAGAATGGGGATAAAAGGTTTGAAGAGGGAGAAAGGACCAGAGACTGGGGATTTCAGCAAGTCCGCAAATCATTTGTTTATCTGGGTAATGAAGTTGGAAAACATATAAAATCTTTATATGACCTAAATTATACTCCCCTATTACGTATAATTATAGCCGACCTTGAGAGATGGACCAAGCTCCCTATAACATGGCTAGGTAAGACTAACCTACTTAAAATGAATGCCCTACCTCGGCTACTGTACAGTATGCAGATGCTCCCTGTGGAACTTACCCATGCTGATATAAAGTGACTAGAGAAAGCATTTTCAGACTTTTTATGGCAAGGAAAGCGACCACGTACGAATCTTGCCCGTCTAAAATCCTCAGACTATGGTGGCCTGCAATTCCCAGATCTTAAAAATTACTATCTTGCCTTACAGTGTCGCTATTTGCAAGACTGGATGGGTAGACCAAGGGAGGCAAACTGGCTAGATTTGGAGGAGAGAGGATGCCCTGGTCGTGTGACTGCCTACTTGTCAGGGAACGGTCTCAAGGCATATATATGAGCCTGCCGAAACCAAACTCACTGGTGAGATCGGTCTTAGAAGGGTGGGCCCACCTTGTTAGACAAGGGGGATAGAACATGGGGAGACTCTGCTTCTCCCAATTGCTGGGAATCCTTTTTTTGTTCCAGGGTGGGCGGACCTGGGCTTTAAGGAATGGGAGCAAAAAGGAATAAAATGCATAAAAGACCTATGTACTAAAGAAGGGCTAGATACATTTGACCACATAAGAAATAAAACCTTGCTGGGGCACAAGCACTTTTATCGATACCTCCAACTACGAGCATACTACAATTCCCTGGGGAGAAGGCAGGGTAGAGACAATGCATGGGAGCCACTGGAACAATTAATACAGGAGGGTAGGTGTAATCCAAAAGGTATCATACGTAGAGTAGCTAAAGCAGGGAGACTGTTACTTCCGGACATGACGCAGAAAACCAAGCAACTATGGGAGAGGGATATGGGGGTTCCCATTGCTGATGACACATGGAAGATGATGACACAGCTACACCAGGGTACTTAATTTGTAATAAAGAATCCTTTTATAAATTTTGCCATAGATCGTATTGCCTGCCCCTGAGTGTTAGTAAGTTCAACCCCTCAGTCTCCCCAATCTGCCCGAGCTGAGGTGTAGGCCTGGCCTCCTACTATCCCTATTTTTGGGCATTCCCTGTCCTACCAACACTTTGGAGAGAGGTAACGGTGGAGGCTCGGACCATAGCAGGGCGAGACCTCCTATACTCCCCCCTAGTAACGTTGTTTGGGGTGGAGGAAGTGGGTGAGGGTGATTGGGACCCCCTTCCTAGATGGCTCAGGGTTATTTTGGTGATGGCCAGACACTGAATCTTGAACACTTGGGTGTCTGCAAACAAACCTACTACACAGCAGTGGAAAGCACGGATATTACAGGCCCTCACCCTGGAATGACTAACTTATGTGATGCAGGATGGGGGGGAGTTTTATAATACTTGGCAAACATACCTCAATACTCGGACTCCAGCATAAAACCTGATATTGGGGGAAGGCTGGATGTAGGGGAAAGGAGGGGAGAACAATGGTCGGTGCTAAACTGAATGGATTTGTGATGATATCATGCAAAGACAAGTCACCCTATTAAGTAGGGCACTATATTTTTAAGTAATAAGCCAACTCTTTATTATCATGAAATTGGATCTCTATATATATAAGTTAGGTACTGGATGTATATGTCTGTCTGTGTTGTTTTGGCCTTGACGGTTTTGACGGGCCTGTTTGTCTGTTTATTGAAAACTTGAATAAACATATGATGCAAAAAAAAAAAATGAAGGATAGGAAATCGGCCTGGAAAATGTTCAAGATAACTGACCTGCACTCTTACTGGGTGGCATACAGATGTTTAAGAAACAAATGCAAAAATCCAATTAACAAGGCAAAGAGTACCTACTTTAAAAGTCAACCAACAGCCAATCTGAGTAATCCAAAACAATTCTGGCACTGGCTTAGGTCATCTATCAATCCAAATATAGAGTCTGCAACTTTGACTCTTGAGGTTGACGGTGAAAACTATGTGGAACCCACGTTATCTCACATTTGTTCAATAATAATTTTTGCAACTTGGATAAATACAACATCCTTTCAAAGCAGGCAAGAATTTTTATTATTTGAGTGAGCTGAATACTGAGACTAACAGTACCAAATTTTTTTTTAAAAAGGTCACTGTCACAGAGGTTTCTGATCTTTTAGAAAATGGGCAGATAATTTCCCAGCCTCTAATTGGCTAAGATCCCTGGCAAGTGGTACATTTATGCACCAAGAGAGACTGGGAAATAACTAGTCCCAGTGCCAGCCTGCCCTTGCACAATAAATATCACTGTGCTCAATGTGTCTTTCAAACTCCTTCATGGCCACCATTTTTCCTACTCATTTAATGAGATTTACCACTGTACCCCCACTCGCATCTCCACATTAGCGAAAGTGGCTTACCAACTAAGCCGCCCCTCCCCGCAACTTCAGTGCCATTAATGCACATATTTATGTTAAAAAAGCAAAGTACTTTGATTTATTTTCATTTGCAGAGTTTGCAAGCTGACTGCAGTGTTGCTGTCCTATCGCGTCTGAAATGGATGTTGCGCCATTCTCGCTATGGTGCCAAGCCACTCGCTCCCTGCTCACACTGTGGCAACAAACTATTTTTTCTTAAAAAAAAAAAAGTCTCTTCAGCCCTGGTGCCAATGAAATGTTGTCACGCCCTGTCACTTTCTCTGTCTCAATGTGGGGTTGAGTGAAAAGTAATGATTAAGAAACTAACAGTGACAATGTGAATCTGCAATTTAAAAAAAAAAAGCTCTCATAAGCAGCAGTGCTCCCTACTGGTAACTGGAACAGTACAAAGACTATCTTACAGAAATTGCTGTTTGTATTAATTTTTTTTGCAGTGTCAGTGGCTCAGTAGGTAGCACACTGACCTCTGAGGCCGGGAGATCAGAGGGCCGTGGGTTCAGTTCCCACATCTGGCACTTGGGTTAATATCCCAGTACTGACGCTGTAGTGCAACATGAAAGGGGTGCTGCACTTCTGAGGTGCCGTCTTTCGGATGAGATGTTAAGCCGAGGTTCCATTTGCCTGGATTGGTGGTATTTCAGGTGGATGTTAAAGATCCCATGACACTTATCGAAAAGAGTAGGGGAATTTCCCCGGTGTCCTGGCCAAATTTCCCTCATTCACTAAAAATACCACCAACAGCTTAATCTGGTTCAAGGTCAACTGGCATTCATCTGTATCCCCCTTCCCCGGGTTGGGACTGAAAATAGGCAGGGTCTATCTAGTGCACTTACCCGGTCAACAAAAACTAAATAAATAAAATTATTAATATCATACCTTAGTTTTCCTTCTGAAACCATTATTAAAAACAAAATTTAATGAAATGCCATTTTCTTAGCTCAATATTACACTCCAGGGTGGAAGGTATGGGCTACACCGGACCTTCTGGGGCTATAATGCCCTCTCCCAGTGGCGTTGCGCCTCATTTCAACCCTGAGCAGTCTGGTATAGTCTAATACTGCCCACCCTTTTGGGTATTATTGCTAGCTTTAAGTACATTAAAAATTAATAAATCAGCAGGCAGCAATGAGTTACTCTCAAAATGTCTTAAAATTGTCTGCATCCAAAATTGCCTTGATAGTCACTAAAATAATAAAAATGCATGATCCGAGACTTAGCTCATCCCTGAAGTACGCTAGTTAGCCTTTATAATACCATTAAACAAAAAGGATAATGGAACCTCTCTTGATAACTACAGACCAATATCAATTTTGTCAGCACTTGCTAAGTTACAGGAGAGGCTCATTCATAACCGGTTGGTTTCGTATTTAGACTAGCACAAATTATGTGATGAACGGCACGGATTTAGAAAAGATCACGGGACATGTACAGCTCTGGCCAGGTTGAGCCATGGATAAAGGCATGTTAAGTGGGGGGCAGTGTTCGTAAACCTGACCAAAGATTTTGATCTTGTTGTTCATGACCTTCTCCTTTAGAGACTGGTTGAACTGGGTCAATTCAGCTGTAATCTTGGTTTTCATATTATTTAAACACAGCAGGAAAACTGTTAAAAAAGGTAGAGAGGTTTCCAAGGCTAATGTTATCAAATGTGGGGTTCCGCAAAAGTCCATCTTAGTACCCTTGCTTTTTCCAATGTTTATTAAATGCGTACCTACAATTTGTCAGCACATTATTATACTTAGATGATGCTGTGTTATTTGTACAGGACAAGGTCACAATCTCCATCTTCTTCAGGACTGGCTTTCTAAATAAAAATTAATGCTGAACATACCCCAAACTCGAGCTATGTTGTCCCAAAATGTAAGCTATTTCGTTAGGGTCATCTCAGAGTCTAAAAAATTTACACCAGATTTTTGTATTACAAAGAAAACTGTGCTCAGCTGGGTTCTTCTGTTGTTCTGCAGTTTTAAAGCAAATTTCACCGAAATGTTTCACTGCAGAGTCACTGATATTTTGTACGTGAATTAACTGATTAAACCCTCACCAAAAGGTCAAGTCCCAACTGTTCCACTCTGCTAGATCTGGACCAGTCTGGACACACACCCACACTGCCTACTCGGTTCACTTGTTTTCTCAGGCAGATAGTAGGGCTTGATTTGGAAAATAATGTTTAGCTCTTGTGAATTAGCTTCCATCTTTAGACACAAAGACAGACCCCTTGCCTACCCTTGATCTCCTCACTCTCCTTCAAAAGAGACTCCTTCCATCTCTTCTCAGCTGGCTTGTAAAACATGCTGTTTTATTTTAAAGCTGTTTTCTTTAATAACGGAGGTTACAGCTCCCATTGTAGCATCTGCTCGTTCTATAGCTTCGGTTGTGGTGGTGGTGGTGGTGACCGATGCCATCATGGACTCAATGCTGGCCACCCGATTGGTTAGGTTATCAAATTTCTCTGAAAGTCCTGCTGCCGTATTGATCAAGCAGTTGATTTTTACTCCCATTTGCAAGGTTTCTTCCCTCACGGTATCCAAAGTCTCAGGATTATGGCCTTGGGTCAACCTCGTGGACAGAGCTCCTGGGAGTGTCTCTGATTTAGCGCCGTTCCCTGTTAGATTATCCTTGCAAGGATTCCCCATATTGTTCAGTAAAGTTTTTGGTGCTCCTTAATGCAAAGTTTTCTGACACTACTCGACAAAGTTTCAGTATTTTATTTGATATTAGCCAAGTCAATCTGCAGAGTTCTATCTCAGTTCAGCCATCTTGCTCGGGCTCCACACAGACAAACATTGTTTAGAAATCTGAATGTCCTCTCTACCTGGGGCGAAAGAAACAAAAAGCTGCTTCAACTTTCTGCATTCCTTAGTTTGAAGCACGTATCTAACGTATGGAGTAGGGTTTCCCCTAGACTGGCACGCTCAAGAAAATAAACTGGTAGGTGGATAGGCTGGTTCAGGGTAAGCTCAGATACCACCTTAGGGAGAAACTTAGGTTTCATGCGCAAAGACACCCTGTCTCTGTGAAAAATCAAATGAGGCTCCTCACACAAGAGAGTCTGAAGCTCGGAAATCCTTCGAGCAGAGGTAACCGCAACCAAAAATAACGCTTTCCAAGAGAAAGCCGTAGCTCACAAGTCATGGCTGGCTCAAACAGACACAGGGTCGACTTCTCCAAAACAAAATTTTATTCCCAAGCCAGAACAGGGGAATGGACTGGAGGTTCCAGATGCAGGATGCCCCTGTGAAAAGTACGGGACTCATCTGATTGAGCCATGGTGTGGCCACCCATGGGCTCATGACAGACAGCGATAGCTAAAAGGTTCACCTTGAGGGAGGATTACTGGAGGCCTGAGTCCGACAAAGATATCCGGTAGTCCAGAATCCAGCTCACTGGACAAGTTAAAGGGTCCAGGTGATGCTTGGCAGCCCAGATGGCAAACCTCTTCCACCTCATGGCATATGTGGCCCTAGTGGAGGGCTTCCATGCTGCCACAAGGATGCCCGCCACTCTCTGGGACATCCCGAACCAGGCAATGGCTATGTCCTCAGCAGCCAGGCATGCAGACTAAGGGACATGAGACTGGGATGGACCACAGTCCCCTGAGCCTGTGTCAACAGATTCCTGCAGAGGGACCGGAGGCTCCACCGCCAACTGTTACAGTAATGGAAAAGTACAGTTACGTAAGAACTTACCGTAACAGTAGATCTTCGAAAGAAGCTTCTGCAGTAGACCACACCAATAGGACTAAGACGCCAAGACCACGTAGAAAACTTCTAGCTAGCAGTCTACAAAGAGAGACCGCCCACCGCCAATGTCAGTCAGCTGACATTAGCCTAGCCTATATAGGTGGGTGGTCCCAAACACCTACCTCAGCTCTCCTCCGAGGATCCTGTACAGGCAGCTGAAGGAGAATAGAGGAATTTTCCTGAAAGGCAGAGGTAGTACCAAAGACAAAAAGCAGCAGGGGACAGAGGGAAAGCAGGACCTGCTGCAAGGGCTTCTCTTGAAGATCTACTGTTAAAGAGCCCCTGACACCGTTAGAAACACTTGGAAAAAATTTGAGATTTAGACAGTTCAGTTTATATTTCATGTATTTTCTATAATTATTTACCTTTTTTTTTTATTAGTGAGGACAGCTGTGCGAAAGGGGCGTACTGTCCCTAAGACTTTATCTACTCTTTCTGCTATCCTACATATGACATCATAATCGGGTTGCACCTGGAAACGAGCTTCTAGTCATGGTGCTTTTCCTGGTTATCAACTTTTAAATAAATAAAATAAATAATCCCTCTTTTATGGCATCGTAATTATCCCCACAGCAACAATGTGATGTCATAAACAGAACTGTGATGTCATATGTAGGCAAGCAGCCAGAACAGATAGGGCAGTGATCCTGTTTACATGTAAATGTTCTCCGTAATAAAGGAGAATAAGAAATACAGAAACAATATTAAAATATAAGCACACTTGTGCTAAACATTAGATTTTCTCAACGTTGTCACATTGGTGTCAGGGGCTCTTTTAGGTAAGTTGTTACGTAACTGTACTATCTTACTTCAAGGAAGGCAATTGCAGCATGCCACACCGATAGGACTGAGTCCCAAGCAGTACTAAGTATCACTAGAGTGACACCACCAGGAGGAAGACAAGTTAGCAGTCAAGAGCTCATGACAGAAGCCCCAAAAGAACTGTCAGGCCGAATTTGGCCCTGCACCTAGAGGTGATGTCCAGACTGTAATACTTGGTGAAGGTGAGGACAGAACTCCAGGTGGCAGCTGCACAGATGTCAGTAGCAGATACATTTCTGAAGCAAGCTGTGGAGGCAGCCATACCCCTGGTGGAATGACCTTTGACCGACCCGAGCAGGGGTTTGTTGTACTTGTGGTAGCAATAAACAATGCAATTTGCTAACCACTTAGACAAACACTGTTTGGAAACAGAAGCGCCCTCTCTCTTGGGGGCGAACGAAACAAACAACTGGTCAGTTTTCCTCACAGACTTGGTGCAGTTCGTGTAATGCTGCAACATTCTGTGAACATTCAAAGTATGGAGCAACACTGCCCCCTGATCAGAATACTGAGGAAAATAAACTGGTAGGTGAATGGATTGATTTAAAGTAAACTCTGACACCACCTTGGATGAAAACTTAGGATTAGTACGCAAAAACACTCTGTCTTTGTGATAAGCCAAATAAGACTCCTTACACATAAGAGCCTGTAGCTTGGAAATACTTCGAGCAGAGGTAACGGCAACTAAAAAGAGCGCTTTCCACATCAGAAAGTGCAGCTTACAACTCACAGCTGGTTCAAAGGGAGGTAGAGTGAGATTCTCCACCATAAAGTTGTTGAGGTCCCATGGAGGGACCGGGTCCCCAATGAGAAGTTTCAGATGCAAAATGCCCCGCAAGAATGTGCAGGACACCTCAAGCTGGGCGACAGCTTTGCCCTCAATAGGTGCACTGTATGCAGAGATGGCAGAAAGGTGCACCTTAAGGGAGGAGTACCACAGGCCTGAATCGAAATGGGAAAGGAGGTACTCCAACACCTGATGCACCGGGCAGGTGAAAGGATCCAAATGGCGAGCAGAGGCATAAATGGAGAAGCACTTTCATTTCAAAGCATAACTTGCCTCCTAGTGATGTGCCTGCCACAGGCACATTTTGTGGAGTGGTTGGAAGACAAGGCTGGTGGAGAAGACAAACTCATCGAAGAAAACAACAACATTTCAATGTTTAAGTGAAACAGAACTAAAAGGAATAAAAAAATAAAAAAGTGTGGAAAGTGCAGGTAATGGTAGTCGACTGTAGCTGCGGCATCCACTAACGTCCGACGTGCACGGGTTGACAGCAGGAAAAGAACTGAAGCGTGTGTGGGGGACCACCCACTTACACAGGCTACGCTAACGTCAGCAGACTTACGTCGGCGATGGGCAGTCCCCCATGGCAGACTACTAGCTAGAAGTTTTCTGTGTGGTCCTGGCACCTGGTGACTTAGTCCTATAGGTGTGGCCCACTGCAAGAGCCTTCCCTGAAGTAAGATCTATATCTGCCGAGACCAGAATGGTGCTACCAAGATCATGCTGGCCCCCCTCCATCTGCAGCTTGATTAGCACCCTCTGAATCAGAGGAAAGGGAGGGAAGACGTAAAGGAACCTCCTGCTCCAGAAGAGGACAACGCATCTTGCCAGACTAGCAAGCAAAAACTAGGCAGTTCTGTGTTGCGTGGGAACGCAAAAAGGTCCAACTCTGGACGACCCTATCTGGCAAACAGATCTTCTGCGACGGATGAGAGAAGTTCCCACTTGTGCATGCTGGACTGTGTCCTGCTGAGGTGTCCGCCAGGGTGTTTAGCACACCTGGGACATGGCTTGCCAAGAGAACCAGACTGTGGTCTAGTGCCCAGTATCATATTCTCATGGCCTCCCTGCACAGGGGGTATGAATGCATCCTCCCTGCTTGTTGATGTAGTAGACAACACTGAGGTTGTCGGACTGTATCAACAGCTAACCTGGGAGATGATTCTGAAAGGCCTGCATGGCATACAGGACTGCTCTCATCTCCAGGACATTGATATGCAGGGAGGTTTCGATCTGAAACCACATTCCTCAAGTCCGAAAGGGATCCAGGTGTGCTTCCCAGCCCAGACTGGAGGTGTCTGTGGTGAGGATCTGCTGGGAGGATGAGATCTGGAATGGAGTCCCTCATAACAGATTCTGTGGGTCCATTCACCACTGGAGCACCTTGTGGACCAGGGAGGAGACCAGCACTAACTGATCTAATTCATACATGCGTTGGTCCCACTGCACTCTGAGGGTCCACTGAAGGACCCACATGTGCAGTCTGGCTAAGGGAACTATGGGAATGGCCACGGCCATCAGACCCAATAGCTTCACATATACCTTGGCCAAGACATAACGGCTCTGTGCAACCTCCTGAGCATAGGCAATGAGGCACTCTGCCCTGTATTTAGGTAGCAAGGCCTTGCCCTGTGCCGAGTCCAAAACCGCCCCTATGTATTGCATTCTCCAGAACGGAGTCAGGACAGACGTGGGCAGGCTGACAGTGATAACCAGGGATGAAAACAGCTGAAGGGTTCTTTCCAGAGTCTGAAGGAGCTGCTCCCTGGATGGGGCTTTCACACGGCAGTCATCCAGATAGGGGAAACTGTACAGTCCCTCCCTTCAGAGAGCTGCAGCTACCGCTGCTAAGCACTTTGTAAAGACCCACAGCGCAGAGGATAAGCCAAAGGGCAATACTTTGAATTAGTAGTGCTTGCCTTGAAAGAGAAACTGGAGAAAATCTCCTCTGCGGTGGAAACACCGAGATATGCAGGTAAGCATCCTGCATGTCCAAGGAGCACAGCCAGTTGCCCTACTTGAGTAGAGGCATCAGGCCTGGCAGGGTGACCATGCAGAATTGTCTGTAGACTGGACATACAGACTGAGGTCACTGTGATCTAGAATGGGCCTCAGATCCCCAGTTCTTTTGTGGACCAGGAAGAACCTGGAATAAAATCCCCTGTTCCACTGGTACCCGGGCACTGGCTTGATGGCCTATTTCCACAGTAGAGACTACATCTCCTCCTGTAGGACGGACAGGTGGGCCAGGGTATAGGTGGAGAGCACTGGATGGGTCTCTGGGGGCATCTCTGAGTTCCAGAGTGTGACCCCTCTATAATCTGAAGAATCCAGGCATCTGAAGTGATGGTTCTCCACTGATTGAGATGGAGGGAGAACCAACCTTCGATCACCACCTTTTGGTCAGGGAACAGAAAAGGGGGGGGTGTCTGGCAAGGAGTCAAGATGAGGTGGATCCAGCCACTGGGGCTCATCCATCACCTCTGGGGCACTTAGCTGTGGCACCAGAGGAGGAGGAGGAGGGGGTAGGCAAGGCAGAAGAGGCATTTATTTTGCCCATGAGTACAGGGGCTGCTCCGGACTTATGGGATCCTTGTGAAAGAGAAGGCGCTGCATGCTCCTGGGCTGCCTATGATAGAGCGAGTGGACATACTTAATAGCCCTGCCAGATGCTTGTAGGTCATTGATGATGTCCTGAACATCTGGCCCAAATAGCCTAGAGCCATTGAAAGGGGCATTATGCACCTTTTGTTGAACATTGGCCACGAAGCCTGATACCCTCAGCCAGGAGTACCTATGAAGGCAAATGCCTGTGGCAGCAGCCCTGGCACCAGTATCAGAGATACTGTAGAGAGATCTAAGGAGGTGCTTGCTGATATCCTCTGCATTTTGCAAGCATTTGAGAACCTCCTGTTTCTGGGTACAGTCTGGGAGGGCCTGGGTAGTAGCCTTGCCCTTCTTCCAGATGGTATTCTGGTATTTGACCATGTGAGAGAGATAACTGGCAATCCTTAGCCCCAAGGTAGAGGAGGCATATACCCCTTTTATCCCAAAGATCAATCCTGCGGGATTCCCTGTCAGGGGGGAGGGAACTGAGGTGCTTAGGCATCTTCGACCTGTCATGGGCTGCCTTGATGACCATGGAGTTGGTCTCAGGTTGGGCAGTGCAGTAAGGAAGGCCCTGGGGGGGGCATGGTATAACCTATCCGCCCTGTGGGGCTTGGCTGGAACCATGTCAGGTCTGTGCCAAGCGGCAGTAGTGGCATTCCTCAGTGCTGGGAAGATAGGAGGAATAATTTTAGTAGAAGATTCTGGGATTTCCAGAAAGTCCACCACATCCTCTTCCTCAGTATGGAAGCCCATAGCTGAGGACAGATGCTTCATAACACTGAAGAAAGTAGGGTCCTCTGAAGTAGACCTGGGAGTATGCTTGACAGAGTCCTCACTCACTGAGGAGGCAGCTGACCTGTCAGAGGAAAGAGGTTCTTCCTCTTCTTCCTCAGGCAAGATGACATCAAGATGGTACTCCTCCTTGATGTCGACCTGGTCCACATCGAGGTCTGATAAATGAGGAATCGACGATGGCACACGGAGCACAGCCAGAGGAGGCCAAAGTGGCGTCGACAAGGCTGTCGACAGCACAGGGGACATAGGCCTATAAGTGCCCAGCTGATGGACCAAGACCACAGTAAACTTGGTCAGGATATCGTTGAGGATGACGACAGTAGACTGCTGCATCGACGGAGGAGGGGTCGACAGCACAGGGTGCGACAACCCATTGGTCAGGCCTTAGGAGCCCAAAAAGCCCAAGGGCCTGGAGAAGCATCATGCCTCGATGGGAGGGCAGTCATCAATGAGCCAGGTGTTGATGAACTGCGGGCCCAATGACCCGAGAGTCGACAACCAGCCGCCCTAAGAGACGGGCGGCGGTGCTGTCGTAATGGGTCTGGTAGGATCAGAGACCTGGACAGTGACAGAAAAGAAGAAGGAAACCATCAGCGAGCAGGACCTCCGCCAGGGTAGCGATCCCAATCATGGTCTTTTTTATGACTTTTCCCCGAGGACTTGTCTTGGCTTTGGTGGCCTGGGAGCTCAACGAACCCACCGGCGACTGGGAAGGAGGTACCACCCGAGGACCCCTGCCCAGAACTGGCTACCTGTTGTTCCATCAGAACAATTTTGAGAGCCTTTTTCCGTCACCTGAGGGTGGTTTGGTTGAATTTATGGCAGAACTCACAGTCCGAGATATTATGGTCAGGCCCAAGACAACAGACACAGAGTATGTTGATCTGTAGAGGCAATCTTCTTTCCACAGTGGCAGCAACAAAAGAGAGAAGAGGAAGGGATAATTCTCGAGATAAACAAGGTAGGGGAATCTCTTGTAAAAAAAAAAGAGATTCTGAAAAACTAAATAAAATAAAGTCATAGGCAAAAATAGCACAAAACTGCATCAGTGCTTCTGCAGAGACCCATGCGAACAGAGTCAATGGTGAGAAAGAACTGAGGAGGGAGGGGGGCCACTCACACCTTTACTGGTTGGTGACGATGGCAGAGGACATCAGCGTGGCATCCCCAGTTGTACTGCTGAAAATCTTCCATGTGGATCCTGCTTCACTGATGGTGAAATTCCTACTGCGTGACCTGATGACTGAGGTACCCTAGAGAGCCGATATTTTTTTTCGTATTTTACCCGACCTTGTTAGCTGCTACAAACCTTTCGTGAGCTGAAATTAGGGCTGATTTAATGTGATACTTTATTTTTCAATAACCTCGGAGTTCCTGTCCCACACTACTAGGACTCTCACTTCCTACTCCTTGCTCGTTGTCTCAGGCAGAGCAGGGTCTACTTTTGAAAATAGCTTTTTACATTGCTCCAAGCTGTTTTCCTTTTTTTTTTTGTAAAATAAACTTAGCTTTTAAAATAGCTTTGTATGATTGATTTTGTCCCTGCACAACTGGTCAGATCCCTTAGTGTTAAAGGGGACACGAAATGTTTGCTAACTGGCAGCTATTTATTAAGTTCTTATTCTCAGAAATGATATGCATTCCCCTAAATTATCCATATTTAACTGTACCTGAATAAAAAGTGATATGGAAAACTGTATTTTACATTGTTTTGTCTTTATGGGCAGCATTCTGTTACAATTCTCTTCATGAAACAAGTAATTTAGAGTTTTCACTATGTGTCAGTTTGTGTACAGAATGCTAAATATCAGCTGTTGACCTACCAGAACTATGCTTAGGGTTCTGTGCACAAACTGTGACGTAGTTAAAACTCAAAATTATTGGTTCCACAA
Organism: Neoceratodus forsteri; assembly: GCA_016271365.2. Lineage (NCBI taxonomy): Eukaryota > Metazoa > Chordata > Ceratodontiformes > Ceratodontidae > Neoceratodus > Neoceratodus forsteri. The sequence continues at coordinate 1,053,407,172 of CM028129.1, forward strand.
AGAGAACTGTAACAGAATGCTGCCCATAACAAGAAAACAATGCAAAATACAGTTTTTCATATCACTTTTTGTTCAGGTACAGTTAAATGTGGATAATTTAGGGGAATGCATATCATTTCTGAGAATAAGAACTTTATAAACAGTTGCCAATTAGAAATTATTTCCTTGGGGCGCTCTGGAGCCTGAGCCAAACAGCAGCAGGAGAACACAGCTCTGAGCATGTTGATCGAGTTTATTAAAATATTATACTTTCTAGCAGTCCTCGAAGAAAAATTCTGGCGTCATTGGAAAGAGGAACCTCTTAAACCCTAGGATGGGCAACCCGAAGAAGGAAAGGGGTGGAAGAACAGGAGGAAAATCGAGCGGGATCCCTAAACCACTTCAGACTCCCGGAGAGGGACAGGCCACATCTAATCTAGAATTGGAGGAAACGATGGCCTCCATAGGTCTGAAGTTGAAAAGAATCATCACTTCGGTAGCTGAACTAAATAATAAAATGGATACCTTTGCTACAAGGGTCATAGTAGTGGAAAAGGATGTGGAAGGCCTCAAAACTGAATTCCACGATGTTAAAAATGCAGCAGAATCCTCCACAGCAGTTACGGCCATGATCATTAAGGAGAATGCTCACCTTAGGACCCATATGGAGACATTGGAAAATCAGTCCCGCTCTTCCAATGTGCGCATTCTAGGACTGGCAGAGGGGGTTGAAGGAGACCATCCTCTATTAAATATTAAAGACTGGCTAAAGGAGAAACTCATCTTGAGGGGGTCAGCCCTCCTCCTCCTTTAATGTTCAAAAAGTTTATCGCGTAACTCCCAGGGGTCAAAGAGAGGAATCGGAGGTGCCGCGCACGCTGCTGGTAGTGACTGATGGAGTGGGGACGAGAGTCCGTATTCTGCGGTTGACCAGACAGCTGAGCCCCATCATGCAGGACGAGCATACCGTCCTTTTCTTCCCTGACATTAGTTATGCCACCAGAATGCGCCATAAGAAGTCTGATGGCACAAGGCGCCTGCTACGCAAAGCCTCCATCCTTCATTCTATTATTTTTCCAGCCAGATTACATATTGTGCATCAGGGGAAAGTGTGGCTGTTCTCAGATCCCACTGAGGCCGGGAAATGGGCCACTCGTTTCACTTCTGCCACAGCTCGGTGTACCAGAGAGACTGAATTGGAAGATGAGGATATCGGGGAACTAGGAGTTGGCTGAATTGATGGTATGCCTACACCTTTGATGACGATGCTTCGGTACTGTACTGGAGAGTACTGAAGGACTCTTGTACCTGTTAAAATTTCTACCTACAGTTTGGATGGTTTAACTTAGTTTGCTGGCATAACATTAATAAAATTAACACAAATATAGCTCGAAGGAATATAGTGCTCACTCATATATCACGAGCTATCAGGGTTCTTGTTTTTCTGCTGCTGATGTTTAAAGTTAACGGTTTATAGTTAACTTTAGGTTTTTACTATGACGTCTCTTACTCCACCTTTGTAGAGTTCATGCCTTGTGCTGGACTTTATGTTTAAATGGACTTCAGTAAGACGGAATTAGTCACATTGCTCATGGATTCTGTACCACAGCCGATTTTCTGTTAATATTTATGTGGGATGTTATATCTTGCATTACCCCCTAATGTGGTATCAGAATGTTCAGGATGCTTTTACTCCCTTAGATTAAGGAAAGGCTTATTCTCTCCAGAAGGAATATCTTTACTTTGATGTATCGAATTGTCTTGAACATGGTAACTGTATAAGTGTGAATATTTTTTTAATCAAATAAAAATAAAGTTAAAAAAAAAAAAGAAATGATTTCCTGTCCTCCTTAATACTTTATCTTCCGCTGGCCCGGCCGCTGGTTTTCCGCTTGGGATGCCAGCGACCCGGGTTGTCAGAGGGCTGTCGGGGAGGACTGAGTGTCCTCTCACTGCTCTCCTGCTCCGGGAGGGGCGTGTGCAGTCGTGTGCATACACACCCAGCGGAAGCTGGGTTCATTGCAAGCACTGAAGCTTCACTAACTCAGGGACGGGTGGACTCTCATCATTGCACACCCCCACCCCTGCCTACCGGGAAGAAAACCTTGTGCACCTGGCTGTCTCCATGAGCGCACCTGCCCCGGACCTCAATTAGCATCCGGCCGGCTCACCGACTAGATACTGGTATTGTGGCACTGGTAAGGGGACGGTGCCGCAACCCCGCCCTCTGGGGGGGAAGTCAGGGGTGACTGGGAGAGTGCAGGCATTACCGGAGGTGGAGGTATGGGGGTCCGTGGCCAGGGCGGACATAGACGGCTAGAGCACAGCAAAAAGTATACTAAATATATAAAAAAATAAATACTCTATCTTCCAAACTTAAATATTATTTACAGAATCTTAATATCTGTTCCTGCTTTGACTAATTCCCGTTTAAGTATCAAACTTTTGTATGCCTTAACCCACAAGACATGGATGTATCAGGGATAAAGGCATGCCCCCATGTGGCTGTAAAGCACAAGACCAAAGTCAAAGTGCCCTTAGAACTACCTGGGGCATGAATTAATACCTTTTGCACCAAATGCCTCCATGTAAGTAAAAAAAAAAGTCTTAGGAGTCTTTTTATGCTGAAGACAAGAAAATAGTGTATGGTGTTCTTCCAAGTTCAGTAAAGAAGTTCATTACAACTACAGCATACTAACTATGTTATTTGTTCAAGAATATGTTAAGCAAGTCTCTCCTATCCCCGATGTCCCTGCCTCTTACCCACTGCGCTCCAGGGAATCCTGCTCCTTCTCCCTTCCCCATCCCCACTAAACTGCTGGCCAGTCTGCTTCTCCCACTGCCTCCCTTTCCTCTGGAATCAACTCTGCTCTTCTATTTGCTGAACCCCCTCGCTTCCTGGCTTTAAGCGCCTGCTCATACACACCCACTTCTCCTTGCTGCTGTCCCTCAACCTCCCTAGCCTCCTTGCCTCTCATTTGGTCCTGTGCTACTGGTGTAAGGCTTATACTGGCCGTACTGTAATTCTGTTTTATCTGTTATCCCACACTTGATTACTGTCATTATGAAAAAATCTTTCTCTTTGTATGTATTTGTTTTCCTTTTCCCCAGGTCGCACCTGGAAACGAGACTTGGCTAAGCGTGCTTTTCCCAGTTACCAAATTTGAAATTAATAAATAAAAGTAACTGGAAAAAAAGTTATAGTTTCTGTTACTTTAAATAAAACTGCATTTTCATTCTTAAGTGCTAATTTTCACTTTGATATGCTTTAGCTTTTGTTTTGTTTTTCACGGAATTTCAGTGCCATCATCAAAACAGTAATCAACACCGTCACTTACTGTGAGATATCCAAACTCTGAGAAATAGAGTTTTGGGGTATCACTTGTTTTGATGGTTTGTCTATTGTTTCGGTATTTGGGAATTGATATGTTGTAAGTACAAAGGCTTTTTTTGTTAAGGTTGGGTAAAGTTCAGCTGGGTAGCGGGTGTTGTTGCATTAATCAATGGTCAGGTGATTCACTGCGGCCAATGAAGATTGTGTATTTTGTGGCTTTTACCTACTCATTTTATAAATGCATAACGTTTAACAATGCGACAGGGTGTGTGTTGTGTGCTGGGATAACGTCATGGGGTGATTAGGCATGAGGCCGCAGGCAGAGTGCGACTAATCACCCCAGAAGTGACGTTATCCCAGCACAACACACACCCTGGAGTGCATTATTGCTATTATACAATGGCTTGTTGCTACTAATAAAAGAAAAGTTAAAAAAAAATGTTTTAAAAGTGTATTTTTATTTCATTTTTCAATGGGCAGGTATACTGAATAAAAAAATAGTCCCATTGTAATGTTATTGTGTGTTTGCTGTCTCCTCCTGCACACCCCCCCCCCCCCCCCAGCAGGAAAATACAGCAGTCCACATACTAACATTCCAATCTGGAACTGACTAATATTGTTTTGATTAGTATTTATGTTTTTAATGACTTTAAAAGCAACCACAGGGGAGTTGAGGAACCGCGATCCCGATTCCCACTTCCGGGTTGTTTGAGCACTTACTGATTGGCAGCAATGCAGGTAATTTTTGTCGAGTGCTTATTTCAGTGTGACTGTTATTTTATCAATTATTTTTTTTTTTGGTTTTAATGGTGGCCGTAACACTGCAGCTGTTTGAGGAAGCGAGCAGGATTGTGGCAATCTGAAAGGGCTCGTGCTACTGCTGACGGGGAAATTGAAATGCTGTCTAAAATGACGGCTTTTTTTTCATTTAAAAGATTTGTTTTCTATTTCAGGGAATACTGGTGGGGGTGTCAGAATGTTTGGCTGTCACGGCAGGCTAGTCGGGGATAATGTCGGTGTATAGTAGTGTCGGTGGTTTTGGCTAGCAAGTTGTAGACACTAACTGTGCTCATGCTCCAGCGGACAGGAAAATTTAAATGGCGTCTATAATGACGGCTTTTTTTTTAAAATGGGAACATTATGTGTGTGCGTGTGGAGGGGGTTGTTTCACTATATCTGGTGGGAACACAAGCAAGGCAGGGATAATTTGCACTTTGATGACTGGTGGTCACTGGCAAGCGAGTCAGAAGCACTCGCAGTAGGTTGAAGGCGGGTTGAGTGCGCGAATGACAAACGGGGAATTGCGCTGCCGAGGTGCTACGTGGAGTGATTTCTTGTTTTTCCAAAAGCTGGTGCGGTCATCTGGGTGCTGGGACTAGACCTGTGATGTTGTACTGCGATAACATCATGGGTCTAGTCTCAGACTGACCCAACATTTTTTTTGCCTTTGTATAATAATGCATGATGCATTGAGTTTGTATTTAGTGCCATATTTGTACCTGGGCTGTGCCTGAAAAGGCATTTTTCATCAGTGTACAAACCTAGTCAACAAAGTAAAAATTTAATAAAAAATGAAAAGAAAGTTGGATTACTTCTTAGGATCTTTTTATTTTACATAGGATACTGTCCCATAGAACCACAGAAACATAGCTTCTGTTGACAGAAAAGGACCTTTACAACCATCCAATCTGCCCCTTGTCCTTGCTATTCCATCACCACTGATCCTAGCTGGTCACAGGTGTCACTCCCTCCCCTGTTCTTCTACCAAATATGCCCCCGTGCCTATCCCACATGTGCTTGAAGCTCCCCAGTCTTTGCCCCAACTACTTCCTCTAGTAGGCTGTTCCAGTCATCCACCACACTTTCCCTTTAGTATTTCTGCACATCTCTCAAACTTCCCCCCCTTAGCTTCATTGCATGGCCCCTTGTTCTAGTGCCTTCCTTTCTCTGAAACAGACCCTCCACTTGCACCGTGTTCACTCCTGTGAGGTACTTACAGATTTCAGTCTTGTCCCCTCTTGCTCTCCTCTCGGGTTCCAGGGAGTGCACAATGATTTCCTGTGGCCTTTCCTTGTATGGCATTTCATGCAACCCTCTCACCATTTTGGCTGCCCCCCTCTGTACCATTTCCACTTTTTCAATGTCTTTGAGGAGGTGCAGCCTCCAAAACTGGACACAGTACTCCGGAAGGCACCTTACCAGTGAGCGATACAATGGCAACACCACCCCCCTCCTCCTGCTAGAAATCCCCCTCCCAAGGCACCCCAGCATTCTGCTAGCCTTTCCCACTGCTTTGTCACGCTGCCCAGCTACCAAGGTAATCAGATATGATAACCTCTAGGTCTCCTCCTCCTTGCTTCGTAACTGTAAACTCCACTCCCCCATCTCATATCTTGTACACAACCTCTGGGTTCCACAGCCCTAAATGCATAATCTTGCACTTTTATGGAATTGAAACTCAGCTGCCACCCTCTAGACCATTCTTCTAGTTTCCTCAGATCCCTTTGCAATCCCCTCCATCCGTTCCTGAGTGTCAACCCTGTTGCGGAGTTTTGTATTATCCACAAAGAGTCGCACCTTACCTTCAAGCTCCTCCACAATGTCGCTTATGAAGACACCGAAGAGGAATGCTCCCAACACTGAACCATGTGGCACCCCACTAGTCACTCTCCTATCACCTGAGTGGCTACTGTTTACCATCACCCTTTGCCTCCTATCTCATAACCAGTTTGATACCCAGCTTGTAACTTTTTCCCCCACCCACAGGCTGCTTAGTTTCTTAACTAGCCTCCAGTGTGGTACAGTATCAAAAGCCTTAAGTCCAGACAGGCTACATCCACTGATCTCCCTTGATCCACCTCCCTCGTAACTCAGTCAAAGAAATCTATGAGATTAGTTTGACATGACCTTCCACCTGTGAAACCATGCTACTGGTGGTTGTGCAGTCCTTTTGCCTCCAGGTGCTCCATGAGCCTCTCCTTCTGCAGTGTCTCCATCAACTTTTCCATCACTGATGTGAAAATGACTGGCCTGTAGTTTCTAGCATCCTTTCTACTGCCACTTTTGTGCCGAGGGACCACACTGACCCTCCTAGAGTCCTCTGCAACTTCCCCCATCTCCAGTGAAGTGCTAAAAAGTGCTGCCAGATAGACAGCCAGCACTGTGCTCAGTTTCTTCAGGACCCCTGGATGAATCCCATCTGGCCCTATTGTCCTATTCTCCTTTAAGGCTTCCGATCCCTTCAGAGCCCTCTCCACCAAGAACAGACTTGTGCCCACTCCCCTGTCTCTCTGTTGCTTACTGCAGCATGCTGATCTGTCCGTCAACCCCCACCGTGAAGCAGAAGTAATCGTCTGGTATTTCCACTTTCTATTGATCTTCCTCTGTGCAGTCCCCCGCCTCCTGATTTTCACTATCTCGCCTCGCCTTTCTCTTCCCCACATACCAAGAGGAGCTATCCTACCTCTGTTAGTGCTTTAGCTGCCTTCACCCTCCTTACTATGTCCCTTTGCTTTGCCAGACGTACCTCCATCTTCATCCTTCTGGGTCTCCTTGTACTTCTTAAATGCATTTTTATTTTCCTTCACTGCCTTTCGCGCCTCCTTAGAGAATCATAGTGGCCTCTTCCTTGTCTTTTCCATGCTCACTTCCTTCAAACAGTTTGTCGCTGCCTGGATTATACCCTCCTTAATATTTCTCCACCGAGTCTCTACTCCCCCTCTGCCCCACTTTGAGGCATTCTCTGAGGCAGATTCCCATTTCTTTAAAATCTGCCCTCCTAAAGTCCAGAACCCTCATCTTAGTCTGATTTTTTTTTTCCTATTCTATCCGCATGCCAAACCACACTGTACGGTGATCACTTGTACCCAGAGGACTATCCACTGTGACATTAGCAATGCTGTCTCTGTAAGTACCAGGACCAGTACTGCCTCATCCCTTGTGGGTTACAAAACCAGCTGCCTGCAAAATGCCCCTTGTATGGAGTCAAGGATGGCCCTGCCTCTTGATGTAGCTGCATCAAGAATACCCCAATCTACAGCTGGCAGATTAAAGTCCCCATTATCAAAACTTCCCCCTTGCTGGCCATTTTGCTATTGTATTTCCCCAGGGCTCTGTCTAAATCCTCCCCCTGTGCTGGAGGCCTGCACACCACCCCCATGCAAATAACAGCTCCTGCCCCCATCTCTAGGCTGACCCATAGTACCTCCCAGCACTTCTTTGTCTCCATGCTCTCCCTGTACCTCAGTAGCTCTTATACCCTCCTTCACATATAAAACAACCCCTCCATCTTTCCTCCCTGACCTGTCCTTCCAGAAAATGGTGTAGTCTGGGATGGCTACCTTCCAGCTGTGGTTATCCGTCCACCATGATTCTGTGATGGCCACCAGATACCGGTTTGCCTCTGCAATGATTACGTCAAGGTCAGGAATTCTGTTTCCCAGACTCCTTGCGTTTACACACATGCCTCTTCTCTCCATTCTCTTCGTCTCTCTCTTCCTCTAACCTGCCTTCCCTTCCTGCTTCCCCCTTGCCCCCTGTTACCCCGGTCCCCCCCCCTTGTTACACTGTCTTCCTGCCTTGCCTCCTTCCCTTCTTTCCCAACATAAGTTCTCCTCCAGACTTGCCTGCCCTGCCCTTTGCTTCCTTCAGTCTCCAGGGAATTTATTTTCCATGGGTTAACCTTCCCTGTTTCACTAGTCTTGGGGATTCTGCCTCTCCCCTAGGCTAGTTTAAATGATCGTCAAAGTAGCATTTAAACCTTCCACCCAGGGCTGCTGTTCCCTCCTGGATGGATGAAGGCCATCTCCCTTGTAGAGGTCTCTGCCCCCCCAGCTGTGACCCCAGTCCCGGATGTAGGCCAAAGCCCTCTTCCCTGCACCTTGCCTTCAACCACTTGTTGAAGGACCTGGTGTGGAGTTTCCTAGCTGTCCTCAGACTGTGCACAGGTGCCACCTCAGTGAAGGCCGCTATGTGAGCTACCTGCTTCAGGCCCCTCAAAATAAGGTCCCTGACCACCTTGCTCATCAACTGAATTTCTATGAACCCAGTGTTAATCTCAGATCAGTAAATAAAAACTTACTGAGCATCCCACATGTTAAAACTAACGAAGTTTGCTTCATTTCTGTCTACTGTGCAGTAAAACTTTGAAACTCCCATCCTGCTACCTTCAGGCCCATTGATTCAGCTGCAGCCTTTAAACATAAAGGACAATGTACTTAGTTACTCTGACCGCAAACGATTTACAATTGAATACTCTTGTAAAGTTATTGACTGTATCCAAGTATACAGTACTATGTAGAAAAAGAAACTGCGCACAAAGGCATTGAGGCAAGGGTTACCAAGAAAGGGCATTGGCAAAAAAGCCAGGTTTCAAAGAAATACAAAGATCACACATAATCCAGTTATGCAAAGGATCATGGGATGTATGTGTACATCACCATGAAAATGCAAACTGATTCTGCTTTAAGCAGGACCAGTCAAGGCTGGTTCATTTTCCCCTGGGTTGATACACAGATGAGGCACACTGATGAGTTGACGAGTCCCGAGAAGAATGAAACGTGTTTGTATTATCTGTTCTGGATCTCTACAAACTGTGAGAGGCTATCTGGCACCATGCACTCCTGCTTACAGCAAAACAAGTCAAAAAGTTTAATTGTGATTTGCATAACGCCAAGCCACAATTGAATGGACAGTGTGTTCTTACTAAAAGCCAGACTAACTGCCTCAGAGGAGCCCCCCTATAAATGACTTTTGCTGATGTGTGGGTGCCCCTCCTGAAATGACTTTCCACCAGTAGTGCGAGCCCTTTTCCAAGTACTGCCCTAAGTGTGTGGCACTCCTCACCGTACCTGCCAAAGACTGCTCAAAATACTCAGAAAGGAGAAGTGTATGCTTCTTTTAAAACCTAAGACTGCCTAATGATTTAACGCCTGCAAACATCTGCTAAGTTAATGCCGACCTGAACAGTGTTGTTTGAACATATGTAACAGGCTGCATAAGGTGGACTCTGAATATTTGTCAGTGACAACAGAATTGCCTCTACCAGTGAACCCCCAGCAATGTTGCTCCTGCCTACAGAACTTGCTAAACAGCTGACGTTTGCATGAAGGTGGGGTTCATTTGAACTGGTCAGCAATACAATGCTTGCTGCAGATAACTGATTCCTGCACAGACTATATTACTGCACAGTGCCAGTATATCTGTTCCCAGCCTATTAACCAAAAGACATGCAAGTTAAGAAGAGAGGGAACTTGGTGTGCCTTAGCAACACTGTTTCACGATAGCCTGCTTGAACTGTAAGTAACTATACCAACCACAACCACAGATTTCTCTCAGCACTGGCCACCACTCATTCCACTGCATCATGTCTGAAGAGGGGTCCGCGTCAGTCTAGGATATGACTGAGATAGGGGAGAGTTCATGCCAGTCAGTCTTCTGGAACCCACTGGTGAGTTATGTAGAGAAATGTCCCAGTTCACAGTACAGGTAATCAACAGTCCGATGAGGGAAGGGTAGTACGCTGCTGCAGCATTAAAAGTCACAGAAGAGGATGTCCAGTTCCAGCACTAAATGTTACACAACAGGATCTCCAGCTCCAGCTCTAAATGTTACAGAACAGGATCTCCAGCTCCAGCGCTAAATGTTACAGAACAGGAGCTCCAGTTCCACCACTAAACGTTATACAAGAGGATCTCCAGCTTCACCACTAAATGTTACACAAGAGGATCTCCAGCTCCAGCACTAAATGTTACAGAACAGGAGCTCCAGTTCCACCACTAAACATTACACAAGAGGATCTCCAGCTCCAGCACTAAACAGAGAAGAGGAGCTCCAGCTCCACTACTAAAAGTTAAAGAACAGGATCTCTAGCTCCAGCACTAAATGTTCTAGAACAGGATCACCAGCTCCAGTATTAAACATTAGAGAAGAGGATCACCAGCTACAGCACTAAACAATACAGAAGAGGATCTCCAGCTTTGACAGTAAAAGTTACAGAAGAGGATCTCCAGCTCCAGCACTAAATGTTACAGAAGAGGCTCTCCTGCTCCAGCATATAACATTAGAGAAGAGGATCACCAGCTACAGCACTAAACAATACAGAAGGGGATCTCCAACACTACAAAAGAGGATCTCCACCTCTAACACTAAATGTTACAGAAAAGGATCTCCAGCTCCAGCACTAAACGTTACAGAAAAGGATCTCCAGCAAAATTCAGTCTCTTTTCTTCAGCCTGTTTCTTTCTTTAGATTCTGTCTAGCAGTCCAAGTGTGACATTCAGGCCAGAGCCAGAGTTTAAAGCTTCTCTAGTTTACTTTCTTGAAAATCCTGTCTAGTGGTCCAGGTGAGACTTCCAGGCCAGCACCAGAGGATACAGTTGTTACAGTTCACTTTCTTCAGATCCTCTCTGGTGGTCCAGGTGTGACCTTCAGGCAGAAGCCAGAAGATAAAGTTTCAGTTTGATTCTTTCTTCAAAATCCTGTCCAGTGGTCTGGGTGTGAGCTTCATGATGGTTTCTGAGATTACATTGTTACAGTTCACTTTCTTCAGAGTCTGTGTAGTGGTCCAGATGCGACCTCTAGGCCGGTGCCAGAGAATCAAGTGTTTCAGTTTGCTTTCTTCAGATCCAACCGGTAGTCCAAGTGTGACTTCTAAGTCAGTGCCAGGGATCTTGTCGTAGATTCCTCAGTTAAACCCTGTTACTCCATGTAGAGCTCAGACAAACTAGAATACCTCATACAGTCATCCAAGTTCTGAATGTCCTTCAGATTCGTGCACTGGATCCAGTAGTGAATAAAGCTCAAGTTCCTTGCTTAAAGTCTAAGAATTCCGACAGAGCATAAGATTTCCTTGTTTAAAGTATAACAATTCCAGCAGAGCAAGATTCCTTCCTTAAAGTAAGGGTGATCAGATTTGATGGAAACCGTTCTGTGTGCATCCACTGGATTGTTGGAAATTCAAATCCCAGCTTCAGTTCCAGTAAGGGGGTTAGAATCACAGGAATCAGAGCTGGAATTGAAACTTCCGATTCTGTATCAGACTCCTAAACAAATCACCTTCAACTGCCAGCAGAAAGCCAAGGCCCTTCTTATTACTGAAAGAAACTAAAGCTAGCATTACTTGCTGGCCTGAGCCAGGGTCAAGGAGATGGACAGCTGCTGCAATGTAGAGATGGTGGTGCCAGTCTGTGCCGGTGTCAGGGTGGTCCGAGGACTTTGGTGACTGACAGGTCCGGACCCAGTTCCTGACAGTACTAGCAAATGGGTTTGGGTAGATCACTGTTATAGGTGTGCTGCAATTACTCAGTGCAGCAGGTCAGGATGGAAGGACTCAGCAAAATGTGCTACTGCCTCGTGCCCACCTCCTGGATCCCCAAGAAGTTCCCACTCCCTGCCTCTCTCCAAACCAGTCAAACATTCTCCCCCGACCCGACAATCATGGAGTCCACTTGCCCAGTGACTGACGCACACAACAGCAGCATGACCATGAACCCCTCCCAACTAGTCCCAAGCTGTCTCTCATTAGTACTCAAGCTGGCTGGCTTACTGCACTGGTCCAAGACTGGTGTCACTGGGAGTCCTTCAACCTCCCCCAAACCAGCCACACTTGTTATTCCTCCAGTCCTCAACCCGACTCACCATCCTGAGTTGACTGACCTGGCCAGCCAACTGACAACAACAAACTCTGGGAAAACCAGTAGGTCAGACACTACCCAGAGAGCGTCTGACATACTGTTTTCCAGGGTTTAGCTACTGCTGCACATGGTGGTTAGTAGTTTTTGCCGGGTCACAGCCTAAAAACAATTATATGGACAGCACACACAGTGCCTGCCACTGCTGCCCACTGCCCACTCTGTGACTGCCCACATACTAGTACCTGCACACTGCCCACTGCCCACCAAGTGGAGCTTTGGAGTCTGGACCGGAGTGGAGGAGTCTGATCGAAAAGGGGGAGCTAAGATGTGTGTGTGTGTGTGTGTGAGTATTAAAATGCCTAACCCACACATTTTTCCGAATTAGGGTTTTCAGGCTTAAGATCTAAAAATCCTAATTCTGGATTTCACCACGGAATACAACTGTATCCGATTCCAGATTCTGAAATCTGATCAGCCATAACTTAAAAGTATAAGAATTCTGATACAGCTTAAGATTAGTTGTTTAGAGTGTCAGTATTTACATAGAATATAAAATACAATGCAAAGTATAAGTCTCTTCATACACAGTATAAGCCTTTTTTTAGTGTAAGTAGTTACTCAGAGTAGCAGACACTTATTAAAGTTATGAAGCCCTTTCAGAGTCTGTTGTAGCTGCGACAGAACTACTGTGAAGTGCAAGACTGGGTAATGTGACGCGTGCTTTCCTTCCCTCCAAATAAAAGGGCTGCTTCTGAAAGTCTTACTTGCCTCTCCTTGAATTTCCAGACAAGCTTGGTATCCAAGGTAGCAACACCGAATCAATAGCTTCCATCAGTGTTCTGGCATTACAGGTGTGCTCCCTACAGCAGCTAACAGCTCACCACATGACATCTTCAACCATCATGAACAAGCATTGTTCCAGTTACAGAATTTTAAGATGAATTGCCTAGTAGAAGCAACCACTTGGCTACCTCAGTACCAACCTACCCCGGTGCTTCAACTCACCCAGGTCTTTAAAGGGGGCTCTTGGAAGCTTAATTAGTGCACAGCATCTGTCGGTGTACAGTTTTGGAGCCTTGGGAGTAAGCCCCCGGTTTTTGCCTGCAGCACTGCTTGATGTTTGAGTAGTGTGGCTGCTGCATGTGTACCTCACCTAGCCCTCTGGCCAGTGTTCCCAATAGAGAAGCAGCTAGTCACTGCCTCCTTTATGGGCAGATTCAGGGCCTTGGCCCTGCACTCTGTCTCAGTGTCAGATTTGTCAATTTAACCATACCATCTCCCCTCAGCACTGGGGCTGAGGATAGGGTGGGGCAAGGGAGTCAGGAGGTGACTGGACGGTCAGAGGGAGGGCCCCCTGAACGTCTCTGATTCTTGGAGGCGGGAGGGGTGGCGGAACCCCTGGACTTGTGCTTGCCCTGGAGGCGAGCCGGGGCCTGCTTCCTCTGCTTCCAGGTCCTTTTCCACGAAGGCTGCTGTTGTTGTTGGGCACCTGATCGGTACATGGACTGCAGTGATCTCAGAGCCTGACCTTTATCCCAGAGATCGGTGATGATGTCTTTGGTGTCACTGCCAAAGAGCACCGAGCCCCGAAAGGGGGCATCCTGAATCGCAGACTGGACCTAATTTGTAAGGCCAGAAATGCGAAGACAGGTCTGTCATCTCAGAGCAACGGCAGTCGCCGAGGCACAAGCTATGGAATCAACAGAGTCGTACATAGCCCGCAATGCATGCCTGCAAGAAAAGCGAGACAGGCAGAGTTCCTTGGCGAGCTCCTCCTTGAGATCCAAAGGTTTCATAGAATGGACTCAGGCCTCGAGCCTGGCCAAGGTAGCTTTTTGGTGCGACACCACGCAGGCTACATAATTAAGGGACCGAAGCGCACATGTGGCCGAAGAATAGACCTTCTTACCAAACTGGTCCATCTGCCTCGACTCCTTGTCTGGAGGAAAGGTGCTCATATGCTTAGGTGTTGAAGAGCGGTCATGAGCAACTGAAATCATGACTGAGTCCGCCTTCGGATGAGCGTTAAGGAACGGAGCATCCTTGGGCATCCGGTAAACCCTGTCCACCCTCCTGCAGACAGCCAGGATGGAATGAGGCATCTGCCAGACCATAGAGGTGGGGTCCTGGTGAGGTCCTATCCATGGGGGAGCAGGGATCGGGGACAGAGACTCCAGGTCCAGGTGTTTCGGCGAGTCTCTGCCACATCGGATCCTGCTCCTCCAACTCCCACTCAAGATAGTTCTGCATGGATCTCAGTAGGTCTGAAAAGGCAGGGTCCTCCGGTGGGGATTTGGGGGAAACCTTGCCCTTAGGGACGGAAGACTTGTGATACGAGGGCTCCTCCAGCGACTCGTCGTCATCCTCCTCCTCATCATCATCCTCCACGTCCAGATGGTCTCCAAGATCCGGAAGAGTAATATCCTTGCGAGTGGTCCCCAGGATGTGAACCGTAGAAGGGGAAAAACTCCTCGGGGATGGAGACCTAGGAAAGCGTGGTGGTGGGAGCCTGCTCTATAGATCAGATACCAGCTCCGAGCGTGCCCCTTGCCACCAAGACTGGATAAGAGTCTTGAAGTCCAGTTGAACCGGAGCTTGTTGAGGAGGAGGTTTTTGGGGGAGAGAAGGAGGTGGAGGGATTACGGGGGGGGGGTAGTGATACCCCTGGTAACCTGAATAGCCATATCCCGGGTACTGACCATATACCAGAAAATACTGGCCCACGCCATTCCAATCTGGAGAAGGATCAGCTGGGAGATGGTCCCCAGGATACCCTGAAGAGTAATGCGTGACAGTCCGAGGTCTTGAAGAAAGGCCCAATGTCAGAAGATCTGATGGAGGGGGAACCCATGAAGGGCCCGTCATGTAAATCGATGGCAGGTCCGGCGTCGGGGGAGCTGGCGTCGGGGCCACCATCGTCGGGATCGCACCACCCGATCCGGCACTGGAATGGGGGCTGATGTCGGAGCCAGGCAAAGGGGTCCCGATGGAGGGACCGCGTCTGGCACCGGAACCGGAGGCTGGGGCAGACGACTGGGCCCAGGCTCAGAGACTGTCGTCAGGGGGTTCGGTGTTGGGAGGAACCATTGCCGGATCCGGCGGAGGGATCTTGACTGGTACAGGCATCGAGTCGGGAGTGATCCCACCAGAAGGGATAGGAGGGGCCTCTGTAGTAGGACCAGACGGCAAGGGAGGAGCCTCCTTCTCTGCGACCCCTTCAGGAGTGTGTGGAACGGACCCAGAGGTGTGGTCGACTTCCAGGGGCTCTGCACTATCATCACCCAAGGTAGCGGCCTGAGCAGGGGAAGCTACCGGCCAAGTGGAAGGGAGGAGAGGGGCTCTGCCGGACGTTGGGCTGAGTGTGTTAGGCCCCGACGGGAAAGCCATGTCTAAGCACCCGTCGGGGACGGGCGTCTGACCAGATAAAGCCAGGCGGAGGGGAGGAACCCCTCTGCCGACTTAGCAACTGGTGCTGTGCGGTCCGATAAAGCCTGGGAGCCGACTTACCAGTGGCCAGGCGGTCCCCAGAGGCCAACTTGATGGCAGGCACAGTGCGGCCATCAGAAGAGCCGGCGGCTGACTCACCCACAGAGGAGAATTTGTCCGACTTACCATCCAGAGCCAGCTTGGCCTTAGGCAGTGGCTGGGAAGAAGCCTTACTGGTCGAGGGCCAAGAGGCCTCGGCCTGGGACACCTCCACGGAGCGCTCCCTATGTTTCTCTTTCCTATGTTCTTTTTTGGAAGAAGATGATCGGATCTGCTCCATCTGCTTTTCTAAAGACGCCAGCCAGGTCTTCAAAAGATGGGCCTCCAGAACCTGCTGCCTACTTTTACGTGTGGCCTGGTTAAAAGGCTGGCAGTCCGGGCAAGAAGAAACTGGGTGGTCTGGGCCTAAGCAGATCACACACTTCACGTGGCCGTCTTTGTGTGGAATTTGCATGCCACAGGTGGAACACTTCTTCTTCGGTGAAGATGTAGAAAAAAATTCGAAAAATTGAAGAAAAAACGCAGTGAAAACCGATGAGAGAAAAAAGCACTTTCAATGACAATCGCTTGGGAAGTCAGCAATGAGACTGACACGAGGCGACGGCTGGAAAGGACTGGAGGGCGGGCGTGGGGACCGTCCACTATATAGCGTCACACAGATGTCGGTCATACGACATCAGGTGGGCAGTCCCCTATCAGGTATTGCTAGAAAAAGTCTGCCATGCAGACAGACACCACATGGCGCTAGTCCTAAGCAGAAAGTAAAGCTTGTTGCACTTAGAGGAACCACGCAATGGAGGCAAAAATCTTGCAGAAAGTCAGTTTAATGTGCACAGATCCAGAAACCACAGAACACTAAACCTCAGTGCTTTGAGCGTTGTCCGGGGGTGCAATGAGTGTGATGGCCCCAGAATATAAAGGCCAATCCTTAAAGGTACAATACCTATTACATTAACACCATATGTGAAACAGCGTTAAACTACTTTAAGCAGATTTACAAAGCATAAAAGACAATATGTAACAAAAGCAGGGTGGTCCTATGTGTGATGACCTACTGAAGGAACCCTCTTGAAGTAAGATCTTTGAGCCACTGAAAGGAGCATTCAGCACCTTCTGTTGGACACCCACAGCGAAGCCAGAGACCCTCATCCAGGCATGCCTATGGAGGTAAATGCCTGTGGCAGCAGTCCTGGCAACAGTATCTGAAATATCATAGAGGGCCCGCAAGAGGTGCTTACTAATATTCTCAATGTTTTGCAAGCATTTAAGAACCTCCTGCTTCTGGGTGCCATCTGGAAGGGCCTGGGCCGCAGCCTTGCCCTTCCTCCAAATGGTATTCTGGTACTTGACCATATGAGAAAGGCAGCTGGCAATCCTCAGCCCAAGGGTGGAAGAGGCATAAACCCTATTGCCCCAGAGATCTATTCTGCAGGACTCTTTGTCGGGGAGAGACTAAGGTGCTTGGGCAGCTTAGACCTATCATGAGCTGCCTTTCTTAGCAAGGAATCTGTTTCAGGTTGGGCAGCATAGTGTGGCAAACCCTGAGGGGAATGATGAAGTTTATTAGCCCTGCGAGGCATGGCTGGCGCTATGTCAGGCCTGTGCCAGGCTGCCGTGGTAGCATTCTTCAGAGCAGGTAAAAAGGGAGAAATGACCTTGGGAGGGGAATCTGTATCTCCAGGAAATCCACCTGATCTTTTTTGTTGGTGTCCTCCTCCTCAGTATGGAAGCCCATGGCTGAGGACAACTGCTTCATAATATTGAAAAAAGTAGGGTCCTCTGGAGGAGACTAGGGGTATGTTTGACAGAGTCCTCAGTCACTGAGGAAGCTGTGGATCTGTCTGAGGAGAGAGGTTCTCCCTCTTCCTCCTCTTTATCAAGAGGATAAGATCAGGATGGCAATCCTCCTCGATGTCAACCTGTTCCAATTCCAGGTCCACAGACCGAGGTACTGACAGCGGCCTGGGGGGGGCAGCCTGCAAAACCTGAAGAAGTGTTGACGGCAAGAGACAGAGAGAAAGAGCTAACTCTACACACAGACATTCTAACTACGCCACATGAGGACATTCTAAACTAGTTACAGAGAGCTAACACCACACAGAAGACATTCTAAACTAGTTACAAAGATCTACTTCACACAGAAACATTCTAAACTAGTTGCAGAGAGCTACTGCACACAGAGACATTCTAAACTAGATACAGACAGCTAAATCCACATGAAGACATTCTAAACTAGTTAGGTAGAGCTATTCCACACGAGGACATCCTACACTAGTTACAGAACTATACCATATGAGGACTTTTGAACTGGTTACATAGAGTTACTCCACATGAGGACATTCTAAACTAGATAGCGTTAACTCCACAGGACGACGCTCTAAGCTAGCTATGGAGGACTACTCCACATGAGGACATTCTAAACTATAAAAAGAGAGCTACTCCACAGGAGTATTATCTAAACTAGTTGCAGAAAGATATTCCATATGACGGTTTTATAAATGAGTTATGGAGAGCTACTCCACACGAGGATATATTAAACTACTTACCAAGAGATATTCCACATCAGGACATTGTAAACTAGTTAGAGAACTGCTTCACAATGGGACATTCTAAACTAGTTACAGAGATCTACTTAACACGAGGACATTGTAAACTAAATATAGAGAGCTACTCCACACAGGAACATTCTAAACTAGTTACAGAGAGCTACTCCACAAAGGGACATAAACTAGTTACAGAAAGCAACGCCACGTGAGTACACTGTAAACTAGTTACAGAAAGCTACTCCACCAGAGGACATTCCAAACTATTTATGAAGGACTACTTCACATAAGAGTGTTCTTACTGTTGTTGGAACAGGAGCCGGTAAGACACTTTTTTAGCTTTCTGTCAAAGTCTGAAGGACTCATACATTCTAAAATGTAAAGGAAAATATCTGACCAGACTGTCCTCATTTGGGAACTAGATTAGGCAGGGTGGAATCACATACTGGATTTTTGATTAGAAAGTACTCATTCCCCTCATGGCTGTTCTCTGATTAGTCTGGTGCTCCAAACATAACAATCAAAAGTATCAAAAAAACAGGTGGTCCTGGGTCGCCAAGCCAGAGAATGGTCTTCGGATTGTTGGACTTTATTTAGGGCCTTTGTTCTGTTATTAAAGCTAGGATCAGCTTGAGAAACCCTTGGCCTTGTAAACCATCAGGACAGCAAGAAGATTTGCTACATTTGCCAAGAGGTGTCAGTAAAGATCATGCCAGTGGGTGTAGACCTTGGATACCTCCACCCCCAAAAAAAATTCCAACTCACAAATCATGGGGGTAGGGGAACAGAAACAGAGAATTTTAAGGGCAGATAGAGACCGCTGGTCCATCCAGTCCATCCGATCCTACTTCAGTCATGATACCAGTCTAGTATCTAGAATGCCCTTTAGGCTGTAAATGGAAGACACAGAACTGAGCAGTTTCTTACAGTCACTGATTTAACAAAGAAATGGACTCTTAGCTTACCTGGAAGGAGCTCGGGACAGTGACTCCCGCATACGTCTTGTTGGCTGAGGAGGTAGTGATGGAACCCCGCTCTCACCCATGTTAGAATTGGGAAATAATCTGTCAAACAGAGAAGTGGGACAGCAGCTCAGATTTGATAAAATCCTTGATTAACCTTATCATATTCCTCACAGCACTGACAATCTGGCATGAAAAGCTATTTACAAAGTCCTTGTCAATACTGTAGTACGATCTCATTTGGGGGTGGGGGGGGCAGGAGGTCCCTTACATAGAGCAGCAGGGAGAAGCATCTCACTGTGGCTAAGCTGCATCCTGGAGCTGGCAGGCCACTAATATGAGGTACTTACACTATAAGTATCAGTTCATGGAGGATATAAGGGGCGTGGAGTTTAGGGGAATACAAAGAGAGGTATGTTACTGATCACACCACACCACGATAGAAGCTGAATTGAATTGCCTTTTTTGCTAGTTTTTTAATAAAAGGTTTTTATCCTCTGAAGCCAGACTAGGTGGCTACTCAGTCACATCCCCGGACACTGGGATTATCCTTGTCCTCCCTTCACACTGTGGATCCCCCACCCCCACCATGGCAAAGCCAGGAAGGGGAGGCCCCCCCCCCCCGGAGTATTCAGATGTATGGGTGAGGTTTCACTGAGCCCAGTCTGCTCAGTTTTTCCATCATATTTTCTCCCTCTAGCTCTTGAAGCCGTGATGGCACAGAGGACGCACGCGCGTGGAGGCCCACATGTGTTCTGGAACAACAGCTCCCTCCACCCACCCAACCTATGCCTGCCTCCCATACATCGACACTGCCACCAGGCTTCCAGCTGGTGGCAGCCAAGAACCGGGAAGGCCCATCACTCCAATCCATGAGACAACAGCTGCCAGGTGGCTGCTCGATCCTCTCTTGGCCCCCTGATGACCTGAGCTCGTTCCTGAACTCGGGTTGCTGTAGTGAGAAGTAAGGTGCTGACAGCACCTCAGCCCTTTTGCGTCATCAGGCTGGCTAATCAAATGTCCTTTTTAAAGTTATAACTCCCCACTCCTGCCACTGAACAACCCAGTTATATTTTAATTTCTTTCTCCTCCCTTACACACACCTAATAATACTGCAACTTCCTAAAAGTAGAGTGCAAAGGGAAGGAAAGCTGAGTGCACCAGAAATTAAAGCACAGATATATACATACATAGACAATGACGGCAGAAAAAGGCCCATCGGCCATCCCATCTGCCTGCACTACCTAATTACTCTACACTGGCCCTCATGGCTGTCACTCTTGTTTTATTTCTGCCATTACTTTTCTAACTAATCCCATATGCCCATCCAACCCTTGCTTGGAGCTGCTCCCTGATCTGGTCTATACCACTTTATCTTGCAGCCTGTTCCACTTGTCCACCAGTCTTCCTATGAAAAAGTGCTTGCAAACATCCCTCCTGAACCTTTCTCCTATGAGTTTAAGCAAGTCCACCCCCCATCCTTGCATTCGCACTCAATCAGAACAGTACATTCACATCTATCCTGCATAGGTACTTGCATGTTTCGATCATGTCCCACCTTTCCCTCCTCGAGGCTGTACATGTTCAAGTCCTGCAGTCTACCCTCGTATGTCTTGCCCCTTAGTGCATGTATCATTCTGGTTGCTCTTTGCTGTACTGCCTCCATCTTTTCAGTCTTTCCTCAGGTATGGATTCCAGCAGCTTTCACAGCATTGTCAATCTGGACGCACAAGTGACCTGGGCAGTGGGAAGATCACCTCCCGGCTTCTACTGAATGCAGAGGGAATGAGAGTGGTGTGCAGAGATTTTGGTACCCACTGGGATTTTATTCTTTTTCATTTTGGTTAGGACAGTGCCAAGATAGGTCTTATGACAAGAATACAAATGTGTTTCTCTGTGGCCCATTGAAAAAAGTCCTGTTTGTACCCTGCAACTGAACAAAAGATTTCTACAACTTTCTCTGCTAGCCTGGCCTGGATTAAATATCTTTCAAATAAAGAACACAATGCTGCAGCCAAGTAAAGAGCAGTGACGTACCCAATAAATGAAAATGTACAGTATTACATAATGGTGTATGAACAGTGAAAGTGACACTCACACACACCAAGTTCCTAAAGGAGTCGTGGCTCGCTGGTGACATCATTTAGAATATATGTTGCACTGGGACAGAACATTAGGGGTGAAACAGTTTTTATAAAAACCTTAGTATGTGAACATTTACACTTCTGATGTGAGCTATGGAGCAGACGACGGCTTTTGTGGCACAGACAGAAGGGCATAGTCACTTCTGTGACATGGAGAGAGGTGTACTGCCATAGCTGTAACACAACAAAAAGGGGGGCGACATTGCTTCTGTAACAATCAGAGAAGAGCACCATCCCATCAGTGACACTTGTTGAAGGCTGGCCCTTCAGTGACACAGAAAGAAACAAAGGCACTATTCCTTCTAACATGGAGAAAAGGCATGCACCATCATTTCTGTGACATGGAGAGAAGGCACAGTCACTTCCGTGACATGGAGAGAAGGCACCTTCACTTCTGTGATACGGAGAGAAGGCACTGTCACTTCTGTGACACAGAGAGAGAAGGGCACTGGTTCTTTTGCGACACGGAGCGAAGGCACCGTCACTTCTTGTAACACAACAGAGAGAAGGGAACTACTGCTTCTGTGACATGGAGAGAAGAGCACTGTCTCTTCTGTAACATGGAGAGAAGGCACCGTCACTTCTGTTAACACAACAGAGAGAAGGGGCCGTCATGTGTGACACAATGTAAATACCATTGCTTCTATGACACCGCAGAAATAAGGGCACCACGTTTCTGTGACACCACAGAAATAAGGGCACCATTGCTTCTGTGACACCTCGGAAATAAGGGCACCATTGCTTCTGTGACACCACGGAAGTAAGGGCACCATTGCTTCTGTGACACCACGGAAATAAGGGCACCATTGCTTCTGTGACACAATGGAAATAAGGGCACCATTGCTTCTGTGACACAATGGAAATAAGGGCACCACTGCTTCTGTGACACAAAAGAAATAAGGGCACCATTGCTTCTGTGACACAATGGAAATAAGGGCACCACTGTTTCTGTGACACAATGGAAATAAGGGCACCACAGCTTCTGTGACACCACAGAAATAAGGGCACCATTGCTTCTGTGACACAATAGAAATAACGGCACCATTGCTTCTGTGACACCACGGAAATAAGGGCACTATTGCTTCTGTGATACCACGGAAATAAGGGCACCATTGCTTCTGTGACACAATGGAAATAAGGGCACCATTGCTTCTGTGACACAATGGAAATAAGTGCACCACTGCTTCTGTGACACAATGGAAATAAGGACACCATTGCTTCTGTGACACAATGGAAATAAGGGCACCACTGCTTCTGTGACACAATGGAAATAAGGGCACCACTGCTTCTGTGACACAACGGAAATAAGGGCACCACAGCTTCTGTGACACAACGGAAATAAAAGCACCATTACTTCTGTGACACAACGGAAATAAGGGCATTGTGAAATGGAGAGAATGCCATAGTCTCTTTTGTGAAATGGAGAGGAGGCACCGTCACTTCTGTTATCACAACAGAAAGAAGGGCACCACTGCTTCTGTGACATGGAGAGGAGGAACCGTTTTATTAGTGACGTGGAGAGAAGAGCATTATGGCATCTGTAACATGGAGAAGTCATCACCAGACTTACAAAAGGTGGAAAGAGGGTGGGTGCGCTGCGGCCTAATGGAAGAGATTCTCTCGATAATCTACTGTTACTGTGTGTAATTGTTCTGTCTCCATCAAGGATATTTTCTCCATTAGGCCACACCTCAGGAATGATTCCCAAGCAATACAAAATACCCAAGGAGGATGACAGAGTCTGATATCATGTAATCGGGGCAGAAGGCCTTGCTGCACTGCAAGACCAAAGCCAGCATGTCTACAGGAGACAATGTCTAGTCTGTAGTGCTTAGCAAAAGTATACCGAGTTCTCCATGTGGCAAAAGCAAATGTCAGCTGCAGAAACATTATGAAAGCAAGCAACAGAAGTGGCCATATTAGATGTAGCGTGGCCACAATGGCACCAGAAAGTTCCTTACTAGGGATGGGATAAACAGTACTTTTTGCTATTTGACCGTACACTGAATAGTGATTAACAGTACTTGTCGAATAATGAATAGTTATTCTCTATATATTTTTATTTTCATAAAAATGTATTTCATCCTCTTCCATGTTTTTAAAATGTTATATTATATATTTATTCAAAGGCGGGACAGCACTACACACAGTGAATAGGAAGTGATTATTGATCCCTACCCTATTCCGGCTCACCGTACTTCCTGTAACAGATCACAATACAGTTAGCCAGACATCTGGGCAGGCATTGTTTAGACACAGAGGCACCCCCCTCTTTCCTAGTGGCAAACTAAACAAAAATCTGAGAGGTCTTTCTGGTGTCCTTAGTACTATCAAGATAGAAATGTAGTGTTCTTGCATGTCAAGGGTATGGAGCGAGGCCTCACCTTTGTTTTTTTGTGGGGGGGTGGTGTTCTATATAGGTTTTTCTACCCCACAAGTGAACAGGTGGCTTCTCAGCCCCGTCCTGCTTCCACCTCTCCCGAGCTTACCCACCAAGAATCCACCACAGATCCCCCCACCCACCCCGAGAACTATGCAGACTGGCAGGCAGCTTGGCGATGATCTCGGAGCATCAACAAACAGGGCTTCACAAAGCTTGTTCCACTTGCTTGTTTTTTTTTCTCCATTTTTTCCTGGCCCACTCACCTCCTCTGATGTCAGGTTACATCTTCAGGAGCAACGTATACAGATGCAGGGACTGCAGGTCCGGATGGACCAGGGATCCCTGATCGTGTGACAACAGACCCCAATAAAAGGGGCGTTTGTTTGTTTGTTGAATTTTGTTGACCCGGAAAGCCCACTGGACCTAGAAGTCCCGTTTTTCAGGGGCGACCGGGGGGATACAGATGGTAAGCAACTGAAATTGAACCAGATTAAGCTGTTGGTGGTATTTTTAGTGAATGAGGGAAATTTGGCCAGGACATCAGGGCAATTCCCCTACTCTGATTGCTAAAGGGCGCTGCATTGCTGTGGGATAGTGAACAGTGTGTGTGAGCTTTCGACGGAGCAGGGCGTGCGGGTGGCTGAGGAGCAAGTCTTTTCCTCAGCCCTCCCTATTCTGGACGCTACAATGGATGTTGATCCGGTTATGGAGGATTCGTAGGTACTAGCCACAGAAAATATGGAGAGCTTAAGTTCAGATTCATTGGATATTCCCGAGACAGGAACTGGAGCACAGATACTTAATCAAGAGGCTGTCTCAAATGATAAGGCGGCTGATATACAGCTGCGAATGGAAATGGCTGAACAGCGCTGTGCGGAGACCAGGTTACAGTTGCAAGAAGAATTGTGAAAGCAGGAGGAGCTACATGTAGCTTGGAACCCGGAAATGGTCGTGAGTAAAACAGAAACTGATGTACGCGTAGACAGTTTAAAAGAGGCAGACGAGCTGCCAATGTCTGATATAACTGATGCTTCTCCTGGCTTGATTACCGCACAGATACCAGAGGTTGTTACAGTTTTTACTTCGGAAGACAATGATCGGAGTAATGCACAGCAGTCTAACACTGACTTGTCTCCGCAGACAGCTGATAAACGTCTACAACAATGTAATGTATCCTCTGAAAAAGTAATGATGGGGAATCTAGCCCTTTGGCCCCGATTACATTTTCCATAGGGGTTTCCACGGAAGGGGGGAAAAGTCAAGTAGCAAGGAGGGAGTAGGACAGAGTCAAAAACTATGCTTACAGTCCTCGCATTCTGATGCTAAGTCCCCGGGTAGTGCCCTACCTACTTCTGACAAGCCTTTAACAGAGTCTTCCACTTGTTCTGCAGAATGGGTCTCCTCTGCACTAACAGCGGCTGGGTGGGTAAAAAATGTTTCAGGGACTGGATGGAGTGCTAATTTCCCTGGAAAGGGTGATTCAGATACTGTTCCTGATCTTCCTTTAATTGAGACTACTCCTGAAATGAGCAATGACTCTCTTCTGACTCCAGGCCAGCCTAACCCCTTGGTACAAAATTCAGTCCCTCAGTCGGATACCTCTAATGATTTATTAGTCGCTATAAAAAATATGAAGGGTGATGTTTCTGTATCGAACATACCGGATTCTCCTGTGACTGTTTCCGAGGGAACCTTGGCAGATTCTTTGCCTGTATGTCTTTTTCCAATTTCAGTGAATGACGGTTTCCCATAACCAATTCTTTGGTAACATTAAGGCTGCATGTCCGTGCGGGAGCATCATTGCTAGGCAACAAGTTTTCCCTAGCAATAATTTGATTCACCTGCGATGTTGTTTCATCAGCAGTCTCCCGCACGGACATAAGAGGTAGGGCTGGAACTCTGAATCTTGCTGCCATTTCCAGCAGACAACTGAAAGAGCCGCATGTGAGCACTGCTGCAGTGTTAATTTTAGCATTATGGGAAACCGTCATTCACTGAAATTAGAAAGAGACATATTAACGAAGTAAATGTTTATTCACCCCAAGTCTAGATTATCCTAACGTTATGTTTGGATTGCACATTGAGTACAAACTTTTTAATTTATAAAATGATTACAGCACAGCTCTCACAAGAAGGCTTTAGTGACTGCACTGATTATAACTCTGGATTCTACCTTCTAGGTATTATACGGCATTGAGATATTTAGCAACAAAAAGATGAGTTTTTTCTTTATACATACAGGTAAAAAGCATTATGGAATAATTTTCAATCAGTATTGATTAAGTTTAAAGATTACTTTAGAACCTGATTTAGTAGTTTTAGTGATGACACAATAATTGAAGTCATTAAAATTTACGATGGAATTTCTACTTAAGGGAATAGCAGTAGATGTTGTGAAAATAAGTTTACAGGCATATAAGTTAATATTTATTTTAAGTTTATTCTGAATGGTTAGACATATGTATATCAGTAAATATTTTAATGTTGCAATGAGTTAGAGCAATTTTTGTATTTATTGTTTCAGCCTGACTTTGAATAAAGACAAGATTATTTAGGAGGCAATGGAATATGAGCACAGCCCAGTTAACGGAAAGGTAGCCCTTTTTTCTATTAGGCACCATACATTTTTTGTACAGCCTTGTCTAACACCACGAAGTGGTAACTTTGTACCTATGAGTTATTTAATGAAGTTTTATTGTAATTTAATTAATGATGCAATTATACTATTGATAAATTGTGGAAGTATGATATTGACTTTGTTTATATGAATACTTTTTTACAGTCCCCCAGAAGAAGAAATATTCTTGTGAAACATTGGGGCATCTGAATGTATATCCAAAAATAAACTATTTGGCTTTTAAAGCGGATGAGAATTTTTTGTGTATGGCAGAGTGTCAGAGCCGGTGCAATCTTTTCTTCTCATGAACATACTGCGCCCCTCCACATCGAGCTGCACAGAAGATTGGACTAAACATTAGGGAGACTTGGATCTCTGTTTTCAGTTCTATCAGAGCCTGCCATGAGACGGAACGCTGTACGTTTAAAGTATAGGGGCAATGCCTCTGACATCCCTGATAGGCATTTTGTGGGGAGAACCTTGCTAAAGAATAGTATGAAATAATACGCTTACGAGGTATATGCCCTCATACATATACCAGGGGATTCAGTATTTGATATACGTTTTAAACACCCTGCTGGACTAGAACACTTCTGGAAGCAATACCAGTTATTAAAGCTTTCTCCCTTATGGAAACCTTTTTTAGCTTTCCCTTGACCAAACCCCTATCGAAGAAAATAACTGTTTTATTTCGAAATGAAGGAGTAAATGTGGCAGATATCACTTACTGGTTGCAACAACGTTGCACAGTAAAAGGATATCCAGAACCTATCCTGGATGACGAACAATTATGGACTGAAGGATGGAAGTACCAGGTAATACTAAACTTGGAACAAGGTCTGACCAAACACTTGCCCAATTGTTTCTTTCTGGGGCAAGATCGTGGGGTGATTTTTAACCCGAGGCAGCCCAACGCGTACTTCAAATGTGGGAATGTTGGGTATCTAAGCAATGCCTGTGATGAACAGAAATGTGGCCTTTGTGGTGAAGTGGGGCACTTCGGAGCTCAGTGTCAACAACCTTTGAGATGTATCTTATGTGATGAGCAGGGACACACTTTTCGGAACTGTTCCTGGGCTTCTCATAATAGCAGAGACCTAGCTATTCATGCTGAACAAGATGCATATGTGACAACATCACAAAAAGAGACATTACACATATTGGAATTGCTATACTCAAACCCACATAGGGATCTCATGCCCCCTAGAGCACCTCGACCCCATAAAGCTGCACCCATAGTGAAAGAATCCCAGGATAAAGAGTTACTGGAGTCTCAGTCTATGGACTTGGAACCTGCAGTTGATATCGAAGAAGCTGAAAATTCTTTGACTATAAAGGATCCCACTGCACTAGGTGATCCCCTGCCCAGGTTGTGTTCGAGCCCTGTGAGCAGGTTATAAACTCTGTACAGCAAATGGAGGTAGAAGTAGAGGATAATCCTATGCCTCTCCCTACTGTTTAGCACTATGACTCTTTTCAGAGAGTCGCTGGATCGAAGGCAGGAAAGCTCCCTGTGGACCCCCCAATTGAGGCTAAGGTCTTGGATAGTTTACCAGTACATAATTCTTATGCGCTGTTATCTGAGCAAAGTGGAGAGGATGAAAGTCATGACTCAGATTTATCATCCACTTCCTCTTCACAGACAGATGTTAACACTGAAGGTGGATCCGTGGAAAAGCCCAAACCCAGAAAGCGTAAAAAAAAAAAAAAGATGAATGCGACTAAATACCTATCATGTTTGGTTGTTATGACTTTTTGTTTCTCTCCCTCTAAATTATCATGACTGATGTAGTTTCTCTTCTCACTATTAATGTGAATAGCATTAAGTCTTTGGAGAAAAGGCAGGTCACCTTTGCTAGCCTTAGGGAAGGGAAAAGTCATGTGATTTTGTTGCAAGATATGAGATTACATTAACAGAGGTGAGAGACGCGCAAAGAGATTGGCGCTGGGGTATCTCGTTTTGGTCATTAAGTGAGGAACCTTGTTCACAATTAGGGTTTTATTTTCAGGTGTGAAGATACAAATTTTACAGCTTTTTGATGTTCAGCCTGGGAGAGTCATGGTAATAGATGTTGTATTAGGTAATGAAACGTACAGGATTATTAATATTTATGCACCTCAATTAAAGGTAGATAGGTCTTCTCTTTTTAGGAGAGTGGAACCTTATTTACACACCTCTAAATTAGTGATATGGGGAGGTGACTTTAATTGCAGCCTATCAAATAGAGACTGGGGGAAGGTTACTACCAAATTATATAGTGACACTAATGCATTGCTTAAAATACTAAAAATCAACAATTTATGTGATGTCTGAACTCGAAGGTACTCGGGGATATCGCAGTTGAGGTCGTGAGGGCCTCAGCTCCTGCCCTTCCCCATCCCCATTGCGGCGTCTGAACTCGAAGGTAAATGAAAAGCAAAGAGGGAATTTAAGAAAAGCAAGGAAGAATTCTGAGCAATCCTAAAGCAACAACTGATAGACCGGCAAAATACATTTCCAAAGGGGGCTTACCTGGACAAATCAGCAGCCCCTACTGATCGCTCCACCACGAGCACTCCTGGCGTGCTGCGAGGCTGCTGTGTGACCCGGAGCCATTTTAAGTCGGCGCAGATGTTCTGACTGGTTTTAGATTTAAATCAAACCCTCCATTGTGCTGGTTTTAGTATAAATCTCAGGGTTGCCTTAAGTAAACTGGTTTTAGATTTAAAGCAAACCCTCCTTTGTGCTGGTTTTAGTATAAATCTCAGGGTTGCCTTAAGTAAACTGGTTTTAGATTTAAAGCAAACCCTCCTTTGTGCTGGTTTTAGTATAAATCTCAGGGTTGCCTTAAGTAAACTGGTTTTAGATTTAAAGCAAACCCTCCTTTTTGCTGGTTTTAGTATACATCTCAGAGTTGCTTTAAGTAAACTGGTTTTAGATTTAAAGCAAACCCTCCTTTGTGCTGGTTTTAGTATATATCTCAGGGTTGCCTTAAGTAAAATAGAGTCTTAATGTATACTGATGTGGGACTGTTTAAACTGATTTTTGACCTAAAGCAAACTCTCCTCTGAGCTGTTTTACTATGATTCTCAGGGTAGCCTTAAAGTGATATAGATTCTTAATGTGTACCGATTGTGGGACTGTTCTAGCATAAGGCAATAGCACTGCTGGTGAGCTGTAACGCGAATTTCCCAGTGGTAGCTCAGTCACTGTATTTAGCTTACAGCTCGCACAAGTTCGTGTTTTTGCTGTCTGAATATTGCTTTTTCTGGCGGCTGCAAAGTCAATGCTTACTTTAGGCCCCCCTCACCATCCCCCTCCATTTTGTTTCTACATTCGTGATTTTGCTGTCTGAATACTGCTTTTTCAGGCGGCTGCAAAGTCGATGCTTAATTTAAGCCCCCTCACCATCCCCCTCCGTTTTGTTTCTACAATTATAAACTCCTGTGCTCACCTCCTCATTCTTCATTTCAGGTACTCGGGGATATCGCAGTTGAGGTCATGAGGGCCTCAGCTCCTGCCCTTCCCCATCCCCATTGCGGCGTCTGAACTCGAAGGTAAATGAAAAGCAAAGAGGGATTTTAAGAAAAGCAAGGAGGAATTTTGAGCAATCCTAAAGCAACAACTGATAGACTGGCAAAATACATTTCCAAAGGGGGCTTACCTGGACAAATCAGCAGCCCCCTACTGATCACTCCCACACGAGCACTCCTGGTGTGCTGTGAGGCTGCTGTGTGACCAGCTCTGTGCCGGCTGCCCCGCCAGCCCCACCACCACCCTTGGTCGGCACTCTAACTTATAGTGCCTTGAACGGTCACGTGAGTTGAGAACACCTATCAGCTCACTTTGCCATCTGCAAGCTATACAGTTTTGCCACTAGGGGCTCACTGTCATTTCTGGGATAACAAACTTTCTCTGGACTATCAATAAGTTCATAGTTTTCCCCACTAGAGGTCTCCCCTGGTTGCTTTGGTGCTGTCTTAACTCCTAAGGGGAAACCTCTCCTCCCATATTATCTCAGTCACTGCCAAATACTCTACTTAGAATTCTTGACAAAAACAACGTATAGATAATTTCTGCCCCAAGCTATACGCTGGTATCAGCTTGTATCTGCGCTCCTTTCCTAAGGCAACTCCTACCTGCTTACAAGGTCATAATGTCCTTTCCATATGGGTCTCTTTTAATCTTACACCCACCTGGACCCTTGCCAGATGCACAAGGTGGTGTCCAGGTTACTCCTCCGAAGAGGAGTGATGGGGGACTGACCTCTCCCCCTCCTTACTTACCCCTTGGTCATTTGGGTAGGACCCTTCTTGCCTTGGGGGGATATTGAGCCTAATCCTGGTCCTTTCTCCCCAAATCTCACTCTCAACAACCCCTCATGCCCCCTGTGGGCGGACTCTAAAGGGATCAAACTTGCTCACATGAACACAGGTAGTCTAAGGCATAAATTCCATGACCTGGAGGCATGGGTGTCACTCTATAAGCCTGACGTTCTAGCCCTGACTGAAACCTGGCTCAAACTGCAGATCCTCCCCCACGAAGTGGAACCAGTGGGCTACCTAACCTTTAGAAAAGACAGGGTAGGGAAAAAGGGAGGAGGGGTTATTATCTACGCTAGCACTGACCTTCAAGCGTCAGAGTTGGACTTCCACTCTCATAGTGATTTCCTAGCTGAATTGCTGTTGTGAAAATACTTCTTGGGAACAGAAACCTTGCCTTGGAAGTTACCTTCCCTAAATCTCCTGCCTCTATCTTGCAATCCCTAACTCCTTGGGGTTCAATCTCCTGCGCCTCTGCTCTCATCCTGCAAAACCCTCTACTGGGCTCTCCATATACACAGGTCATCGACCTTTACACACGACATAATCCCAAGACTGGGAACCACTCTCTCATTGACTGGATCCTCGTCTCCTGCCCAGGCCATATACTGTCGGCAGGGACTATGGCAGACTCCCTGAGTGATCACTCACCTGTTTTCTGCGTTTGGTCCAACAAGTCCCCAAAAGTTACCCCTAAGGTCACTGAAGCGAGGAACTACAGTAGATTTACACCAGCCGACTTCTGCTCTGATTTGTGGAACATTGACTGGGCCCGTATTACATCTCTCCCCTCACTTGATGAGGTTCTTGAATATTTCATTCAAGCCTTCCTGTCGGCCTCAAACAAGCATGCACCTTTAAAAAAGCACAGGGTAAAGGGAAAATGCCATAAATGGTTGAGCCTGTGCCTCAAGCATTCCATGCTCCTCCGGGACAGAGCATGGAGTGACTACAAATCCTCTGGCAACCAATCTGACTGGGAAAAGTATAGAGAGCTGCGAAACCAGTGTAAAAAAGCATCGAAACAGGCCAAATCTCTATACTTAAATGACCTCCAGACTAGACATCTACGCGATCCTAAAAAATTCTGGGGCCACATTAACATACTTATCAAAGGCTCCTCAAATAGTCAAACGGACTCCATCCTGGTAGGGGACTCACTGACCAATGTCCCATCAGTAGTTGCTGAGGCCTTCAATGCCTTCTTCACTAACCCAAATGGTACTCCCTCCCCTGTCCTCTATAGGCCTGCCCTCCTCTCTGGAGATACTTGGATAAACCCTCGGCCTCAATTCCATTTAAAACTAGTCAATCAATCTGAGGTACTACCTCTCCTACACAAAATTAACCCCTCCTCCTCGTTAGGCCATGACCAACTTGAACCTCGCCTACTGAGGGCTACTGCACCGGCTATCGCCTGTCCTGTTACCCTTCTTATAAATAGATCTCTCCAGGAAGGTATTGTCCCAAAAATATGGAAAGTTGAGACTGTTGTCCCTGTCTACAAAAGTGGGTCCAGAGACAAACTGGGAAACTATAGACCAATCTCCTACTTAGTCCCCTTGGGAAAATCCAGGAAAGACTAGTCTCAAACCAGCTTCAAGACTACCTTGGGCAGCACTCTCTCATGGCTGATGTGCAACATGGTTTTAGAAAGGGACATGGTACCGATACTGCCCCATCCGGCTCACTGAGGACATCCTTGCCTCTATGGACCAAGGCTCCCAGCAGGTGCCCTCTTTATTGACCTGTCAAGGCCTTTGACTTGGTCAGTCATAACCTCCTCTTATCAAAACTCCTGCACTTAGGACTGGATCGCCACTCACTCTCCTGGTTCGGGAGCTATCTGAGTGACCGTACCAAAAAAGTCCGTTGGAAGGGTGCCCAGTCTGCCCCCAGATCCATTACTGCAGGGGTGCCCCAGGGCTCAATCCTGGGCCCCCTGCTCTTTTCACTCTTCCTCAATAACATTGAGGGACACTGCCCCCCTCAGCAAACTCATTTTGTATGCGGACGACACCGTCATATACTGTAGTGGTCCCCAACCTAGTGTCATCGCCATGAAACTGCAGAATAGTCTCTCGATACTTGAGGCCTGGTTCTCCGCAAACTCCCTTAAACTCAATGAGGAAAAAACTAAAGCCGTTCTGTTTGGGTCAAGACGGCTGGGCTCTGACAGGAGTCAGCTGCTCCAGATCTGCACAAACCAAGGAAAAAGAGTCGAGGTCTTGGTCAGTTTCAAATACCTCGGGATCCATCTCGACCAAGAGATGACCTACCGACCCCATATCGACTCCATAACCAGGTCCACCCACCAAAAACTTGACCTCCTCTACCGTCTTGGGAATTCCCTATCCTCGGCTGCACGCCGGGCAATTGCCAGCTGCAACCTCCTCCCCTCCATACTATATGGAGCTCCTTTACTGCAGTTCCTCCGCGAGACGGAATTCAACAAACTTTCCGTTCTCTATAACCGTGTGGCTTGTTTTGCCACAAACTCCTCTCCTAGGAGTCATCATTGTGATGCACTTAAGGAACTAAACTGGCCCGCACTTCGGCACAAACTAGCTTACCCTGTCGCTTGCCTTGCCTTCAAGTTCACCACCCTTGGTTCCCCTTCCCATCTTAGAGGACTACTCTCCCCCAAAGAACAAACCCTGCGATCATCTGCAAGTCATCACCTCAACATTCCAATGATCCGCTCCAACCAAGGCAAACGCTCCTTTAAATTTGCTGCCTCCCACCTATGGAACTCTCTACCACCTAGCCTGACGGTCTCTACCACCCTTACCCAATTCAAGTCTGGACTCAAACTATATCTTCTCAATCTCAGTCTCTGTGGCTGTAACCGTTAGCTCCCTAGCCCAGGCCTCTGTTCCGCTGCACTGCCTTGAACCTCCTTTCATTACTGGATGTATCTCCTAAACCTGGATGTAGCCTGTATACTGGTCTCTAATTCTACACGTGTGTATCTAATGTAACTAGTGTAAATAATTGCTTGAACCTGTATTGTGAATCCTTACTTTTCCCCTGTCTACTGTCGCTAATGTCTATTTGAGCAACATATGTAACTACTGTAAAAAAGAATAACTGTTTTCTTTATGTCTGTTTCTGTAACTAATTGCAGGTCGCTCCTGAAGAAGGGACCTCTGGTCTCAGTGGGCTTACCCGGTTATCAAAATCTAAATAAATAATATTACAGCAGGTTCCAACACATACATTCTATAAAGGTCATTTATCCACCAGGATTGACTTCTGGTTTGTGTCTAAGCGGGCTACTTGTCAGGGAGTAAGGATTGTGGCTGTCGAACTGGATATAGGATTTCGACAGAAGATTCCTATAGGGAGAGGTTACTGGAAGATGAATGTAGCAGCTTTACAGGAGTCAG
Source organism: Neoceratodus forsteri (assembly GCA_016271365.2). Classification (NCBI taxonomy): domain Eukaryota; kingdom Metazoa; phylum Chordata; order Ceratodontiformes; family Ceratodontidae; genus Neoceratodus; species Neoceratodus forsteri. The sequence continues at coordinate 1,053,440,944 of CM028129.1, forward strand.
TTATGCAGGATTCTATAATATATTTTTTTTTGTTGCGAGCCGACGTTTCATTTCTATATGACAGTCCCATTGACTGGTGGGATGATACTAAGAGAGACCTAAAACACCTCTATATAAGTATCACTAGTAAAAGGGCCAAAAGTAAATAAATTCAGTATTTGGGGCTTAGGGCAAAATATATGCAATTACTATCCAAGGCAGTCGATTCTAATAATGATGTTAATTTACAGTTGCAAACTATCAAGGAAAAAATGTATATGCACTTGAAAATGTCTGAAGATAGAGCTGCCCATCAACAGAACTATCAAACTACGGGTACGAGAGAACAGGTGAATAAATATGATTTAGGCATACATGGGGTTCAACGATAGCTCATGGGCCTTAGTTACAGACAATAGCGGGCTTTTAATGACAATTCAAGAACATATTAAAGCTACTTTTCAGAAGGAAAGGGTGGGTTATCCAGACTTATTTGTTAAAGAATTAAACATTCCTCAGTTGGGTAAAGAAGCGGTGCAAGGTTTGTTAGTTCCTATTTCGATTACAGAAATTAGGGACGCCATTTTTAAACTGACACCCTGAACCACACCGGGGATAGATGGCATATCTAATGATTTCTATAAATGCTATTGTGATATTCTGGCCCCCTGGTTACAGATTCTGTTTACTGCTATATGGAAAGAGAATAGGCTAGTGCCTGGTATGAAAGAAGTTATTATGTCCTTCCTGTATTAAAAAAGGGGATCCACAAGACATTAAAAACTGGAGGCCTTTGAGTTTACTAAACTCTGATTATAAAATTCTGACGAATCGTTTAGCAACAACTGCAAAACGTGTCATTATTTCTACACAAACTTGTGCAATCTCTGGTAGAAATGTTGTCCATAACTTAACTTTTATTAGAGAAATAGTAGAACAAAGCTTACACATGAATTTAGACAGCTACTTGCTGACAATTGATCAAGAAACTGCATTTGATTCCGTACAACAGGAGCATATCTGGACAGTACTACAGCACTATGGTGTCCCAGAAACTTTTCTGACATTATTACAGACACTGTATACTGAAGTGCAAGTTACCCCATTGGTGAATGGGCATCTGGGTATACCTACATACTTAAAAAATGGTGTTAGACAGGGATGTCCAATGAGTCCTTTACTGTACATGTTTGGCTTAGATCCCATACTTCGGAATATTGAAAATGCTTCTGATGTTAAAGCTATAGTAAATAAAAATGGGGTTGTTTTTCAGAAAGTCACAGCTTATGCTGATGACTGTGTCTTTACAGTTGCCGATTTGGAATCTGGAAAACGGATTTTACAAAAAATGGAGTCAGTCTATACTACTACCGGTATTAAGATTAATGTTGGGAAAAGTAAGGTTTTAGTATTGGGGCAACACAAATTTTGGAAGGATTCCCCATTCCTATGACGAATGAGGAAATTAAGATATTAGGTCTGTTTTTTGGTTCTTGAGAATCTGAAGGGAAGAACTGGAATGTGGTGTTTGACCAGGCATACCTTAAAGTTAAATCATGGCTTTCTTGGAAAATGTCTTGGAAGAAGAGGGTTTATTTGCTAAGGGCATACATAGCTCCCATTTTTTTGTATATTTTTCCCATATTTTTCCACTTCTGTTTGGTTTACATACAAAGATTATGGGCCTTTTCTTTTTTTTTATGGGGCAGCAGATTGAATCCAGTAAAAAGAGTACACATATATAGGGCTTGGAAAGCGGGGGGTTTAGATATGATTCAGCCCTTGTTATTTTTTCGGAAATTTCTTTTTTAGTTCTATCCATCCAGTAGTACTAGAATCCGAGGGTATGGGAGTGTTAATCATGCAATTATGGGGACCTAGTTTTTTTGATGGCATGGGGTAGGGGTAAATGGCATCCCTCAGAGAAAGCTCTTTCGGGATATTTACAAACCACTTTAAAATACATAAGAACTTGGAAAACTGAGCTAGGTTGGTTTTTGGGACATGAAAATAATTTTTTTTTATAAGTTTATGCTACAGAAATGGTACAAAGAAGAACCCTTGTTTCAGGTTTCTGCAGCAATTAATGTAGAATTGTTACTTGAAAGTATTGTGGACCCTAGAATCCCTCTCAAGATGCAAGATCCGATATGGTTATGTGGACATCAGAAACTAAATGTGAAGGGCAACCAAAAACAGACAAGTTAATGAAAGAGGTTGTGGAGAACTTCTATGTCATGGACAATTGGAAACCATGCAACATTTGTTTTTTGACTGTGTGATTGTTCAAGGTTTCTGGAAACAGCTCGCTTGTTGGTGGGAAGAAGGCCTTTTTCAATATACGACTTATGATATTTTGGTTTTAGGACAAATACCTGCTTCTTGGATGAAATGGACAAAAAGTACCGTTTATGTTATTTTAGCATGCCTGAAATGGTCTCTATGGCAGGCTAGATGTCTACGATCACTACAAGATAAAGAAGTAACTCAGCAGGAAGTTTTATTTCGAATACAAGGAGATCTTGATAAAATATATGAATGTCGAACCTTAGGTCAAGAAATGGGTACTAGATTATGGAAAAATGTTGGATGGGTGGGTTGAAGCTCACCTATTTTGTAAGGCTTTTTCTTTTTCCTTCCTCTCATGAGCTTACTGTAAATATAGCTTTTCTATACCAAAGACAGGAATATGTCTTGGGGAAGGGGTTTTGTTTTGACACTGTTTAGTCTTGGGAGAGATTTTGGTGAATATGAACAATATGTATGGGAAGCTAAGAGGATGTATGTAGGAGGTGGGTCTTTTAAATGTGTATGATATTTTTGTATAATGGTTTCTTATGTTATGCTTTTGAATTTTGAATAAAAATTTCCCCTACTCTTTTCAATAAGTGCCATGGGATCTTTAACATCCACCTGAACTACCGCCAATCCAGGCAGATGGGACCTCGGTTTAACATCTCATCTGAAATACAGCACCTCAGAAGTGCAGCACCCCTCTCATGCTGCACTACAGTATCAGTACTGGGATATTAACCTAAGTGCCAGATGTGGGAACTGAACCCACAGCCCTCTGATCTCCTGGCCTCAGAGGCGAGTGTGCTACCTACTGAGCCACTGACATAGTTGAATGGGAACTCATCTGCCAGATACTGCAAAATTGGAAACCAGATCTGGTGAGACAAGAAGACAGCCACCAGTATTCTGGTGGCATGCTCTGCCCGCAGCTTAAGCAGAGCTCTCTGAGAGTGGGCAGAGGAAAGGCATAAAGGAACTCCCCTTTTCAGGAGAGGGAGGTTTCTTGAAAACAAAAACTCCATGCCCTGGCATGAGTGGACAGAAATGTGGCAGTTTTGTGATGTGTGCGGACACAAAAAACCTTAATCTGGATGATCCAATCTTGTGAAGAGCAGAGGTTGTTTACCAATTAGGTCCGCAGTTCCCATTCGTGCACCAGGGTCTGACATCTGCTAAGTCTGTCTGGTAAGCCTTTTTGGACACCTGGCAGAAACATGGCTGATAGCTGAAGGCCGTCAGACATGATCAAATACCACATCCTCATCACGTCCCTGTGTAGGGGATAAGAGTGAGTGCCCCCTTGCTTGTTTATGTAGTGCATGACACTGACATTGTCTGTCTGAATCAGCGAGAGATCAGGGCTGAGGTGCTCCTGGAAAGCCTGGCGACCAAGCAGAGCAGCCTGCATCTCAAGGACATTTATAAGGAAATCTGACTCCAGAATAGTCCAGGAACCTTTGATCTGACAGGGTCAGAGATTGGCAACCTAGCTGGACTCCAAGGCATACGTTGTGAGGATCTGCAAGGGAGTCGGGGGGGGGGGGATGGAATGCCCTGTAACAGTTTTTACAGAATCACTTCCCTGGAAGGGGCATCCAGGAACCATTCAGATACGTAAAGACATAAAAGCCCCTCCTTCAGAAGGGTTGTTGCCCAAAACCGCTAAGTATCTGGTAAATACCTGTGATGCTGAGGATAAACCAAAAGGTAAGACTCAAAACTGAGTGGCTGCCCTCCAGCATAAAGTGGAGGTACTGCCTGTGGCATTTGCAAACTTTGATATCCAAATACCTTCTGGCTCTGATTAAAGAGAGGAATAGTATGTGGAAAACGTACAAAGCATCCCTGGAAGGGCCCCCAACTTTGAAATTCTTACAGGTGCTTACAGAACAACTGTAAGCAAACAGCCAAATCGCTAAAGTGCCATTTCTACCTTGACATACAAAGGAACAACCTTGGTGACCCATGTCGTTTCTGGGCCTCGACTGGGTCCTCACTCTATCCTAAGATTCACAGCCAAGTCACTCAACTCACCTTCCCATCAGGCCATCTGATTGACCTCACTGAGGCTGCGCTGATATTTAACAAAAAATTAGCCCTAGTAGTGCGGCAAACTACCCCCCTGCTGGCAATACCCCCTCCCCACCCCCTTCTACTTTAGAGCCATAGGCCAAACATTTACTTCCAAGCACCTAAAGTCCCTCCCTGCCAGGGGTAGCCCTGGCAGTGATGAGCTGTTAACCTCCTTCCTTAAGCTCATCTCTCTTGCACTCATTAAACCCCTCACCTTCCTTTTCAACCTTGCCCTCTCCACATCCACTATGCTGGAAGCACACAAATGTTGTTCCCATCTTTAAAGCAGGCGATCCCCTTTCTCCCGAGAACTATAGGCCCATCTCCCTCCTCCCCCACCCAGGCAAGCTACTAGAGAGAAGTGTGCACTCCCAGCTCTCTGAACACTTCAGAAAATATATGCTGCTGTGCCCCCAGCAGCATGGTTTCTGTAAGCTTCACAGCATCTCATCAGCCTTAGCCCACTTCACTTACCATGTCCTCAGAAACATGGACTCAAGTAAGGCCACAGGTGCTGTATTCGTTAATCTGACTAAGGCATTTGACCTAGTCGACCACCCTCTCCTCCACCTTGGCTGCTCCTCTGAGACTTCCACATGGTTTCAGAGCTATCTTGAGGGCAGGTCCCAGTCAGTTACAATTGGGGCTGTCTCCTCCCCAGCCCTGCCTGTCTCCACGGGGGTCCCTCAAGGCTCCATCCGTGGCCCTGTTACTATTTTCCATATTTATAAATGCACTCCCAGCAGACAGTCTCTCCTGTGAGTCACTTCTCTATGCAGATGACCTTGCTCTTTACCATACTGACAAGCCACTTGCAAATGCCTCCTCCATCCTTACCATAAACTATAGTGCTGTCTACAATTGGTTTATCTCCAAAAGGCTCTTGGTAAATGAGAAAAAGACGAAATCAATGTTATTCAGCTCCAAACCATTCCTCACCAATGTCTCCAAAGCTGATTCCTCCCTGCTTGTACTCACACCTGTTGCCCCCCCCCAAAAAAAAGTCCCCACTTTCAAATACCTAGGTGTTACCCTGTACCCTTCCCTTACGTTCACTGAACACATTAATATCTCCATGCGTAGAGCTAACCAGAATCTAGGGGCTGCCCACAGACTAAGACAATTCTTGTCCTCTGAGGCACGCCTAGCAATTGCACAAGGTAACCTTCTCCCCCTTATTGACTATTGCTCCCCATCTATTCCTGTGTGTCATCAGCTCTACACTCCAGGCTGATATCCATCTATAACAGCATCTGTTCCTTCGTCCTTGTAGTGCCCTATTCTGCCCATCATTGTGACTTATACAACTCACTTGGTTGACTTCCACTTCAAGAATATTTGAACTATGCTATTGGCTGCTTAACTGACAATACGCTCAGAGATGATCCCCTATCCCCTTACTTATCCCTCCTCACAGGCATCTAGGTGCCTCAGTGAATCATCCGTACCTCCCCTATTAGTTCCTAGAATCTCCACCACCATGGGCAGTAAGGCCTTTTTCATCTCTGTCCCATCCCTCTGGAACAAACTCGCTATATCTCTACGCTTGTCCGCCTCTCACTTATCCTTCAAAAACCACTTTAAAGATTAGCCACTGCTGGAAGCCAAGTGCAGCTGCCCATCCGGATAACCTGGGACCCCACCTATCTGTGGGATGTCACCTACTCTTGAGACACCCCTTCCTCTCTTGCTCCCTTCCCACAACCCTACCTGTCTCTATCTCGCCTCCCTACAGTCTACTCCACTGCACTTCGTTTATGTGGATTGTTGCAATGTCTCTGTATATCTATCTGTTTGCTAATCAATTTACATACGGTGTGCCTTTTTTGAAATTGCACTTTTATCTGTCGTACCTGGTAATTTGTCACCCTACTGTACTGTTCTCTATGCTCCTGAGACAATGTATTGTACTGTCACTGGCCTAAAACTGCACCTTGTATCTTATGTAACCTCAGTTCATGTTAAGACCCTCTGTACTGTAATTCCTCCCCTCAGTGTGACGGCCTATGTTGCGGCCATGTTTTTCTTCCTGTATCTGTACTGCTAAATGTGCCATGTTTATGGCCTGGATCGTGCATGAAAACGGGCCACTGGATCAGTGCACCTACCCGGTCATCAAAGACATGAATAAATAAATATGAAGGTATGTAGCCTTGATACTTAGGGCACAAAGTCAGTCCCCCCTTTTGCAGCAGGGGGATAGTAGCCTGTTGAGACACCATTCGAAACATTCTGTATTCGATGAACAGGTTTAGGTCTCTCAGGTGCAGAACAGAAAGCAACTCTCCAGTCCACTTGGGGACCAGGGCGTATCTGGAACAGCACCTGTTACTTCTCTCTTGGGGGAAGAATGGGTGCAATGACCCACTTGATTATAAGAGACTGAACCCTGGAACAACCCAGCACTAGAACAGCTGGAAGAAGCAAAGTTAAGTGTGCAAATGGGCAGACCAGGTGGGCAGAAGGCCCCTATCTGCCGTCACTATCTATGAATCTATGTAACCTCCTCTAGCAGAAAGGACAAGTGGACTGGAGGATATATTGGAGGGTAGACAATTCCAGAGCATGCCACTTTTCCACTGTTTCCAGGACCCACTCATCCAATGTGATCTCCCTTATCTTTGGCAGAAATTCTTGCCCCCCAGTGGTACCCCCAGAGGCAACAGTGAAGGAGAAGGGAGTTGGGAGTCAGAAGCTACCAGAGTCAGCAGGGGTGCTGCCCTGTCTGATACCTCTAGGTGCCTTTGCATGGGCAACGGGCGAGGACAATGGAAGGGGACCACCACCATGGTTCTGTGCACAAGGCTGCTGACAGGAGGCACAGCTACCATGAGCAGCAGGACTGCAAAATATACCCCTACCACACCCCCTTGTGGGCTGAAGGGACAGAAGTATGAGACACGTTTAAGTCATCCTGTCAGATTGAAGCTCATGTAGAGCATTTTCAGCATCACTCCCAAACAGCCTGGAGCCTCTAAATGGGGCATTTAGCACAGCCTGTTGCACATCACTACCAGTGGCAAATCTAGCTACTCTAAGCCAGGAATATTTCCTAAGGCATATGCCCAAGGCGGCAGCCATGGCAGAAGGATCAGAAGCATCATATGCAGAGTGTAGCAGATACCTTCCAGTATCCACGCCAGTCGAGGCAGCTTTAAATAAATCAGCCATGGTTAGGACCATTAGGCTGAGACTGAATGGTAGAATAGCACATTTTCACAGGTTTTTCTGATATTTAATGCAGTATGCCTGGTATTCTGCAACTCTTGGGCCCCAGGCAGAGATGATGGGGATGCAGAGGCATATGTTCTTTCGCTCATAACATCCAGCCTCCTGAATTCTTTTTCAGGAGGCAAAGTGCTCAAGTGGCTAGGGGCTCAAGAGCATTCATGAGTTGCCATTACAAAGAACAGTTATGTAAGAACTTACTGTAACAGAAGATCTTCAAGGGGATCTCAGTCATCAGGTCACACCATAGGTGAAGCAGGATCGACACAGAAGATTTTCAGCAGTACAAGTGAGGCCACCCACACCTATGTTGTCTGCCGATGTCATCAACCCTATAAAGGCGTGAGCGGCCCCACTGCCTCCTCAGTTCTTTCCCCCAGAGACAAAGGGAGCATAGCTCTAGCCATATGGGGACAAAGGAGAGAGAGAGAGAGAGAGGTGCCCAGACCTAAATGAAAGGCTGAAAACACTAGTTGGCCAGTTCCAGTAAAGAGCCCCAAACAGGGGTGTGGTGGCAGGGAAGACAGAACTGATGACTGAGATCCCCTCAAAGATCTACCATTACGGTACGTTCTTACGTAACTATTCTATTTTCTTTGGGGGTATCTCAGTCATCAGGTCACACCGTAGGAACGACTCTCAAGGAAACTGTGCAGACACTATAACATACAGGTAGCAGAGAAACACTGGAAACATGAACCACACCTCAGTAGAATCAACAAAGACCAAGAGGGTAGCATCTTTCAGAAAAAGAGATGTGCAAGAACAAGGGGACACAATTTGAAGATAATGGGGGGGACGGCTCAGGGGTAATGTGAGGAAGTATTTTTTCACAGAGAGGGTGGTGGATGCATGGAACAGCCTTCCTGAGGAGGTTGTGGGGTCTAAAACTGTGGGAGAATTCAAGAATGCATGAGACAGACATAAGGCAATTCTTGTGGGGGGTTAGAAGAAATGGGCTGTTGGTTAACCAGGATCTGCAGCTTATCCTGTAAGTAGGGAAATGGTTAGACTAGGTGGGCCAAGTGGTCCTTATCTGCCGTCAAAGTCTATGTTTCTAAGCAGTTACAGGTGTAAACAGACAGTCTGGGAAGAAGGCCAACCTTAAACGTAAGCCAGGAGGCCCTGAAGCACAGCCCAGCCAAATCCTGCATGGACTCTAGAGATGATGTCCAGACCGTAGTGCTTAATAAAAGTGTAGATGGTACTCCAGGTGGCAGCGGCACAAATGTCAGAGGCTGAGACCTCTCGGGAACAAAGCACAGATGTAGCCATGCTTCTTGCGGAATGAGCTTTGACAGCTTCAGGGAATACTTTGGCATACTTTTATTGTAACGGAACACAATGCAATTAGCCAACCACTTAGATAAACATTGCTTAGAAACCGGAATACCCTCTCTACGTGGGGTGAAAGAAACAAACAACTGCTTCGACTTTCTACATTCCTTGGTTCAGAGCAGGTAATACTTCAGAGTTCTGCGCACATTTAATGTATGGAGCAGTGTTTTCCTTGAATTGGCACACTCTGGAAAATAAACAGAGAGGTGGCTAGATTGGTTCAGTGCAAACTCAGACACCACCTTAGGGAGAAACTTAGGATTCGTGTGCAAAGACACCCTGTCTCTGTGAAAAATCAAATAAGATTCCTTGCACCAGATGGCCTGAAGCTCTGAAATTCTTCGAGCAGAAGTAAAAGCAACTAAAAATAATGCTTTCCAGGAAAGAAAGTAAAGCTCACAAGTTGTGGCTGGCTCAAAAGGAGACAGGGTCAACTTCTCCAAAAAAAAATTCAAATCCCAAGCTGGGACAGGAGAATGGATTGGGGTTTCAGATGCAGGCTGCCCCTCAAAAAGGTATGGGAAATATGCAGCTGAACTGTGGTACAGGCAACCCGGGGCTCATGAAAAGCTGGGATAGACAAAAGGTGCACCTTGAGGGAGGAGTACTGGAGACCTGAGTCAGGCGGAGATCGGTTAGCCCAGGTTCTGGTTCACTGGACAGGTGAAAGGGTCCAGATTATGCTTGGCAGCCCACATGGCAAACTGCTTCCTTCATGGCAAAAGTGGCTCTGGAGGAAGGCTTCCAGGTGGCCACTAAGACGTCTGCCACTCTACTGGACATCCCCAGAGTGTTTAGCACTCCTGGGACGTGGATCATTGAGAGGGTCAGGCCGTGGTCTAGTGCCCAATACCACACACTCATAGCCTCCCTGCATAAGGGGTACGAATGCATTCCCCCTTGCCTGTTGATGTAGTACACTACACTGAGGTTGTCTGACTGAATCAGCAGCTGACCTGGAAGAAGATGGTTCTGAAAGGCCTAAATGGCATTCAGAACTGCCTGCATCTCCAGGACATTGATATGCAGGGAGGTTTTGATCTGGGATCAAGAGCCCCGAGTTTGAAAAGGACACAGGTGAGCCCCCCAGCCCAAACCGGAGGCATCCATGGTGAGGATTTGCTGTGGAGAGCAGGTCTGGAATAGAACTCCTTGCAACAGGTTCAGGGGGTCCATCCACTACTGGAGCACTTTGCGAACTGGGGAAGAGAAGAGCACTAACTGATCTAAATTGTCCGTTCCCTGGTCCTAGTGTACTTGGAAAGTTCACTGGGGGATGTACATGTGGAGTCTGGCTAGTGGGATGGTGGGAATGGCAGCCACCATCAGTCCCAACAGCTTCAGGTATACCCCAGCAGGAATGTAATGGCTCTTTGCCACCTCCTGAGCCTTGACAATAAGGCATTCCACCCTGTTTTGAGGCAGGAAAGGCCTTCACCTGTGCTGAGTCTAGAACTGCCCCTATGAATTGCAGCCTTTGGGACAGAAACAGAACTGACTTGAGCAGGATGATGGTAATGTCAAAGGAAAGAAACAATTAAAAAGTTCTCTCTAAAATCTCCAGGAGCTGATCCCTGGGTGGGGCCTTTAGGAGCCAATTATCCAGGTAAGGGAAAATGTACATTCCCTCCCTTCTAAGGGCTGCAGCTACTGTTGCTAAGCCCTTGGTAAAGACCTGCGGCACAAAGGACATGCCAAAGGGCAGCACTTTGAACTGGTAATGCTAGCCCTAGAAGAGAAACAGGAACCTCCTGTGAGAAGGAAACACCAATACGTGCAGGTAAGCATTCTGCATGTCCAGAGAATACTGCCAGTCACCCTGCTTGAGAAGAGGCATCAGACCTGGCAAAGTTACCATTCAGAGCTTTTTGTACTGGACATACAGACTGAGGTCCTTTAGGTCTAAGATGGGCCTCATATCTCTGGTCTTTTTGGGGACCAGGAATAACCTGGAATTAAAATTCACTTTTTCTCTGGCATCTTGGCACTGGCTCGATGGTCTGTTTGCACAGAATGGACTGTACCTCCTCCCGGAGAACAGACAGGTGGGCCGGGGGAGTAGTTGGAGGGCAGAGAAGCAGTCTCTGGGGGTTGCTCAGTGAGCTCCACAGTGTGACCCCTTTCTATGATTTGAAGAATCCAGGCTTCTGATGCTATGGCTCTCCATTGATTTAGATGGAGGGAGATGACCTCTGACCACCACCTCTTGGTCAGGGACAGGAAGGGGGGGGCATCTGGCAAGGAGTTAAGCAGAGGCAGATCCAGCCACTGGGGCTGGTCCATCACCTCTGGGATACTTGGCCACAGCTTCAGCACTGGAAGTAGGTGAGTAGGGTGGCGGAGGCTCTGTATTTGCCTTAGGGCAAAGAGGCTACTCCTGGCCTAATGGACACCTTACAAAAAGAAGGGTGCTGTCTACTCTTAGGTCGCATGTGATAGAGTGAGTGGACAGACTTGATAGTCCTGCCAGATGCCTGCAAATCATTAATGATATCCTGGACATCTGGTCGAAAGAGCTTGGAGCCATTGAAGCAGGTATTAAGCACCTTCTGTTGGACATCCGCAGCAAAGCCAGAGACCCTCAGCCAGGTGTGCCTACAGAGGCAGGTACTGGTGGCAGCAGCCCTGGCAACAGTATCCAAGATATCATAGAGGGCCTGTAGGAGGTGCTTGCTAACATCCTCAGTCATCTGCAAGCATCTGAAAACCTCCTGCTTCTGGGTACCTTCAGGAAGGGCCTGGGCAGCGGCCTTGCCCTTCTTTCTGGTACTTTACCATATGGGAAAAGTAACCAGTGTCAGTGGCTCAGTAGGTAGCACACTCACCTCTGAGGCCGGGAGATCAGAGGGCTGTGGGTTCAGTTCCCACATCTGGCACTTGGGTTAATATCCCAGTACTGACACTGTAGTGCAGCATGAGAGGGGTGCTGCACTTCTGAGGTGCCATCTTTCGGATGAGACGTTAAACCGAGGTCCCATCTGCCTGGACTGGTGGTAATTCAGGTAGATGTTAAAGATCCCATGGCACTTATCGAAAAGAGTAGGGGAATTTCCCCGGTGTCCTGGCCAAATTTCCCTCATTCACTAAAAATACCACCAACAGCTTAATCCGGTTCAAGGTCAGTTGGCATTCATCTGTATCCCCCTCCCCCGGGTCGTGCCTGAAAATAGGCAGGATTTGTCTAGTGCACTTACCCGGTCAACAAAAACTAAATACATAAAAACTGGCAATCCCCAGCCCAAGGGTGGAGGAGGCATAAATCCTCTTGCCCCAAAGACCAATTCTGCATGACACTGTCGGTGGGGAGGGAGCTAGGGTGTTTAGGCACCTTAGACCTGTCATGAGCTGCCTTGATGACCACAGAGTCTGTTTCAGGCTGGGCAACACAATGAGGACACCCCTGAGGGGCATGATAAAAAGTTTATCTGCCCTGCAGGGCATAGCTGGCACCAGGTCAGATCTGTGCCAGGTTGCAGTAATAGCATTCCTCAAAGCAGGCAAGATAGGAGGAATGATTTTAGAAGGAGATTCTGGGATCTCTAGAAAATCCACTAAATCTTTCCTGGTGGCATCCTCTTCCTCCAAATGGAAGCCCATGGCTGAGGATAACTGCTTCATAATATTGAAGAAGGTACAGTCCTCTGGAGGAGACCTACGAGTATGTCTGACCAAATCCTTGCTGACTGAGGAAGCCGTGGACCTGTCTGAAGTGAGGGGTTCTTCCCCCTCTTCTTCATCTGGAAGAATAAGGTCAGGCTGGTACTCCTCGACATCGACCTTTTCCAGATCAAGGTCCAAAGATTGAGGCACCAATGACAATCTGCAGGGGGCAGCCTACGGCCATCAAAGAGGCGGTTGACGATGATGCTGCCATTGACAGCGCAGGTGATGTGGACCTGTATGCACCTAGCTGGTGAACAATTACCAAGGTGAATGTAGTTAAGATCTCAGTGAGGTCAAAGACAATCAAAGACTGTGTCGACAGAAGGGGGACGACGGCACAGGGAGTGATGACCCGCCAGATGGGCCCCAAGAACCCAAAGAGCTTGTAGCCTGAGGGTCTGGCGTAGGATCAGGCCTCAACAGGAGGGCTGTCACTGACTATCTTGTCATCGACGATGAAGGAGCAGCGACGATCCAGAGGTCGATAAGCCACCCTTATTATCAGATGGAGGAGCTGTCGGTATGGGTCTGGTAGGCACAGAGGCCTGGACAGCAGACTTGTGCGTCAATGCAGCCACAGCCAATGAAGAACCCCTAGATGAGGAAGGAGAGGCCCACTGGGGAGTGGGACCACTACCAGTGAGAATGGTCCCGATCTCAGTCTTTTATGTGACTTTTACCCAAGAACTTGTCACAGGCCTTAGCGACCTAGGAGCTCGATGACCCTGCCGGCGACTGGGAAGCTGGGACCCCGATTAACCCCTGTCCAAAACTGGCTACCTGCTGTCCCATGAGGAAATTGTTAAGAGCTTTCGTGTATCGCTTGAGGATTGTTTGATTAAACGTCTGGCACTGCTCACAGTCGGAGACTTCGTGGTCAGGTCAAGGACAGCAGATACAGAGGATGTGTTCGTCTGTGAAGGCAATCTTTTTTCTGCAGTGGCAGTGACAGAACAGAGAAGCCGAAGGATTAACTCTCGACATAAACAAAATTAAGGAATCTCTTAAAAAAAGAGATTCTAAAGTATAAGACTGAAAAAAAGTCGTAGGTGAAAACTGGCAAAAAACTGCATCAGAACTTCTACGGAGACCCATGCAAACAAGTCAATGGTGGGAAAGAACTGAGAAGGAAGCAGAGCTGCTCATGCCTTTATAGATTTGATGTTGTCGACAGATGACGTCGGTGTGGGAAGCCCCAGCTGTACTGCTGAAAATCTTCCATGTGGATTCTGTTTCATCAACGGTAAAGTTCCTATGGTGTGACCTCATGACTGAGATACCCCCAAAGAGCCACAAAATCTGTCAGACTGGGAGCATAATAAAGCCTAACAGATGGAGCAGGGTACTCTTTAGTAGCCTGCCTAGACACTGCAGGCAGAGTATTAGGCATATGCCAAGCAGCAAAGGTAGCATCCTCTAAGGCAGGATATACAGGAGGAGCCACACTGGATGGCACAGTGGGGACCCCCAAAAAAAAAAAAAAAAAAACTTTATTAAATCTTTCTTACTGGAGTTCTCCTCAGTTTCAAATCCCATGACACTTTGGATTTGTCTAAGTAAAGCCTGAAAAGAGGGATCCTCAGGAGGAGATCTGGGGCATACACTACAGAGTACTTGCTGCATTCGCAGAGAGTAGAGCTGGAAAGCAAGCCCCTTCATGGGGATCATTATTCTGTTCATCATCCTTCAAATCCTCCTCCTCCATATTAGTGAGATTAAGGCTGTACTCTACCTCGTCATCATCTCGAATGACAACAGGAGCAACTGACTGAGCCAGCAATGGAGACAGACGACTGATATGTACATGCCAGCAGATAAAGGCCTTATGGCTCATCTAGTCTGCTCGAGTGTGCAGGTCACACTGTACTTATAGAGGAACCTGCCCTCCCACCCCTCCCCGGTGAACCTCCTTGAATACCACTACCCTCCTCCTCTACCTGCAACTTTCCCCTTCACTCTGTCCTATCCTCGCTTCAAGCTATCCACCACCATGAGGGAGACCACCTTCTCTGGCAACTTGTTCCACTTGGTCACACCTGTCTCCATGAAAAAGTGTCCCTCCTGAACCTTCCTCCCACCAGCTTTAGGCCATGCCCCCTACTGTACTTGTTCCCACTAAGGCTGAAGAGACCCTCAGTGCGCACATTGTTCATACCTTTAAGGTACCTGAAGGTCTCGATCGTATTCTCCCCCCTCCAATCTATCCTCAAAAGAGTACATGTTGAGTCCCCTGAGCCTCTCTTGTAGGTGTTACCCTGCTGAGCCTGGATCTTCTTGACTGCCCTTCTCTAGACTGTTTCCAACAAGCTGACATCCTTCTTGAGATAAGGGCACCAATACCACACACTGTATTCTAGCTGCGATTTCACCCGTGAACTGTACAGTGGCAGTATGACCTCCACTTTCCTGCTGGTAATTCCCCTGGCTATGCAGCCCAGCATCCAATTTGCTTTGGTTGCTGCCCTCCTGCAGTGTGCTTCAGGCCACTCGTGATGATTACTCCCAAGTCCTTTTCCTCTTCTGACCTGGTTAATTGCACACCACCCAATCAGTATTTGGTCCCTGGTTTCTTTGCCCCCCGTGCATAACTTTACACTTTTTAGCATTAAACCCCAGTTGCTAAATGCCAGACCACTTCTCTAGCCTAGTCAGCTCTTCAGAGTTCCTGTCTCCTCTTCTCCGTGTCTACTCTCCTACAACACTTTGTGTTCTCCCAGAACAAGCAGACTTTACCTTTGATCTCATCCACTGTATCACTGATGAAGATGTTAAACAACACCAGATGGAACACCGAGCCCTGTGGGACTGCAATGATCAATGGCTTAGCTTCTGAGAATTTCCCTCTGACCACCAGCTTACTTCTGTCCTGCAACCAGCTTCTGACCCACCTAGCAAGCTTAGCCCAAACCCTGAGATCCTGTAGTTTTCTAACCAGTCTCCTATGAGGCACAAAGAGTGAAAGGTCTTGCTTAAGTCCAGATACAGGACGTCAACCAACTGGCCCTTGTTCACTGTCCTGGTCACCCAGTCGAAGATGTCCATCAGGTTGGTTTGGCAGGACACCCCCCCCCCCCAACAGAAACCCATGCTGCCTCTAGTACTGCAGTCCATTTTCTTCCAGAAAACTCACCAATCTTTCCTTCAGGATGGTCTCTATCGGTAACACGTCAAGACAGCGAGTGCAAAATAGTGACTCAATAACAGCAAATGCAGGGTGAGTGACAGTGTCTTTACAGTGCATGGTTAGTTTAGCAAGGTAGGCAGTAGTAGGCAGCAATACAGTTGAGTTATGTAGTCCAGCCACTGGGTGCTACGGATTATGTTGCCAGCATAGTGTACAGGTTGGAGTCACTGCCTGTGTGTGAAGCTGCTTTGTGCGGCAGACCCCGGGTTTGATACTTCTAGGTGCTGTAATTTCCTTTTACCCCCTCCCAAAGTTCAGATCGTCCCCCAGAGGGAGAACAGTAAATGAATCCCTTCCCACCTTTGTGCCCCTCCCCGGAATAGGAATAATTTATCTGCTCCCCCTCACAATCCCCCCCCTTTTCCCGTTTTCCTGCAGCTTGCTGCCCGCCCTGTTAGCTGATTTTGCTTCATGGTATTTTGGTGATCATGTTTTTTGTCTGTGCTGGCTCTACTTCACTTTTTTCGGTTTTCGCTATTTTTTTTCTCTCGCTTTTATGACATGGAACAGCCTCTATCAGCTTCCCCACTAATGATGTCAGACTGACTGGCCTGTAGTTTCCTAGTTCATCCCTCAACCCACTATTATGGAGTGGCACCACATGTACATTTCTCCAGTCTTGAGGCACACTCCCCAACTCCAAAGAAGTGTAAAACAGGTCTGCCAGGGGACACACCAGTACCTCCACCAGTTCCCCATAGGACCCTTGGGTGTATGCCATCTGGCCCTGGGGACTTATCCACCTTCAGGGCCCTTAGGCCCCTGAGCACCATGTCCATTTGTATTACGCTATCCATGTCTCCCCCCTTTCCCAGTTCCCACCCTCCTGCACCTTTGTGGCACTGGTCCATCCTAGTGAAGACGGAGCAGAAGTATTCATTAAGTACTTTGCTTTCTCTTCACTACTCTCTGTCCATCCTTCTTTTTTCATCTGACAATCTCATCTTTAATGTCCCTCTTCTACCTTATGTATTGAAAAAGGCCTCTCACCCATTTCTACACCCTGTACTAGCTGTATGTCCCTTGTAATCTTTGCCTCACTAACCGTACTGTTCGCCTCCTTTGTTTTAGCACAGTAGTCCTCCCTTATCCTCCTCTGTGTACTTTTGTACTTTCAGAAGGCTGCCTTCTTGTCCCTTACCATGTTTACCACCTCCTTGCCAAACCAACTGGGCTTTTTGGCCTTATATTTCTTGATTCTGAGTTTGGCACACTCACTAGAGGCCTCCATCAGTCCCATCTTTATCACAGCCCATTTCTGTTCCACCTGCATCTCCTTTCTGATCCCAGCAAGGTGTCCTTCTAGAATATCTCCCATCCTACTAAAGTCAGTCCTCCTGAAGTCCAAAACCCTTGTCTTGGTCCTGAACATCCTTCTACCCATGTCCAGGTGGAACCACATCACATGATGGTCCCTTACTGCAAGTGGCACTTCCACCTTTACATTCTGAACACACATATAGTTAGATGGGACCAGATCTGGTGGCCCCCTTCTCCCCACTGTGGACTCCATGACTCCTTAAGTCAGGAACCCACTGTGAAATGCATCCAGCAGTACTTGCTCCCTCTGGTGCAGGAGGCAGCCGGGATTCTCCAGTCCATCCCAGCTAGACTGAAAATACAGCTTACTCACATGTAACTGAAGTTCTAGGAGTGGTATGTGTTGTTCATCCACACTGTGTAGCAGGTTCCTTGCCGCTTTAAATGTTGCCGGAAAGTCTTCAAGCTGGCTCCTCCCACCCACCCGGGTGGTAAAACTCTCAGCTCACCCATGGCGCCAGATCTAGCCGCTGGAACCAGGTTGCTGCACGTTTAAATCGGAGGTTATAGGATGAAACAAATATACCACTCCTAGAACTCCTGTTACAGGTGAGTAGCCTGTATTTCTAGGGACGTGATATGTTGTTCAATCCCACTGTCTGGCAGACTCTAGCAGTTCTCCAGGAGGAGGAGGCAAGCCACATACCCTACTTAGGAAATAAGGACTGGAGAACTGAGGTCCCAAAACCAGCATCCCGCGTGACTCAAGGTCAATGTGTTAATGGAAATAAAGGTGTGCTGACTTCCAGGTAGCAGCCCTGCAGATTTCCTGGATAGGGGCGTCCCTAGAAGCAGCCACGAAGCAGCAGTATGGTGGATAGAATGAGCTCTTATCCTCTGGGAGGCTCCATGCCTGCCAACCTATGCAGAGATCTATGCAGGAGGTGACCCACCTGCTTATCATCCTACGGCAGGTTCTGCCAGGTGCGGCTTCAGCGTAGGTGACAAACAGCTGGCGAACCTCTCCCCGAACTTCAGCCATTCGCTCCTTATAATAAGAGAGCGCTCTTCTAGGGTCCAGAGTATGGAGCCTATATTCGGCCTCCGAGGTGTGACTGGAGTAGCACACCGGCAGAGTCAACATCTGGTTAAGGTGAAACTCTGACACCACCTTCAGAAGGAACTTCGGGTGGGGGCACAGGACAACCTTGTCCCTGTTGAAGACCAGATAAGGAAACTCGATGGAAAGCACCTGGAGCTCTCCCATCCTTCTGGCTGACGTGACAACCACCAAGAAGGCGGTCTTCCACAACAGGTGAGAGATGTCGCACCTGTGCATCGGTTCGAATGGCTTGCCCATGAGCTTAGTCAATACCAGCAGTAGATCCCACAGAGGTGGAGGTTCTTGCACCGGGGAGAATATGTGATCAAAGCCTTTGAAAAAGCGCCCAACCACCTTTTCCTGCGCCACCGACTGCTTGCCGGCCTGTGCCCAGTAAGCAGAGATGGCTGCCAGGTGCACCTTAAGGGTCGTTGACCAAAGCTCTAGCTGAGAAAGGGATCACCAGTAGTCCAGAATGCTAGCCAAGGAACAGGAAGAAGGGTCCAACTCCTTGTCCTGACACCAAATGGAGAATCTCTTCCATTTGAAGGCACAGCATTTTCTGGTCGACCCCTTACGGGAAGCCTCAACGACAGTGAGGACCTCGTCGGAAAGACCCAAGGCCTGGAACTCTAGCCACTCAGGAACCAGGCCGTCAGGTGCAGGGATTGAAGGTCTGGATGGAGCACCTTCCCCTTGTTGACTTAGATCAGGTTCAGGTGGGCTGGAAGCCGCCTCGGGAGCCTGGAGCTGAGGCTGAGGAGATCTGGATACCAGAACTGGCGGGGCCAGTCTGGGGCTACCAGAATCACCTGCGCCTTGTCCCTCTTTGCCTTGAGAAGCACCTTGTGGATCAAGGGAAATGGAAAGAAGGCGTAGAAGAGGCCCGGGGTCCACGGCCTCGAGAGGGCCTCCCCCTGCAGCAAGCCCTGCTGAGGGGGGTGGGCGTGAAACAGCCTCAGCTTCGCATACTCCCTGGAGGTGGACAGGTCTACCTCCGGCAGGAGAGACCACTCGTGAGATGCATCGTCTATTTGGCTGAGGGCATCGGCCAGACTGCTGGAGGCTCCTGCCACATGGATGGCTAGGAGATCCGCCTCCAGGCTGATCAAAAGAGACCAGATGTGGAGAGCCTCCTTGCACAGAGGCAAGGAGTGCGTCCCGACCTGACAGTTGAGATAGTACATGGTCGTGATGTTGTCCTTCTGGACTTGGACCACTTGACCCCATACAAAAGGAGCAAAGGCAGTGAGGGCTAGTCGGACTGCTCAAAGCTCCAGCAGGTTGATGTGGCATCAAGACTCTTGAGGGGACCAGAGGTCATGGGCCCTGAACTCCCCCGGATGGGCACCCCAACCCATCAGAGACGCGTCAGTCGTTAACGTGACCATCGGCTCGGGGCGGACAAATGGGATACCCTCCTGCAGATGAGCTGGGACTATCCACCACTGCAGGCAGTCCCACATCCCCTGGGTCACCATCACCAGCTGGTTCAGAGGACCGGAGCACTGTGACCACTGGCTGACCAGTCCCCATTGCAGGGGACGCATATGCCAGCAGGCCCAATGGACCACACTGGTGCAGGCCACCATGACGCCCAGAAGGCGCAGGAAGTCCCAGGCAGGGCGCAACTGCCCAACCAGAAATGATTGGGCAAAGGAGGAAAGGACCTCGGCCCTGTCCGCCGGGAACCAGGCTCTGGCTCGAAGAGAGTCGAGCTCTCGCCTGATGAACTGAATCACCTGTGAATGCACGAGTTCCGATTTGGCCTCGTTGATGAGAAGGCCAATCTGAGAGCAGACCTGGAGGGCTAGATCCCTGGACCGCTCCACCTCCAACCTGGAAGGGGCTGCAATCAGCCAATCGACCAGGTAAGGGTACACCCAGACCCCTTGGTGCCGCAGGAATGCTGTCACCACTGCCATGCATTTGGTGAAGACCCTGGGAGCTGGAGAGAGGCCAAAGGGCATGGCCCGGAACTCATGAAGAGATCCCTCTGCTCTGAAGCGGAGGAATCGCTGGTGACACAGACGGATTGGGACGTGAAAGAACGTGTCCTGAAGGTCCAGAGAACAGAACCACATGCCTAGTTCCAAGGATGGAATAATCTGAGCCAAAGTGACCATCCTGAAGGTGCACGGCCTTAGGAACTTGTTCAGGTCGAGAATCGGGCGCCAGCCCCCCGTCCGTTTTGGGACCAGGAAGTACCTGAACAAAACCCTGGGTCTGGAGGAGGGTCCGCCACCTCTTCGATTACCTCCTTCTGGAGGAGCAAGGCAATGTCGGCGTGATGAGCCGACAGAGAGGCTCTAGAACCCATCCCCCCACCCCGTGAGGCAACAGCTCGACAGGTTGGGAACCGCTCGAATTCCAGAGACAGACCCCTGCCTACCACTTCTAGCACCCAGCAGTCCGTGGTGATAGCGGACCAGGCGGAAATGAAGTAATGGAGCCGTCCCCCTCCACGGGGGGGGAACCCGGGGAGAAGTGACGAGGTTGGGGCTGACACCCCTCAAATCGTCACTGGGCAGGCTTGGAGGAAGGGCCTGCTGAGGGACCCCCTGGACCCTTGCCTCCAGGCTTCCTACTGGAGGAAGCGGCAGACTTGGCCTCAGGGCGCAGAGTGTGTGCCTGCTGGCCCGGTGCACTTGGTGAAATGGCTTACACCTGCACTGCTGCTGGTGGCCTTTGTCCTTCTGGGCAGGCGTGGCCGAGTCCAAGGTGGCACTAGACTTCTCAATCCTCTGGAGATGGCCTTCCACCCCCGGCCCGAACAAGTTGGTGCCCAGGAAGGGAACGTCTGCCAGCTTGTGCTGGGTGTCCGCTGTGAAGGTGGAGATCCGCAGCCAAGCTCTGTGGCGCATGGCCACTGCGGCCGCTACTGATCAGGCACAAGAATCACCAATGTCCAATGAAGTTTGGAGCTGCTGTTTTGCCACTGCCCTTCCCTGATCCCGCACCTGCTTGACAATCGTCTGAAGGTCAGCCGGGAGATGAGGAATCACCTCATTCAGGGAGCCCATAAGGGCGTGTGAGAAATGCGCCATCAGAAGTGACGAGCTGGCCTGACTAAGGCCTAGGGAGGAAGCAGCGTAAACCTTCCACCCTGAGTAGTCCAACTTTTTGGATTCCTTATCGGGTGCTTTGTCCACATCCCAAGCATTCCCAGAATGCCGGAAAACGCTATTGGTCACTAACCCCTCCGCAGAGGGATGCTCCGAGAAACCGGAGAGTGAACTGGTGGGCACCACGTACTTTCGAGCCATCCTGGCCAAAGGCATGGGACAAGATGCTGGCGGCTGCCACAACTCCAGGGCCAGGCCAACAATGGCTTCGGCCACCGGAAAGACCTCCGTAGGGGAATCCCTTCGGCCCAGAATCTCTGTAAGGGGATACTTGGCCCATTTTGAAATGGGTTCGAGCTGCATCCCAGTGGATTCTGAGATGAGTCAAAGCAGACCCAAAAACGAGGATGGGCTCTCGTCCATCAACTGGCCCCCTGCAGACTCCAGGTCAAGCGGCCTGGAGAACAGGGAGGAGGAGTCGTCAGACTCAGAGGAGACTGTGAACTGCTGCCGAGCACCAGAGCCACCCTCCACCTGCTGAGGTTGATCGGGAGTGAGGGTGACTGACAGCCTATGGGGCAAGGCCTGACCTGATCAAGAATCCTCGGTCGGGGACTCAGTCTTCAGTTATAGAGGCGGGGGTTCCACCACAATAGGAGGAGCAGCCGGTTTCGGCCAAAGAACCAGCGCCAGGGTCGGGTCCTTGATCACCATGAGGAGTTTCAGCCGCTCCGGTGACAGCCACTTAATGGCCAGAGAAGGTGACAGAGTCGGCTTGTTACCAGTCAATAAAAGTTGCTGCCACATCAAATCCTCATAGCGCTGATGTAACTTGCGCCGGAGCCTATCCTCCGAAGAGGATGACGAGGATGAGCGGTGACGCCACTTTTCATGGTGCTTAGACCACCGACATCGGCGGGATCGGCTGGACCTGGAAGAGGACCAAGGCCTTCGAGGATGCTGAGGGTGGGTCAGAGAGGGGACGGGGGAAACCCACCCCTCCTTCAGTTCGGGGACCTTGACTGGGGACTTCAGCACAGGAGGCACACGCAAGGCCTCGGTAACCACCGAGGGAACCGGTGAAGAAGGGTTGTCGGCTACTCCTGTCGACACGGGTCGAGAAAAATCTCGACCACATCGACGGATGTCTCCACTGGCTGACCTGACGGGGACACTGTGAAGCCAGCGGCCGAAGCCACAACCTCGACTGAAGTTGAGAGTCGACGGTCCGGTGAAGGGCATCTCTCCTGCTCCCACGAACGTCAACGGTAGGACTTATCTTTAGAGTCCTTCTTCTTAGACCGACTGGAATGTCCCGAAGGCCCTTTTCCCTTAGTGGAGAGGGACTGACAAAGCTCCTTAAAAGAAGCCGAGTAGGAGGAGCCCAAGAAGAGCGGGATAAATGCCGCAGCCGAGGAAGAAGAAGATGCGGCCTGGGCTGCCTCCTCCTCGAGGGCGATCATCGGCTCCAACTGCTCCCCCAGAGCCCGCTGCCGCGGACACCTACCAGACCTCCTGAACTTGACCAGTGGGTACGTTTTTGCCCGAGAAGTAGTCTGGCAGCGTGGTCCTCCAAGACCAAAGCCAAGAAGGACTTGCACAATTCGCAGGCCTGTGAACTGTGGCCAAGCTCTAGGCAGTAGACGTACGTGGAGTGCGGATCAGTCCGGGACATCTTCTGCCCACAAGGGCACCGGCGGAAGCCGGGAGTCGATTTGTCTATCGCAGCTGCGAAGGAAGTCGAAGATTGTAGTCTTGTAAATTTTAAAATTATTTTCAGAAAATCCGAAGAGTGTGAATCCAGCCTAAAATGCAGAGCGCTAAGGAGGAAACCTGAGCTTCCAAGCGGTAAGGAAGATCTGGCGTCATGGGGCGGAGCAGAGGGTTTTACCACCCGGGTGGGTGGGAGGAGCCTGCTTGAAGACCTTCCGGCAACATTTAAAGCGGCAAGGAACCTGCCACACAGTGTGGATTGAACAACATATCCACGTCCCTAGAATCCCCCATTATTACTACTACCCCCCGGACGTTCCATGATTTGGGACCCCAGTACCTTGTCCAACTCCTTATCCTGAAATGGGGCCTGTAGTCCCCCCCCAATCCTTAGTTTCCATCCCTTAGTGGATTGTACCTGCACCCAGAGTGCTTCTACCTCTTCCTCTCTGGTAGGTACAGGTTATCAACTCCATATACAGAGCCACGCCTCCTCCCCCTTCCCATCCCCATATTCTTCCAATATATTTTATACCCAGGGACTGCGAGATCCCAGTCATGGTTCAGTGCGGCCCATGTCTCTGTGATGGCTGCTATGTCCACCACTCCCTCAGCCATCAGCAACTGCAATTGAGTCATTCCGTTTCCCTGGCTTCTGGCATTCAGAGACACCACCCCCTACTGCGAATCAAACCACCCTTTTCCCATGATCTGCCCCCCTGTCCCTCCTTGCTTACTATGCCCCTCTCCTCTAGCTCCTCTTCATACTCTCCTGATTTGGGGGAGGCAGATGACTGTGGCTGCTGTGCATCCTGCTACCCCCATCAGTTTAAACGGAGTTTTTGTTTTCACCATGAATTCCTCCAGCTTGCCCTTCAGGACCCATGTGCCCCGCTTGCTTAGATGTAACCTATCCAGTGTATACAGGGCTTTGCTATCTCAGGTCTCTCTAAAATCACCAACTATCCCTTCCTTCAAACCATCCTCTGAGCCACACGTTAAATTCCTCTTTTCTTACTTTCCTTGCAGCACTAGCCCTCCCTCAGAACTGGCAGTACGTCTGAGAAGGGTAGCGAACTCCCTGCCTCGCTGCAGATTTTTCCTACCTCTCTTGCACTACTCTCAGCTCACATCCTACAAGATCATTCATACCCAGGTGAACTACAGTGTGAAGTTTCCCTCCCTCCTGCCCCTTGTGCTGGGCTATCAGAGACCCACTCTCCTTTCCATTATCTCTGGCATACATACTACCCTTTTGCGGCTTGTCCTGGACTCTTCCCCTCCCAGCCTACCCCCTTAATTATTGACTCCCACAAGATCACTACCCTCCCCCCACCATCCTAGGCCCCACCCGTCCATACTGCCACTCACTCCTATCTGCTTTCTCTTTCCCCTCCTATCCTGTATTCCTACTTGATCCCCTGCACCAGCTATCCCCACCCCAGCCTCTTCCTGTTCTTTTTGCCCTATGGCATGCCCCTTACCCTTCCCTTCTGCTCATTCCCAGCCTGTCCCTATGCTCTCCCTTCCCCAACGCCCCTGTCCCTGCTCCATCTGCTGTGCCTTCTCACTTGAACTCTTCTCCCTTCCCCTCTCCATTCCTTCTCTGAAGTCTCTCCTCCTACTACCTCCTTCCCTCCCTTGTGGGAGGAATCTGTTCCACACCAGCATCTCTGGAGGTGCTCCCACTGAACCCCCTCCACACCCTGCTTTCCCCTTACTGTTATACACCTCCCTTCCACCCTGAGCCTTCTCTCCCTTTGGCAGAGAGGGAACCAAGAGGACCTGCTTAAACATCTTATCTCCCCCCCCACCCCACAGCCTGGCTCCCCTCTCCACCTTGGCTCTGCTCCCGCTCCCATACTTGCTGCAAAGCTCTACAGTTCCTCTGCCCCTCCCGTCTTTACCCTATGAATCGCCCCACCAACTAGTGCAACTATCTCCTGCCTCAGCTGCCACACCTCCGTCCTCAACTGACTAATATTCCTATAAACCAAGCATCGCCACACCTCTCAGAGGGCTCCCAGAAACACCACTGCCCCCATACTCCCTGCAACCCACTACTCTACCTGCCTCACCCTGCCCTCACTGCATGCCCCTTCTCCACATATTAAAGCTGTAGGCCCTCCTTAATAACATACTTATTTAGCCCCTCCCCATATACTCCTTATGCGGCTTTCAACTAGGACCTGGACAAGGGTAGCTGAAAAGCTGCACCCCTTCCTTCCTCAATTTATTTGGACATGGATGGAGATGACTGAAAAGCTGCATCCCCTTCTTTCACCATTAGCTACTGAGTTAACTGCTTACCTGTCTATCTAGTCAGCCCTCTGTATGCACTACATGACTTCCCTGCCTGCTAGCTCTCCTGCAGGCTGACCCTAGATAGGAGTAGCTGTGACCCACTAATAACACCACTGTCCACTCCTAGTTGATAGCTGCCCCCTACGGATTACCCTTACTGTTAGGTTAGCTGTAGGTCTACCCGAGATAGGTACTAGCTGCATCCCCTAGTCCCTAGAGATGGTGTCCCTCCTATAGAGTACCCCAACTGTTACGTATGTTGTAGGCCTACTTTAGATAGGTACTGGCTGCAGCCCCTACCAGCTGCTTTCTCCAGAGGCTGACCCTAGACAGGGAACTGCTATAACTCTTATGCAACCTCTGTCTACTTCTCTCTTGTCTTACCTTCCCTCCTCTGAGCAGCATGGTCTGCAGCCTGCAGTCCTCCCTGCAGACACCCTGCCACAATGAGTCAGATGCCACACTCCTGCTTCGAGGCACTCACACTTCCGGGTCACTAGGGGCTGTGGGTATGATATAGGGACTACAGGAACCCTACTGGCTTCCTGCAATCATGTGGCACTGTGCCCCTCCAATGGTGCCAACTCCACTGAACATTGTACCCTCCTTCAGCTTTTCTACTGTAGGCTCCCCCCCCCTTCCCTTTTCCCACACAAACACAAATCAGGCCAATATTTTAAAATACATAGTAATTCCAAACCTCAGTTCTCTATCCTTAAATAAAAACAGCTTATCTGGTTGATCTGCCTGACCAGTGAGAGCACTGGCTGCCGCAGCACTCCTCCAATGAAAAGGAAGAGGGGTTGAGAACTACAGCTCCTTATATAAAAGATTAGGTGTACTTCTGAATTCCACTGATGATGATGGTGCAACAGGGGAAGCCCATTCGACGGGACAGCTGTTATCGGAGGGAGTAACAGCTCTCAAAATGATTTAGAGAACAACACCAGCACAACCAGGGAGTCAACATCACCCTGTAGAGGGTCCCAGACAACCAACTTTGAAGGGGCAGAACCCGGCAATGGGGGCTGCATCTTCCACAGTAGGTACGGCAGCACCTGAGCCAGACCCTGACCTCAGTGTCATATCAACGGTCAGGGAGCTATAGTCATCACCACATGAGTGGACGATGGTGAGGACTTACCCACCTTCAGTGGAGATTTTGACCTTACTGGTGAAGCATGAGCCTCGTCATTGTGCTTGTAGTGATGGCTAGAAGAGATGGACTTTGACAATTATTTATCCTTAGGCTCGATGATCTTGGTGGTGACAGTGGGAGTGTCCTTCCTGGAGGTAGTCGAACAAGAGGGAGAAGCTGGCTTGGAGCCCGCGGCCTTGGCTTTAGCTTCCATGACCTTAATGGTGATGGAAGGTTTCCAAAGTCTTCTTCCAGCATCTCCTTGTGGTCTGGCTGAGCCCTGGCACATCCTGCAGGCCCTGAGGTTGTGGGACAGGCCCAAACAACAAAGAAAAATTGTGTGAATGTCATCCTTGTACATCTCGTAGCTGCAGGCACAAAACCTAAATAAAGGTTCTTTCAACGACGACATAAAAGGACAATGCAGAACACAGAAAGCAAGGTTAGAAAATAATAAAAGTTGGAGAAAACAATGGTGGTGTTTTTCTGCAGGTCCAATAAGTGGTCGATGGAGGGAGAAAGAACTGGGGAGAAATGGGACTGTCCACGATTATATAGTGTTGTACATTATCATGGATGGCCCCCAGCTAGCAAATGTTTCTGTGGTCCTAATGCCGACAGATTACAGTTCCAAAGGTGTGGCCCCAAAGGAGGAGATATCCTCGATGAAGATCCCATATTCTTTTATCTGTGTTATGCATGTGGATTATTTCTATCCCTTCAACACAAAGTGATTGCTGATACTGTTATCCACGTCAGTGGTTTTCTATGTAGTCCAAAATTTCCATTTGCACTTGTTATGTAGGTTTATGTGTACAGTGAGTTCACAATGTTCGCGGTTTCTGCTGGCTGAAGGTTAAAGTCAGCTGAGGGTCACCCAGGCTGGCAATGTCTCCAGAGACAAGAGCAGGCTCTTCTCAGTGCTGTAGGTACAGCCTTTACTGACTCATAGCTCAGCTCATCTCAGCATTCCATGGTTCCCAACAGTCTGACTTCCATGTATGATTAAGGGCACAAGTCCAATAGCTCACAGCTACCATGCTGACTGAGAATGCTTATTTTACCTCTAGCTAAGTTACAGCACCAATATCAGTGCTACGGCTGAAGGAGCACTGTTTAATAAACAAGCCCATAAAAACAGAACTTACTGCTGTCTGTTTTCTCAAAATATTTTTTTCACAGTTATTAATAGTTAACCACCTACCAGCATGGTTTACACGCAGGTGAAACTAATAAACACACTAAATCTGAAGGACATTGCTGATTTCACAGACCAGCATGTAGAAAATCAATGTGTTTTTACCAACCCGGAAAACTATGTCGTTTAACAGGGAATGAGTCACTGTTTTGGGTTAAGGAATGCCAGGGGGTAACTGCCAGACGTCAACGTTTTCATGCTCGGGTTGATGGAATGTAACCATCACCTTCCCACCCACGTCAACATGGTGTAATACTATCAGTTCATGTGTACAGAGTAGAAAGACACAAGAGGTCCCTCCAAGCTTGTATTTTCTACAGAGTGATGGAGCAGTTTACTGCCACAGTATATTAAAATGTCAATCCTGAGCCACCAAGCACAGTGCTAGAAATCAGGATAGTGCGATTTTTTTGCCCTTGTGGGAAAATCACACAAAATCTAATTTTAGCACAATGGGTCTTATGTATCAGCATCACTGGCTCTGTAGGTAGCATGCATGCCTCTGGCATGAGAAGTTCAGACGGTTCTGAGTTTTAGCCCCATAGCAGGTACTTGGGGCACTACTCATAACAGACACTGTATGAGAGGGTGCTGCTGCACTGCTGAGGTGCCATCCTCCGGATGGGACATTAAACTAATGTTCCTTCTGCCTGTCTAGTCGCTGTCCAGGTGGAAATTAAAGCTCCCATGGCACTTATAGGAGAAAAGTAGGGGACTTCTTTATTGACAGAATACAAAAACACAAACTTCAGGAAGGCAATGCACACAATTCATACAGTTTCCTATTTGCTTTGTTTTTATTAAGACTTTTTCCACTTTTGTATTTAACAAAAACACAAAGTGATTGTGAGGGACCATAATGCACCCCCCCCCCAAGAGAACAGAGCATGCCCTCCCATTTATCACTATGCCAATATTCTACTGGGTAGTAAATCTCCCCGCAGTATTTGCTGTCAAAATGTAGAGAAGGCAAAAAGAACAGTCACGTAAGAACCTACCGTAACAGTAGATCATTGAGGGGATCTCAGACATCAGGTCACACCGTAGGAACTTCAGCGTCGGTGAAGGGGAATACACATGAAAGATTTTCAGCAGTACAACTGAGACAGCCCATGCCGACGTCACGTGACATCACCAACCCTATAAAAGTGTGAGCGGCCTCGCTCCCTCCTCAATTCTTTCCCCCGGAGACCAAGGGAGCAAGGCCCTAACAAAGAGGACTGAGGGGGAAGAAAGAGAGAGAGGTGCCCAGGCCTATAAGAAAAGGCTGGATACACCAAGTAGCCAGTTGCAGTAAGAAGCCCCAAAAAGGGAGATGGTGGGTGGGAAACAGACCGGATAACTGAGATCCCCCTCAAATATCTACCATTACAGTAAGTTCTTATGTAACTGTTCTATCTTCTTCAGGGGTATCTTAGTAATCGGGTCACACATATGGAATAAGTCCCAAGCAGTTACAGGTACAACAGACAGTCTGGGAGGAAGGTCAACCTTAAACTTAAGACAGGAGGCCCTGCAGCACAGCCTGGCCAAATCCTGCACGGGTTCTAGAGGCAATGTCCAGACTGTAGTGCTTAGTAAAGGTATGGACGGAGCTCCAGGTGGTATCTGCACAAATGTCAGGGGCTAAAACTCCTTGGAAACAAGCCACAGAGGTAGCCATGCATCTGGTGGAGTGAGCTTTGACAGCATCAGGCAATTCTTTTCCGTACTTGTTATAGCAGAACACTATGAAATTTGCCAAGCATTTGGATTAAAATTGCTTAGAAACTGAAGCACCCTCTCTACCTGGGGCGAAAGAAACAAACAACTGCTTCGACTTCCTGCTTTCTTTTGTTCGGCGCAGGTAATACTATAGAGTTCTGCACACATCTAGCATATGGAGCAGTGCTCCCCCTGGATTGGCATGCTCTGGAAAATAAACAGGAAGGTGGATAGATTAATTCAGCGTAAACTCAGACACTACCATGGGAAGAAACTTAGGATTCATGCACAAAGACACCCTGTCTTTGTGAAAAACCAAATAAGGCTCATCGCACCAGAGGGCCTGAAGCTCTGAAATTATTTAAGTAGAAGTAACAGCAACTAAAAGGACCACTTTACAGGAAAGAAAGTGCAGGTCACGGGTTGCGACTGGCTCAAAGGGAGACAGGGTCAACATCTCCAAAACAAAATTCAAATCCCAAGCCAGGACAGGAGAATGGATTGGAGGTTTCAGATGCTGGATGCCTCTTAAAATGGTATGGGAGACATCCAACTGAGCTATGGTACAGTCACCCATGGGCTTGTGGAAAGCAGAAATAGCCAAAAGGTGTACCTTTAGGGAGGAGTACTGGAGACCTGAATCAGACAAATAGATCAGGTAGTCCAGGATCTGGTTCCCCGGACAGGTGAAAGGGTCCAGATTATGCTTGGCAGGCCATATTGCAAACCACTTCCACTTTATGGCATAAGTGGCTCGGGTGGAAGGCTTACGAGCAGCCACTAGGACATCCGTCATTCTACTCGAAACCCCAAATCTGACACGCTATGTCCTCAGGAGCCAAGTGTGCACATAGAGGGACCTGAGGTTGGAATGGACCAGGGTCCCTTCATCGAGGGGGGGGGTCCTATCTGGCGAGGTCAGAATGGAGCTACCAGGATCATGGTGGCCACCTCTATCTGTAGCTTGATAAGCACCCTCTGACTCAGAGGAAAAGGAGGGGAAGCATGACCAGAAAAGTCCAGGCCCTGGATCAAGCGAGCAGAAATTGAGCAGTTTTGCAATGAGTGGGGATGCAGAAGGGTCCTACTCTGGATGACCCCATCTGTTGAACAGATCTTTTGCGACGGATGAGAGAAGTTCCCACTCTAGCATGCTGGACTGCGTCTGGCTGAGGCAGTCTGCCAGACAGTTTAAGCACTCCTGGGATGTGGACCGCTGAGAGGGTCAGACTATGGTCCAGAGCCTAATACCACACTCTTATGGCCTCCCTGCATAGAGGGTACGAATAAGTCCCTTCTTGTTTGTTGATGTAGTACACCACTCAAAGGTTGTCTGACTGAATCAGCAACTGACCCAGAAGAAGATAATTCTGAAAGGCCTGCGCAACATGCAGAACTGCTCACATCTCCAGGACATTGATATGCAGGGAGGTCTCGACCGGAGACCAAGAGCTGTAAGTTTGAAAAGGACCCAGGTGGGCCCCCCAGCCCAACCCCGAAGCATCCGTGGTGAGAAACTGTCACGGGGGAAAAGAGCTGGAATAGAACCCCCTGCAAGAGATTCTGGGGATCTATCCACCACCGAAGCACTCTGTGAACAGGAGAGGAAACCAGAACTAACTGGTCCGAGTCATCTGTCCACTAGTCCTACTGTAAGAATGGTGGATGCCATCAGCCCCAAGAGCCTCAGATACAGCCTGGCTGAAATGATTCGACTCTGGGCCACCTCCTGGTCCTGGGCCATGACACACTCTGCCCTGTTCAGCGGCAGGAAAGCTTTCCCCTGAGACGAGTCCAGTCCCACCCCTATGCACTGCAGCCTTTTGGATGGAACTAGGACCAGCTTGGGCAAACTGACAGTGATGCCCAGGGACAGGACCAGCTGAAGAGTTCTGTTTAAGGTCTCTAGGAGCTGGTCCCTGGACAGGGCTTTTAACATCCAATTATCCAGATAAGAGAAGACGTACATTCCTTCCCACGTGAGGGCCGTAGCTACTGCTGCTAAGCACTTGGTAAAGATCTGTGGCGCAGAGGACAAGCTAAAGGGCAGCACCTTGAACTGGTAGTGTTCACCCTGAAAAAGAAACCAGAGAAACCTCCTGTGAGGAGGGAACACCGAGATATGCATGTAGGCATTCTGCATGTTCAGAGAGCACAGCCAGTTGCCCTGCTTAAGCAAGGGCATAAGACCGGGCAAAGTTACCATGTGGAAAATTTTATGTTGAACATACAGATTGAGGTCTTTCCGGTCCAGAATAGGCCTCAAATCTCCAGTCTTTTTGGGAACCAGGAAAAACCTGGAGTAAAACCCTTTGTACCTCTGATGCTTGGGCACAAGCTCTATGGGCCTGTTTGTGCAGGAGGGATCGTACTTCCTCCTAGACCGCAGGCAAATGAGCTGGGGGAAACCTGGAGGGCACTGGAGGAGTCTCTGGAAGATACTCTACAAGCTCCAAGGTGTGACCCTCTTCTATAAATTGCAGAATCCAAGCGTCTGACATTATGGTCCTCTACTGATTTAGATGGAGGGAGAACCAATTTCCGATCATCACCTCTTGGTCGGACACCAGAAGCGGGGGGTCTGGCAAGGAGTCAAGCTGAGGCAGATCTAGCCATGGGGGCTTGTCCATCTCCTCTGGGGAGCATGGCAGCAGTTCCAGCACTGGAGGGGGCGGGTGGGGGAGCGGAGGCTCTTCGCTTGACTTGGGGCCAAGAGGTTGCTCCCTGCCTGTTAGGTGTCCTGCGAGAGGGAGGGCGCTGTCTGCCCTTTTGTTGCTGTGTGTAGCACAGCGAGTGGACAGACTTAAGGGCCCTGCCGGAGGCCTGTAGTTCACTGATTATGTCCTGAACATCCAGGCCAAAAAGTTTAGTGCCATTAAATGGGGCATTCACCACCTTTTGTTGGACGTCCGCGGTGAAGCCAGAGACTCTCAGCCAGGAGTGCCTACAGAGGCAGATGCCTGTGGCAGCAGCCCTGGCAACAGTGTCTATCAAGTCATAAAGCACCATCAGGAAGTACTTACTGACATCTTCAGCGGTCTGCAAGCACTGGAGAAGCCCCTGCTTCTGAGAGCTCTCTGAAAGAGCCTGGGCAGCAGCTTTGCCCTTCTTCCAGTTGGTGTTCTGGTACTTCACCATGTGGGACAGGTAATTTGCAATCCTCAAACCAAAGACTGCCAGATCCTTGACCACTCCTCCAGCTTTTGGAGATCAGATTCCATGTTTGTTGCCCCTCTGGTGTGTCAACCCGGTTGCCGATTTTGGTGTCATCTGCAAACAGGCACACTTTTCCCTTCAGTACATCAGCAATGTTGCTGAAGAATAGTTGAAGAAGATCGGCCCTTGAACTGAGCCCTGCGGAACCCCGCTAGTCACCCTATCCTCCTCTGACAGGGTATCATTTACTAATACCCTCTGTGTTCTCCCACTTAACCAGTTGCTGACCGAGCCTGTTACCTTAAACACAACTCCCATGTTCTCCAGTTTACTGACTAATCTTCAGTGCAGAACGGAATCAAACGCCTAACTACAGGCCAGGCAAACCACGTCCACTGCCCCACACTGATCCACTGTTTTTTTTTTGTTTGTTTTTTTATTTTATTTAGAGTTTTGGAAACAACCTTTGAGCATAGGCTCTTTTACAAAGGTTCCATGTCATATAAAAAATTCACAAACACAAACCAGAACATAACAGTGCAGGATTACACTTAATAAACGAGAATTAAACAGCTGACCATCTTCAGGTGACAGAGGGTGCAGGAAACAGTGCAACGTATAGGAGATGCCACTCTCCTGCTAACTTCATGTGGGTGTCAGAGGGGGGCAAGAACAGAGCAGAATTCAGGAAGAGCCCTCTCCAGGTTGGGGGGTGGCAAATTAGGGGGTATGGCGCATCCTTGTGGCTAGAGGCCTTGTCAAGCAGTGGGTTTGGTGGGGGGAGAAGCTTGGAGGACAGTATGTGTTACTGGAGGGGCAGGTGGGCCGCTAGCATGGGCGGATAAAGGAGAGGGGGGAGATAGCAAGGGGAGTCTCGGGGAGATGGGGTGGGAAGGCAGGTTGGGGAGATAACGACAGCCCAGGGAAGGCAGAGGCAAACCCAGGGAGACAAAAATAGTGGACAGTCAGGGGGTAAGATGTTAGCCATTCAGGAAACATCCCCAGGCAGAACTGGAAGCAAGGTAGTGCTTGAGTTCAGATTTGAAATTAGAGACATTAGGGGAGTTGTGAGCAACCTCAGGAATCTCACTGAGCCAGGAAAGGACTCTATATGAGAAGGCACATTGACCACATGCGGTTCTCCAAAAAGGTACAAAGACTGCCCCCAGTTTTCTGCCTCTGGTACCATACACAGAGCAAGCCCTTGACAGGATATAGTATATGCATGGGGGTGCCTTTCCCAGAAGAGCCTTTTTGCCAAGGAGGCAGGTTTGGAACTTGATTCTGCACCCTAGCGGTAGCCAGTTTGTCTGCTCATAGAGTGAGCAGGTGTGAGTAAAGCAATCAGCGGATAGGGTGAATCTGCACGTCTTGTTAAGGGCTATTTGTACCCTCTTTAGCATTGTGTCAGTGGCTGCTCCATAAACTACTAGGCCGTAACTGACAGTTGATAGCATAGAACTAGAGACTGAGAGGCGGAGGGCAGTCGGTATGAGGTATTTTCTGTGCCTGTGGAGCACTCCCAAGTTGGAGTGGACTGCCTTGACCACTAGATCTATGTGTTAAACAAAGGAGAGGGTGTCATCAAGGGTGACCCCCAAGTACTTGGAGGAGTGCATTTGCTCCAGCGGTGTGAGGACTTTGCTGGAGATGTTGGGGAACCTTTTCTTGAGCTGTGGGCTAGATAGGAGCATTATCTTGTTTTTTTTTATTTTTTTTTTATAATTAAGCAAAAGTTTCTGTTCGCAGAACCAATCCTCGAGCAGGTGGAAGGACGACTGCAGTTCAGATTGAAGAGTCTCGATTTGCTGGTTGCTGTTGAGGATGACTGCATTATCAGCATATAGGATAAGTTTGGTGTCACAGGCCTTTGGAAGATCATTTAGAAAAAGACTGAAAAGCAAGGGTCCCAAGATTGACCCTTGGGGGACTCCAGTGAGAGTTCTCTGGACCCTGACACTGTTTGACCAACTTTAAGTCGCTGAGACCGGCGAGTCAGGTAGTCCTGTACCAACTTGCAGCCACCCCCAAATTCTGCAGCTGCACCAGGAGGAGGGTGTGGGTAACAGTATCAAAGGCCTTTGTCAAGTCTATAGCCTTGTGTACATATTCAGTGTACTCCACCACAGCAGTGGTTGTACTATGGTTCTGCCTGAAGCCAAGCTGATTGGGGCACTGCAGTTGAAATTTATTGCGGTATTCAGTGAGTTGATCCACTACTTCTGATAGATGGGAGTGGATCGAGATAGGTCTATAACTGGCAATACAGGACCTGTCCCCACTCTTGCAAATGGAGGTCACCAGTGCTTGTTTCCAGACTGCATGGAATTTCACCAGGGTGAGTGATTTGTTAAATAGTCTGGTTATGGGAACAATTAGTTCATCTAGTATGACGGAAACCAGTTTCAGGTCCCCTCCATCACTCCCCATACTGATTTTACCAAGAACTTTTTTTTTTTATGTACGACACTGACTCCTTGAATCACACCCTCCTGATGTAGAAGTTTGGGCGAGTGCTCATGGATGAACTGCTGCGTCGGTGTACCTCCATGAGGTGTAGATATGTGGGAGGAAGGACTGTGCTGAGATCAGTGAAGTCGGAGTTAAAGCACTCTGCTATTAAGAGTGGCTCGGATGAGGGAAAGCCTTTTATGTGGCGCAATTGAGTGTGTTTCTTTTCGTCCTTTCCATGTAGATTTTTGATGTTCTCCCAGTACCTCTTGCCATCTCCCCAGCTCCTGTTCAGCTGAGCCTTGTGACAGTTTGCTTTAGCCTGTCTGATTAGCTTCACGCAACGGTTTCTGGAAGTCCTACAACACTGGTAGTCGTGCATGTTTCCAGTGGACCTGGCCTTTGACCAGAGGTTGTCCCTTTCCTTCATCAGGGCAAGGAGCTCTCCAGTAATCCAGACGTCGTTTCCACGTACTTTCCTCCTTCTTACCGGGGCATATGTATTGCAAATACGACTGAACCTATCTACAAAATACTTTAGTGCAAGGTTCAGGTCTGGCATCACATCGATGGGGGACCAGTCAAAGAGAGAGAGAGAGAGAGGGCAGCTTTAAGAGACTGTAGCTGACCTTTTCATAGGACCCTGCTCTCAGTTATGAAGGGTGGTTGTTTCTGAATTTGTTGGACCACCTGAAGGTGATGGGGGAGTGGTCGCTCAGTGTGTCAGGCAGCACTGTGACCTCAAATATCTAGGAGGGGGAGTTAGAGAGGATCCAGTCTAGGAAGGTATTATTGCCTGAATTGTACTTCAACCTTGCGGGTTCACTGACTAACTGTGAAAGGTAGGAGTTCACTATGGCATCCCTCTGGAGGGGGTCGATTCTTTGCTGTCCTAGTTTATGTTAAAGTCTCCAGTGATGATGAGTTCACAGTCCTTACTGAGAGTAGCCACCGCATGCAGGATCTTCGGGAGGCCGTCACGGGCTTTCTTTGGGGGTAGGTAGACCGAGGCAATGACTAGGGTCTTGCCATACTGACCAACCTGAACTCTCACGGCTAGACGTTCGTGGTCGTCGGCCATCACGGCTATGGAGAGGACAGTACAGTGGAGTAAGTCCCTGGTATAGATGAGACAGCTGCCTCCTTTCTTACCCCTCCTGTCAAGCCAGAAGGCTTGGTAACCTGGCAGTGTGATCACATTACTTTTTGTCTTATCTGTTAACCAAGTATATCATCAGCTGGCCTAGTGGCACTGAGGGATGAGGCTCTGGACACCACACCTCGTGCCACGCCGACAACCCGTGTTCAGGAACGAGCTCGGGATGTCGGGTGTCAGCAGCGGATGGAGAGGATTGAGCATCCGACGGACAGCTCTCCTCTCCCATAGGGAGGGCCAGGGATTGTCTGACATAGGAATGGCTCCCAGTGGAGATCTGCGATGCGCGAACAGCACTAGTAAGCGTGACTGACACTGGCAGGGTTGTCGTGCGCATGGCATCGCGCCCACGAAGGGACATAAGGGGGACGAAATGAAACATCCATCTCATGCGGGTATGCAATGGCACTTGACCCCCATGCCCACTGCCGGATCCGTCTTGCCTGGCCTATCACATCCTCCACCCGGGTCCTAACCCACAGCCAGCGTCTGACTTTGAAGAGCACCTAAAGAGGAGGGGCAGCCCACCCCGGAGGGGTTAAGCTGGGGGGTACCGACTGTGGGAAGGGGGGGGGAGATGAGGCTTAGGGCTGAGAGGACCTCAGATGGGGCAGGATCAGGCAGCATGCCCGAGAGAGGCTCCACAGGCCGCGACCGGAGCGAAAAAGAATGTGTATAAAAAAAAAAAAAAAAAAAACAAGTATATCATCAGGGCTATGGAGGGCCATCCAGGCCTGGAATTGCTCGAATTTGGCAAGGAGGCTGCATATATTCATGGTAGCTATTTGAAGGCCACTGTCCTTACACTTTCTGGTTCTGTTCTGGTAACCAAACTGAAGAAATCTACCAGGTTTGTCTGGCAGGACCTCCCCGACATGAAACCGCATTGCTTTGTGTCAAGCTGATCACTTTCCTCCAAAAAAGCAACAATTCTTTCCTTCAGTAGAGACTCCATCAGTTTTCCCACACTGAAGTTAGACTAAATGGATGGTAGTTTCCTGGCACTTGCTTTCTTCCATTCTTGTGGAGTGGCACTACTGTTGCCCTCTTCTAGTCCTCCAGAACCTCTCCAACGATTTATTGAAGAGCACTGCTAAGGGGGCTGCCAGTTCCCTTCCAAGTTCTTTAAGTATTCTTGGGTGTATCCCATCTGGCCCCAAAGATTTACCTACCTTTAACTTGTTTATTTCCTCTAGTACCCTTTCCTCTGTGAAGGGACTCGTTTCGATTCCTCCAAGTGAAATATTCTTTTTGCCTATTGTTGGTCCGCTGCAGTCTGCATCCTGTGTGAAGACTGAGCGCCTCTGCCCTCTCATTGTCTTGCTCTATGGGCTGCCTGTCCTTTTTTGAGATTCTAACAATGCCTCCCTTGTCTTCCTTTTTTCACGTACATACGTACGTACCTGCAGAATGTTTTGTCACCCTTTTTCACTCCCTGAGCTATCCTTACCTCTCTCTGTCTGCGCCTTTGCATTTCTTACCACTTTCCCAGCCTCTTTTAGTTTTTCTTTGTATTGGTTTGTCAGCCTCGTTCCCTGATTCTTTGCACTTTCTGAAGGCTTTGTGCGTTTTCCTCACCATTGTTGCCACCTTTTTGGAAAATCATAGTGGATTTCTCCTCTTTTTATTCTTACTGACCTGACATGCACACTGTAATGTGACCATGGTTACTGTTATCTTTCAACCTTGTCCAACACTCCTTGACGCTTCCCTCTGTTGTGTTACTAAGGCTGTCCTTCAGGCAGGTCTTTATTTTTGAGAGCGGTAGAAGGAGCAGTTCTCGACATAAACAAAATAAAGGAATCTCTAATAAAAAGAGATTCCAATTAAAGCATACAGAAAAAAGCCATAGGCGAAAAAAGTTGCAAAACTGCAGCAGAGCTACTGCGGAGACCCAGGTAGACTGAGTTAACGACAGGAAAGAACTGAGGAGGGAGCCGGGTCACTTAGGACTTTATAGGGTTGGTGACATCATCATGTGACATAGAAGTGGACAGCCCCAGTTGTACTGCTGAAAATCTTCTGTGTGGATTCCACTTCACTGACGGTGAAGTTCCTACGGTGTAACCTGATGACAGATACCCCGAAGAAGATCACTGCATCCTTTAATCACGGTCACCAGACTCGTAACTGGAATACAGTTATTTTGTAGAGCTAACTACATCTGAATTTTGGATCTGCTAGATATCATGCTTTCCATTTCTAGGTTACCCCTATTTTTCTCCAGCCCCCCCTTTCCTTATCCCTCCCCTCCTGTCACCTACCACACTCTACTCCTCTTCCCCACCCCCCTTTCTCTCCCTTTCTTTTCTGCCTGGTCCTACCCCACTGCAAGGTTCTCTGCATCCTGAAGGGGTTTAGATCTTAGCTCTCTCGTCTACCCTCTTCTCCCCCAATTTACATTCCTTTGCTCGCCCACCTCCCTACTTCCTTATCCTTTTCCTCCCTCCTGTTCTCTTCCCTCCTTTTCTGCCTGGTCCTATCCCCCTTGCAGGGCTCTCTGCATCCTGAGGGGGTATAGATCTTGGCTCTCCCTCTTCTACCCCTCTCCGTCCCCCACTTTCTAAGCCTTTGCCTGCCCACCTCCCTACTTTTTTATCCCTTTCCTCTCCTCCTGCTCTCCCGACCCACTCTACTTCCTCCTCCCTGATCCCTTTTTCTCCCCTCCTTTTCTGCCTGGTCCCGTCCCTCTTGCAGGGTTCCCAACATCCTGAAGGGATACAGATCTTAGCTGTCCCTCTCCTCTCCCTCTTCCATCCCCCCATCCTTATCCTTCGCCCGCCACTTCCCTACTTGCCTTATAACTGCCCTCCCTTGGGTAAACATCAGCACTTCTAATGTTGTGCTCAGCCTGCTACTTCTAGCACTTCAGTTGTGTTATCCATCCTCTAATCTGCCGGGAATCGGGTCATGAGGGCTCCTTGGACCGGAGCCCAAACCTCCCCTGCAGCTCCTGAATGTGGACCTCCACCCCCAGAAGCACCCAGATGCCGGGAGATGGGGTCGTGGCCGGCTCCTTGGACCGAGCTCAGCCCTCCCCTGCAGCTCCTGAGCGTGGACCCCCCACCCCCAGAGGCACCAGATGCGAATTCAGGTCATAAGGGCTCCCTGGACGACCCAAACCTCCCTGCAGCTCCTGAATGTGGACCTCCACCCCCAGAAGCACCAGATGCCGGGGTGGTCGTGTGGCGGCTCCCTGGACCGAGCTCAGCCCTCCCCTGCAGCTCCTGAACATGGACCCCACCCCCCGAAGCACCCAGATGCTGGGAATCGGTCGTGGGGCTCCTGGACCAAAGCCCACCCCTCCCCTGCAGCTCCTAAACATGGACCCCCACCCAGCACCCAGGCCGGGAATCGGTTGTGAGGCTCCCTGGACCAGGCCAGCCTCTCCTGCAGCTCTTGAGCGTGGACCCCCACCCCCGAAGCAACCAGACGCGGAATCGGGTCATGAGGGTTCCCAGGACCGCTCCCAGACCTCCCTGCAGCTCCTGAACGCGGAACCCCACCCCCAAAGCACCCAGATGCGGGAATCGGGTCGTGAGGGCTCCCTGAACAAGCCCAGCCCTCCCTGCAGCTCCTGAACATGGACCCCCACCCCACCGAAGCACCCAGGTACGAAAGAAGCAAGGAAGCAGAGCGCGGTTCTGGCACCATTTTGAAAAAACGAACTGCTGCCTCCAGTAAAGCCAGCACAGTGCTTCCCAGTGCCAGTGAGCTTTAGTTGTCGGCATACGAGTGCTGACTGTTTTTTCCTTCTGCTAATTTACTCAGCGTGTTGCACAGTAATCTATACCATCGTAGAAGTGCTTTAAGACCATGATATTATTGTGATTAATTACTGTGTTGTCCCATCTTGAATCGTAACTTTACATGAATCTTTAACCTGCCTTAAATATCTGTAAATGCTCTGTTTGGCAACGATGCAGGGATTTGATTTCAGGATTTAGAGTCCCTTAATGAAAGCAATCTATCTATTACTGTATCTTTGCTGAATCCTGCACTGTTCTGTAAGCACACGATGTCTTTAATAGCATTTAGAGACCCTTAAGGTACAGAAATTTAAAGCATTTTGGCTCAACCCTGCAGTGTTCTGTGAATCTTAGAGTCCCTTAAAAGTGCCAAAGTATACATAATTTGCTGTACCTTGCACTGTTTGTTAGAGCCTCTGTAGGAAAGCACTCAGCTGCAGCAGTCCAAACGCTAATTCTCAGCACTGCCTCACTGATGAGAAATGCCCTAAGGCTAAACCAGGCAGCGTTTCCCATCAAAGGTAGGCCACGCGCCTTGCTGCTCCCCTAGACTCCCCAGCCAACTTATTTCTCTACCACCTCCGTCATTGTACCTGAATCCCTGTTCATATAAGGAAGGCACAACTCAACATTTTAAAATCAAGCTCTATACTGAGCAGAGAGGGTTTTTTTCAGTGAAACAAGCAGCTAAACATCGAGCCACAAGCAGCTATGCAGCAGGTATCGCAGAGGATTAATCCACGTGTTTACCTATGCCCCCAGCCCCCTCACTGTGCTTCCCAAATCGACCAAACAAACTGCAAGCAACTTAATCCCTCAACCAATACACAGGAATTTTTACCTCTCCCACTTACCTGAATATCTTCTCTCTCTGCAGACGCCGGGAATCGGGTCATGAGGGCTCCCTGGACCGAAGCCTAGACCTCCCCTGCAGCTCCTGAACATGGACCCCCACCCCCGAAGCACCCAGGTACGAAAGAAGCAAGGAAGCAGAGCGCGGTTCTGGCGCCATTTTTGAAAAACGAACTGCTGCTTCCAGTAAAGCCAGCACAGTGCTTCCCAGTGCCTCCATCTGCAGCTTATCAGCTGCCACCACCAGAGGGCACCAAACCAAATTTCCGGCCTCCTAAACAAAATAGGTCAGGATGCTGCTGCCTACATCCCTTATTCTCCTCTCTCTGGCCACTCTATCCTCCCTGCCCCCCGCCGTCCTCCCAAACAGAGAACCCCCGCTGTCCCTGCCCCCTTAGCTAATCCCACAGTCTTGCCACGCTGCCTCCTCACACACGCCTGCTCAAGACTTGGTTCACAACCATTATGGGCACATTAGTTCCAGTATCCTTCCACCTTCCTTTCACCAGGGGCTCTCGGTTTTACGCACCCCAGCCCGCCGCTGCCTCCCAATTTCCTCAACCACTCGTACCACTACATCCTGCCCAAACCACCCTAGGACAAAAATAAGGCATCTCAACTCTCTACTCCTGCTCCTGTCCAGGGACATAGAGGCAAACCCAGGCCCCAGCCCCACAAATTCCCACTCCCCCTTCTCTTTCCCTTAAAGCCTCCGCATCCTGCACCTAAACACCTGCAGCTTATTATCTAAAATCTCTCTACTGCAACCAACTGCCTTAACACAGCGCCCTGACATCCTGGTCATTTCTGAAACCTGGTTAAAACCACATCATACTGACGCGGAAGTCTCCATACCAGGGTACACAATAATCAGACACGACAGGCCAGGCAAAAAGCGAGGCGGTGGCACGGCAATGTATATCGCCAATAGTCGTCAGTTCACAATAGTGGATATCCCCTCACTCCCTGACAACATAGTCACTATACTCATCAAACTCTCACTCCCCTGTTCCACCCCCGTATACGTGGCAGGCTGGTACTGCCCCCACTGTACACCCTCCGAGGACATCCTCTCCCACCTGATCATCTTACAGTCCCTAGCTGTCAAGGGTGAGCTCCACGCCACCAGTGATTTTAACACCAACTGGCTAGGTACAGATAAAGCCCACTTGAAGACCAAAATTAAGACTCTGAACCTTACTCAACTCATTGCTGATCCCACCAGACTCAATCACAAGACACAAAACTACTCTTTACTGGATTGGGCTCCCACCCCCACAGGATTCTAAGCACTGGCCTGCTACCCAATTTTATAAGTGATCATCACATGATTTTCCTGATCAGGAAGGTGCACAGCCCCCACTGCCCCCCCAAAGACACTGCGCACCAGGTCCTATAACTCCTTCGTCTTAGCATCTCTCCTGTTGGACCTAGGACGCATAAACTGGTCTTTTATCCCTGAGGCATCCTCCACTGACACAGCCTTTGAGGCATTCAAAAAATGCTTCCTTAAAGTCTAGGACAAACATGCTCCCCTACGTACGAAAAGAGTGAGAGGCGTACATCTCCCCTGGATCACGGCCGACATAATCAGAAAAAGCCACTCCAGGGACCATGCCTGGAAAGCATACAAGAAAATGGGCACATAGGCTTCCCTCACTACATACAGAACCCTCCGAAATGCATGAACAAACATCATCCGCCAAGCCAAAAAGCGTTATTTCCTATAGGCCTTTAGCAAAAACATTAACCACCCGACTGATTTCTGGAAATCACTCAAACCCCTGCTCTCCCTCCCCACTCAACCCCCACCCCCTACAATATCAGCTCAGGGCTCCCTCCTCTCCAACCCCATCTCGTAGCTGAAGCCTTTAATACCCATTTCTCCAGCTGTGCAGACAAGCTCCTATCCTCCCTCCCGTTATATACACCCCCCCCGGTCCCCCCCCACCGCACATGCCCCCCTCAAACTGCCCCCCCAAGTCCTGCCATTCTCATTCCGCCCAGTATGCCAAGCAGAAGTCTTCCGCTCCTTATGGGCCCTGAACCCAAACAAAG
The DNA here is from genome assembly GCA_016271365.2 of Neoceratodus forsteri. Lineage (NCBI taxonomy): Eukaryota > Metazoa > Chordata > Ceratodontiformes > Ceratodontidae > Neoceratodus > Neoceratodus forsteri. The sequence goes on from CM028129.1 coordinate 1,053,483,610, forward strand.
GCAAATGCCCTACGTCCCTGGACACCAAGATGCTTTTTCTGTCTGCCCCAGCCATTACCGCCCCTCTTGCCGCCCTTTTCAACCTCTCTTTCCCTTTGGGCAAGTTACCAACGGCCTGGAAGTTGGCCACCATTATACCCCTGCCAAAAGGTGGTGACCCCTCCTCCCCAGGTAATTATAGACCCATCTCCCTACTCCCTATCCTGGCCAAATTACAGGAACAACTAGTCATGTCCCAGCTCACTCTGTACCTGGATGCCTCCTCCTCCTTCTTCACTCCTTTCCAATCGGGCTTCCGAAAATCCCACTCCACCATCACCTCCCTGCTATGTGTCACTGGTGACATTCTCACCAGCATGGACAAAAGACGCATCACCTCGGCCATCTTTATTGACCCAGCCAAGGCCTTCGATATCGTCTCCCACTCCCTACTCCTCTCCAAACTCACAGAAGCAGGGCTCTCGAAACCAGCCACTGTATGGTTCCATGACTAACTAGTGGGCAGGAAACAAACAGTCAAACTGGCCTCACACACTTCAAACCCCTTGCCAGTCACTGCTCGTGTCCCTCAAGGTTCTGTCCTAGGTCCACTACTCTTTTCCATCTTTCTTAACGAGCTCCCATCAGCATACTCCCATTCATCCATCCAAATGTTTGCAGACGACACAGTCCTGTATGCCTCTGGTCCCACTACATGCAGCGTAGCAACTCTCCTTCAGGAGGACTTCTATGCCATCCAGAACTGGTTCAGGACAAACCAGTTACTTCTAAACCCTAAAAAAAACGTATCACTAACAACTGGCTCCCACCAAAGACTCTCCCGTCAAGCCCCCAGCCCCCCTTTCAAAACCCTGGACGGGACTCCCCAGGACAACTGCACTAGCTTCAGATATCTAGGCGTCTGGCTAGACCAGCACCTAGATTTCACCTCCCACATCGACTCCTTACACAAGAGGCTGCTCCCCACACAAACTAAGGCACGTCACTGTCCAAAAGATGATTCTTCTATTGCTCGACTCACGGTAGCAGCGTAGTTTACATCATCACCCCGTCCGCCTTGCCAGCCTAGACACCCTGTTCCACTCTTTCTGTACTTTCATCCTCGACTGCCTGCAATCCACACACCACTGCAACCTATACAGCTCCCTAACCCTGCCGTCCCTCCATGATCGCAAACTAATAAACTGTGCTAGGTTCGCTGCCAAATATTGGTCCCTCTCCCTTCCCACCTACCTGGCCTCTACCCTCTCCCAACAATCTCCACCTGCGTACTCCCTCAGGAGCACGGACCCCAGACTACTACACGTCCCATTTATGCGCACAACCAAAGGCCAGGCCACCTTTAACTACCGAATCCCACAGATTTGGAACACCCTACCGGCCCCCATAAGACACGCACCAAACCACTACCATCGCAACCTTCGACTCAGAGCGCATTTCTCCTCCAGCTGCTCCTGTTTCAGCTAACAATTTTTACTATTATGTTGTTGTACTCTAAATGTATATGTAAATGTACACTACCCTCAATTCTTTACACTGTATGTATCTACCCTGTCTGTAACTATTATCCAAATGTTTATAGGTAAGCCTTGGCTTTCCCATAATGTACTGCATATGTATTAATTTCATGTATGTATTTGGGTCTCGGCCCCCAGGTCACATCTGGAATCGAGCATATTGCTCAGTAGGCCTTCCTGGTAAATCTCGTAAGTAAATAAATAAATAAAATCCTATACCCTGCTGGATCACCTGCTTTTAATTGTGCAATGCACGTTAGCTCGCCTGCTCTTGATTGTGCAATGTATGTTATATCTGTATTGGGTTTTATTTACCCTGGCTGGCTGGTCTGGATTATTCTGCTCTGTAATTGTACTACACTGTTTGTTTTCTATGTGTTTGCTTGTTCTCCCAACTCTTGTACCCCCCCCGGACACTTCTGGAAACGAGCTGTGGTGGAACATTTTCCAAATAGATAAATTATAATAATCAAAAGCAACCCTAGAATGGTAACCCCATTACAGTCCTTGAAGCACACCCATCAACAACTGCACCATATGATACATGTGCAGACTCTGGTGCGGCCCTTGTAAGAACCAAGAAACTCCCCAAAAGACTTAGGGCAATCCAAAAAAGGTGATGTATGGATTCCACAATCTGGTCACATAATGACCTCCAGCAAAACCTCTCTTCTACCTTCTTATGTTTCAAATTACCCCTTCATACTGAGGCTGCCATGAAACCACTGCCAAATGTTTTCCCACATCCTGACTGGCAAACTATTCAGCAGAGGTATCTCAGTATTTTTATAATGTATACTCTGTTGATGCAGTGTGTGATGTTCACTGTTGACTGGGTCACCTCTGAAAAGAGGCACCTTTCTCTAAAGATCTTTCCCCAAGAATAAAATTACAGGTTTCTCAGGTGTCATGGCCCAACATCCGCGCCCCAAAAACAAATGTGGTCCATGTACACCCCCTCCCCCAAAAGACATATGTGGCAACGAGCTTTACAGCCCAGTGTTACTTTTCTGATACAAAAACATACAAATAAAAACATAGAAATGATCAAATACTGGAAGAATCTGGGTGTTTCTGTGCATTTGCAATACTGAGTAAATGTTTATGGTTTCTGCAAAATTTGCATTTTGCAACACAATACTTGCCAAAAAATGCTCAAGGTGATTTTGACCAGCCTCACTAGAAATGTAGTGCCAGTAACATCTATTGTAAAGACCAAAGGAATCAGGGGAACTGGTAGTGCTGAATCTTTTTTTGTGTTTTTTACTAAATGTTTATTAAACAACAACTTTGCACTTCAGCGTGCACATTCATAAATCTGATGTTTGAGCAACTGCAATTTACTACAGAATACTTTTTCCACTCTCAGTGTTCCTTTCCAAGGTTTACAGCACATAAAGTCTGTATAAAAAGCATTTGCCTTTCTCCAACTAAACTTAGTTTTTCTGTTTATGATGTCAGTGCTCACCGTGAAAGCAACCTGTAATGTCACAAACAGCAATTGTGAGGTCAGCAGGGGAGAGTCAGATACTTTTTTTTTGGTTGGTGTTATTTTTCCGGAATCCGCCCCCCCCTACCATCGGACGTCTCCCCATCTGCACCAAGGGGTATTAGACCCCTCCATCTCAGCCCATAACTCACCCTCACTGGCGGGGTTGGGGAGCAACTCAACCCACCAATCAGGATCCAGTTCGGGAGGTGCCCCAACCACCGCAGCATAGCGAGGGGACAATCTTTATCCTCGGGAGGACTCCCATTTGTGGTAGTTTTCTCCCCTATGGAGAAAGGGGTGTGTAATGACACCGGTGGAGGAGCGTGCATGCATCCACACACACTACTCCTGGCGTCTGCCCATCTCCGCCCCTCTGCCTGCAGTGTTGGCAAACTGCCCCTCCCAGTCTCCGCTAGGGGCCAGAACACACTGAGCACTGACGCCCCTCACCCGGAGAGGGAGAGCGGTCCTCGAACGCTCGATTCCTCTTCTCCCCTGCCAAACCCCGGCGGCCCGAGTCCGTTCCTGAACCCGGGTCGCCGGCGTGGCGCGAGGTGTGGTGTCCAGCACCTCAACCCTCAGCGCCACCAGCTGGCTACTAAAGAGTCAGATACTTTTTAACAGACTCCGTGAAATAAGTACTGCATCACTGGCAATATTTAGTAGACCAACTACAGGGAAAAGTAAAAGAAAAAAAATCCTAACAAAAACTAAAAAACAATAACATTGAAGCCATTTGTGTAAACCTAGTGCTTTTAAGCCTTCTATTATAGTGGAGAGTTGCTCTTTGAATATCCAAGACATCACATGCAAAAGAGAATGTGAGACAATGTGTTATAAACAAGCACATCAGTGACATTTACATCAGCTCTGTACTGCCAACTTACTGACAGTTAGTGCTGCCACTCTGTAACATATAGTATAGTGGTGTGTTCTGTCGAACCTTAACACTGAAATAGCCGCAAAGAATAACACAAAAGTCTGCGGTACCTATGCCAACCCTTATACCTGCATATCTGTAGTGGACCAGAGACCAAGAATCCTTCCAAAAAGTATACAGAAATAGTGACCCATAGAAACACAGAATTTGACGGCAGATAAGAACCACTTGGCCCACCTAGTCTGCCCATTTCCCTACCTAATGGATACGCTGTAGATCCTAGTTAACCAACAGCCTACTTCCTCCTACCCCCCACTAGAATTGCCTTGTGTCTGTCCCATGTATTCTTCAATTCCCCCACGGTTTTTGACTCCACTACCTCCTCAGGAAGGCTGTTCCATGTATCCACAACCCTCTCCGTGAAAAAATACTTCCTCACATTACCTCTGAGCCATCCCCCCTCTTATCTTCAAATTGTGCCCCCTTGTTCTTGCACGTCTCTTTTTCTGAAACATGCTACCCTCTTGGACTTTGATTTCCTTGAGGTACTTAAAAGTTTTTATCATGTCCCCCCCTCTCCTCGAGGGTATACATATTAACCTCTCTTCGTACGTCTTCTGGTGCAGACCCTGCACCATTTTAGTTGCCCTCCTCTAGACAGCCTCTATCCTGTCTATTTCCTTGCAAATAGGGGTCTCAGAACTGCATGCAGTACTCCAGCAGGGGTCTCAGCAACTGTATGTACAGAGAGGGATAACAACTTCCTGTTTTCTACTGGTGATGCCTCTCCCTATGCATCCCCGTATCCCGTCAGCCCTCCTTACTGCCTTCTCATATTGCTTAACCACCTTAAAGTCATCAGACATGATTACCCTCATGTCCCTTTCCATTTTTGTTGCTGTTAGTATCTCACCCCCACTGTGTACTCTTCCCCTGAGTTTTTGCCTCCCAGGTGCATTACTTTGCAGACCCACACTGATGATCCTGTGCTGGAGAGTTAGAGACTATTACCCTACTTGATCTGCACCGAGAACACTGGGTAAGGGGTTGGTGACTGTCCACCCTGCGAGTCTGTTAAAAGAATCTCCAGCCACTCCACTGTCACATCAATTTCTCCCTGAACATCTACAAGTCTGCTGTTATTCTTTTCATTCTGCACACAGAGCCCATCAGTGCTGAAACTTATAAACTCTAACTGGATGTATTTCTCATACAGAATGCCATTACTGGGTGCAGTATTCGATTCATATGGGAAGGCTGGGTCACAGGGAGTGCACTTGAGAGCAGCATTACAGATTGATAACTTGGTCCCAGATTCCCAGAGGGTTATTCCACTTAGTCCCAGGTTCCCAGAGGGTTCTTTCACTTGGTCTCAGGTTCCTCGAGGGTTATTCCCCTTGGTTCCTGGTTCCCAGAGGGTTCCTCCATTTAGCTGTCAGGATCACTGAGGTTTATTTATTTGAATTTTGGTAACTGGGTAGGCCCACTGATACCATGCAGTCCCTTTTTCAGTGATGACCCAGGAGACAATCACGGCACAATACAAATGATAGATACAGGGATAAGACAACATGCAAAAACTTAATTATTCAGTGGTAATACAGCGACTTCAACTTAATAAACAACCATAAAATTACACTGATCATAAAACAAAACTGTAGCATTTGTACAAAGCAATACTTAGGAGTGAACATATTCACGAGACAAAGGTACAGAGAAGGCAGAAATTAGTTAAAGAGCAGAGAGGAGGTTTAAGTAGATAAGCGGTAAGCTCTTTTTTGAAAAGAGATAGGGTAGGGCAGGTGGAAGGGAATTCCAGGCAGTGGTAGCTGAGAAGGCAAACAAACGCTTAGCCGAAAGATGGTGCGGATTCCGGATCGCTAATAAGGGAAGATAAGTAGATCTGAGCGGGCGAGCATTTACTTTGCGGTAAACGATTCCCCATAGACAAGGGCAGTTAAACATCATAATTATTTTATTTTATTTTTATTTTATTGAAATCTAGGATTACAAATACCTTTGAGCAGGAACTGCTCATTTACAAAGGTTCCACGTCGAACTAGTCGAATGAATTAGTTTGAATATAAAGCATAGAGTGTGGAACTGTAATCTTGAGTTGTAATTAGGCCATTGAAGAGAATACAGGGTGTTGCAGTGATGATTTCTGGAGTCAGCGCCTAGGGCAAATCGTCCGATCCTGTAGCAGAGTTGACGCAGCCGGGCAAGGGATGAGGACTGAGAGGAGAGTAAGAGTGGGCACCATAGAACAATATAGGGAGAAGAGCAGTGCAGGCAATTTTTTGACAGGCAGCAGTGGATAGTAGGGGGTGGAGATGGTATAAGAGCCCTAGCTTCTGGTTTACCATTTTGTTAATCTGAGCTACATGATTTTCTAATGAAAAGGAGGCATCAAGGTGCATCCCAAGATATTTAAAAGTTTGGACTACTTCCACTTAAGTCTAAGGTTCCCAGAGAGAGTTATTCCACTTGGTCTCAGGTTCTCAGAATGTTCCTCTACTTGGTCTAGGATACCCAGAAAGTCCTCCCTCTCTCAATCCTATTTTCCTCAGAGTTCCTCTACTTGGTCTCAGGTTCCAAGGGTTTCTCTACTTGGTCTCAGGTTCCCAGAGGGTTCTGCACTGGCATTTTTCATGTGTACAGCTCCAAAGGTCATGAGTTCTAATCCCACAGCGGGACTGGGCACCTACAATAATTGCCAGCACTTACAGTACTAAGGGGATGCAGTACTGTCAGGGTATGCCATCCTTTAGATGAAACACCAGGTCTGGCCTGCCCTCTTTTTTTTTTTTTTACATTTTTTCCCTCCCGCACACCGGGGGCGCAGCTCCACCCAAACCTCTCACCTACGAGCCCAATCACCCCAACCAATGCCAAGACGCCCCTATGGCGGGGCTGGGAAGGGAGTGTCCCCCCTCCCCGGAGCACAATCCAAATCTGGGGAGGTGGCGGTGGCAGGCCAGCGGGATGGGGCGAGGCTTCATGAAGCCCGACTGCCAGTTCTGTTTTTCTGGTGCCCGCCCCTCCCGACGCATGACTACGCGCATGTGGGGGCACGTGCATGTCGTGACCACTGGCTGCTTGCCATCCCAGCCTAGACCACCCCCCAACCCCCACCAGAGGGCGACTGACAGGAGGGATGATAATCCCTCCCTCCCCAAGAGAGGTGAGCAGTCCTCCAGACACTCAGTTCTCTCTCTCGCCCCTGCCTGCCCCCCAACAGCCCGGGCTCATTCCCGAACCCAGTTCGCCAGTGTGGCGTCCAGTGCCTCAACCTCCAGTGCCACCGGGCCGGACCCAGCCTGCCTTTTCTGGTGGTTGTTTTGGTGGATGTTAAAGTTTTCAGGGCACTTCTCAAACAGAGTAGTGGAATTTTCCACGTGTCTTGGCACGTTTCCCCCATGCACTAATATACTACCATCAGCTTAATCTGGCTCAGCTTCAGTTGGTTTGCTTGTCACCCCCCTCCTTTCCCAATCAACAAAAATGAAATCAATCAATCCCATACAATTTACTGTCATCACTTTCCATTAAACGACTGGAATTAGATCTTACTGCTACATCTGGTTTTGCTAGCTCTGACAGCAGTCTGGACTGATAAATTGACTCTTCCCCTAAGCAGGCTGAGACAAGGGCAGCTGAAGCCTTGATTTGTGTAACAATGCGACCACAGATGTTGACAGTTACTACCTGTGCTTTGTGTGCTCAAAAAGATTGAGGGACCTAGGTCATTATGCTCCTGATTGGGGGGTTTGTATCCAAGGTTCAATTTACATTGCATGGTGCTGCCATCAGAGAAAGATTAAGTAGCCCTGATGTACGTATGGTACAACCCCCTGGGATGTAATACTTCCCCACCTCCACACAGGATCATCCCCAACCATGAACCAATACAGTGCAGTAACAGTTTCCAACAAATGCAATACTTATCACTCTAATAATAACATGCTCACGGGCACTAGTTAGAAACAAATAAAGGTATTATTGAGGATCAGAATCAGGACCCAAGGGAAAGTAAAGCAATGTTGAACACCATTATTCCTCGTGGCTTGTGGCTGAGAAGACGACTCAGGTAGGAGATTGGGGTCGGCTGGCTGTACTGCATATGAGAATCCCTGCAACTTGTGGCTGGGATCTGCAGTAGGAGCATCCTACATGACTAGATACCACCTACCTCAGTCATGGCCCTTCTGCTCAAAATGGGGGCTACTCTGAGCAAGCTGAAACTTCGGAAACCTCTTTCTCAATGGTGCCTGGAAAGGATACCACGGTATGGTGCTGGAAAATGGTCTGCGGAGACTAGCCCCCCCCCCAACCTGTGGCTATAACCTGGGCCATGGACCTCACTTCTGTTGAACTGAGAGTGAAAACGGAAAACAATCTTCTGGAGCTGCTGAGATGACTGCTCCCCTGCTCAGGCATACAAACAGGCTGAGCACCATGGGATTGGCGAAGGACCCATGGCAAAAACTTCAGTCATCTCGGTCTCTGCCTGCGAAGTGGAGGAGTTATCTTATCAGCCAGGACTGCCTGAGATGTAGCAGAATAGCCACAATGATTTCTTTTAATAATAAATGCTGCCGGAATGGCAGGAGGAGAGCATGATGGACCCCGGCTCTTTTTTCATCTAGTATATGCCCTTTTACTTCCTGTACTTTTGAGGATTCTGATTACAAGACTGGGATAAGTAAAGCCAGGGCAGAAAAAAAGAAATGAGTGTAACCATTCCCTTTTAGAAATCCTGAGAGCTGGACATGACCCAGGACCTTTCCCTGTCTAGCAGCTGGCATTGCCACATGGGAAAGCACTGCACAATGACCATTTATATTTCTCCAGGTACCATGATAGCCGACTGTTTACACCTGATTTGAACCTGCAACCCTGGACTTCAGATACCAAGAAACACTCAAGGCTGATGCAGAACACACATATAAATTTACTTCATCTAAACTGCTTTTCATTCCAAAAGTCACTGAATTTAATGTCCAGAGATCTCATTTCATAAACATTTTGACATGTGGGCTGTCCAGCTGCCCCACTCACTCATGACTACAAAGCCTCCTTAGGGCAAGACAACTTTAACATTCCTTTTCCCCCACTGACATCAGGCGTTTGCATCTCTCAAGAGTGAAACCATCATCCTCTAGGTTCCCTAAATTCACGTCCACCCTATCACACTCAGCATCCCTCACCTCATGTCCTCCCTCCTGCAAGAGATCTGGTAATTTCACATATTTCCAAAACACTTAGCGAAATAAAGATCTTTATCTCCCCTTTGAATTCCCTACGAGCACCTAGCTGTAAAATCCTGTAAAAACATGAATACTGAATTGCACTAAGCAACGCTCAGAATTTATGTCAAACTCCTATCAACTATCCCCTCATGAGAGCCCAGGCACCTAGGCCTGCTTCTTCCACACTAGTCATGGCCACTAACAAAACCAGGCCACCACTAATACCCACTGGACCATCTCCCTCAAGCTACTTGTGTAGCATCCCTTGGCCTGGGGTCTTGCTCCTTGGGATACCAGTCTCCCAGGCAGTGCAAAGTTTCCTACCTTGCTGTCAGTATCCCTTGTACTGGGCACTCTGCATCGGGCCTCCTTGTGCCTCCTTCTTGGAAAGCATCTTTCTGAACATACCCCCACCACTACCACCAGAAGTACCCTCCATAGCTTTGGGAGGAGGCTTTACCTCAGCCAACTGGCTATCAGGGTGGAGCCTCCAGTGGTTCCCACAGTGTCACAGTGGTCCCCTGACATGATGCTAACATTGGTATCCACTGGTAAATCATAAAGTTGAGTTTCCCTGGAGTGCCCCAAGGCAGACCTCAATGTGTCAGACAGCTTGAGGTGCCTCCAGATACACCCAGACAGCCCTCTCTCTCTCCCTCCTCTTTTGGCATCTAAGCTCCTAACACACAAGTTGGTGCCAAAGCTGCCATATGGAGTCTGGCACCATATGGTGAACAACCACCGCTCCCTATGAATAAATGGGGGTCATTACATTAATTTGAACAATGTACTACTACATAAAAGATACCCTATTGATACATGACAAATACAATATTTGTACTCCTATCTTGTTTGCGATTAGGTATGACTGGAGGGGTCATGGGAGGGCGTAACACAAAAGACTGTTACATAAATGAAGAATAAGGTTCTCTCTCTCTCCCACTTCTTTATCTCATTGTGGTTATCTCCTTCCCACCCACTACTTACAATGGCACTTACTGGGTGCTGATCACCACTTAAAGCCTTGCTTTCTTATCCCTCTGCCATCAGACACTGACTCAGTTGTAATAAGTGTGCTTACAAGAGCTGTCGGATGTTGCTCCAGTCGACACACATGGTGGGAACCTTGGTACTGCAGTGCTCATGGAACTTGTAACCACATGTCTGGCAACGGAACCCATTTAGCAGGAACTTCTGACAGATGTCGCAGAATGCCCACTTCAAAAAGGTCTTCCGAACCTAAAAAAGCAACAAAGACAAAACCATGATTTTTTTTTTTTTTTTAATTCAGATTTTCTCCTGTTTTTCTACCACTTTCTCGGGACCCCCAGCACACGGCAACGCATGCGCCCCATGGCGCCAGTTACGGTCTCTTCCAGCCCATCCTGGCTATTGCCTGGGCTCCCTACGGTTTGGCGCTACCACTCATCCTCCACCAGGTGGCAGCCAAGAGCTGGGTCAGCCCCCTCCCCGGGAGAGGAGAGCTGCCTCGCATCAGTCCAGCTCCTCACACCCCCAGCTGACCCCCGACGACCCAGGCTCGTTCCTGAACCTGGGTAACCGGCGTGGTGCAAGGTGCAGCACCCAGCGCCTCATCCCTCAGCACCACTGGGCCAACCAAACCATGATTTATATTAATGTTTGTGTGTGTATGCACGTGCATGCACATTACATGTGTATTTGCTTGTGTTGTAGACCAAAGCAATTTCTGGGACACAACTCATCTTCTCCTCCCAGTGCCGCAGAATTATCTCCCTGAAGGCTTCCAACTTCAGCCATCTGTGCCACAATCACTGGGAGGGCTAAAAACAGTCTTTCAACAATTCTGCTTCATTGGGTGGAAATGTACAGGAAAAAGGGAGTCTGGGCTATATACACAAAAGGCAAGGCAATTTTATTTGTAGGGCGCTCATTCAGAGGCTCTGAGCACCTTAACAATATTCAATACAAAAGAAAAACACATTGAAATACAGTAAAATTTCCATAGATAGACAATATAATAATAATTCAACAACTTTAAAAGCTTCGGTTTGCCGAACAGTAGACTAGACAAAACAGACAGAATTCAGCAATCTACAAAAGCCAGACTGAAAAGGTGGGCCTTCAGCATATGCCTGAACACCTCGATCAAGGGGGCCTCCCGGACAGCAGGTGGAAGCAAGTTCCACAGGGTCAGCCCAGAGACACTATAAGCATGGCCTCACGAGGTCCTGAGCCAAACCCTGGTAACGTCTAGGAGGCCCCTTAAAGAGGAGTGGCGGGAGCGAGCAGACGTTGCCGGTGACAGCAACTAACCAGGACCCAGTCCATATACGGCCTTAAAGGTGAGTAGACCCACCTTGTAAAGGACCCTCCACCTGACCAGCAGCCAGTGCAGGGCACACAGGACCGGGGTTACATGACTGGACCTCGAAAGGCCCGTCAGCAACCTGGCCACTGCGCTTGCCACCAAAGGGAGGCATGACAGAATATTTCCATTTGGGATGGTGCAGAAAGAGGTTTGCTGTAGCGTAAGTAAGTAAACATCAAAATTTTAATTGATTTTAACAAGTTCAGTAAATCTACTTAACATAATTGTATTGTTTGTTTTATGCTGCATTTAACCCTGCTTTTACCTGTAATGGCACCCACAGCCTCGCGATTGGGTGGCAAATAATAAATAAAATGTTACTTACTTACAAAAATAATACTTTAAACTCAGAAAAGAAGGAAAAGAATCTGGCAAATAAATGCAAAAATAAAACTAATCTAGTACAATGTGCTGTGAAATCAAAATGACCTACAAAGATGAAATGGAATTTTTTTTTTTCATCCTTTATCATCCCATGCTCACTACTGATTGATCTCCTTATGGAAAACCCAAGGTGCCTGGCCCCACCTGACCAGCCTGCTACAGCTACCTACCTACATCGGCTATTCCCCAAGACAGGGTGGAGAGGTGTTCCCCCAAACTGCTTCGTTTTCCTTAGGAGATGTGCCCTGCAGGCCAGGTCTGGTCTCCTTTGGTCGACCAGGGTTCTGTCATCCTCAATCAGTAGGGTAGCCTTTTTTGACTCTCTTGAGCCCCACAGTCGCAGGCATGCTTAGGAGTCCAAGGTGCACGTTCACACATGGTGTGCTGCTGCGCTGGTCCCCATCCTACATCTAGCCCTGCCACCACGCCCGCAACTGCACTGCCACCTGTGGTCACTCAGGTGGCAGTACTACAGTGAGGACCATAACCCACCCTCCCCAGGGAGCGTCCTCTGGGACACTCAATCCTCCTTCCCGAGCCCGCCCCCGATGACCCACACTCATTCCTGAACCCAAGTTGTCGACGTCACAAGCCATACTGCTACCTCTGCTCTGACACGCTGGCCGAAGATATTATTTAATACCACCACCACCCACTTTCTCTGCAGTGGCTTCTCATTCAACCACCTCATGTCAACCCTAGAGACAGCAGGGTTCAGTAATCACGGATACTGACCCTACTCACAGCTACACCATCCCACTGATGACCAGGACGGTACAGAAATGCTGAATCACCAGTGTTTAGGTCACTCCTTTGTACTTCATCGCTGCAAATCACACGTAACCTAGCACTATGCATGTGTACCACCTGCATTTGTAAACAATGCCTTGCCATTGTGGCAATCCCTCCAGGTTGTAGCTGAAAACAGGTCACTCAACCTAGACCACCTTCCAGGGTAACTAAATACAGTTTAAGTAAATTACCCACTCCCTGGTTCTGAAAACTGCCCATGTGGGGAGAACTCTCAATGCCTGGTACAACCAAGGTCCAGAAGTGCACAACTGATATAAGCCCATTGGATTTCTAGCAGTTCTGGGGACTCAGACCTGGATCTTCAGAGCAGAATGATGGACCTATACACAAACGTCTGATGAAACATATTGGGGTAGATCACACTATATGACACGCAATGTAACACAACAAGACTGTGATGTGTCATTCAGTCTCTTCACTTCAGCGCGGTAACAGGTTACTTGTAATGTCACACAATCTCTTCAGTTATGTGCAGAAACGAGTTAGTCATAATGTCACACAATATCTTCACTTCTGCACAGTAACAGGGTTAATTGTAATGTCACACAATGTCTTCCCTTCTTTGTTAGTTGTAATGTCACACAATGTCTTCACTTCTGCGCAGTAACGGGTTCGTTGTAATGTCATACAATGTCTTCACCTCAGCGTAGTAACAGGTTAGCCGTAATGTCACATGTCGTCTTCACTTCTGTGCAGTAACAAGATAGTTGTAATGTCACAGGGAATGTCTTCACTTCAGTGTAGTAATGGGTTACCTGTAATGTCACACAATGTCTTCACTTCAGTGCAATAACAGGTTACTTGTAATGTCACACAGTGTCTTCAATTCTGCGCAGTAACGGGTTACTTGTAATGTCACACAATGTCTTTACTTCTGCGAAGCAACAGGTTAGTTGTAATGTCACTTGTCTTCACTTTTGTGCAGTAACAGGTTACTTGTAATGTCACACAGTCTCTTCACATTTGTGCAGAAATGGGTTAGCTGTAATGTCACACAATGTCTTCACTTCTTTGTTAGTTGTAATGTCACACTGTCTTCACTTCTGCGCAGTAACGAGTTAGTTGTGTCACACAATGTCTTCACTTCTGTGCAGTAACGGGTTAGTTGTAATGTTACACAATGTCTTCAAGTCAGTGCAGTAATGGGTTAGTTGTAATGTCACATGTCTTCACTTCTGCACAGTAACAGGTTAGTTGTAATGTCACACAGTGTCTTCAATTCAGTGCAGTTACAGGTTAGTTGTAATGTCACACAATGTCTTCACTTCTGTGCAGTAACGGGTTAATTGTAATGTCACACAATGTCATCACTTCTGCGCGGTAATGGGTTAGTTGTAATGTCACACGTCTTCACTTCTGCGCAGTAACAGGTTACTGGTAATGTCACACCATGTCTTCACTTTGTTAGTTGTAATGTCACACAACACCTTCACTTCTGTGCAGTAATGGGTTACTTGTAATGTCACACAGTGTATTAATTTCTGCACAATAAGAAGTTAGTTGTAATGTCACACAATGTCTTCACTTCAGCGCAGTAACAGGTTACTTGTAATGTCACATATTGTCTTCACTTCTGCGCAGCAATGGGTTACTTGTAATGTCACACAATGTTTTCACTTCTGCGCAGTAACGGTTTACTTGTAATGTCACTCAGTCTCCACTTCAGCGCAGTAACTGGTTAGTTGTAATGTCACTCAATGTCTTCACTTCTGTGCAGTAACGGGTTAGTTGTAATGTCACACAATGTCGTCACTTCTGCGCGGTAATGGGTTAGTTGTAACGTCACATGTCTTCACTTCTGCGCAGTAACGGGTTACTGGTAATGTCACACTGTGTCTTCACTTCTTTGTTAGTTGTAATGTCACACATCATCTTCACTTCTGTGCAGTAACGGGTTACTTGTAATGTCACACAATGTCAATTTCTGCACAATAAGAAGTTAGTTGTAATGTCACACAATGTCTTCACTTCTGCGCAGTAACGGGTTACTTGTAATGTCACACAATGTCTTGACTTCAGCACAGCAATGGGTTACTGGTAATGTCACACAATGTCTTCACTTTTGCACAGTAACGGATTACTTGTAATGTCACTCAGTCTCCACTTCAGCGCATTAACTGGTTAGTTGTAATGTCACTCAAGGTCTTCACTTCTGTGCAGTAACAGGTTAGTTGCAATGTCACACAAGGTCTTCACTTCTGTGCAGTAACAGGTTAGTTGCAATGTCACACAAGGTCTTCACTTCTGTGCAGTAACGGGTTAGTTGTGTCACACAACGTCTTCACTTCTGCGCAGCAGCGGTTTAGTTTTGTCACACAATGTCTTCACTTTTGCACAGTAACGGATTAGTTATGCCACACAATGTCTTCACTTCTGCGCAGTAGCGGTTTAGTTTTGTCACATAGTGTCTCCACTTCTGTGCAGTAACGGGTTACTTGTGTCACACAATGTCTTCACTTCTGCGCAGCAACTGGTTAGTTGTAATGTCACACAATGTCTTCACTTCTGCGCAGTAATGGATTACTTATAATATCTTGACTTCATCGCAGTCACAGGTTAGTTGTAATGCAATGCAATGTCTTCACTTCTGTGCAGTAATGGGTTAATTGTGTCACACAACGTTTTCACTTCTTTTTTCTTTCTACAGGTCTTATCGCCCCGAGCCTGGCAGGTGGCTATGGCCCTGCCTGGAGGAACTTATCTTCAGTGCCCAGACGCCCCTCTCCGGCCGACCCTGTAATTCTCCAGCGCCCCCCCCCGCAGCAGGGCCAGGGAGGGGAGTACCAGCTTTCTCCAGCCCCCAGAGCATGATCCAGAAGCTGGGGCAGCCACGGGCATGTGACAGGCCATCATGGAGCCTGCCAGCTCCCTTTTTCATGTTTTTCTCCAGTCTCCCCCCCCCCACCGACGTGGAGATGCTGGTTACGTGCCTCCCGACCCGTACTGCCCTCCAGCCACCGCCAGAGGGCAGTCAGTGAGCGGGATGACAGAACCTCCCTCCCCTGAGAGAGGAGAGCAGTCCTCCAAACGCTTAATCCTCTCTCGCCACTGCTGATCACTGGTGGTCTGGGCTCATTCTGAACCTGGGTCGCTGGTGTGGCGCAAGGTGTAGCGACCAGCGCCTCAACCTCCAGCATCACCGGGATGGCTAGAATGTCTTCACTTCTGCGCAGTAACGAGTTAATTGTGTCACTCAGTCTCTTCACTTCTGCGCAGAGACGGGTTAATTGTAATGTCACACAATGTCTTCACTTCTGCGCAGTAACAGGTTACTTGTAATGTCACACAATGTCTTCATTTTTGCACAGTAATAGGTTAGCTGTAATGTCACACAATGTCTTCACTTCAGCGCAGTAACAGGTTAGTTGTGTCGCACGATGTCCACTTCTGCGCAGTAATGTCACACAAGGTCTTCACTTCTACGCAGTAACGTTTTAGTTTTGTCACACAATGTCTTCACTTCTGTGCAATAACAGGTTACTTGTGTCGCACAAGGTCTTTACTTCTGCACAGTAATGGGTTAGTTGTAATGCCACACAGTGTCTTCACTTCTGCGCAATAATGGCTTAGTTGTAATGTCACGCAGTGTCTTCACTCTGTGCAATAACGGGTTAGTTGTAATGTCACACAATGTCTTCACTAATGCGCAGTAGTGGGTTACTTGTAATGTCACACAATGTGTTCACTTCTGCACAGAAACAGGTTAGTTGTAATGTCGCAAAATGTCTTCACTTCTGTGCATTAACAGGTTAGTTGTAATGTCATACAATGTCTTCACTTCTGCACAGGAATGGGTTTCTTGTACTGTCACACAATCTCTTCACTTCTGCACAAAAATGGGTTAGCTGTAATGTCGCACAATGTCTTCACTTCTGTGCATTAACAGGTTAGTTGTAATGTCATACAATGTCTTCACTTCTGCACAGGAATGGGTTTCTTGTACTGTCACACAATCTCTTCACTTCTGCACAAAAATGGGTTAGTTGTAATGTCACACAATGTCTTTACTTCTGCGCAGTAATGAGTTACTTGTAATGTCACACAATGTCTTCATTTCTGTGCAGTAACGGGTTAGTTATAATGTCACACAATGTCTTCACTTCTGAGCAGTAATGGGTTAGTTGTAATGTCACACAATGTCCTCAGTTCAGCACAGTAACGGGTTAGTCGTAATGCCACACAATGTCTTCACTTCCGCACAGTAGCGGCTTAGTTGTAATGTCACGCAGTGTCTTCACTATGCGCAATAACAGGTTAGTTGTAATGTCACACAGTGTCTTCACTTCTGCACAGTAACAGGTTACTTGTAATGTCACACAATCTCTTCACTCCTGCGCAGTAACAGGTTAGTTGTAATGTCATACAATGTCTTCACGTCTGCACAGTAGTGGGTTACTTGTAATGTCACACAATGTCTTCATTTCTGTGCAGTAACGGGTTAGTTGTGTCACACAATGTCTTCACTTCTGTGCAGTAACGGGTTAGTTGTAATGTCACACAATGTCATCACTTCTGCGCAGTAACAGGTTAGCTGTAATGTCACACAATGTCTTCACTTCTGTGCAGTAACGGGTTAGTTGTAATATCACACAACGTCTTCACTTCTGAGCAGTAATGGGTTAGTTGTAATGTCACACAATGTCCTCATTTCAGCACAGTAACAGGTAGTTGTAATGTCACACAGTGTCTTCACTTCTGCACAGTAACGGGTTAGTTGTAATGCCACACAATGTCTTTACTTCTGCACAGTGATGGGTTAGTTGTAATGTCACACAACGTCTTCATTTCAGCACAGTAACAGGTAGTTGTAATGTCACACAATGACTTCATTTCAGCACAGTAAGGGGTTAGTTGTAATATCACACAATGTCTTCACTTCTGAGCAGTAATGGGTTAGTTGTAATGTCACACAATGCCCTCATTTCAAAACAGTAACAGGTAGCTGAAACGTCACACAATGTCTTCACTTCTGCACAGTGATGGGTTAGTTGTAATGTCACACAATGTCTTCATTTCAGTCCAGTAATGGGTTAGTTGTGTCACACAACATTAACACTTCTGCACAGCGACAGGTTAGTTGCAATGTCACACAATGTCTTCACACTTCTGCACAGTAACGGGTTAGTTGCAGCATATTTTGTTAAGGCTTGGATTACGATATGGTTAGGGATTCGTTAGGGTTAAATGGAGGATGTGGGAAGGGGTAAAGCCCCCAACCCCCATTTAAAACAATCATAAAAAAAAAAAAATATGCCGAACAGCATTTGACTGCTGCCATGGACACGTGCACCAAGTAAACAAAGCGAGATCAAATATCACTCTTAATCTTGCCCACCATCTTGAAACACTGGGTACATGTTGTACACCACAGTTGTTTCATGTACTGTACCAGATCAAAGTTACTGCAGGAGAATCCAAACTTTGCAAGTAAATGCCACTTCTTGTAATGTTAATCTTTCAGGTCCATGACCCTGAATGGCTCTATGAAGCATGCATGTTCACCACACAGGGGAACAAAACAAGTATCTAATCCAAATGAGATGCCGGGTACTGGACACTAAGCTCCTGTAAGAATATGCACATTACTGTAAGAGCTTTCCAACCCGCAGGCTCAGTGATAGCACTAGCACTGGCCTGGGTCATTGCAGGGCCAGCCAGGAGAGGAGGATTGAGCATCTCATAAAACGCTCTTTTCCTCTGAAAAGGGAACTCTGTTCCACGCTACCGCCACCTGGATGTCCAAGGGTGGCAGTGCAGGCTGGAGTGGATTCTACGAGAAGGAGACACCGACTGGCTGGAATGGACAAGACGCACCACGTGCACACTTCCGCAGTCAGCCAGCGTCTCCACGGGGTGGGGGGAAAAAGCGTAAATGCCCCAGCACAGTTCGCAGAGCCCGCACCAGCCACATGGGCAATCTCCTGGCCATCAAGCGACCTGCCTGATCCGGTGATACCTAGTCCAGCCCAATGGCCTCTGTGGTGGAGCGGGGATACCATGAGTGATGACTGGGAGAAGATGCAGGTTTGGGCCTCTGCTGGGTCCTGACATGAGACCAAGAGCTCGCCAGAGAGACAGGGGAATGTAAAGAATAAGTAAACACAAAACAATTGTATCATTTATAATGTAGAAAACTCTCAGATAGATCTATAAAGAGAACTATCTCACCACCAACTGAGTCTAGATGAGAATGTATCCACATTCCAGCCAGCCCAGTGGCGTAAAGAGGGCTGAGGCACAGAGCACCTCATCTAGAGCCACGCCGGTGACTTAGGTTCGGAAATGGACCAGGGTCGCTCGGAAGCCAGCCAGGGGAAGGAAACATAGAAGTTGACGGCTGATAAGTACCGCAAGGCCCATCCAGTCTGCCCATTTATTTTTCTACCTTGTAAATGTGCCATCGGCCTTTGCTCTGTCAGTGGCCTATCTATTCATAGTCATCTGTATTGCTCCCTTATGCCTATCCCATGCCTGTTTGAAGCCCTGCACTGTATTCATATCCACCACTTCCTGAGGTAGGCCGTTTCATGCATCCACCACCCTTTCTGTGAAAAAGAACTTCCTCACATTACCCCTTAATCGGCCTCCCTCTAATCTCATGCTGTGTCCTCTTGTCCTGCTATTTTTCTTATATTGAAACATGTTAGACTCTTTCACCTTATTAATGCCCTTAAGGTGTTTGCATGTTTCGATCATATCAACTCTCCCCTTCCTTTGCTCTAGGGTATACATATTGAGCTCTGTTAATCTGTTCTCATATGTTTTCTGATGCAGTCCCTGCACCATTTTGGTTGCCCTTCTCTGGAATGCCTCAATTTGGTTAATGTCCTTGTGAAGGTGTGGCCTCCAGTACTGCATGCAGTACCCCAGATGAGGCCTGACCAGTGTCTTGTAAAGAGGGATTATTACCTCCCTCTTCCGACTTGTGATACCCCTACTAATACACCCTAACATCGCCCTAGCCTTACCTACTGCTTTAGTGGTCTGCTTGGATAATTTCAGGTCATCGGTGATGATGATGCCCAAGTCTCTTTCTTCCCTTGTGACTGCCAGCAACTCCCCTCCCAGCCTATAGGTGGCTTCAGGGTTCCTCTTCCTTATGTGCATGATCTTGCACTTCTTTGCATTAAACCCCAGTTGCCACTCTTCCGACCATTTTGCTAGTTTATCCAGATCTCTTCTCAATCTGCCAACTCCATCTGGATTATCTACTCTGTTGCAGATCTTGGTGTCATCTGCAAACAGACAAACCTTACCCTCCAGTCCATCTGCAATGTCACTGATGAAGATACTGAAGAGGACCTTCCAGGACTGATCCTAGAGGTACCCACTTGTGACTTGCATCTCTTCTGACTGTATACCATTTACCACCACTCTCTGTTTTCTGCCCGTCAACCAGTTTGCCACCCAGTTGATCAACTTCACAACACACCGAGCCTACCCAGCTTATTAATCAATCTTCTAAGTGGAACAGTATCGAAAGCTTTGCTGAAGTCAAGGTAGGCAACATCAACTTCTCCCCCTTGGTCCACCACTCTGGTTACCCAGTCAAAGAAATCTATGAGATTAGTTTGACAGGACCTTCCTTTTGTAAACCCATGCTGTCTTGGATCCTGTGCTCCTATGGATTCCAGGTGTTGCACTATCCTTTCCTTAATGAATACCTCCATAATCTTGCCCACTACTGAGATAAGACTGACTGGTTTGTAGTTCCCTGCCTCCTCCCTGCTATCACTCTAGTGGAGCGGGATCACATAAGCCCTTCTCCAGCCTTCTGGGACCTCTCCCGTGCTCAGAGACTCACTAAACAGTTCTGATAATGGCTCTGCTAGTTCCACCCTTAGCTCCTTTAGTACCCTGGGATGTATGCCATCAGGTCCCATTGCCTTGTCCACCCTGAGCTTATCAAGCTCTTGTAGGACCCTTTCTTTTGTGAAGGGACTAGTGCTCCTCCCTCCCCCGTGTCCATGGTGCTGAGCTGTGGGCCCTGCCCTACCTTCCCTTCAGTAAATACTGAGCAGAAGTATCTATTTAGGATAGATGCTTTTACATGGTCCTCATCTTCACACACACCCTTATACCCTTTGATATTAGCAATACCCCCTCTGGACTTTCTCCTTTCACTAATGTATCTATAGAAAGTCTTGACACCTTCTTTTACTGTTCGTGCTAGTGTTTCCTCGGTTTGGGCCGTTGCCTGCCTTACTGCCTTCCCTGCTTCCCTTAGGGAAGTTTGGTATGCCTCCCTATCTTCATCCTGCTGCATTCCCTTATATTTCCTGAAGGCCAGCCTTTTGGCTCTGACCTTTTCTGCTACTGTTTTTGAGAACCAAAGTGGTTTCCTTCTTCTTTTGCACTTCCTTTTCTCTCTAACACAATGGGATGTTGCTTTAAGTATTGCATCTTTAATACTTGCCCACTTTGCCTGTACCCTCTCACCTGTATTTCTTTTTGCCAGGGCTAGCTTAACTGTTGGCCATCTTATCAAGGTCAGCTCCTCTGAAGTACCATATTTTTGTCCTGAAATGGGATGATTTAGTTGTAGTGGCCAAACTGAACCATACCATGTGATGGTCACTGGCCCCCAGGTGACCTTCTACCTGGAGATCTGTGATCCTTTCCCTGTTAGTCAGTACCAGATATAGGATAGCCCTGTCTCTTGTGGGTTGTTGTACCAGTTGTTTGAGGCCCTCCCCCTGCAGGGAATCCACCATGTGTCTAGTTCAGGCACATGTTCCTGCTGGTATTGACCAATCTGTATCTGGCATGTTGAAGTCTCCCATTATCAGAAGCTCCCCTTTAGCTGTCATGTTTTGTGTATCTTCTAACAGTAATGTGTCTATGTCCTTCTTCTGGTCTGGGGGCCTGTAGACAACCCCAGTTCTTATGGCTGTACCATTTCCTGTTTCCAGGGTGACCCACAGTTCTTCTGGCTCCATATGTGTATTCTGAATTTCTGTAGCTTTGATATTTTCATTGACATACAGGGCCACCCCCCCCCCCCCCTTTTTTGCACCTCGGTCTCTTCTGAACAGTACATAGCCAGGTACTGAAGTCTCCCAAGTGTGGTTACTGGTAAACCACGTCTTGCTAATTGCTACTATGTCCAGTTTAGCCTCTGTCATTATTACCTGAAGGTCTGCGACCTTGTTTCCCAGACTGCAAGCATTTGTGTACATGATTTTCCATTGGCCAGATTTTGGTGTTTTAGTTGTTGGGTGAGGTCTGGCATTTCCCTGTGCGTCGTATGGTGAGCTGGACCTTTTTCCTTACCTGGTGATGCAAATGAACTGCAAACATCCTGAACTCCTGTTTGACTACTAGCTGAAGGGGGAAGGGTGTTCTTCCCATTCGACGTATGGGGTGCTGCACAGCTGGAGAACAGCATGTACCACTAGGTGACATGGCAGCAGTTGTCCATCTGGATGACTGGGTGTGGGCATTGTGGCGTCCCTGCATCTTCATGAAGGGCACTTACCCCACTGCATGCATGTCAGTCTAGACAGAAAGGATGGAAGAAACCCTGGAGGAAAAAAACTCTGGTAGTGGGATGACAGCAGCACCACACAACCAGTGCACCACCTAGTAAAACACCCACTGACCCATGTCACTAAGAAGAGGTGAGGCAAGTCTTGGGTGAGATGTGTGACATGGCTGAGGGAGGTAGCCACTAAAAGAGGCTGCCGGAAAGAATAGTTATATGGGAACTTACCATAACAGTAGAGCTTCACGAGAATCTCCTCCATTGGGCCACACATCTGGAACTGTTAGCCGTCACCATTAGGACCATTCAGAAACTTTTGCTAGCCAGGGGCCACAGATGACAAGCAGCGTCACTGCCTCTATAACGTGGGCGGCATGAGCACTCCTCAGTTCCTTGATGGAGATCAGCCTCAGAGGGCCTCTTACAGTGAGGAACCAGGAAACCAAAATCAATACCAGGCAAACAAAGAGAGGCATGAGATTGGAAACTGAATGTATGGACTAAGGCCTTAGGCACAGTATCCGGTTTTATCCCTCAGAAAAAAGGGGGAAGGAGGGAGGGTACGCTATGGCCCAATGGAGGAGATTCTCCTTAAGAGCTACTGTTATGGCACATTCTTGTGTAAGTGTTCTATCATCATTGAGGATATTAGTGCTGTGCAAAATGCAGGATTCCGTCAGTGGAATTAGCGTGGAACGACTGTTCCGCCAGCGGAATTTCCACCGGAATTTCGCAGGTTCTTCTGTGGAATTCTGCCTACTGTGATCTGTGGAATAATTTTCCGAGGAACAGAATTTTTTCCACAGAAAATTATTCTGCAACAATTTCTGCAGAAAATATTGAGATCAACAGAACAATATTCCGTGGAACAGCATTTTTCTGTGGAAAATCATTCCGCAACTATTTTCTGCTGTGTAATTTCACCATTCCGTTTCCTAGCAAAATTCAGCAGAATTTTGAAAATTCTGCGGAATTTCATTCTGCTGGAATTTGAAAATTCCACACAGCACTAGAGGATATCTCTCCCATTGAGCCACACCTCTGGAACAAGTCCAAAACAGTACAACGCACACAGGGAGAGAGAACAGACAGAATACCAGGAGGAAGGAGCTACTGGTATAACTAAAACTTCTCTACTGGGACTAAGAACTAGAAATCTTGTACTGGGACCTTCAATTTAGGGTACAAAAAAAAAAAAAGAGTTAGTGTGCTTGTCAGAGATAGTTGAAGTAAATTGTTATCTGTGTACTTATCTAGGTGCTTGTCACAGGTGTCAGAAGGGAATTGTTATCTGTAAAATTAACTAAGTGTAGAAAGATTTACAAAGTAGGGGGAGTGGCTCAGCTAGAAGGAGCCAGGTTAAAACCAGATTTAAGCACTGCCCTAGATAGCTTCTGCCAGAAAACAGACAGAACACCAGGAGGAAGGAGCTACTGGTATAACTAAAACTTCTCTACTGGGACTAAGAACTAGAAATCTTGTACTGGGACCTTCAATTTAGGGTAAAAAAAAAAGAGTTGGTGTGTTTGTCAGAGGTAGTTGAAGTAAATTGTTATCTGTTATCTGTGTACTTATCTAGGTGCTTGCCACAGGTGTCAGAAGGGAATTGTTATCTGTGAAATTAACTAAGTGTAGAAAGATTTGCAAAGTAAGGGGAGTGGCTTAGCTGGAAGGAGCCAGGTTAAAACCAGATTTAAGCACTGCCCTAGATAGCTTCTGCCAGAGAACAGACAGAACACCAGGAAGAAGGAGCTACTGGTATAACTAAAACTTCTCTACTGGGACTATATTGCCCTCCTTCCCTCCCCTCCACCCCAAACCAGTTCTACTTTTATAGGCACAGGATTTAACTGACAACAGGAACTTTCTTTTTGGGAGCAGGAAGTGAGTGACCACAGAGCCACCAAAGACTCAAAATCTTAGAAGGGCAAGAGTAGCTCTCCGTCCCCCCCTAGGTGCTGGAGGTCCGACTCTGAGCAAGTAAGGAGACTACTGAGAAATATAGGAACTTCTTGTCTTAGAACAGGAAGATCAGGAGCTAAAAGGGCACAGAGGCAGTAAGTAAGTAGGGGAAGAAAAAAAAAGAAAATAAACAAACAGAGGAAAGAGTAAGTATTCCAAACAACAGTTAGGGGCCAAAAAAAGACAAGATGGGAGTGGTGCAGTGCAGTGGCTGTGGAGCAGCAGTCTTTTGGGAGACGTTCTGGAGGATGCAGTGTTGTCCCATCTGCAGGCACCTCTCTGGGCTGAGGGAGGAGGTTGCTCATCTCTAGGCTGAGTTGGCCAGGATTTGTGAGACCTCCTCTCCCACCCAGGGACCATCAGGGTCACTGCCGTTGCCTCAGAGGTTGCCAAGAAAGAGGAGCGGTTGGACCACAGTGGGCTCAGGGAGGGTGAGAGTGGTGGAACAGAGGCGCATCCCTCCAGTTATACCTCTCCACAATTTCTATGCCATTCTGGAAAAGTGCGGTTCCTCTATGGAGGCACCCACAGTGGAGACCAAGGAGGATGCTGGGAATGTCCACAAAGGAGACCCACAGGAGGGTGGCATGGGACCCCACAGGGGAAGGAAACAACTCCTGGTGGGGGACTCCATTGTTAGGAAGGTAGAACTGGGGGAGGAAGGTGAGAGGGAGGTAAGGTGCCTGCCTGGTACCATGGCTTGGAGGAACAGGGAGCGAATACTCAGGATCACAGGAGCAGCTGCACAGGGGAGGGAGCTAGATGTCATTGTCCACCTAGGAACAAATGACCTGGCTAAGAAAGGGATCAGAGCACTGCAAGAAGTGTTTGTGGAGATGGGGAAGGGCCTTAGACAAATAGCACACACGGTAACCTTCTTGGAGGTGCTGCCTGTCTGTGGCACGGATGAGGCTAGGGTGCTCCACACCATGGAATTCAATCAATGGTTGAAAAACTGGTGCAGAGCTCAGGGATTTGGCTTCATTGGGGACTGGGGGTCCACCTGGACGGATGCAGGCCTATACTGGCGTGATGGTCTGCATCTGTCAGGAAGGAACTGGATCCTAGGTGATAGGTTGATACTTCATTGGCAGCTTTAAACTAGCCAAGGGGGGAGGCACTGGAAAGAAGCAGGGAAATCCTAGCCCCCCCCCGAAAAAAATCAGGGTAATAAGTGAGGCAGACACCAACATAGAGATGTCAATAGGAAGAAGCGCAGGGGTAAATGGAGAAAGTGACAAACGCAATAAGGACAGGGATGGGGCAAAAAGGGGTAAGGCCACAAGAAATGGAGGGTAATGAGTACCAACGCCCGTGGTCTGGACAACAAGCTCCCTGAACTGGTGGCCTTGATGGAAGAGGGATGCCTAGATATCGTAGCAGTCACAGAAACATGGTACACAGAGAACCATGACTGTGATGTTAACATAACAGGATACACAACCTACAGGAGAGAAAGGGAGGGCAGAAGTGGGGGGGTAGCTCTCTATGTAAGGGAAGGGATAAAAGCAACTGAACAAAAGAGTAAACAGGGAGGACAGGAGGCACTGTGGGTCACCTTAGAGACTGGAAATGGCACCACAGTCCGCATAGGGGTTGTATACAAACCCCCATGTCAGGGGGAAGGAATGGACAAGGATATGATAGAAGGCATACTTAGGATGGCAGAGAAAGGGGATATACTGTTGATGGCGGACCTTAATATGCCAGATGTTAACTGGAGCACCTTTGCTGCAGCCACATCCAAAAGCAGGGCCATTCTTGATGCCCTTCAGGTGGCATGCCTCAGACAGCTAGTTTTGGAACCTACTCATGAGGGATCAATCTTAGACCTCGTACTCTCAAATGAGGACAGTGAAAGGATCTCAGATCTAGAAGTGGGTAGCCATTTGGGAACAAGTGACCACCAAACAGTGTGGTTCATAATAAACTCAGCTACAGAGTCAAGCCATACAAAAGTGAAGGTTCTGGACTTCAGGAGGGCTGACTTTGGCAAGATGGGAGAGTGCCTTAGAAAGGCACTAGCAAACAGAGCTAGGAGGAGGGTGGAGCAACAATGGGAAATATCAAAACTGCCATCACAGAGGCAACAAGCCTTTGTGTAAAGCAAATAAACAAATCAAAACGAAAGAAAAAGCCACTATGGTTCTTAAAAAGTGGCGGTGAAGGTTAGGAGAAAAGACAGCATTTAGGAAGTATAAGGAAACACAGAGGAGCAGGACAGAGAACTGTACCAGTTAAGGCAGAAGGAAGCAGGAGGGTAGTCAGAATAGCAAAGGCACAAACTGAGAAAGATAGCCAACTCGGTTAGAAGGGGATAAAACCTTTATAGGTATATCAGGGAGCGAGAAAGACAAAGGGAGGGATAGTGAGGCTGAATAGAATGGATGGTGGGTGGGCAGAGAGTGACAGTGAAAAAGCAGGGATACTGAATGAATACTTCTGTTCAGTATTCACAAAAGAGGAAGTGAGGGAGGTGCCTAATCCAATTAACAAAAGCACTCTGGAGAGGGGGGTCGATCCCAGTCCTTTCACAGAAGAAAGGGTTCTGAAAGAACTCCTAAAACTGAAGGTGGACAAAGCAATAGGGCCAGATGGATTTCACCCCAGAATTCTAAAAGAATTAAGCAGAGAACTAGTGACACCACTGACTACCCTTTATAACAAATCATGGGAGGATGGTGTGATTCCCCTTTACAAAAGTGGGAGCAAGACAGAGGCAGGAAACCACAGACCTGTCAGTTTGACTTCTGTGGTAGGGAAAGTGATGGAATCACTTCTGAAGGAAAGAACTGTTGAGTACTTAGAGGCCAGTGGGGCACAGGACCCAAGGCAGCATGGGTTCAGAGCAGGAAGGTCATGTCAAACGAATCTAATTGAGTTCTTTGACTGGGTGACCAAAGTAGTAGACCAGGGAGGGGCTGTGGACATGGCCTACCTAGACTTTAGCAAGGCATTTGACACAGTCCCACACAAAAGATTAGTAGTCAAATTAACCAGCCTTGGAAGGGGGCCCCAGGGTGGTAGCCTGGGTAAAACATTGGCTGAACAACAGGACACAGAAGGTAACTGTAAATGGAGTCCACTCTGAAGAAAGAGGGATTACTAGTGGGGTACTGCAGGGTTCAGTACTGGGTCCAGTCCTTTTCAATGTCTTTATAAGTGACATTGCAGATGACTGGAAGGAAAAGTATGCCTCTTTGCAGATGACACAAAGATCTACAACAGGGTTGATACACAAGGAGGCGTGGAAAGGATGAGAAGGGACTTGGCAAGGTTGGAAGAATGGTCAGAAGAATGGGCAGCTTGGATTCAATGCAAAGAAGTGCAAAGTAATGCACCTGGGAAACAAAAACCCGGGGGAAGATTACACAACGTGGGGGGAGGTAGTAACAACAACAAAAATGCAAAGGGACCTGGGGGTAATCATACCAGATCACCTTAAGGTTGGCAAGTAAATGTGAGAAGGTGGTAGGGAGGGCTGGGGGGATACTGGGATGTATAGGGAGAGGCATCACCAGCAGTAAACAGGAAGTTGTTATCCCCCTGTACAGACAGTTGGTGAGACCCCATCTGGAGTACTGCATCCAGTTCTGGAGACCCCATCTCCGCAAGGACAGACAGAATGGAGGCAGTTCAGAGGAGGGCAACTAAAATGGTGCAGGGTCTGCAAGAGAAGCCATATGAGGAGAGGCTAAAGGAGCTTAATATGTATACCCCTGAGGAAAGGAGGGAGAGGGGGGACATGATAGAAACGTTTAAGTACCTCAGTGGAATCAACAAAGTCCAAGAGGGTAGCATCTTTCAGAAAAAGAGATGTGCAAGAACAAGGGGACACAATTTGAAGATAGAGGAGGGATGACTCAGGGGCAATGTGAGGAAGTATTTTTTCACAGAGAGGGTGGTGGACGCATGGAACAGCCTTCCTGAGGAGGTTGTGGGGTCTAAAACTGTGGGAGAATTCAAGAATGCATGGGACAGACATAAGGCAATTTTTGTGGGGGGTAGGAAGAAATAGGCTGCTGGTTAAATAGGATCTGCAGCTTATCTGCTAGATAGGGGAATGGGCAGACTAGGTGGGCCAAGCAGTCCTTATCTGCCGTCAAAGTCTATGTTTCTATGATAAGTCTGATATGTGATCAGGACAGAAGGCCATGCAGTATCGTAAGTCCAAAACCAGCATGTCTATGACTATGAGAGACAATGTCAAAACCGTAGGGCTTAGTAAAAGTATTTACAGTGCTCCATGCGACTGTGACACATATGTTAGCAACAGGGACATTTTGGAAGCAAGTGAAAGAAGTGGCCAAACCTTTGTGGAGTGACCACGAACAGCACCAGGAAGTTCCTTACCATACTTCCTATAACACAAAATTATAGGGTAAGTCTGCCATTTGGACGGGCACTGTTTGGATACAGGTGTGCCCTCTTTCCCAGAGGTGAATGAAACAAAAGCTGATCAGTCTTTCTGCAGCTCTCAGTGCGATTAACGTAGTATCTCAGTGTTCTAAGTATATCAAGAGTACGGAGCGATACCTCACCTTTATTGACATAATCAGAAAAATAAACAGTAAGGTGGATCGTTTGGTTCAGTGTAAATTCCAGTACCAACTTTGGTAAAAACTTAGAATTGGTACATAAAGAGACCGTCTTTGTGGAAAAAAAAGCATATAGAGGCTCATTCATTAGTCTGAAGTTATGAAATTCTATGAGCAGAGGTCATGGCAGCTAAAAATAATGTTTTCCATGAAAGCAAACATAGGCCGCAAGCCACAGCAAGTTCAAAAGCAGTCAATTTTTCAAGTACGAATGTCTCAAGGTGGGACTGGATTACAGATAGGAGGTTTTAAATGAAGGATACTTCTCAGGAAAGTACGAGGCACTTGTAGTTGTGCAACCATACAGCTCTCAACAGGGGCATGAAATGCTGTTATGGTAGCCAAATGCATGTTAACAGAGGAATACTGCAGACCCGAAACAGATACAGAAAGCAAGTATTCAAGAACACAGTTCACAAGTCAAACAGTCCATACTCCGAAAAGCAGACCACAAAGTAAAACGCTTCCATTTCAAGGAATAAGTATGTCTGGTAGAAGCTTCCTAGCTGCAAGCAAGAAATCAGCAACCTTAGGTGACACCCTAAAATGGACAATGGCTATGTTTTCAGGATCCATGAATGCAGAAGTATAGACTTCAGAGGTCCGGATGGACCAGAGACCCCTGATCCTGTGACAACAAACCATGACACAGAGGCAGAGGAACAGGATGCTCTATTGCAGATGTTGTAGGAGTGGAAACCATAGCTGTTGAGGAAACAGAGAAGCTACGAGAATGAGAGTGGCATTCTCCTATGCATGAGAGGAATGGGGGAAATGCATACAGGAATCTTCATTTCAGAGCGCAGGAACAATGCATCTCACCAAAAAACTCCAAGCTCTGGAGGGAGCAAGCAAAAAGGAAGCAATTTTGCGTTGTGTGGGGAGATGCAAAAAGGTCCAACTCCGGACAATCAAATCTTATAAAGAGGTCATTGACCATGGAGGTCAGAAGTTCCCATGCATGAATCAGGGAATGAGACCTGCTTAGCTTGTCTGCCAAGACGTTTTGAAGACCTGGAAGAAACACAGCCAACAGCAGAAGGCCATGGTACATCGCCCACTATCACACACTCACTGTTTCCCTGCAAGGGGATAGGAGTGAATGCCCCCTTACTCGTTTATGCAGCGAATGACATTGGCACTGTCCATCTGTATCAACAGAGGACCAGGACAGTCTGAAATGCCTGGAGGCTGTATAAGATGGCTCTCATTTCCATGACATTTATGGTAATTCGACCTGCACTCTGTTCCAGGACCCTTGTGTCTGGAAGAAGCCATAATAAACACTACAACCAGAGTCCAAGGAATCTGTGGTGACTATCTGTACAGGAACTGGTACAATGAATGGAATACCCCTGAGTAAGTTTTTGCTGTTCATCCACCATAGTAGTGTTCAGTGAAGCAGGGATGTGACATGAATCATTTTCTTCAACTCATCTGTCAGTTAATCCCATTGTACAGAGTGTCCATTGTGGGATTCACATATGGGGCAGAGTCAATGGCACTGTTACTATGGCAGCAGCCATCAGGCTCAAGAGAGGCTGTGTGCGCCTAGCTGATGGACCAACGTAGTAGTGAACTCAGTCAAAATATAGTTGGTTGGGGGGGGGGACGGCACAGGGAGCGACGACCGATCTTGCGGACCCTGAGAGCCCAAGGAGCTGGAAGCTCGTCAACAAAGAGGGGACCGACGACCCAGAGGTTGACGCTCAGCTACCTAAAGCATCAAACTGTGGTGCTGTTGGTAAGGGTCTCGCAGGAATAGAGACCTGGTCAGCAGTTTAAGGCATCAGACCAGCTGATGAACTACCTCCAGACACCGAAGAAGAGGCCGTCAGGGAGCAGGGGCACCACCGTGGGAGAGCGACCCCGATCTCGGTCCTTTTTGTTACCCCCCCCCCAAGGAACTGTCTTGGGCCTTAGCAGCCTGGAAGCGTGACAAACCTGTGGGTGACTGAGAGGGAGGCGACACTGGAGGACCCCTCCCCAGAACTGGCAACCTGTTGCTCCATCAAGAATTTTTTAAGAGCCTTTTTGCATTGCCTGATGGTGGTTTGGTTAAACTTCTAGCAGAGCTCACAGGCCAAGGTGTCGTGGCTAGTCCCAAGACAGCAGACACAGAGGGAGTGTTCACATGAGCAGGAAATAATCTTTCCGCAGTGACAGCGACAGAACAGAGAAGTCTATGAATTAACTCTCTACATAAACGAGGTAAAGGAATCTCTTTGGAAACAGAGATTCTAAAACATTAAATGCAGAAAAGGCCATAGGCAAAAATGGTGCGAAACTGCGTCGGAGCATCTGCGAAGACCCATGCTAACAGAGTCAACAGTGGGAAAGAACTGTGATGGGAGTGGGGCAGCTCACGCCTTTATAGGGCTGATGATGTTGGCTTGGGTGGCCCCAGTGGCACTGCTGAAAATTCTCAGTGTGAATCCTGCTTCACCGACGGTGAAGTTCCATCTGTGAGACCTGATGACAGAGATACCCCCGAAAAAGATCTCTGATGATAGTTTCATGGACTGATTGTACTATCACTTGACACTGTCCTCACAGCAGTGTGTTGTCTTAAACGTTAGCCAAAAAAAAAAAAAAAACCGGCAATAACACAGTGAAAATGCTGTGAGAGAATGGTGCACTGTTGTATAATTTGAAAGTCAGCTCTTACTATTTCTGCTGTCCTGTTTCCTGGTAGTCATTCTAACCACAACTCTTAACTGTTACTACTGTACTATCTCCTGGTTGTGCAGAGGCTGGTGTAGGTAGTCACTCCAACCAAAGCTCTTACTGTTACTGCTCTACTGTTTCCTAATTATGCATGGGCTGGTGTAGGTAACCAGTGTTTGAAATAGAAATCCTTCAGTTAGGGAACCTGCCACCTTAGATGTAGGATAGAACACAACTCTCCAGGGTCTGGGAACACATTTCCATATTTTGTGCTGCATTTTTACACTTTAGTCAGTTTTACGCTGTCTACATTTTACACAAGAGCGATCATTTCCTATTTTGCCTCTTGAACTGAGTCAGACATTTAATTTCACTCCTGGAATACCACTGCTCTTACTGTTAATGCTGTGCTGTTTCTTGGTTATGCAAGGGCATGTGTAGATAACCACTTCATCGACAGGTCTGTTAATGCTGTACTGTTGCCTAGTTGTGCACGAGTATCTGTACGTAACCACTTCAACCACAACTCTTAATGTTATTGCTGAACTGTTTCCTGGCTGATGAATTATGGTTGGTGCAGGCATTAAATCCTTTCATAGCTGCTGCTGTTATTGCTGTACATTGTTACGGTTGTACAATGGCTACTGATCGTAGCTACTTCTACCACAGCTCTTATTACTGATGTACACTTCTGCAGTTCTACATGGGCAGGTGTAGGCAGGCAGCTTGCAGTTACTGCTGTACTTTTTCCTGGTTGCCAGGGTAGGGCTGGAGTGACAATCCTCTCCTACCAACAGTGGAAGAGAGCTTGTTTACTAGAATGCCAGGAGCCTACTGAATAGTGGTGGAGCCTCTGACAGCCAATGGGTGGAGCCAGAATGCCAGTTTTTAGGTGTTGGTAGACGTGTGGAAAGAGAGAGTGATAGTAGGGTACAGGTGTTCCTTCAGGGTATCCTTGCCTCAGATAGGCTGCCAGGCCCCCTGAGGAGGCAAGGGTCATCTCACTTGAAGCTGCTGTCTGCAGATCTCAGTGTGAGAAAAAGCTGAACTCACAGTCTGGTCATCTGGTAAGTTCCAGGGACAGATACCAGAACAGCAGTTATGACTCTGGGGATCTGGAGTCTGGAGGCCATTTAGTTTAGATCTCCATTAATTCCATTGCGTATGGTCGGCCCCATGGTGCCAAGGGTTAAGGCACTGGACGCCACATATCGCGCCATGCCAGCGACACAGATTCGGGAATGAAGATGGGTCATCGGGTTCGGAAGGGGCAGGAGAAGATTGATCATCTAGAGGACTGCTCTCCTCTCCTGGGGGTGGGTGGGTTGTGTCTCCCACTGTCTGGTAACTCCCAGTGGAGACTGGGGAATTGTGACATGCAGGAGCACTGTTGCAGGGTGGAGGTTGCACTGGATGTCCTGCAGGTGGGTAAGAGACATTGCACGCTGGATGTCAGTGCATGCCCACGCCTCCGGGGGACCAGCAGCTAGGAAAAATAGCCCTGGTACCCGGGTAGGTGAAGGCAGCGCCTGTGGACGGCATCCCACGCTCACCACCAGATCCATCACGTCTGACCGCCAGCTCCTTTCCTCACTCCAGCAGCCCACTAGATTCTCATAGAGAGCGCCGGAGGAGTTGGCAGCCCCACCTCGGGGGGGGGGGAGCTTAGCCGGGTGATGGTTGCAGGAGTATCCCGGGAAGGAGGTACAGCCGATGTGGATCTCAGCTGAGCGGGATAACATGCAGGTTCCAGAACCTTAGCAGGAGAGAGATCTATGGGACCAGAGAGGAGGGGGCATAAAGAAAGTAAAAAAAAAATTCCATGGCGTATACTGTCAGAACATCGACGCAATGACAGCAAAACCTCCACAGCGAAACCCTGACAGTGACGGACTTTGCAGCGACAGGGATTTCTCCACAACGGACTTTGCATCGATTGGGGGGGGGGGTAGGCACCTAACTCCGCCATCTGAGCGATGTGGAGTTAGATATTTAAAGTAGGGAGGGTGTGGTGATATGCATGAGTGTGGTGGTCAGTGTCGGCGTGTTGCAAACACTGTGTGGATGAGTTGGCGTCAGCGATGTCAGCAGGATTGCATCGCTGTAAGGGATGTCAGCGACCCTTCTGTCACTGCGGCTTAAACATAGAAACATAGACTTTGATGGCAGATAAGGACTGCTTGGGCCCACCTAGCCTGCCCATTTCCCTACCTATTGGTTAAGCTGCAGATCCTAGTTAACCAACAGCCTACTTCATCCTACCTCCCACCAGAATTGCCTTATGTCCGTCCCAAGCATTCTTGAATTCCCCCACTGTTTTTGACCCCACGACCTCCTCAGGAAGGCCGTTCCATTCATCCACTACCCTCTCTGAGAAAAAAATACTTTCTCACATTGCCCCTGTACAGCCCCCCCCCATCTTCAAATTGCGTCCACTTGTTCTTGCACATCTCTTTTTCTGAAAGATGCTACCCTCTTGGACTTTGTTGATTCCCTTGAGGTACTTGAAAGTTTCTATCATGTCCCCCCTCTCCCTCCTTTCCTCAAGGATATACATATTAAGCTCCTTTAGCCTCTCTTCGTATGTCTTCTGTTGCAGACCCTGCACTATTTTAGTTGCCCTCCAGTGCACTGGAAGCTTGGTGGAATCATTCCATGGGAGTGCAATGGAGACATAATCTCAATTAATTCCATGGGAGTGTGTGAGAGATCTAAGAAAAGTGTTTGTATCCTAAGGAGCTGCCCCTCAAGAGAAGTCCCTCGTGACTGCAGCACACATGGATCTTACTGAAGCATGTTTCTTTATTGTGGAGTGAGATTTCGGTCCCATATCCAAGAGATACTGCCAGCTGTGCTAAAGAGAGTGAGAGCTCTGGTGACAGCAGCTGAACTACTGAAACAGGTAAAAGATGGGCCTACTATTTGGCTGGGGAATCCCAAGCCAGGATGTATACTGGAAATGCTGCCTCTGGCGGAGGGCCGAAGGAGATTGCCAGCTGCCACCAGAGGGTCTGGGGAGACTGCCAGCCACTGCCTAAGGGCATATTTAGGTATGCATGGCTGCTCTGGTATCCATCACACTGCCCAGTGAGAGTAATAGCCTGGTTAATGTAAGGTGCACACAGCCAGAGTGGCGGTTAGCTAAGAATGCTTGAATGAAAGTCCCTAAGGTGGTGCTGCCTCCTGTACACCAGCTTAGCTGACACCATGTGTCAAATTAGTATGTGAGAAAGTGAGTGATCCCAAAGCGTACTGCAACGTGGGAGATCTGGTTAATTCAGAAAGCAGAGCACGAAGGCTCTGTCCCAAGCTATAACCTCACTCACTGGTGAACAGGTAAGAATAAGAGGAGTCATGGGGCTCAAGTGAGAAATGCATAAAGTGTAGTTTCTTATTTATGTCTGGGTCAGGATCTAGTCCGTCTGTCTAGTGCTAACAAGAAGAGCATTTCGGGGACCGTGTTCCCATGGCTGCGTGACTGTAAACATATCAGTACATGACAACAACCCATCACATATCTGAGTAATCATTTTCTTGTCTAACTAACTGGCAATAAGTCAAAGCTCAGCAAGGAGTGAATGCGACAAAGGTGAAAGGACACTGTAAACAGTTAAAGACTGAGTGAATTTCAAGTTCAATCCCTGACCACAAAGTATGAGGTCGGCAAGGGCAATACAAACAGCCAAAGCATGGCATTAAAAACAGAGATGTGCTGTTAGGAACATGCTTTAGTGAGGAGATTCCAAAGCAGCAGAATGAGCAGAAGCATCCAACAAGGCCTGATGTAGAGCGTGGTAAAGTTCATCATTGCCCAAATCACAGAGACTAAAACGTTGCTGTGTGTGCAGCAACAGTATTTGCCTGGAGAGGCCATCAGGCATGCCACCCACAAGGGAGCTGCAGACTGCCACTGGCATAACGTGTGTGAATCAATAACATAAGCTAGAAAAAATGGCATCACCTAAGCGCACAGAAGGAGAGGCAAAAAAAGAAAAAAAGGCAGCTATCCCACTGCTTTCAATATACTGGAGACCCCGCCAGAGGGCACAGGGTAGAAAAGATAAGGTTTTATAGCTCTATCATGAGCCATCACGAGAACCACAAAGCCAGTCCCAGACAGGGTGGCAGGTACCACTGAAGAATTAGCAGAGTGAGAAGCCAAGAAATTATGGCTGATGGGAAACAATCCTAAATCCACAACAAAAAAATCATACTATGTCCCTGGTGAGACAAAGGAATGCCAGAAGACAAAGATGCAGAAGGCAAGTGGGGTGTATAAACCACCACAGCCGCAGGAACCCAAAACACAGGGGGATGAGAATCAAATCCATGTTTTAGGAATAGTAGACTCTACTTTAGTGAAGGTCCAGTCCACCACATTTGGAAAAGCAGGGCCACAGCTTGATCCCAGTATCAATGGAAGGGAGTAGAGCAAAAAAAGCTGTGACAATGTCAGGCATTGCAAATTGGGAATGGATGGCCAAAAAGCCAAGTGTACAGCATCAATGATAACAGTGATATGGGCAGAGTCATAGACAAGGCAGATTATGACAAAGGTGGCAGGGGCATCTGGAGTTCGCATGAAGAACGGAGTGCCAAAAATGGGTAAAGACAACGTCGACAGGTGGTGGGCAAGTTTCCTTTCCAATACAGTGTCTATGAAACTAGGCTCAGTGACGGCGGGCCTGAAAGGGAGCTACAGGCCTGTGATAGTTCTTGAGCAGGAACTGGCAACCAACCGGAATCACGAGTGACAGAGCAGAAAAAGCAGCCAGTGATGTGGCTGACCACCATTTGAAAGGCAGAAGATCTAGGAAGCCCAGACAGGTTTGACAACAGCAAAACTGGGAGCAGAGCAGACATCAAGACAGCTGACAGCAAGGCAGGCAAGCATGCTCTTTAGTAAGACAGAGAACCATGCCATAACTATTTGGCAGCAGTGGCAATGACAGCTGACGACTTCAACAGGAAGCAGGGAGGTGTCGTTATGGCAGGGCCTTACGATGACATTGTAGGCAGATAGCCACTAAGTCCTATGGCAGAACCCATGTGGAACTAAAAACCAGCCCAAGTGTCTTAACAACAGCTGGAGCAGGCAGAATGGCCGACAATACTGCCCAGCAAATGAAATGAAGCCCAGGCTGTGCGGATGACAGCAATAACGTGGCACAGCCGACAAATTACTAGCATCATGAGGACAATGCTGAGGATGCCTGGGGCTGCGACAGAAAGCACTGGGACTGTAACAGGACCAGAGAAAGAGCTAGCAGTCAACTATGCTGTCATAATGACTGCAGGAATGAGTGCATGGTCAGGCCAATGAGAACACTGATGGCAAAAAATGTCAGGAGTCCCTGGATGAGCACACACATAGATACCAAAACTGGAGCAGGACTGTAGACAAGGTGGAGCTCAGCAACAACCCTCATGCAGAAAACCGAAAGCCTATATGAAGGCAGAAGTGGACCCAGTGAAAATAATGTTAATGGTGAAAGATGGCAGCTGTCTCCAGAGTACAACAGAGCCAAAACTACAGCAGGAGTGTAGACCTAAGCCACACAGCCTGCAACTTATCTCGGTGTCACAAAGATGGTTGGAGCAGTGTGAGCAGAGCGGATAAAAAAAAAAAAAAATTGATGGTCAAAGAAGGCAGCAGTCTCTGAGGTAAAACAGAGAACAAGCCAAAACTGCAGCAGGAGCATCAGCAAGGTGACACCTGATGAAGAACTGTGAGCAGGATTCAGCAGGCTTGAATGAGGACTTGAGCCAGAGCCTGCAACAGATCTTGCCAGGTCAAAGATGGTCCACATGGCATGAATGGTGCCAATGATGAGAAAGTCAGAGGTAAAAGATGGTAGCGGTCTCCGACATAAAATGGATAACAGCCAAACTGGAGCGGGAGCATCGACGAGGTGAAACCTAATGACAATTGGCGAGCAAGTAGCTGTGGGCCTGTGTGAGGACCCAATCCAGTGTCAGCAAGCAACCTTGGTGTCAAAAGACAGTCAGAGTGGTAATGGAGACTGATCAAGTGGCCTCAATATACACCAATGAGCAACTAATGATGTCCAGCACTGGGAAAGAAAGAACACCCAACAGCACTCAGCGGATGATGAAGGCATAAGCTAGTAAAGAATGTTGCTGCTCTGAGGCATTAGTCATGAAGAAGAGACCAACAAGGCCCGTTACGCTGAAGCAGAATTCAGGAGCAGGTTGAAGGCCATTACTGACATCTGACTGCATCTCCCTGTGTGTTATGAACAATGTCAGAGAAAGTCATGTACATGAACCAGAGAAAAACTTAGCAAGCTGCAATGAGGCAGAAATGAAAAAGCAGTGGTTTTTTTTGAGTACTGTGAGGACAGCAAACAATGTTTCACTGTAAAGAAAGGTTGTTCGTTTTTAACTTGGTTTTATTTCATCAATCTGCATACATCAAATAACATTTCTCGACAGAAAAGCTGTCAACTAAAACCCTTATAAAGCCATATATCAACAGCTTAACATGGTCTAACTGGGTAACTATGTGGTCTACCTAGGTAGAACTGTGTATATCTATTATAAAGAAAACTACTAAGTGAGAGAAAACATCAGCAGTGCAGACAGACAAAGGGTTTGCAGCAGTCTGATGTGGGGTCAATGGTGGAAAAATAAAACTGAGGAGGTCTGGGGCCACCCACATTACATATGCTCCACCAGCATGCATGAACGCACGTCAACATGGGTGGCCCTAGCCATGCAAAAGTTTCTAAGTGGTCCTGATGAGGGCTTACCATTCAATATATGTGGCTCTATAAAGGCAGATGTCTTTGTCTAGCTAAATAATAATAGCCTAGAGGGTACAGTAATCCAGCTGTGAACATCCAGCAGATCAAGGTTTGAGTTCCACAACTTCCACTTGCATACATATGACCCTGAGCAAATCATTTAACCTCTCTGTGCTCCCTAGTCACCCCTACACATGGGTCCTGTGCCCAGCAGGCCTTACCTAGTTACCAAAGAATAAAAATATTAATAAAAGCAATTATGCATGAGTTTAAGATGGTCCTCAAGTCTCTCGAACATAGTTTTTTTTGGGGGTGGGGGTCTCTGTACTGGGATACCCAGCGAGGATTACAATATATTTCTACCATATTGCTCAACAATGAACACAAAGCATTAAACTGCTCTTATACATCATGGTCCTGCATCTGCCCTCCAATAACCAGCCCATGTAATACTAGCTGCTAAGTTGCACCCCTTCATACACAGCACAGGTGAGAACCTCAGCCAGACAGTGAAATCTTAATACAGAAATCAGCCCCGGCCAAGCTGTCGCCAAGTAATGTGATGCAGCTAGAACAAATTTTACTTTTCTTTTCCAGTAGGGATATCACACACCCACAACGATTTATTATACACTTGCAATCTTACAAGTAAAGAAAAGAGGAACTTACAAAGTTGTGCGTTGTAAGAGGGACATGATCCAGGAACTCCACCTGTAGCTCCTCACCAATCAACGAGGTAGCATCTGTGTTCCAATCAACACGCATCTTCTTGCTGCAATTAAAAGCAGAAAGCAAGTGTCATTCCACAAACCTTGTTGTTGAGCAGACAGTTCTTTGCAGTCACCCAGAACTGTGGCCAAAATTTGCCCAAGTTGCCAGGACTACTGATTTTAATGTCTTCCATTGTTAATGTTTTATGATTTATGTTGTTTCTTGATGTTGTATATCCCTATGTACCCTTCCCCCAGGACGCACCGGGAGACTAGCAATCCTGTTGCTCAGTGTGCCTTTCCTGGTGAAACTCTTAAATAAATAAACAAACAATTAGTGTCACATGGGTTTGATGGTGAGCACTGGAGTAAATGGCCAAGGATCTTCTTTCAGGAGAGGGCCAACAGCAGTGCACAGGACTGCCAGCTTCCTTTAAAACTCACTGATACCCCAAAATGCCTGTAGGTGGCAGCAGAAAAGATATTCCTGAGGTCTTTTAACGCCTCCGGACATCCTGCACTTTGTGCCACTGAAGACTCAGGACATCTGAGGATGTCACTGCTTAAAACTTAAATATTTCACAAACCGAGGTGCGTAGAAATTGACTGCATAGAACCGCTGGAAAGGTAATTTTGTGCCAAACAACTCTGCCACTGATACTCTGTGTCTGTCACACATACTTTAGAAGATATTCGCATTTTTGCATGGTATGGTGTGCATGTCTGACATTTATCTCTCAAGCTTCATCTAGTCACCTTGAATAAAACTGAAAAAAAAAATACATGCATCATATCAGAATTTAGTACAAAATTTGGTTTTTACCTCCATCTAATGCATGGATGCTTAATTTGGTGTTGATATGTTAAATATTTTCCCCCCAAAAATAGTTTACGTTGCCTTTTTTATTTAAAAAAAATATTTTTCGCTATTTCAACCGATATGGAAAAACATAGGAACTACTTATAATTAACCGCATAGCACCATTGGATAGGCAATTTTGTGTTTAACAACTTTGCCCCTCGTACTTTGTGTGTAGCACTTACGGTTCATGAGGTATTTGCATTTGTTTGTGGTATGCGAATTATGGCTTGATTTTGCTCAGAAAGCTCCAGGTTGCACTGTTAAGTGTACAGGCC
Source organism: Neoceratodus forsteri (assembly GCA_016271365.2). NCBI lineage: Eukaryota > Metazoa > Chordata > Ceratodontiformes > Ceratodontidae > Neoceratodus > Neoceratodus forsteri. The sequence continues at coordinate 1,053,523,623 of CM028129.1, forward strand.
ACAAGTGGTGGAACTCTCAAAGAGCTCCTGAGGCCTCAGTGAGTTATTTCGTTTTTGTTGACCGGGTAAGTGCACTAGACAAATCCTGCCTATTTTCAGGCACAACCCGGGGGAGGGGGATACAGATGAATGCCAACTGACCTTGAACCAGATTAAGTTGTTGGTGGTATTTTGAGTGAATGAGGGAAATTTGGCCAGGACACCGGGGAAATTCCCCTACTCTTTTCGATAAGTGCCATGGGATCTTTAACATCCACCTGAACTACCACCAATCCAGGCAGATGGGACCGCGGTTTAACATCTCATCCGAAAGATGCCACCTCAGAAAGTGCAGCACCCCTCTCATACTGCACTACAGTGTCAGTACTGGGATATTAACCCAAGTGCCAGATGTGGGAACTGAACCCACAGCCCTCTGATCTCCCAGCATCAGAGGCGAGTGTGCTACCTACTGAGCCACTGACACTGCTAAAGGGCTGTCACTGCTTTTCATGATATTCTATTCAGTGACAGTTATTTCCATGGCTTAGATCATATAGGACAGTGTATGAGAGCCCACACACAACCACATTATTCTGTTACCATGTGGTTTCCATGATCAAGTGGACCTCAAGAGCGAAGCTGGAGAGGTCCCTGTCATCATGGAAACCACGAGGTAACTGAATAGCGCGGTTGTGTATGTGGGTTCCCATACACGTTTTTTTATAGTGTATGGTGCCCAAAAATGACAGCCTGACTTTTTAGCCCTTTTTTGTCATCCTTGGTCGCCAGGAACTGGCTCATCTTCTGTCGGAGTGCCGTCCAGCTCGCACGCAACACGTCAACCGCCCCCTGTCCTATGAACAGTGCTGGTGGGCGCGGTTGCATTGCGATGTCCTCTCTAACACAGAACGAAAAGTCGTTCTGCGTTAGTGAGGACATCGCTACTGAAGCAGAATGACTTTTTGCGGTGTATGGATTTCCATACACAACCGCATTCCACCATATGCTATTTAGTTTTATTGCACATTAACTAAAATATGGCACTCAGGTTCATTTATTTTTTTTTTTTAAAATTGGTTTACTTCAGACACCCCATTGGGGTCCTGTTTATAGTCAGTAAAACATTATCCATTAAACAAAGTGTATCTCGAGAAATTAAAGCCAGGGCCAGCTCTTCTGTACAATGTCAGTGTTGCCTCTTGCGATGTCAGTGACGCAGGTTCAGGATGGAGCCCAGGTCACTGGAAGCCAGCTGGACAGAGGAGGATCAAGCATCCCAGCGCTGCTGTTCTCCTCCTCAGGGAGATAAGGGAAGTGAGGAAATGTGCGCCACTCTTACACTACCACCTGGCTGTTATCAGGAGGCAGTGCAGGTGGAGGCCATAACCAGGGAGGGGGAGGTGCCACTTCACACTGGCATGCATGCTTCCCCATATGCCCTTGCTGGAAGCGTCACAGGGTGAGGGGAGAAAAGCAGGAAAACAATACTCCCGACTGGTGCAAGATAAAGACCACCCCCCACACACGCAGCTCCTGCACCTCGACCAAACACCATCTCCCCCGGATCCAGTTTCTGAGAGGGCTTGGTCACCCCGATGGCCTTGCCATTGGAGGTGAGGCATGTGAGGTCCGAGGATGGGGTATGTACCTGGAGGCTGGCTAGATGGGGGCATGCTGATGCAGAAGCATTAACAAAGTATTAAATAAAAGCAAAAAGGAGAAATGAAAACCCAGGAACATGCAGAAACACAGCAAATTCTAGATGGGTTCATGGGGTTAGTCTTGTGTCATCCAGTTAACACATGCAGTATCACTGGAAATACCTGTAGCCACTGTAGGTGAGAGGGCTGCAAGAAAATCTGATGGATTTGACAATATGGAGAGGAACACCACTGAGGTCAAGCAATCTGCACTTTCCTCCAAGGCATAATGTATTAGCTCTGCTATCTGGCATGCTCCTTTTCTGATCCTTTCTGAATCAATTCAATGTTGTATACAGCAATGTTATTTTCCATAAGAAGCTGACATGACTTGAGTTCATAAGATTCAACACTAGCCAGTCTGGTAGTAAGGAGGTAGCACTACCACCTACCATACCAGCAACCTGTGTTCGGAAGTGGACTTGGGTCATTTGGTGATCTACCAGGGGAGAGAGAATGGAGCATCTGAATGACTGCTCTTCTCTCTTGGGAAGGGGGTTTCAGGAATCCTGCTTTTAAACCATCACATGATGGAGGTCAGGTGGTAGCAAAGGCACACGCAGTGTACACTGCACGTTAGTGATCCTGGGAAGAAAATGGTGGAGCATGCCCCGAATGGCTTAGTGATTCCCTGACCCCCTGCAGGCTCCACACCACTGACTGGTTAGTGCACAGTAATCTGGATGGTACTCGTGGGGGGTTGGGGGACAGCCTTCCAGCCCCGCAGTGTGAGGGAATCTGTGAGGCACATGTTGGGTTTCCAAAAACTGGCTAAAAAATGCTTCCTGCCATTAACCCCTTACCCCTAATAGTAATTCTATCCCCCCCTCTTAAAGGGACACCGTCAACCCACTTAGGCCTTAAATTGTCCCTAGTTTAAAAACTCATTTTATGACTGCGCAGAGTTTGTAGATACTGCTGATGTAGCTGGTAGTTTGATTCAGATTCCTTTTTTTTTTTTTCTTTCCCTAACAGTGAAAAACAGACTGCTCACCATACTGGTGTTACTATACCACACAAAAATGTGTTTGCTTACATTCCTTGAACAACTCCTGATGCAGCTTTCCTGGACATGGGAACACCCCAAACCCACTCACGTGAAGTGGGAGAAGAGACTATCGCATCACGAGTGGCTGAATTGTTTAATGGTGTTTCCAATGTTCAGGAAACATGAAATAAAGAGAAAATAAGGCAGGGTATAAATACACTATTTGCATGCATTTCAGTTCAGCTAAGAAAGGAAGCAGATATAACAACCAATATCAAAAAATTTTAGAGAAGGTAAGCAATCATAAAATATGTGTTTTTTTTTTTAAGCTGGAAATAATGTGATGAAAAAACGGTTGATGATAGCTCTACTGCCCTGAATATGCTTAAAAAAGTTCTCTTCATCCAACGTATCCAGTCCCTTTTAAGATTTTTACAACTGAAATCCTATTTCTCTTATTTATTTACTGCACTTTAGTCACCGGTCCGCCAAACCCTCTGCCCCTTATCCCCCATCCCCGTCACCCCACTGTCTCTGGGACTTACCTTCACCGACTGATAATGCCCCATAGTCCCGTCCCCCGTGGTGGAGCCTCCAGGGATTCCCCACCCCCCATCCTGGGAGGCATTCAGGTCGGATGCTGGTCAGGGAGCCCAGCAGGCAGGTGCGTGGTCTGACAGGATAAGCGGCATCATGCAAGCTGGCTGGCATGGGTTTTCTCAATTAAGTCCCTCCTTCGGCACTCAGAGGATGGTGACTTAACATAGATGCATCAGAAGACACACCCATCGCTGAGGGTTGAGGTGTCTGATGCCACACCTCGCGTCACACCGACGACCTGGGGTCGGGAGCGACCTTGGGTCGGGAGCGACCTCACGGAGTTTCAGCTGGGGGAGGAGGATTAAGCATCCACGGACTGCTCTCCTCCTCCGGGGAGGGTGGGAAGGGATAACCGTGGTAACGATGGCTCCCTGGCAGTGGCTGGTCGGTGCAAGCCCACGGTTTGCTGAGGATGCCACGGGCCGACGTCAGGCGGCAGCAAGTGGAAGCGCACACTGCAGCGCCGCTGATGTCATTCCATGCCCGTGATATTGGGGGAAGAGGCATAGTTCAAATAGCCCCAACCTCCGGAAATTATGATGGTCAGCCCCCTTCGGCGCTGCACCAGGTGCTCCCAGTGTGCTCCCTCTGAGCCAGACAGTCTTCCATAACAGGGGAAAAGATGTGGCTGTAGGGTGAGCTCCGGGACCGCGCATGATGCAGTGCCACGGGGGTTGACTGGAAAAAAAAAGGGGAACCAATGGACCACCCCTGCTGAGGAGATAATGGCACCAAAAAGGGAAAAAAAAAATAATAAGACACACCCACATCATCCACCAGGAGCGTACCAACCCAGAACCACTGCCCCGAACCAACACCACCAGTACAAACCCAATGGGCCACTGGTGACAGAGCAATCCACCCCCACCCCCCCAGAGGAGGAAAGCATCAACAGGGTGCTCAATCCTGCTCCCCCCGGCCGGCCTCATAGCAGCCCATGCTCACTCCTGAACCTGGGTTGGTGGTGTGGTAGTAGGTGAGGCAAAGTGCCCGTGCCCTCTTTGCCACCAGGCCAGCTCTGAAATCCTATTTCCGGCTAGATGATCTTCAAAGTTTAACCGCTCCACCCCTTAACCATTTTAGTTGCAAAATACAGTAATTATACAGTATCTGTCCTTCAAGTTCCAGAAAGGACTTAATGTGAAGGTCTACAAAGAGGAAAGAGGGAGGCAGAAGTTCTTGATTTCTGTACCGGTAACATACCAGAAGTAGAAATGAAAAAAATAATCTGATGTCTGAAGCGGAATACCAAACCCACAAATTTGCTATTCTTTCTCAATATGTGGTATTCTGCCTCTCAGTAAGAGCTGTACTACAAATTAAACTGCAAAGTGGCAGCATGGAAATGTTGTATTCCATTTGGAATACCAGTGTGAGGAAAATCGTATTCTGCTTTGAAAACTGGTATGCAAAACAGGGTGGAATACCATTAATTTCTAGCTCTGCATATAACACCACTTTAATCAATCAATCAACCAGTTCAAATTCAGAGATTTACAGGATTAACCCTCCCCTTCCAGGAGTCGGTGTTGGGGTTTCCAACATGCATTCACCACCCTTTCTGTGAAAAATAACTTCCTCACATTACCCCTTAATCGGCCTCCCTCTGATCTCATGCTGTGTCCTCTTGTCCTGCTATTTTTCTTATATTTAAACATGTTAGACTCTTTCACCTTGTTAATGCCCTTAAGATTTCTGAATGTTTCGATCATATCACCTTTCTCCCTCCTTTGCTCTAGCGTATACATATTGAGCTCCATTAATCTGTCCTCGTATGTTGTCTTATGCAGTCCCTGCACCATTTTGGTTGCCCTTCTCTGAACTGCCTCCATTTTGTTAATGTCCTTGTGCAGGTGTGGCCTCCAGTACTGCACGCAGTACTCCAGATGGGACCTAACCAGTGTCTTGTAAAGTGGATTATTACTTCCTCACGGCAGGCAATACCCCTACTAATGCACCCCCAACATCCTCTAGCCTTACCTACTGCTTTAGTGGTCTGCTTGGATGATTTTAGGTCATCTGTGATGATGATGCCCAAGTTTCTTTCTTTCCCTTGTGATTGCCAGCAACTCCCTCCCAACCTATAGGTGGCTTCAAGGTTTTCTTCCCTATGTGCATGATCTTGCACTTCTTTGTTAACCCCAGTTGCCACTCTTCCGACCATTTTGTTAGTTTATCCAGATCTCTTCTCATTCTGCCCACTCCATCTGGATCATCTACTCTGTTGCAGATCTTGGTGTCATCCGAAAACAGACAAACTTTACTCTCCAGTCCATCTGCAATGTCTCTGATGAAGATATTGAAGAGGACTGGCCCCAGGACTGATCCCTGAGGTACTTGTGACTTGCATCTCTTCTGACTGTATACTGTTTACCACCACATTCTGTTTTCTGCCCGCCAACCAGTTTGCCACCCAGTTGACCAACCTATGACCCACCCCGAGCCTACCCAGCTTATTAAGCAATCTTCTATGTGGAACAGACTAGTATCGAAAGCTTTGCTGAAGTCAAGGTATGCGACATCAACTGCACCTCCTTGGTCCACTACTCTGGTTACCCAGTCAAAGAAATCTATGAGGTTAGTTTGACAGGATCTTCCTGTTGTAAACCCATGCTGTCTTGGATCTTGTGAGTCTATGGGTTCCAGGTGTTGCACTATCCCTTCCTTAAGGAATGCCTCCATAATCTTGCTCACTACTAAGGTAAGACTGACTGGTCTGTAGTCCCTGCTACCACTCTTGTGGAGCGGGATCAGATGAACCCTTCTCCAGTCTTCTGGGATCTCTCCTGTGCTCAGAGACTCACTAAACAGTTCTGATAATGGCTCTGTTGTTCCAACCTTAGCTCCTTTAGCACCCTGGGATGTGTGCCATCAAGTCTCATTGCCTTGTCCACCCTGAGCTTAGCGAGCTCTTATAGGACCCTTTTTTTTGTGAAGGGAATAGTGCACACCTCCCTCCCCCGTGTCCATGGTGCTGAGCTGTGAGCCCTGCCCTACCTTCTTCTCAGTAAATACTGAGCAGAACTATCCATCTACGATGGATGCTTTTCCTTGCTCCTCCTCCACACACTCCCCCTTATCCCCTTTGATCTTGGCAATACCCCCTCTGGACTTTCTCCTTTCACTAATGTATCTATAGAAAATGTTGTCCCCTTCTTTTACTGTTCGTGCTAGTGTTTCCTCGGTTTGGGCCTTTGCCTGCCTTACTGCCTTCCCTTCTGCCCTTAGGGAAGTTTGGTATGCCTCCCTATCTTCGTCCCGCTGCATTCCCTTATATTTCCTGAAGGCCAGCCTTTTGGCTCCGACCTTTTCTGCTACTGTTTTTAAGAACCAAAGTGGTTTCCTCCTCCTTTTGCTCTTGCTTTTCTCTCTTAACACAATGGGATGTTGCTTCAAGTATTGCATCCTTAATGCTTGCCCACTTTGCCTGTACCCTTCACCTATATTTCTTCTTGCCAGAGCTAGCTTAACTCTGTTGGCCATCTTATCAAAGTCAGCTCCTCTGAAGTACCATATTTTTTGCCTTGGAATGGGATGATTTAGTTCTATTGGCCAAATTGAACCATACCATGTGATGGTCATTGGCCCCCAGGTTACCTTCTACCCGGAGCTCTGTGATCCTTTCCCCGTTAGTCAGTACTAGATCTAGGATAGCCCTGTCTCTTGTGGGTTGTTGTACCAGTTGTTTGAGGCCCATGTGTCTAGTTCTGGCAGATGTTCCTGCTGGTACTGACCAATCTGTATCTGGCATGTTGAAGACTCCCATTATCAGAACCTCCCTTTTAGCTGTCATGTTTTGTATATCTCCTAACAGTAATGTGTCTATGTCCTCCCCCTGGTCTGGAGGTCTGTGGATAACTCCAGTTCATATGGCTGTCCCATTTCCTGTTTCCAGGGTGACCCACAGTTCTTCTGGCTCCTTTTTGCTTATTCTGAATTTTTGTAGCTTTGATATTTTCATTGAAGTAAATGGCCACCCCCTCCCCTTTAGCGCCTCGGTCTCTTCTGAACAGTACATAGCCAGGTGCTGAAGTCTCCCAAGCGTGGTTACTGGTGAACCTAGTCTCGCTAGTGGCTACTATGCCCAGTTTAGCCTCTGTCAGTGTTGCCTGCAGGTCTGGGATCTTGTTTCCCAGACTGCGGGCATTTGAGTACATGATTTTCCATTGGCCAGATTTCGGTGTGTTAGTTGTTGGGCAAGGTCCGGCATTTCCCCTTGCATGTCTGTGCTATTGGCCTGCCCAAGTAACACAACAACTATGTCAGATTATGCGGGAGGCAGCCCTTAAATGTATAACTATTAATTGGCTTCTCTGAAACCCCCTTCACTTAGTCAATGGTGAGATAAAATAACAGAAGTAGAATGCATGGAACGCATTACTCATAAACTTCGGCTTTCTGGAGAAAAATTCAGAAATATCTGGAGACTGTGGCAGCTGGCTACACACTATTAACAACTGCCTTTGAGTGGTTCCTGCTTGCTTTGCTTATCTGTTTTCTTTATGAGTTACAGCGCTTGAGAATTATTGATTGGGGGGGGAGGGAATTAGCCAAGAATAGGTGCATCAGTTTTACAATTTTTTAGTTAAGTCTTTTAATACCCATGTTCTGTCTAAATTTGATTGTTTGTATGATAACTATATGCATTAATGATTACTTTAAGGCTTGGGACCATTTCCTTTTTGTTCAGCCTGTGCACGTTATGTAAAAAAAAACAATATTGTGATACGAACAACAGCAACGATAATGACAAGACAATATGGAAATTAAAGGTCATCTAGGACTTAGCATAGACTTTTTATGCCATACTGAACGCATTCAGACTTTAATATGGACAATGTTGGTTCCTCACAGATAGATACAAATGTGAACATTCTTTTTTAGAATCATCATAATTTACTACCTATAACTTATGATTATGAGCCTTCTCTTGTCGCTTCTCTGAAGTTAAGTGCATTTCAAGCTATTCAGATGCCCAGAGCTATTTGACATAATGTTATTACATAACTTCTGTTTACCTGTAGAATGTGTATGGAAGTGGTCTATTGCATTTAACAAAGTGGATCTGAAGTAAAAAAAAAAAAAATGAACCAGTTCAATGGATTTGGTGGTCATAACGGAGTTGTTGATCACTGATAGCCATGACTGGGACATGGCTATACTGGGCTTCTCTCTGCTCAGGAGAGACAGGGAAGGGAGGTGGAATTGTACTATATGCGAGGGAGGGAATCAAGACCAAGGATGTGCAGGAGCACCCAGAAGAAAAAGGAGGGCTGGAGGTATTGTGGGTAATCCTGGAAACAGGTACTGGGGGCGCTACCCATACAGGGATGGTGTACAGACCTTCAGCACAAGGAGAGACGTAGGATGAGGCACTTGGAGAAACCGTCATCAGGATGGCAAGTAAGGGGGAAGTGCTGCAAGTTGAGGACTTCTATCTGTGAGATATGAACTGGAGCATTCCAAATGCAACTTTGGCAAGGAGCAAGGGGCATCCTTCACTCCCCACAAGGGGTTTTTGTCAGGCAGCTAGACAAGGAACACACTGGGGACAAGGCAGTGCTGGACCTGGTGCTTACAAACAGGGAGGGCACTGCAGATGCCACAGCGGGCAGTCGTCCCCTTAGGTACCTGTGATCACCGTACAGCGTGGTTTAACAATAAGATGGGAACAGAGACATACCACATGAGGACAAGGGTCCTTGTCAAAATGGGGGACTTTAAAGAAAAGGGAGACTACCTAACTGAGTTCTTCGACTAGGTGACCAGGTAAACAGATCAGGGGAGGGCAATGGGCATGGCCTATCTGGACTTTAGTTAAGCCTTCAACACTGTGCCACACAGGAGACCAATAAAGAAACTGAGCAGCCTAGGGGTCAGATCCAAAGTGGAGAACTGGTTAATGGACAGGCAACAGAGAGTGGTGGTTAACGGCATTCACTCTAATGAGGGGGGAGAGTAATCAGTGGGGTTCAACAGGGCACAGTACTGGGACTAGTCCTTTTCAATGTCCATAAATGATGCTGCAAAAGAACTGGATAGAAAGGTATGCCTCTTTGCAGAAGACACCAAAGTCTGTAATAGAGTGAACACTCAGGAGAGGGTAGGAAGAATGCGTAGATGCCCTGGGAAACTCGAGTAGTGGCTAAGAGCATGGTAATTGGGGTTCGATACCATAAAATGCAAAATCATGCACCTAGGGCATAGGAACCCAGGAGATGAATATAGGATAACAGGTTAGCTACTGATAGTCACTAAGCGGGAAAGGGACCCTGGGGTTATCATATGCGATGACCACAAAGTGGCAGGGCAGTGTGACAAAGAATAGTGCCAGTGGGATACTGGGATGTGTAAGGAGAGGTATCTCCAGCAGGAGAAGGAAGGTGGTGTTGCCACTGAATTGCTCACTGGTGTGACACTGCCTGGTGTAATGTGTCCAATTCCCGGAGGCAACACCTTAGAAAGGACAAAGGGTGAAGGCAATCCAGAGCAGGGCAACTAAAATGTTGCAGGGCTGGTATCAAAATCCCTATGAGAAGAGGCTGAGGAATCTTAACATGAACACACCAGAAGAGAAAAGAGCGGGAGCGGACGTGATAAGAGACCTGCAAATACCTCACAAGGGTGAATAGAGTGCAGGAGGGGAGTCACTTTCAAATGAGAAAAAGCATCAAGGCCAGAGGGCATGTAATGAAGCTGGTGGGGGGGGGGGTTAAAGGGATGTGAAGAATTATTACTTCACTAAAAGAGTAGTGGACATCTGGAACAGACTGCCAGCAGAAGTGGTGAAGACAAAAACAGCAGGGAATTTCAAAGCAAATAGGGTTGCCACCTGTCAGGTTTTGTATCTGGTGATCAGGTTTTCAGGGTTCTTATCAGGTAATCCGTTTTTCTTCAGAGCTGGTCAGGTTTTTGAACCATTTTAAGTGCTCACATACCTTTGAAACAGATTTTGCCATACATTCATTATTTCAGCTGCATGTCTAGGTTACATACAAGCTCTGTTGTCAATACAGCTCTTTCTTTGTGAAAGCAGTCAACCTGGGAGGTGTAAAAGTATGGTCATTAACACCATTAGCACTTACTTAACCTAATCTTTTCCACGGCATCTTAAATTGGCATTGCAGCAGAGCTGCACCCCCCCCCCCCTTTTTTATGCCGGTAGAGTTGTCTTCTACTTTCATTTGCTGGTAAACATTTTCAGCTGTAACAGAATTTAGGCATTTTTAAATGTTTTTAATTATTTTTTTCCTCAAGAAAAAAGTACGGTCACTTCTTTGGCTTTGAAATAGTACTGTGGACATGAAAAGGAAATGGAGCCAAAAAAAGATATGACATACACATTAGAGGAAACAATTACTTATTATTTAAACAATAAGGCACGAGGGGGTGTGGGTTATCGGGGGATTTACCATAGCTGGAGTGGTTTTCCCACGGCGGCCAGGTGGTAAATCCGCCAGCTGTGGTAAACTCTGACAACTCCAGATCCCTCGCGGCTTGACATTGCATTATACCAAGTACTGCTTTATATTATTTAAAAAAACAGTACTTGCTATAATGCTTAAATAAGTGACTCAGTAGTAGAGCAGTCAGTGTTTTTGTTTACTTTCCCCTGAAGTACGGAGTTACTGTTTTACAGTATCTGCTTAGCGGGGAAACGAGATGGCGGCCGGAGTTCCGCGATTTCACCGTCAGATTGTTCTTTTTCCAAGATGCAGCTGGCTGGCACCTTTTGCGGTGATTATCAGAGGATTTACAATGGTGGTAAGGTGCCAGTCAGTCGTTTTGATTGGTGGTTGTTTAAGGTCCATGGTATAATATGCATTATACAATGGTACGAAAAAATGCTGACCTTTGATTGGTCAGTCTAGGACTGGACCCGTGATGTTATCCCAGTACAACATCACGGATCTAGTCCCAGCACACAAAAGACCGCATGAAATGTTCAAAAAAGAAAAAAAAAAACTGAATCACTCCACGACACGACTGCCTGCCCAATTACCCTCCTTGCTGAGATCACGATCACCCTCACTGCCTGGTCAACCCTATGGCAATTTTATTTTTCCCCAAATGTCAGTTGTTTTTGTTTTCATTTTAAAATGAAATGAAGCCGACACAGTAATCAGCTTCTCGGTGACAGACAGTAGCGCAAATGTGACCTAGCACCTGCGCAATTAAAACACTACTCGCTCAACTGACACAAGCGCAATAGTCAGTTAAAAGACGTTGTCCTGCTTAAACGTATGCCTTCCCCTTCGCTCACTCCAAGCTGCTTAAAAATAACCTGTACAGAAAACCCACAAGCAGCTTCTGACTCTCCTGAAACAACGTCCGCGAGCAGTGTTTTTAATTGCACAGGCGCTAGGTCACGTTCGCGCTACTGTCAGTCACCGAGAAGCCAATTACTGTGTTGGGCTTCATTTCATTTTAAAATGAAAAAAAAAAAACAAAAAAAAAAAACGTTGACTATATTTTTGGCGGACATTCTACTGACTTTTGTAAAGTACTGGTCTTTGGTTTTCATGTTTGGTACACATCTAATGAAGTATTCCCACCCAGCACAGATGCTGGAGTAATAAAATCTCCAACTGTACTGCAGCTATCCTAGGTACTGTATCTGTTGCGAGTGCCAGTATAGGTCAGTTGGTAGGCCTCTCCTACAAGTTACAAGTTATTGGTAAGGCCACACTAATGGCCCAGTGGTAGCGCACTGCACTGTTGTGCGGGTGACTCGAGTTCAGAAGTGAGCTCAAGATGCCACATCGGGAGGCTGGCCAAATTACAACTGCTGCCACTTAGCAGTGTGCTGCAGTTGGGAGGGTTGGCACTAAGCACCCAGTGCCCCAGCAACTCCTGTGCTGGTACAAGGGAGCTTGCTCTACATGCATCCCAAGCTATCAACAGACTCACCCACAAGTGGGGAGGAGTGAAGACAAGAGAGAAAGACAGAGGTAAAATATTGTGTACCGTCTACGGGACAGCCACAATCCTAGGGCTCCCCGGAGTCCTAGTGCCACCAATAATGTATCCTTGTTCACCTGGTGGACCACCTTGGTGTGGGGGGGGGGGTGAGAAGAGTGGCTATCCTCCCAGAGCTACTATCAACAGAAGGAAAGCTGTTGCAGTCATCCGTTGGCAACTGGACCCGAGGGTGGGGAACAGGAGGAAGTGCACAACCTCAACAGTGTATACGACTGGGACCAGGGTTATGTACCCGGTAACATGGCCAAAAAGAGAAAATAACTGAAGGGTGGGGGAGGAGAAAGTTGAGAGTCAAAACAGTTCCACACCAGGTCTTGAAATAATTTAAAAAACACAGGGAAAACTGGAAATGATGCACAGTTCTAGTTGCATTTTACATTTTTTCTGCTTTTCTCTCTTTTTTTTTTAATATAGCTTTTCTGCCTGCATCCCCTGTCATGGCCCCAGGGATAATATATACCATGTATTTAATTAGTTAAGTTAATTTGTTTTTATTGACCAGAAAAGGCAGACTAGGCAATTCTGCCTGTTTTCAGTCTCATCCGGAGGGAGGATACAAATGCAAATTGACATACAAAACCAGATTAAGCTGTTGGTGGTATTTTAGTGAATTAGAGGAAATTTGGCCAGGATACCAGGGAAATTCCCCTACTCTTTTCAAGGAGTGCCATGGGATCTTCAACGTCCACCTAAACAACCACCAGAACAGGCAGACGGGACCTCGGTTTAACGTCTCATCCGAAAGTATTCATCCGATGTATTCAGGGATACATTATGTTAAGGCATTTTCTACAGTCACTCAGATGGATGAGCGGGGGTCCGTTTTCTCCCTTAAGCCCTCCCTTCCTCCTCCCAGTGGCATGGGCAGTGCTTCTATCAGCCTTGCATGCACACAGCACCCCTGCAACACTGGGGTCACTGTTGCACCGCAGCCCACCGCCAACCCTCCACAACTGAGGCACACTGCCGCAGAACAGCTACCGCAGCCTGGTCTGCCTCCAGACGACGCCAGCCAAGCACACACTTAAACTCTGGTCACCTGCAAAGCAGTGCAATACGTTGCTGCTGGGACTATATTTACTGTTCCTGTCTCCATCTTCCCCCTTATTCTCTATTGCTAAGAAAATTTGTCAGAAAACAGGACCGCAGTCATCTGAACTTCATCTCTTCTTTTCTCCTTGCCTGTATGCTGAGACGCGTGACGAGACACGCGCATCGCGGGTCCTGTGGTAACAAGGACCTTAGATCTAGATTCGTTCTACAGAAATACATGTTAAGGTGGGACCAAGAAGAAGTAGGAGTGTATATTGAAATTGGTGTATCGAACCACGAGAGGAACCTAGGCATAGGGTTTGGTCAATACAGAGTACTATATTTAACTGATACACTGTTGACTCTGAGTGGTATGTGGGGGTAGTGGCATTTAGAAATAAGTGAGTACACCACCCAGTTGTGTTCAATAAACAAGCTTCCCTTGGTTTCTGTTAATATCGACAGCTATTGTAATACTCTGCAGTCCACTATTGTCCACTCTGAGTCCATGATGGTCTATGAAATATGTATTCAGTGATTCTAATGTCTATCTATGTCCTGTAACAATTTGTACTATGTGTGGCAGTATCTCTGCCTTTATACAAGCGTTGCTATAGCTGTTTTTTACTGTATCATGCTGTTTCGCCAATGTTGCCATGTATGTATACTGTATGTTTTGTGCTCTCCCGGGTCGTTCCTGAAAATAGGCATACTACTTGTCTAGTGTACTTACCCGGTAAACAAAAGCTAAATAAATATAGGATATAAACATAGGATGGCAGAAATTGATGTTCTGTTACTGATGGTGCAAGAGGGCTCAATAATAAAATGTCCAATTTGTGATATGTTTGCATCAAAACACATATCCCCACAAACTACGGCTATATGTAACAAGTGTCAGATTATAATGACACTAAATGATGATAATATTAAATTGAGAAATTAAATCAAATATGTACAGGAGATTGCAAAGATTCAGACATTTGTTAATACACTATAACCTCTGGAAACCCAATTAAGTCATCAAAAAACTGTAGCCCCGGGGGGGGTGGTGAGATAGAGGCTACAAATACTAAGCTATCATACCTGGCTAACAGAAAAAGAACTAGGGTAGACAGGGAGGATAGTTTAGAAGACAAGGAACAGGAAAATTGCTGTATAAAAGGTAGAGAGGAAGCATCACACTGGAAAAAAGTGACGTCATTGGAGAAAACAGTCAGTAAAACAAAAATAATAATTTCAGATACCAACACAAAATAAATTTACTGGATTATCCAATCAAGACACAGATGAAGCAGAAAACTTGATACCAGAATGTTTGATAATTGGAGATTCTGTTATTAGGTTGACTGATCGGTATATCAGACAATGTAATAAGGATACAACAACTGTCACTTGCCTCCCTGGAGCTAGAATATATGATGTTAATAAAGGGTTAGAGAATATTAATCTACCACTTAATTCCACAATTATACTGCACGCTGGCACTAATAATGTAGGTTATACACATGAAAAGGATATCTGTCATGAATTAAATGAAATAGGGACAAAGATGAAGAAAAAAGGGTATAAGGTAGCAATTTCAGGAATACTTCCAGTCCCAAAAGCACATCCTCCAAAAAAATGAACTATCGAGAGGATTAATACCAGACTACATACCTGGCGTACTAGAGAAGGGCTGCTATTTATTGACGATTGGCCTGTTTTTCAGGAGAAATATACGAATTGTATGCAAAAGATGGATTACACTTAAATAGTTATGGGGCCAGGTTATTAGCAAGCAGACAGACTAGAAAACACCTTGAACCAGTTATGTCCAAACTGACTAAGGGACGAATATGACAGATTGGAATCCTCTAAACAGAAAAATATTAAACCAGTAAAAGATGGGAACCGTGTTAAGAATCAGTTAGAAATTGTGACATTTAATGCTAGGAGCTCGAGTAACAAAAGTGATGAGCTAAGGGCCTTGTTAAAGGCTACCTAAACACAATTATGAGGAGGGACAGTTCTGAAAACCCTCCCATGGAATTAGAGCAGACAAGGATAGGTTTTGAATAAAATTATTCATTACCTTAAATACTGCAGTTTAACACATTTTCGGCGACTTTTTTTTAAATTGCCAAAACCAGGAAATCTTTATCATTATTTAACATGTACAGTAGCGTGTACTGTAAGATAACAAAGTACACATATAATGGTAACATTATGCATGGTACATAAGGCTCTATAGCGACTGCATACTGGGGACTATCGGACTTGCTAAGATGACATCACTGTGCTGCACGTTCCCAGCAGCCTTAGTCCCCAATCGGCGCAGTCTTCTAAAAACGTTTCCTGGTTTCGGCAATGTTTGAACAAAGTCGCCGAAGATGTGTTAAACTGCAGTATTTAAGGTAATTAATAATTTTATTCAAAACCTCTCCCTGTCTGCTCTAATTCCACAGGAGGGTTTTCAGAACAGTGTGCCCCATCATAATTGTGTTTAGGTAGCCTTTAAGTGAGAAATCATATGATATAGTTGCTGTAACTGAAACCTGGTGGAATGAAAATAGCGAAGCATGGGACAGACACTATGAGGGTTACAGATTATACACATAAAATAAAATTGAAAAAAGGTGTAGGGGTTGCAATGTTAATAAAAAACACAATTAAGTCTGTAGACATATCTAATAAAACAAGAACAACGGATTCAGACACTGAAACCCTATGGATACGGATAAATGGTGGGGAATCTCAGTCTATTGTTTTGGGTATAGTCTATCATAGTCCCTCATCAAGAACAGTGATTACTGATAGTCTAATAAAAGAGTCTGAAAAGGCGGGAGAAATCACTGAATTCTGTGTTATGGGTGATATAAATTTCCCTAATATTGACTGGATAAATTTGACGGCAACAGGAACAGATGCAAAACAGTTTGTCAGCTGTTGTGATAATTTACATTTGGTTCAGTATTCTAAATTTCCTACTAGAGGACAGAATATATTAGACAGTATTGGGAACAGAACAGGTATCCATACTAGACTGTGTTACTGGTCCCCCAGTTGGAAATAGTGACCACAAGTCGGTCACCTTTAAAATTAAGTATAAATATGACACACACCAGGGTAAAACAACAATTTATTTATATAATAAGGCTAACGAAAAGGAAATAATAAATGAACTAAAAAAGGCTGATTGGACAACACTACTAATGAACCGATCAGTACAATATATATGGGAAATAATAAATATTATTTTGGGCCTAAGTGAGATGCATATTTCGCAGATATACAAGTATAAGAACACTCATAAGAATCCTATGTGGTTAAATAAAAATAAAAATAAATTATTAAAAAGAAAAATAAGTGTTACAAAAAGTTTCTAAAAATAAGAATGATAAGACTCTTGCTGCACTAAGCAAGGCACAACAGATCTGTAAAAAAGGTATAAGAATGGAAAAAAGAAAGGCAGAAGAACAGTTAGCAGATGTAACCCCTTTGTTACCCGGGGTTACTAGAATCCCAGTAAGACCTAGTGGTAGGCAGGGAAGGCAGCTTGTGAAACTCCAGTTAAATGGGTTTCACACTGTCTCACTCTGTCCTCAGTCACAGCTGAGACTAGATGGATGACATCATAATAGAATAGTCACAGCTACATGAGCCACAGTTGGAATCTTCAGCTCAGAGTAGTTCTAGAATCTTGGGATTCAAAGGGAGTCTTCCGTTTGTCCTTAAGCAAGAAGGAAGCATTATTGTGCAGTGTGATTTCTCTCTCAGAGAAAAAGTCTTCAGTTTGACCTTAAGCAAACAAGAAGGACATCAGTAGTGTCTGTTTACCCCCCTCCCTCTGGGGGGGGGTGTGAGAAAAAGTTATCTGTGGGTTCCAGGTGCAATCCCCTTCTCCCACCTTGGGAAGAAAGCTGCCTGTTTTAATTTAAGTTCAGTCTGTTCATGTATAACAGCAAAGGTTACATTTCTTCGCCTGTGGGGCACCTGCAACAAATGGGTGAGTGTTCGGCCTCATTGGAAGGGGCAAACAACTTCTTTTCTTCAGTTGGATTTCAAGTATTGGGGACTGCTATTTGGGAGAACTATGTCAACTAGAACAAACAAATAGAGCAGTCATCTGTTTAAAGTGTTAAAGTTCATTGTAGAGGGGGTGCTTCAGGTCATCCACCGTCAATCTACAGTTTTAAAGTCTAAAGTTCGGAGTGTCCAGAGAAATGGCCGGGTATGGGCTGTGGGAGCTGGAGGTGGATAGATCCCCATCTTTAGTAACCAGGTCCACCTCTACGGATTTCTTCTGTGTTTTTGCTACTTGCCTCATGCGCTTGGCCAGTGATGGGGTGGGTACCCAGACGTGGGTCGCAACTTGAAAATCTCTCTAGAAGTCACAGACTTCAAGTGGTGTGGGGAGCCACAGGATGGGAACATTACTCCTTGTTTGATGGGAGTCTCCCTGTTTGATGGGAGTTTCGAATTGGAAGTACGAAAACAAAATCTCTCTAGGAGTCGCAAACTTCAAGTGGTGTGGGGAGCCACAGTTTGGGAGCCTCCTTGTTTGATGGGATGTCTTTCCAAGTAGAGTTTGGGTTCACTCGTCAAGTGCACCGTCAGTCAAGTGGCCGGCAGGGAAGCCAGGCCAGTCGGGCTGTGTATCCAATGCGCATGCAAAGTCCGGGCTGAGTGCCTGGTGGGTCCAAAGCCAGACAACTGTTGTACTGTTCATTCTCCAATGGACCGCTGTGTTTAACCTCTAATCTGCATTACAGTTACGTAGCCCTGTGGGGGACCATACAGAGCTTTGTTTATGTTCAGTGAGTTAATAATTAAAGCCACACTGAAAAATCCCAATTCTGGTTCTGGACATTACAGTTATTGCTTCCTGTAATTGGATTTACTTGGGTGCCCCTGTGCAGAGTAGTCAAACCTAGGTCTCTTGTGCCAGGTAACCTCATCCTTCCCCGAACCCGTAGATACCTTATGTATATCCATGCTACAAATGTGGACACATAGAGGGGCTACAAAAATGGAGGCACCGCTGGGATTTGTTTGGGAAGGAAGGTGCTTGGGCAAGTAGGCTAGCGTTTTGGTTATCGGGCAGTCGGTAGCCCAAAAAAGAAAAAGGTTGAAGCAATTTCCCTAGTGTGTGCTGTGTGCTTTGAATCTTGTGCTGCTGTTTAAAAAATGCCAACTGTTTACCAAGCAGCTATAAAGCCAAAGTGTGTGTCCTTGTCCTGCATCAACATAGTTTACAGCGTTTGTCAGTTTTAAAATAAAGTTCTGTGAAGAAAAGTGTGGAAAACTAGGGGTAGCAACAGAGAAATTATGCCCTGGACGTTGAGAATGCTTTCTGTGCAATACTAGAGACTGCAGAGTTAATGGCAATGTTACATGGTTGAAATGGGCTCCCGCCGTGGAGTCAGTTGGGAAAAAAAAAAAGTGCATCTTTTCAGTTTAAATTTGCCTGCTCGATGATCGCCGTGAGGAAGAAGAGGCTCATTTGCATGGCGTCGTGTGGTTGGTCAGTTTGCCATTAGTCCCGCCCCCCTCAGCCAGCTCTTCAGAGTCTGCTTCAGCATTCGAGAGGGAGACAGAGAGTAGTGCCTGTACTGGCAGTGGAGGAGCGTTCGTGAAGTGTTCAAAGCGCTGTAAACAGTGAAAAGTGACTTTACTAGTTCAAAATCGGGCTCAACCCGCTTATCGGTCGTGGGATCAGTGAATTGTGCGATTAATACTACGATCACGGAGACTGCCCGCTCGTTTGAAATCCGGGGCCTTCAAAAAATCTGGCTGCAGGCCGTTTTCCTCCATCGCAGCAATCTGCTACCATAACAGTGAGTAAACGATTTAAAACTGCTCAAATCAGTGATTTTCAGTAATGCCATATAAAATGTGAGTGCAGCTGTATAGTCGCTTTGCATGTAGCGATTGTGTGATATCCTGCTGGCAAGTGCAAGTCTGTAAAGCCATTAAATGTGTGCATGGCAATGAAAGTAGCCTCAGTTTAAAGTTTGCAGCCAGAGAGAGACTGTGGGTTGTAAAATAATTGCAGCACTAGTAAAAGCAGGCAATCCTGTGCTGAAACCTGAAGTTTTAAAAGGGACTATAATTAAATAAATGTTGCCAGCATGTGAAAAGTCCAAGGAAAATCCTGTAAAGGTGAGAACAGCCAGAAAAGAGCAAGTTGTGCAGTTTAAATAAAAGTTAATAGTAGCTGATGTAAATCGGGTGCGCAGTGGCTTGACCCAGAGTCTGAATGTTGATGCACAGGAGTGCTGCCGCCGCCATTACAGGGTGGGGTAGTAAAGTAAACGCAGCAGCAGAGGAGCCATTTTAAAGCTACAGAGTGTGTTCATTTAAAGTGGGACTTTCAGTTACAGTGAACTTTTGTTTTTATGCAGTTATGGCCTCAGGACCAGCTCGTTACCCGGATCACGCCCGGGTTGCAGTAACAGCAGCAGTAAATAGATTCAGAGACATTGAAAATTGGTGCTATAGAGGGCAACTCCCTCCTGATGTGGCAATTCCTAATTATCCAGTGCGTGTATGCCAGATGTGCTTTAGTGTTGGAAGGGATGTCTTCATGATTCCTCACTGTGCTGGTTGTCTACAAAAATATGGCTTGTATAAAGCGCCCAAATTGCTTTGGCTTCTACATGGACACAACTTCAAGAATCTGCAGTTGGCAGCACACAGCATCAGGCGGAGCCTGTGGAGGAAGGTCCCCCGGGGGAGTGTGGTACAAAGTTAGAGAGTGCAGAATTAGAGACTGAATCTGAAGTTGAAGTTTTAGATGCTGGATCTCAGAAAGCAAGTTCAGATAAAGCATCAATAGACCCCTGGGTGGGGGGGCCTAGCCCAAGTCTCGAAGGTGAAGATGAGATGCGGGAGGCTGTTGAATGGGAGGTGTCGACCTCCGCTCCTAGTGATGAATGGATAGTCTCGGGGGTGAGAACTACTGCTCACTCCTGGGCTCAGATCCTCAGTGAAGAGGAAGATGAGGAGGAACCTAAGTGGCCTTGTGAGATAGGAATGGGTACACAGCCTCAAGATCTTGCCTCGGAGGAATGTGTTCAAGAAGGTGATGCCACTGCCCTGGCTTCACCGAAGAAGAAGTAGTCAGGGATCCGTTTTTAATTTCGTTGAGGATGCGAAGCTGGCAGAACCAGGACTGGCCACCCCCAAGCCAGGCCAGCGGTCTCAGATTGACCAAAGCAAGTAAAGAGGAGAGACTGGTTCGTAGAAAGGCCAATGAAATCTTTGGTATGACCTTTCCTACCTTTCCTTGGAGAGTCTGGGAGGAGTTGAGAACTGCAGGAAATCCTGGATCTGGGATGAAACAATGAACGTGCATCCTGGGGCTAACCAGCATGTAAAGAATAGACTGTTCCACGAAAGTATACACAGTGGAAGAGAGGCAGGACACTGTTTATGGACAGAGTGAGAATAGTGGACGGAGAGGGACGCGAAGTCTCCCACTGTGTGAATTATGTGCATCCAGATGGAGTAATAATTCAAGCCCCTGACCCCCTCTACTATTGGCCTCAGTGCAAGGACCTCCCAGTAATTAAGCCCAGGCCTACAAAATGGACAGCCGAGCAGTGGTAGTCAATACTGCCACATCTACACTGTGAAGTAACCTTATTGAACTGCCAATATGAATAAACAACAAATCAGGTGCTCCACATTCTTCAGTTCACAGTGTACTGCCCTAATCAATAACCATCTACTGTTACCACCAGATGACTTCAGATCTAGAGAGGACACCAGCCCAGCAGTTTGCCTGTTCATCGCCTGGTAATCGGATGATGCCGGACCAGCTGTTTCTCTTTTTGTTCCTGTTCTAAGGTTCCTTCTCCAGTTATGACATCAGCCCAGCTGTTTCCAGATGCGCACTCCAGTGGGTTCCCGGAAGATGTCCGCCCAGCTGTATCAGAAGAAATGCTGCCAGGGAGAGTTTTCGGAAGGGACCAGGTTTGCTTAGTTCGAATACTTCAAGAGGCTAGTGAGTCACAATCTTTTTATTCTATCTTTATGACATTGCAATACACACCTTACACTACAGACTTCAAACAGTGTGTGAACTGTCCGTAAAGACTCTCCCCTTCAGGATTATGGCCTTAAAAGACTATGTTCACGGGGCTCCGGCCCAGGAGAGACTCTTTAATGGACTGGCCTTCGGGCCTTGTAGTCACTAGTGGGACATTTAGGGCATTCCATCCCCCCAAAAGGTGTACTGTTATCAATGTCATTTCTGTACTTAATGTATATACTGTCTTTTCTACTTTTCTAAAAAAAAAAAAAAATATATATATATATATTTTTTCCTTTTGGGATTGTTTAGTGTTCTGTTTTTCCTGTATGGTAAGGGTTGTTGCTGTTTTTGTCACTGTTGTTGTTTAGGTAGATCGTAAATGCAGATTAGGGTGTGGTTTTTTTTGTTTTGTTTTTATCTTTTCTTACAGGTGTTCCTGGAAGACAGAAGAGAAGACAGGAAGAGGAGGAGGGGCTCATCGGAGTTCCTCGTTTCAGTGCTTATGTGTAGAAATTAAAGTACTGTTGATGTTCCTAATGTTGTAGTTGCAGGCTGCCCAAGGTCGGGGAGGTCCCCGGGTTTTGTTTTTGTTTGGGATGTTATGTTAGAGGCAGATAGGTTCCCCCTAGAGGGTTAGGGGGGATGGACAGGCTGTGGCCCTTACCTGCAGTAGGGGCCGCAGTGCTGATCTATCAGGGCTATGCTCTGGACGGTTCTACCAGAGCCACTAGGTGTCCATAGTAAGTGGATAGAGTAGAGGCTGATATGTCAGCTGTAGGCCTCTAGGCCCTTAGTGTTGCCTACCTGTGCTCGCACATGGTAGGAGGGGGCCTGATCACCCCCCTCCGCAGGTAGCACATAGGGTGGGATGGCCTAAGGCCGGGTGCATAATGACTTGGGACAGTCATTTTCCTGGTCAAGGGTGAGTGTAACCCCTTTGTTACCCGGGGTTACTAGAATCCCAGTAAGACCTAGTGGTAGGCAGGGAAGGCAGCTTGTGAAACTCCAGTTAAATGGGTTTCACACTGTCTCACTCTGTCCTCAGTCACAGCTGAGACTAGAGGGATGACATCATAATAGAATTGTCACAGCTGCATGAGCCACAGTTGGAGTCTTCAGCTCAGAGTAGTTCTAGAATCTTGGGAATTCAAAGGGAGTCTTCCGTTTGTCCTTAAGCAAGAAGGAAGCATTATTGTGCAGTGTGATTTCTCTCTCAGCAAAAAAGTCTTCAGTTTGTCCTTAAGCAAACAAGAAGGGCACCAGTAGTGTCTGTTTACCCCCCTCCCTCTGGGGGGGGGGGGAGGGTGAGAAAAAGTTATCTGTGGGTTCCAGGGGCAATCCCCTTTTCCCACCTTGGGAAGAAAGCTGCCTGTTTTAATTTAAGTTCAGTCTGTTCATGTATAACAGCAAAGGTTACATTTCTTCGCCTGTGGGGCACCTGCAACGAATGGGTGAATGTTTGGCCTCACTGGAAGGGGCAAACAACTTCTTTTCTTCAGTTGGATTTCAAGTATTGGGGACTGCTATTTGGGAGGACTATGTCAACTAGAACAAACAAATAGAGCAGTCATCTGTTTAAAGTGTTAAAGTTCATTGTAGAAGGGGTGCTTCAGGTCATCCATCGTCAATCTACAGTTTTAAAGTCTAAAGTTCTGTGTGTCCAGAGAAATGGCCGGGTATGGGCTGTGGGAGCTGGAGGTGGATAGATCCCCATCTTTAGTAACCAGGTCCACCTCTCACATTTCTTCTGTGTTTTGCTACTTGCCTCATCAAGCTGGCCAGTGATGGGGTGGGTACCCAGGCGTGTGGCCCAGCGAAAACTCTCTAGGAGTCGTGACTTCAAGTGGTATGGGAGCCACAGGATGGGAACATTACTCCTGTTTGATGGGAGTCTCCGTTTGATGGGAGTTCGAATTGGGAAATGCGAAAACAAAATCTCTCTGGGAGTCGCCAGACTTCAAGTGGTGTCAGGGAGCCACAGTTTGGGAGCCTCCTTGTTTGATGGGATGTCTTTCAAGTAGAGTTTGGGTTCACTCGTCCAAGTGCACCGTCAGTCGAGTGGTCGCAGGGGAGCCGGCCAGTCGGGCTGTGTATCCAATGCGCATGCAAAGTCCAGGCTGAGTGCCTGGTGGGTCCAAAGCCAGACAACTGTTGTACTGTTCATTCTCCAATGGACCGCTGTGTTTAACCTCTAATCTGCATCACAGTTACGTAGCCCTGTGGGGGACCATACAGAGCTTTGTTTATGTTCAGTGAGTTAATAAATAAAGCCACACTGAAAAATCCCTATTCTGGTTCTGGACATTACAGTTATTGCTTCCTGTAGTTGGATTTACTTGGGTGCCCCTGTGCAGAGTAGTCAAACCTAGGTCTCTTGTGCCAGGTAACCTCGTCCTTCCCCGAACCCGTAGATACCCTATGTATATCCATGCTACAAATGTGGACACATAGAGGGGCTACACAGATAAGGCCACTAAGGATAATTATAAGGCCTTCTTTGCCTAGTTCAAATCCCTGAAAAAAAGAAATACAGAACACTATGGGACCCCTCACTGTAGAAGAAAAGACAGTCACATCGGATATAGAAAGAGCCACTGCTTTTAACAATTATTTTTGTCAAATTTATAGGGTCAAATCCTATAGTAATCTGGGGAATGAAGGCTCTACAGGTGGTCTAATACATTTTGAGATTACTGAAATTATAACATGTATTAAAAAATTGAAACCTAACACATCTCCAGGCCTGGTCAAAATTTCAGCAAAAATGTTACAAACAATGACCGATTATATTGCCCTTCCATTATAAATATTATTTGAACAATAAGTTAGTACTGGAGAAATACCCAATGATTGGAAAATGGCACATGTAATCCCCATTTATAAAAAAGGAGAGAAAACCGATGTTGAAAATTACAGACCTATTAGTCTAACTACCTTAGTTTGTAAAATAACAGAGGGGCTAATTAGGAATGCATTATTCTCTAAATTAGATCTCAAAGATCCTGTACAACATGGCTTTAAAAACGGCAGAAGCTGTATCACAAATTTATTATGCTTTTATGAAAATGTAAGTAGATCCTTGGATGGTGGGGTACCTTGTGATGTGATCTTTCTAGACTTCAGTAGAGCCTTTGATTTGACACCAAATGGTGCCATTATTGACAAACTTGTTTGTTTGTTTGTTTATTCGCTTAACGGGTAAGCACACTGGAAACAAGTTCCTTTTACAGGTGCGACCCACATATATTGCATACAGACAATACATAATCAAACATACATATACAATGCAGCAAATTGCAGACAAAAATGTCTTTGTTACGTATAAAATTCATAAAAAAAAATTCATAAAAACAGTTACAATTAAATTGAGATTCAAATACATCCTTAATGCATCGGCAAACTTTTGACAGAACACAACCACCTAATATCTTGAGGAATTTCATTCCAAATGAATGGAGCAATATAAGCAAAGGATCTTTGTCCACTTTTAGATTTCATAAAAGGAATCTCAGAAACCTACTGTCTGACCTATGTCTAGAATAATGACCATCAATATATGGTCTCAAAAACTTTGAAATACTATGTGGAATTCCAGAGTCCATAACTTTATATATGAACTTGGCCACACAGTATTGGAAATTTAATGAAACCGTAACCAGCCCATTTCTTTCAAAATCACACAATGATGAGATGACTTAGAACAATTTAAAAGCAAACTTAGCTATCAAGTGAAGTAAAGTGGATTTCTTTGAAATCACTGTCGCAGAAGCAGTGTCAGTAATCATAGCTGCATAGTTCACAATAGGAAGTAAGCAGCAATTTGAAATAACCAGCCTAGACTCAGGAATAAGAAATGAACGGATTCTGTACAAAGAACCTAATCTACAATGTATTCTTGAGGTAACCCTCAAAAATGAGATTCATAACTTAGATGAGAATCTAGTATACCAAGATATTGAAATGTATCAACATAGTCAAACAGTAATCCATCAAGAGATTTAACTTCCAAAGTACCAACCTCAGATCTCAGTCTGGGTGGGGTACCAAAACCATCACCTTTGTCTTAGATTTGTTTAAGAGTAATTTACAGGCCATGCGAAGACTGAAAATTGCACATTTCCTCTGTTAAAGAAACACCTAGATCTCCAAATGACAAACCCCGCGATAAATTACTGCATCGTCAGCGTAAAGTGTTAAAGAAGCATTATTAATCACACTTACTAGTTGATCAAAAACAAAGAAAACAAAAGTGGCCCCAAAGTAGAACCTTGTGGAACCCACACTTAATCATTACAGAGTCTGATACAGCACCTATATTTAACCCTTTGAAACCTATTTGTTAAATAATCCCTCGTCCAGTCCAAGAAAGACTCACCAACTCCCAATGACCCAAGTCTAGAAATCAGCAAATGGTGATCAACTGAGTCGAATGCCTTTGTCAAGTCCACGAACACGGCAATCTGCAGACACCCTTTATCCATGCCATTAAGTACCGCTGCTCGTGAACTCGACCAAGGCAGTCTCAGTACTCCTTCCTTTCTAAAACCATGTTGGTTCTGAGACAATAATCCAAAACGATCCACATACCCAATCAACTGATTATAAACTATTCTTTCCTGAACTTTAGCTAAAGCAGACAAGATAGAAATAGGTCTGTAGTTACAAAACTCATGTTGTGAACCAGATTTAAATATAGGAGTGACCAAAGTATGTTTCCATATTAGGTATAGTACCTGTAACAAAAGACAAGTTGAAAATAATACTAACTGGAAGTGCTATAACCGAGGCAGCATCCGCCAATAAACTAGGACATAAGCCATCAGAACCAGCTGAGCTGTCCTCTTAATACAACGCAACAATCTCTACTCCTTCGAGTAGTAGTCCTGACAGTTTAGGATTAACTGTAAAATCTTCAGTCAATCCCAAGTAGTTCACCTTGGACTGGTCACTAAAGGAATCAGACAATATAGTAAATTTCAAATTAAACTCGTTAGCTATCTTCAGTGGACAAGACAACAAGTCACCATTCAACCTCATTGAACCTGGTTGACAAACATTAGGCCTTATGAAATTATTAATTGTTTTCCAAAAAGTAGTAGCGTTAGATAACCCTTCACATTGTTTATGACGAATATAGTCTGTTTTAGCCTTCCTTATCTTAGCCTTACATTGGTTCCTTAAAGTCCTATAAGCATGATAACCAGAAGCAGAATGGTTCATTTTATCGCTTCCAGGTCTTGTCTCGTTGTCTCATAAGTTTAATCAAAGGAGGTGTTAACCACCCATAAGTTTTCCTCGGACCCTTCTTTTAACAAGGGAGCTAACTGGTCCAAAACATGTAAACTCAGTAATGAAAAATGCAATGCAGAATCCACATCAGGGATAGAATATAAAAGACCAATCTATTTTACCCAACTCTATACAAAAAGAATGTACATCAAATTTAGAAAAAGATCTCAAAATCCTTATAATTGGCTTAGACTTCTTCAGTCCCCCATGCTTCCAAATACAGAAGACTGGATGATGATCACTTAACGAATCAGAGGTCAAACCACATTTTATCATATTAATAGGTCTATTTGTTAATATCCAGTCCAGCAATGTGTGATTTCCTGATCTATAAACTTAAAGATTATGTGCAACGGTTTTTTACATATTTAAAAAAAAAAGCTTGAAAAGCTGAAATTCAAGTCCCTTTTTCCTGAAAATGTCATGCTGTTTGGTTTTGTGGTTTTCTTTAAATCAGCATTTGTTAACTTGCTCTACAGTTGCTAAAATAGTACAGTTATTTCTGTCCTCTCAATCAAACTTGGATAGTGATGACATCATTTTGGAGTAGCCTGAAATTTCAGATTCCCAATCAGAGCAGCACTCTGTAAAGTTAATTGTTTGCTGGTGTAAACCCCCCCCCCCTTACAAATAGGGGTTCCCGAAAAGTCTTCCTTGAGCTTGCCTAAATGCTTACTGCCAGGCTGATGTCCTGCATTTTAGCAGTTTAAAAGTATTGCCAGAGAGTGCCTGTATAGCCTCTGTGTACTGTCTCCTTAAGGCCTGCCTGGATTGCAGTCATAATTAATCTTGGTTCCGGACGGCTGAAATGGGCCAATCAGTACTTTGGGGACTCTAAAATGAAGCCTGTCCCCAGGGGCTTTGTGGGAGCAAAATTCTGTAGGAATTGTAGTTTTGGGCTTTTGGCACCTAAATGAACCTGGAGGGGGGCCCTTACATAGAAACATAGACTTTGACGGCAGATAAGGACCGCTAGGCCCATCTAGTCTGCCCATTTCCTAACTACAGGAGAGAGGCCGAGATCCTAGTTAACCAACAGCCTATATCTTCCTGCCCCACAAGAATTGCCTTATGTCTGTCCCATGCATGCTTGAATTCTCCCACAGTTTTAGACCCACAACTTCCTCAGGAAGGCTGTTCCATCATCCACTACCCTCTCTGTGAAATATCAGTCCTCACATTGCCCTGAGACCGCCCTCCTTCTATCTTTAAATTGTGTCCCCTTGTTCTTGCAAGTCTCTTTTTCTGAAAGATGCTACCCTCTTGGACTTTGTTGATTCCCTTGAGGTACTTGAAAGTTTCTATCATGTCCCCCCTCTCCCTTCTTTCCTCAAGCGTATACATATTAAGCTCCTTTAGTCTCTCCTCATACGGCTTGTCTTGCAGACCCTGCACCATTTTAGTTGCCCTCCTCTGGACTGCCTCTATCCTGTCTATGTCCTTGCGGAGATGGGGTCTCCAGAACTGGACACAGTATTCCAGATGGGGTCTCACCAACCGCCTGTACAGAGGATAACAACTTCCTGTTTTCTGGCTGATGCCTCTCCCTATACATCCCAGTATACCCCGGCCCTCCCTACTGCCTTCTCACATTGCTTGCTAACCTTAAGGTCATCTGATATGATTACCCCAGGTCCCTTTCCTGTTTTGTTGTTGTTACTACCTCCCCACCCATTGTGTATTCTTCCCCTGGGTTCTTGTTTCCCAGGTGCATTATTTTGCACTTTTTTGCATTGAATCCTAGCTGCCATACGTCTGACCATTCTTCCAACCTTGCCAAGTCCCTTTTCATCCTTTCCACGCCTCCTTGTGTATCAACCCTGTTGCAGATCTTTGTGTCATCTGCAAAAAGGCATACTTTTCCTTCCAGTCCCTCTGCAATGTCACTGATGAAGACATTAAAGGACTGGACCAATACTAATTCCTAGGTACCCCACTAGTAACGCCCTTCTTCAGAGTGGACTCCATTTACAATTACCTTCTGTGTCCTGTTGTCCAGCCAATGTTTTACCTAGGCTACCACCCTGGGACCCACTCCCAGGCTGGTTAATTTGACTAATAATCTTTGTGTGGGACTGTGTCAAATGCCTTGCTAAAGTCTAGGTAGGCCATGTCCACAGCCCTCCCTGGTCTACTACTTTGGTCACCCAGTCAAAGAAATCTATTAGATTAGTCTGACATGACCTTCCGCTGTGAACCCATGCTGCCTTGGATCCTGTGCTCCACTGACCTCTAGGTACTCAACTATTCTTTCCTTCAGAAGTGACTCCATCACTTTCCTACCACAGAGGTCAGACTGACAGGTCTGTAGTTTCCTGCCTCTGTCTTGGTCCCACTTTGTGAAGGGAATCACATCCGCCTTCCTCCAGTCCTCGGGTACCACACCATCCTCCCATGATTTATTAAAAGAGTAGCCATTGGTTTCACTAGTTCCTTCCTTAATTCTTTTAGAATTCTGGGGTGAATTCCATCAGGACCCATTGCTTTGTCCACCTTCAGTTTTAGGAGTTCTTGCAGAACCCTTTCTTCTGTGAAAGGACTGGGATCGACCCCCCTATCAAGAGTGCTTCTGTTAATTGGATTAGGCACTTCCCCCTCCTCTTTTGTGAATACTGAGCAGAAATATTCGTTCAGTATTCCTGCTTTTTCACTGTCCCCTCTGCCCACCCACCGTTCATTCTATTAAGCCTCACTATCCCTCCTTTGTCTTTCTACGCCGCTGATGTACCTATAAAAGGTTTATCCCCTTCAACTGAGTTGGCTATCTTTTCCTCAGTTTGGGCCTTTGCTATTCTGACTTCCTCCCTGCTTCTTTCTGCCTTAACTGGTACAGCTCTCTGTCCTGCTCCTTCTGTGTTTCCTTATACTCCGAATGCTATCTTTTCTTCCTGACTTTCACAGCCACCTCTCTTGAGAACCACAGTGGCTTTTCTTCGCTTTGATTTGTTTATTTGCTTCACACAAAGGCTTGTTGCCTCTGTGATGGCAGTTTTGATAATTCCCCATTGTTGCTCCACACCTCCTTCTAGCCTGTTTGCTAGTGCTTTTCTGAGGCACTCTGCTATCTTGCCAAAGTCAGCCTCCTAAAGTCCAGTACCCTCACTTTTGTATGGCTTGACTCTGTAGCTGAGTTTAACGTGAACCACACTGTTTGATGGTCACTTGTCCCAAGATGGCAACCCACTTCTAGATCTGAGATCCTCTCATTGCCCCCGTTTGAGAGCACGAGGTCTAAGATTGCTCCCTCACGAGTGGGTTCCGAAACTAGCTGTCTAATGCCTGCCACCTGTAGGGCATCAAGAATGGCCCTGCTCGTGGATGTGGCTGCAGCAAATGTGCTCCAGTTAACATCTGGCATATTCAGGTCTCCCATCAACAGTATCTCCCCTTTCTCTGCCATTCTAAGAATGCCTTCCATCATATCCTTGTCCATTCCTTCCCCCAGACATGGGAGTCTGTACACAACCCCTGTGCGGATTGTGGTGCCCTTTCCAGTCTCCAAGGTGACCCACAGTGCCTCCTCTCCTCCCTGTTTACTCTTTTGTTCAGTTGCTTTTATCCCTTCCTTTACATAGAGAGCTACTCCTCCCCTCTTCCCCTGCCTGTCTCTCCTGTAGGTTATGTACCCTGGTATGTTAACATCCCAGTCATGGTTTTCTGTGTACCATGTTTCTGTGACTGCTACGATATCCAGGCATCCCTCTTCCATTAAGGCCACCAGCTCAGGGAGCTTGTTGCCCAGACTATGGACATTGGTACTCATTACCCTCCATTTCCTGATGGCCTTACCCCTTTGCCCCATCCTGACCTTCTTGCTTTTGTCACTTTTTCCATTTTACCCCAGCCCTTCTCCCTATCGACACCTCCATGTTGGTGTTTGCCACACTTACTACCGTGATTGTTTGGGGGCTAGGATTTTCCTGCTCCTTTCAGTGCCTCCCTTGGCTAGTTTAAAAGCTTGCCAATGAAGCATTTAAACCTATCACCTAGGATCCTGGTTCCCTCCCGGACAGATGCAGCCCATCATGCCAGTATAGGCTTGCATCACTCCAGGTGGACCCCAGTCCCCAATGAAGCCAATCCTGAGCTCCACACCAGTTTTCAACCACTGATTGAATCCCATGAGTACGGAACACCTAGCCTCTCCTATGCCATAGATGGGTAGCACCTCCGAGAAGGTTACCGTGCGTGCTACTTGACTAAGGCCCCTCCCAATTCCACAAACTCTTCCTGCACTTCTAATCCCTTTCTTAGCCAGGTCATTTGTCCCTAGGTGGACAATGACATCCAGCTCCCTCCCTGTGCAGCTGTTCGGCAATCCTGAGGATTCGGCCCTGTCCCTCCAAGCCATGGCGCCAGGCAGGCACCTCACCTCCCTCCTCTCCCTTCCTTGCCCAGTTCTACCTTCCTAACAATGGAGTCCCCACCAGGAGTTGTTCTCCCCTGCCACCCTCCTGTGGGTCTCCTTTGTGGAGGTTCCCAGCATCCTCCTTGGTCTCCACTGTGGGTGCCTCCATAGAGGAACCATACTTTGCCAGAATGGCATAGGAATTGTGAGAGGTACAACTGGAGGATGCACCTCTGTTCCACCACCCTCACCCCTCCCTGAGCCCACTGTGGTCCAACCGGCCTCTTTCTTGGCAACCTCTGAGGCAACGGCAGTGGCACTGGTGGTCCTTGATGGAAGAGGAGGTCCCACAAATCCTGGCCAACTCAGCCTGGAGATGAGCAACCTCCTCCTCAGCCCAGAGAGGTGCCTGCAGATGGGACAACACCGCATCCTCCAGAACATCTCCCGGAAGACTGCTGCTCCACAGCCACTGCACTGCACCACTCAATCATGTCTTATTTCTGGCCCTTAACTGTTTCCAACCTTACTTTTCCTCTGTTTTTTTTTTCTCTCCTTACTTTCTGCCTGTGTGCCTTTAAGCTCCTGATTGTCCTGTTCTGAGACAAGAATATCCTATATTTCTCAGTAGACCACTTACTTGTTCAGAGGCAGACCTCCAGCAGCTGAGGGGCGGGAGAGCTACTCTTGCCCCTTCTACGGCGGGGTCCTTGGTGGTTCTGTGATCACTCACTTCCTGCCCTAACAGGAAGTTCCTGTTGTCAGTCAAATCCTGTGCCTATAAAAATAGAACTAGCTTTGGGTGGGGGGTGGAGGAGAGGAAGGAGGGCAATATAGTCCCAGCAGAGAAGTTCAGTCACACAGCAGTCCTTCTCCTGGTGTCTTCTGCCAAGCTATTAGCAGAATCTTTCTAAGGCAGTCTTTAAATGTAGCTTCCTTCTAGCTAAGCCACTCCCCCTACTTACCAGATCTTTCTACAAGTAATTTAAACCTCACAGCAGTTAAGTCCTTTCAGTCACCTGAGATTTACACCTAGATGACTTTTCAGTTACCCATTCAGTTCAGTTAACCCAAACACACACTTTTTTTTTTTTTGTATGTTAGTTTTTTAACCCTAAATTAAAGGTCCAAATACAAAAGTTCTTCTACTTTAGTCCCAGCAGAGAAGTTCAGTCACACAGCAGTCCTTCTCCTGGTGTCTTCTGCCAAGCTATTGAGACTGACAGAGGAATCAGCCAACCAAACCTTTTGGATCCTGGGGAAAGTCCCAGACTGTTGCAGTTTCAGTTCAGTTTTGAGTTGGGAAGTGAAAGGAGTAACACCTCTAGATAGTCAAGCCGTAATCCTGCATAGATTCGCATGGGAGAACTGTGAAAAGGGCTGAGTTTTGGCCTTCCTGTCTGCCTGCTGTCCCTGAGAGGGAAACTGAAGTTTATTCGGACTGAATCCGAATTGTGAGGACGATTTAAGCCACAGAACTGTGACCAGGCTTTAACCTAAAGAAGACCGAAGATTTGCTGAATGCGATCAGCCTGTCAGGATTTCCAGCCACCTTTGAACTCCTGGTTTGTGCAGAGACTCTGTAATTGTGACCGGATAACAATATTCCTGGTACAGTAGAATATCTTGCATGTAAAAGTGCTATGTGCTGTTAGTGGGTCGTGATTTGGTTCCCCACTGTGTTCTGCTTGCTGGAGGCTGCGTCCAGCTCCCACGGACTGAATCTGTATTCATCTCCATTGGGCCTGGGCTTTGCCACACTGGCCCAGCCAGACTACCCGCTGCACAGAGAAAGCCATCGACGAGAGACCTACCTGGGGATCGGCCCCCTGCTCACGCTCTGAACAGGAATGACGCCTCGGTGATTTGTGTGGGCCCTGCTTCTCCTGGCACTCCCGTTCAACAACCTGCTGTCTCGATTTCGTCCTGGGTCTTGTATTGGATATCGTGAGTAAACATCAGGGTAGCTCCCTGCAACAATAGCTGAATCTAAAGTGTTGTCATCTGATTGCTTTGTTGTCTTTTCTGTCACAAATTGAGCCCTCTGACTCCGGATTACAAATAGTGTGTGTTGTGCATGTTGCTTTCTTCCATCACAGGGCCCCAACCAGCTGCAAGCCGGACTACCCGGGCAACATTCCTGGCTAGCCCATCGTCTTCCTACCTGGGTACCCTGTGTGTGAGACTGTATAGGGACTCTGAAGTGCATGCATAACTGTCTGATTGATACAGCCTTTAAGCAAATCAACCTGATTACACCCCTCCCTTGTTCAAGTCCCCTGAATAAATCAGATCTAACTCCTTTTGCATTTAACCTGACTGTGGTTCCAGTTTGTGCCAAGAGAACTGTACTGTTACTATTTGCTGTGCATAACCTTGTTTTACAGGGGGTCCCCAGGGCGGAGCTAGAGGAACCAGCCCTGGTGGTAAGTGCAAACAGTGTGGGTAATTGCATGGTGAATAAGGGTCATTGTGAAAGTGATTATTGTATATTGTTCAGGCCACTAGAAGGGAAAGAGGGGGGTTACAGTGTCCAGAAGGGCTGTGCCCAGGTTAGCTTGACCACTAACAACCCTGACTTCCGGGTGGAGGCACCCGTTTCAGTACCCAGGCCCCTTAATCTGCTACTAGCCAAGCAGGCAGGGGTAGTAGCCCTTGGGATAGCGCCACCTAGGGGTTACACTGAGCTCTCCAGGTTTTTTACAAACCCAGTCTCTGGTTTGTGTTTAGATAGATCAGCTTAAAATATATCCTTCTCTTCCTTTTAAAAAGCTAATCATTCAAGTTTCAATGCTGAATTGAAGCAGTGGAAATCTTTCTCTGTGAGAAATCGGCTTGTATGTATCACAGCTCTCAGTTCTTTCCAATTAAAACTCAGTTTTTTTTTCTTCTAAGTATATAACACAGGGCTGTTTAATGAATGTAAAATAAATCTAAATGTTGCTTATTCACAGAAACAGTTTGTCTTTGATGCAGCATTCATAAATACATTCATGTAAGAACATTTATTTTTTCATGTCAGATTGACAAACAGGTGCCTGTCACATTCTGCTACAGTATTGCAAGCACATGTACTGTCTGAACTCACAAACCTCAGTTCTTTGGTGTTTCTGTGTGAAAACACATCATGTATGTGTATAACTAGAAACACTATATGGCATCCTGATGCACCTCGTCTCTGCCCCCACAGTTTAGGCAGCTGCAATCTACTGCCACCTGTCCCCTGCCCCACATGCCCTCTGCCTTCTGCTCTACATTTGAGGCTACTGCACCCTCCTGCCCACTGTCTACTCCCACACAGTCAGGGATTGTGCACTTTGCTACCTCCATCCCCTGCCCACACAGCTGGGGTTGCTGCACCCTGCTGCCCTCTCTCCCCCACCCTCACAGTTAGGGATGCTGTACTTGTTGCCCCCTGTTCCTGTCTCCACAGTTAGGGCTGCTGTGCTATGTTAAGCCCTAGAGGGCCAGGTTCCCTGCCTCCACAGGTGGGACTGTTGCACCATGCTGCCCTAGCCACCTGAGGTGAGACTATTGCTGCACTCTGCTACCCACTTCCATTGCCTCAAATGGGAAGGGCTGCTGCACCACATGTACCCCATCTCACAGTCGGGGCTGCTGTACCCTGATGCCCCCTGTGTCATGCCCCCCAGCTGTGGTTTCTGCACCATGCTGTCCTATATCCCCCTGTCACCACAGACAGGGCTGCTGCACCCAGTTCCTTTCTAACAGCTGGGGTTGTTGCGGCTTACTATGCCCTAGAATCCCATGCTTTTGCAGTTTGGGCTGCTGCACCATGCTGCCACTTGCCACAAGATTCAGGGCATTTGCTGCACCCTGTTGCATGCCTCCACAGTTGAGGCAGTTGCACTCTGCTGTTCCCCTGTCACCAGAGTCAGATCCTTTGCTACACACTGCTGCCCACATCTCTTGTCCCAAACAGGCATGGCTGCTGCACCCTGTCCCACAGTTTGGGCTGCTGCATCATGATTCCACCCCTACCTCTTGCCTGAACATTCAGGGCTGCTGCAACCTGCTAACCTCTGTCCCCACCTCTACAGTCAGGGCCATGGCACCCATGTTGCCCCGTTCCTATCTCCACAGTCAGGGCTGCTGTGCTACACCCTAGAGTCTCATACCCCCTGCCTCCACAGCTGGAGCTGCTGAACCCTGCTACGTACTTCCATTGCCCCACATGGGCTGGGCAGCTGCACCATGTGCACCCTGTGCCACTGTCAGGGCTGCTGTACTCTGATGCCCACCTGTGTCCTGCCCCACAGTCAAGACTTCTGCACCATGCTGTATCTGTCCCCTGCCACCACTGTGCCCTACTGCACCACACAGCCCCTTGCCTCCACAGGCAGGGGACAGGGTGCAGCATAGATACATAGACAGTGTCGGCAGATAAGGGCCTATGGCCCACCCAGTCTGCCCATTTGAGCTTGTAAGTTCAGTTTATGTTTTCCTAGAAGTCTGTTGCCCCTTAACCCTGACCTCCAGAATTCCTTTATGTCTATCCCATGCATTCTTAAATCCAGTGATTGTTTCAGCCTCCACCACTTCCTCTAGCAGGGTGTTCCACTTGTCCACCACCCGCTCTGTGAAGAAATTCTTCCTCACGCTTCCTCTGAATCGCCCTCCTCCAACTTCATCCCATGCCTCTAGTCCTGGAACATCTTTTGCTTAAAATAGTGTATTCCTGCACCCTGTTCCTCCCTGTAAGATACTTGTATGTCTCTATCATATCCCCTCTCTCCCTCCTCTCCTCCAGGGAGTACATGTTCAGTTCCTTCAACCTGTCCTCATAGGACTTGTGATGCAATCCATGCACCATCTTTGTTGCCCTCCTCTGAACCTTCTCTACCCTGTCTATGTCCTTACGTAGGTAAGGTCTCCAGAACTGTACACTGTACTCCAGGTGGGGCCTCACTAGTGTCTTGTATAGTGGAATTATGACCTCCCTTTTCCTGCTGGTGATGCCCCTGCCTATGCATCCCAGCATCCTATTTGCTTTACCTGCTGCCTTGTCACACTGTTTCCCTACCTTACTCTTGTGCTGCACTCTTCTTGAACAGTTGGGGTTGCTGCACCCTGCTGCCCCCTCTCTCTCACCCTCAAAGTCAGGGACACTGCACCTGTTGCCCCCTGCTCCTGTCTCAGCAGGGTATAACAAAGGATGTGACTCTGGTGGCAGTAGGACAGCAAGGTGCAAAAAGCATACTGCCTCAACTATGGAGGCATGCAATGTGGTGCAGAAAATGCCCTGAATATTGTGGCAAGTGGCAGCATAGTGCAGGAGCCCAAACTGCAGAGGCATGGGGCTCTAGTGCACAATAGGCCACAACAACTCCAACTGTGTAGAAAGGAGAAGGGTGCAGCAGCCCTGTCTGTGGTGACAGGGGGATACAGGACAGCATGGTGCAGAAGCCTCGACTGTGGGACATGACACAAGGGGCATCAGGGTGCAGCAACCCTGACTGTGAGATGGGGTACATGTGGTGCAACAGCCCTGACCATTTGAGGCAATGGAAGTGGGTAGCAGAGTGCAGCAACAGTCCCACCTAAGATGGCTAGGGCAGCATGGTGCAACAGCCCCAGCTGTGGTGGCAGAGAACCTGGCCCTCTAGGGCTTAGCACAGCACAGCAGCCCTAACTGTGAAGACAGGAACAGGGGCAACAAGTACAGCATTCCTGTTAGGGTGAGGGAAAGAGGGCAGTAGGGTACAGCAACCACAACTGTTTGGGCAGGGGACGGTAGGGTGCAGCAGCCCTGATTCTTTAGGCAGGGGATGGAGGCAGCAGGGTGCACAATCCCTGACTGTGTGGGAGAAGACAGTGGGCAGGAGTGTGCAGCAGCCTAGAATGTGGAGCGAAGGCAGGGGGCTTGTGGAGCAGGGGACAGGTGGCAACAGACTGCAGCTGCCTCAACTGTGGGGCAAAGACACAGTGCAGCACGATGCCATATAGTGTTTCTAGTTATACACATACATGATGTATTTTCACACAGAAACCACCAAAGAACTAACATGTGTGAGTTCTGATAGCACATGTGCTAGAAACACTGTAGCAGTGTGTGACAGGCCCGTCTGTCAATCTGACATGAAAAAAAATGTTCATACATGAATGTAATTATGAAGACTACATCAAAGACAAACTGTTTCTGTGAAGGAACAACATTTAGATTTATTTTATATTCATAAAACAGCCCTGTGTTATATACTGCAGTCAGAAAAAAAATCAGGGTTTTGATTAGAAAGAACTAAGAGCTGCAATACATGCAAGCTGATTTCTCACAGAGAAAGATTTCCACTACTTCAATTCAGCATTGAAACTTGAATGATTAGCTTTTTAAAAGGAAGAGGATGTTAGATTTGAAGCTGATATAGCTAAGCACAAACCAGAGACTAGGTTTGTAAAAAACCTGCAGAGCTCAGCAACAATTAACTCTATAGAGTGCTGCTCTGATTGGGAATCTGAAACAGCGAGCTACTCCAAAATGATGTCATCGCTCTTTAAGTTTGACTGAGAGGACAGAAATAACTCCACTGTTTTTAGCCACTGTAGAGCAAGTTAACAAATGCTGATTTAAAGAAAACCACAAAACCAAACGGCATGAAATTTTCAGGAAACACTAATCATGACATAAGGACTTGAAAATAGGAGGCAGTATAGCGCAGTGGTCTAAAGCTCTGAGCTGCAAATCTGGTAACAGCCAGCAGACCAGACCTGGGGTTTGAATCCCACAGCTTCCACTTGCATACTGTGTGACCCTGAGCAAGTCACTTAACCTCCTTGTGCTCCCAGGTCGCTCCTGTAAAAAAGCTTTCAGCTTAGTGTGCTATACCTGGTTAAACAACTAAAAAAAAAAAAAAATTCAGCTTTTCAAGCTTTTATTAACTATATGTAAAAACCACTGCACATGATCTTTAAGTTGTTGGGTGCTGCAAACCCCTATATAATACATTGGATTGAGGAGTGGCTGTCTGATAGAATACAGAGGGTCCAGATAAATGGACAATTGTCCGATATTGGTGTGGTGTCTAGTGGGGTCCCGCAGGGTTCTGT
This sequence comes from Neoceratodus forsteri, assembly GCA_016271365.2. Taxonomy (NCBI): domain Eukaryota; kingdom Metazoa; phylum Chordata; order Ceratodontiformes; family Ceratodontidae; genus Neoceratodus; species Neoceratodus forsteri. Next base: position 1,053,561,629 of record CM028129.1, read on the forward strand.
GTTGTGACCTGCATTGTTTCAGATATTCATTACTGATTTGACAGACAATTTGAATGGTTGGGCCACAAAATACGTGGATGACACAAAAATTGGAGGGCATTGTGGCACTCAGATGGAGGCAATGTATATTCAACAAGATTTAGATAGTGTTACCAGTTGGGTTAATAAATGGGGTATGGCCTTTAACATGGATAAGTGTAAGGTTATGTATTTGGGAAAACATAACAGTAGAGAAACCTATACACTGTGTGGACACATTCTACAATGCCGCTCATCTGAGAAGGACCTGGGATATTATGTATCTGACAAATCAGATACAAATAAACAAACTCGAGAGGCTATTAAAAAGTGTAACGCTATCATTTGGTCAATCAAACGAAATATAACCAGTAGGGATAGTAATATAATGATGCCCTTGTTTCGTGCATATGTGCGTCCACAGTTGGAATATGCATCTCAGATATGGTTTCCAGTTCAAAAACAAAAAAGACAAAAATTAGAACAGGTACAAAGAAAATTCACAAAATGTATCTCAGGAATGGCAAGTTTTGATTATCAAGAGAGACTACGGAAACTAAACTTAATGTCTATTGAAACTAGACGGGTAAGACCAGACCTCCTCTTTATGTTTGACATCATGCAGGATTATAGGTTATTAAATGATTTAGGGATAGATTTCAAGCAGAATGAATGTAACACTAGAGGACACCCTTTACAATTAAAAGGTCAAAGGTTTCACACAAATAAAAGGAAATATTTTTATACCACAAGAGTTATTAACCCTTGGAATGTGTTGCCTGAAAATATAATTATTAGTAAAAATAAAGTAATGTTCAAAGCTAGAGTAGATCAGTATCTGTTAAGTGGGAATACACCTGAATATTATTAAATGTATACAAACAGGAGCACATATGGGTAATTGCCTACTGGCTCCAAGTCATCCTCAGTATGAACCTCATAATTTACTGCTTCTGGCATCATCACTTTCATGGCAACCAACTGCGATTCATAAACAGAAGAATATGACATCATATGCTATCAGTTGGTAGGAGTAGATGACGTCTGAGGGACAAGAAAAATAGGTTACTCATCTGTAACCATAGCTACAGAAGTGGTATATAGTTCATATCCACACTCCGGCAGTTCCAGCAAACAGTGTGATTTTCCAGACATCTTTAAACTAAGCTCCTCCCACCAGCTGGAAGGTATATCCCTCGACTACGCCCCGTGACCTCAGAGCTTGCACACTGGAAGCAGGAATCTGTGTGCCACTTGCCAGGAGTGGCTGGCTAGGTTAGGTGGATGTGAACTATGTACCACTCCTAGAAAGTACAGTTGCGTACTTACCGTGACGGTAGATCTTTGAGGGGTATCTCTTGCAGCAGGTAATACACTTGGGTCATCACCAGAGGGCACTGAGGCACACAGTAACTCTCTTCTAGCAGTTTTGTTCCAGGGACTGCCCACACATGACATCATCATTCTGCTCATATATGAATGGGCGGTCCCTGGTATCCTCAGTTCCCCGGCGGATTCAGTTCACTAAGCAAGGACCAAGAGAGATCTGAGGTACCACTGGTATCCCTTTCCATATATATTTGGATCAGAAGTTGTTCTCTTTGAGAAGGAGGGGAATGGAGGGAGGGATAGTTTCTGCTGCAAGAGATACCCCTCGAAGATCTATCATTATGGTAAGTATGCAACTGCACTATCTTCTACGGGGATAATCTCTTGCAGCAGGTAATACACTTGGGATGACTCCCAAGAAGTAAACCCAGGAAGGGTGGAAAGTTATGACTAAAGGCCTTGTAGGACAGCGCGGCCAAAGGCCGTCTTATGGTGCAAAGCAATATCTAAGTTCTATTGCTTCGTGAAAGTATGCATTGCGGACCATGTGGCTGCACTGCAGATATCTGTGATAGAAGCCCCTTTGAAGCAGGCCGCTGTAGTGGCCATGGCTCGGGTAGAATGGGCTTGGACAGGTCCTGGTAGTGGTTTGTTATATTTCTTATAACAAAAGGCTATACAATGTGCCAACCAGTTGGAGGGGGTCTATTTAGCAACTGAGAAACCTTCCCTGGTTGAGGCGAAGGTAACAAAAAGCTGAGGAGTTTTTCTAACAGATTTGGTACAATTTATATAGTATCTCAAAATACGATGGACATCTAAAGTATGTAGAAGGTATTCTCCCCCTATTAGAATGCCCAGGGCAGTAAACTGGCAATTCTATGGACTAATTTAAGGTGTGTTCCAAGACTATCTTAGGTAAAAAGGAAGGACTGGTTCAAAGAACCACTCTATCTTTGTGAAAGATTAGGTAAGGCTCTCTACACATTACGGCATGAAGCTCGGATATACGCTGAGCAAAAGTGACAGCCACTAAAAATACTGTCTTCCAAGAAAGGAAGCGAAGGGCACAAGTGGCCACTGGTTCGAAAAGCTCAAGGGTCAATTTTTCCAATAGGAAATTCAAATCCCATGGAGGGGTGGGTCGTCTAATGGGAGGTTTGATGTGTAACATTCCTCTTAAGAACATTTTGGCAAGATGATGTTGATACAGTAGTCTCCTTTCTAAGGGCTCATGGAAGGTCGCGACAGAGGCAAAATTAACTTTAATGGAGGAGTAGCTCAAACCTGTCGCGGCAAACGAAGCCAGGTAGCCCAACACTTTAGTCAGTGGACATGAATAGGGGGCCAACAACCAGGAAGCGGCCCATATGGAGAAGCTTTTCCATTTAGCATTATATGTTTCCCTGGTAGATGGTTTGCGTGACGCTAACAGAATATTAGCCACTGGCGAGGAGACTTGGAGGCAGGCTATGAAAACGTCCTCAGGAGCCAAGCATGAAGGTGTAGTGACTTCAGGTTGGGGATGAAGAAGGGTCCCCTGATCTTGAGTTAACAGGTCTGAATTGATCGGCAATGGAATGGAGTCTGCTACTGAGAATTGTTGAAGTAGGGGAAACCACACCTGCAGAGGCCACAGGGGAGCTATGAGGATCATGGTGGCAGGTTCGAGTTAAGTTTCAGTAGAGTCAGTTGCAGGAGTGGGACGGGGTGGGGGAGCATATAACAAGAGTCCTGTCCACGGTTGGGACAGGGCATCTATAGACTCTCCCTTTCTGTTCGGGATAATAGAACAGTATCTGGTGACTGGTGAGGAAGGCAAAAAGGTCGAGGTGCAGGGTCCCCCACAATTGAAAGATCATCTGAAGAACTTTGTGATGAAGTGTCCACTCGTGCGTGGAGAACTCGCAACTGAGCGCATCGGCCACGGTACTGTGGTGCCCCCATAGATGGACGGCTATCAACGATAGGTGTTGAAGTATGGCGTCCTGCCAAACCACCATCATCTCTGTGCAGAGAGTGCGGGACTTGGTATCTCCTTGTTTGTTCAGGTAGTACACCACTAAGGTGTTGTCTAATTGGATCAGTAGAGGCCCCGGGGAGAGGTGGGGGCCAAAAGCCTGAAGGGCGAGGCAGACTGCTCTCATTTCCAGTAGATTTATATGAGGGGAAATGGAGAATCGGGGCCACCTGCTGTGTCCTGTAGGGACCCAGGTGTGCTCTCCAGTCATCGAGGGAAGCATCTGTGGTCAACGTCTGTTGGAGAGGAGGGGACTGAGGAGCATGCCTTGAGACAGGTTGGCACGCATGGTCCACCAATCCAAGGTAGAACGTAGAACTGGAGTGACTTTGATTTTGTCTTTGAAATCCCCTATCTTTTGCCGCCATTGATTCCCAAGGGTCCATTGGACTGGTCTTACATGTAGACAGGCAAAGGCGACCACAGGGATGGCTGCGGCCACATGCCCCAGAAGGCACAAGATGTCTGGCTGTGACAAATTGTTGAGTTTGAATCTGGTCAGAAGTCTGTCTTGCCTGACAGCAGGGAGGTAAGCCCTGTTGGAGGCAATATCTAGAATAGCTCCTATATACTAGAGTGACTGGGTAGGGGTTGGATTGGACTTGGGCCAGCTGACCATAATTCCGTGGGACTGGAACAGAGTGAGGGTTGCCTAGAGGGACAAAAGCAGAGAGGATTCGGAGTCTGCTTTTTTAAGCCAGTCATCCAGGTACGGGAAGATGAAATGTCTGTCCCGTCTCAGGGCTGCCGTCACTACCACTAGGCACTTGGTAAAGACTCTCTCGGGGTGGATGAGATTCAGAATGGGAATGCCAGAAATTGATAATGCTGTCCTAGCAGGTAAAAGCGAAGGAACCGGTGGTGGGTGGGGTGGATGGGGATATGTAGGTAGGCATCTTTCATGTCTAATGCACATAGCCAATTCCCTTGTTTTAACATCGGCATGATGGATGTTAAAGGTGACCATCCGGAACCTTTTGTATTGAATGTGTAGATTCAGTTGTCTGAGGTCTAGTACAGGTCTGAGATCTCCAGTGCATTTGGGTACCAGAAAAAAATGGGAGTAAAATCCCTGGTGGCACTCCAATGGAGGGACGGGACAGATGGTCTTCTTGTGAAGAAGTGCCTGAAGTTCCTCCTGGAGAATGGGAATATGGTCGGTGGGGGGTAGTGGACAGAGTGGGGGGATGAGGGGGAGGCACTGAGGTGAGTTCCAGTGCGTGCCCCATCCTTATAATCTGAAGTACCCACTCGTCTGATGTTATCACCTCCCAGGCCTCTATATAGAGGGCAAGGCGACCGCCCATGGCTTCCGAGGCCTGGTGGAGGAAGCAATGTCCCAGTTGGTCACTGGGAAGTGGGGTGACCAGTTCCACCCATGGGGTGGGAGCAGGAGCCTTTAGAGGTAGGGGTGGCGGTCCTGGAGGAAGGCTGGGAGCGACAACAGAATCCGCCTCTGTAGGTGCCTCTATGTTTACTGCTTCTCTTTGATTGAAAAGAGGACTAGGAGTGGTTCTGGTAAGATGGCTGTGAGGTATGCTACATGCAATGAACCATACGTAAGGTCCGGCCTGAAGCCTGGAGATCATCCAGAAGTGTTTTGGTACCTGGAACAAAAAAGTTTACATCCATTAAAAGGTGCAATTCCCACTTTATGTAGTATATCTGGTGTAAATCCTGATACACGTAGCCAAGTGTGGCATCTCAGGGTAATCCCTGTGGCTGACATACAGGCCGAAGTATCCACCACATCATATCCTGAGAGAAGCAGGTGTCGAGAGATGGAATTGCCAGTGGAAACTGTAGCGAATAATTGGCTCTTCTCCCGAGATGGAGGGAGTTTATTGACTACTTGTATACCAGAGGACCAGAGAGTACGTTGGTATTTGACCATGTGTCCCATATAATTCAGAATTCTAAGATGCATGGTACCCACCTGGAAAACCTTCTTCCCGAGGCAGTCAAGTCGGCAGGACTCTTTATCGGGGGCAATGAGCTCATGTGTTTTGGTCATTTGGTACGATCATGAGCTGCTATGATCACTACCAAGTCTGCTTCGGGGTTAGTGGAAAGGAAAGGATGAACAAGAGGAGCCTGGTAAAGGTGATCCGCCTTTCTAGGGATGGTTGGAACCGCTGAGGGTTGGTTCCAAGCTGCCAATACAGCATTTTGATAAGTTTGTATAAGTGGGGTACCACTACCACAGGCTCTTCAGGCAGTTCTACATAATCTGCCATATCCTTTCTTTGCTTATGTTCGGTAGTTAAAAATCCAATGATTTTTTGAATTTGGACCATCATCTCGTGAAAGGATGGGTCATCAGGAGGAGAGGCTGCCGGATGGCGGGAGGCATCCTCATGTAAGGAGGAAATAGTAGAAAGAGAGGATGGGGGACGGGCATCCAGGTCCGGTAGGTCAATATGCTCCAGATCTCTGGGAAACCTTATGGAAACTCTGCCTCCTCTGAAAAATACTCTTCCTCATAGGAGGGAGGGGACCAGGGTGAAGAGGATTCCCTGTCTCCCTGGAAGCGTTTAGGTGGAGGGGTAGGAGAATGGGAAGGGCGACTCGCCTCCCCTGGAGTGGGAGGTTGAGAGTGCCTAATTATTTGTAGAACCTGTTGTACCACTGAGGTTATGTCCAATGAGGTAGAGGTAGGGGGTAGGGTAGGGGGTTTCTGAGAAACCAGGGGGATTGTGGAGGAAATAGGATGTGAGGGATAAACAGATCTAGCCCCTGGGTGATAAAGTCCAGGGTCTTGATCCCTGTCCGACTGGCCCCTGTGAGAGAATGGTTGTGAAGGAGTTGGGGCAGTGGAAACTGCAAAACTAATAGTTCTTCCCATGGAAGCATGGCCCGTCGTCGATGAGGCAGCAAAGGAAGAGGCATTAGAATGTTTAAAAGGAGAAGTCAATGGGAAACGAGTCCACATTGATGGAACATCGATGGAACCAGCATAAGGTACCATAGAAGCTGCTGAAAGGGTACAAGAAAGCACCGACAACAAGAGGGTGTAAACCCCCATTGATAAAGAAGCAGTTCTGGAGGGCATCATCAACGATGGAGCACCTGTAATGGTGGCCATCGATGAGTGCCTGCCTGATGACAATGAGGATGAGTTATCCTTGTCACGTTTATGGTCATGTGAAGCAGTAGCAGAGGGCTCCATGGGACAGGCGCCCTTCTCCAAGAGAGACAATTTCTACTCCATGAGGTGAGCCTCGATCTCCTGAAGCCGTCGTCGACGGGTTGCCTGGTTGAAGTCCTGGCAATGAATGCGGGAGATGGTGTCGTGTGTGGGACCCAGACACATAACACAAACAGTGTCGTTGTCGTAACGGTAGATTTTCCTGCTGCAATGACATAACCAAAATAGTGCTGACTTGCTTGTAGATTCTGTGGACGTTTGTCAATGAAGGAAGGGAAATGGAGAAAAAGCCAATTTCCAGCTCAAGTTCTTGTCGATGGCTGCTGCATGCGAGCTGAAGACAGTGGGAAAATGAACTGAGGATACCAGGGACCACCAACTCTTATATAGGAGCAGAATGATGATGTCATGTGTGGGCGGCTCTTGGAAAAAGACTGCTAGAAGAGAGCTGCTGTACACCACAGCGCCCTCTGGTGACAACCCAAGTGTATTACCTGCTGCAAGAGATTATCCCCGTGGAAGATCTACAGTTACAGGTGAGTAACCTATTTTTCTAGGAGCATGGATATACTTCGCTATCCACACTCTGGCAGACTCCTAGCAGTTCTCTTGGAGGAGGGGGCAAGGCGCGCACACCTATTTGGCAAACAGGGACTGGACAACTGAGATTCCAAAACCAGCATCCCAGCGTGACTCAAGATCAATGCAGTAGTGGGAAATGAAGATGTGTGCTGACTTTCAGGCAGCAGCCCTGCAGATTTCCTGGATAGGGATGACCCTAGAAGCAGCCACCAAATCAGCAGTATGTCTGGTGGAATGAGCTCTAAGCCCTACAGGAAGCTCCCTACTAGCCAGCCTATAAAAGAGGTCAATGCAAGATGTGATTCACCTGCCAATCATCTGCACTGCTGCTGGTCTGCTAGGCGTGGCTTCAGCATAAGTGACAAACAGCTGGCGAGCCTCTCCCTGAACTCCAGCCATGCACTTTACGTAATAAGAGAACACCCTCCGAAGGTACAGAGCATGGAGCCTGCAGTCAGACTCTAAACACGGGTCAACAAAATATGCCAGTAAGTGAAACACCCGGTTAAGGTGCAACTCCGATACAACCCTTGGGAGGAACTTCAGGTCGGTGTGACGAATGACACTGTCCCTATGGAAGATCAGGTACAGAGACTTCATAAGAGTGCCTGGAGCTCCCCAATCCTTCTGGCTGATTTAATGGCCACCAGAAAGGCCGTCTTCTATGACAGGTGTGACATATCACATTTGTGCACTGGCTCGAAAGGCCTGCACATGAGCAAAGCCAATACTAGCAATACGTCCCACAGTGGAGATGGTTCACGCACTGGAGTGGACAGGTGATCCAGGCCCTTGAAAAAACATCTAACCACCTTCTCCTGGGCCACAGTTGGCTTCCCAGACCATACCCAGTAAGACAGGTGGCTGTCAGGTGCGCCTTAAAGGTTGTCACCCACAGTTCCAACTGACAGAGGAACCAGAGGTAGTCTAGGATGCTAGCTAGAGTGCAGGCAAGGGGATCAAGTTCCTTGCCCTGACACCAAATGGATAACCTCTTCCATTCAAAGGCATAGCATCTGCGAGTTGACTCTCTTCTGAAGGTCTCCACAACGTGGAGTACATCCTTCGAGAGACCCAAGGCCTGGAACTCTAGCTGCTCAGGAACCAAGCCATGAGGTGCAAGGACTGCAGGTCCGGGAGCAGGACCGTCCTCTGAAGTTTGGTTAGCATATACAGGCATGCAGGCAGTTGCCACAGAGGTCTGCTGCTGAGTCTGAGGAGATATGGTACCAAAACTGCCCTGACCACTACCTTGTGGCTCAAGGGGAAAGGAGGGAAGGTGTACATAAAGCCTGGGGTCCATGGCCACACAAAGGTATCCTCCAACTTGAGTCCTGGACTGTGGAGGGCCGGCAGAAAACAGTCTCAATTTGACGTTCTCCAAGGAGACAAACCGGTCAACGGACTGTCCCATTGGGAGAACATCGGGTTCAGCACCTGCTAATTCAGGGACCACTCGTGCAAGGTCTTTCCTACCCGGCTAAGAGCATCTGCCAGCTGACTGTTCTCTCCAGTGACATGAATCGCAAGGAGATCTGCACACGAGGGTCCAGGTCCGCAGAGCCTCCTGACACAAGGAAACAGAGCGAGTTCAACCCTGCCTGTTCAGGCAGAACATGGTCATGGTGCTGTCTGTCTGGACCTGCACAATCTGACCCCTGACCACAGGAGTGAATTCCGACAGTGCAAGATGACTGCAAGGAGCTCCGGCAGGTTTATATGGTAATGGGACTCTCAAGGTGACCAGAACCTGTGAGCTCTGTGGTCTCCCAGGTGCACTTCCCATCCCACCAGAAACACATCTGTCATGAGCATGATGGCTAGTTCTGAGCAGACAAACAGGATTCCTTCTTTCAGGTGTTCTGGGATCAGCCAGCACTGGATGGCATCCCACATTGGCTCGGTCACTGTGACCAACTGGCCCAACTCCCACTGGGAGTGGTGCATCTGCCAGCTGGCCTAATGCAGGACTCCATGTACCCCCAAGCAGCCTCAAGCAAACCTGGGCACAGCATGTGAGACCAACCTGAAATGATCAGGGCAAGGAGGTTAAGATCCAGTGCCCGGTCTGCAGGGAAGCGGGCCTTGGGCCACAGGGAGTCTAGTTCTACCCTGATGAACCTGATCACCTGCATGGATAGCAGTTCAGGCTTGTTTGGGTTGACCAAGAAGCCTGCGTCTCAGCAAGTCTGAAAAGCCATATTACTATAAAATGCCCATTTGTTATCGAAGTTAAAACCACCAAAAATCTGGCACATTTATAGCTACTCAACTATGAGCAGTTAACCAAGCAAATTAACAAAGACCTTTCCCATTGGACACACCTCACTCTTGGCCTTTTCAACCATATAGAGGTAATATGTCAAAATATTCTTCTTAGAATTTACATTTCCTCCAAACCCTTCCACTTATGCCTGATAAAACTTACTTTAGGGCCTGGGACAAGGTAATCTCACACTTTATCTGGCAGGGTAAGCCCCCCCGATGAGTTTAATTTTACAGCTTCCTCGGGTAAAGGTGAAGTTAACCTGCCTAATTTAGGTTGGTATGCAATAACCTCCGGTCCCACCTCAGAATTGTCTGCCTCTGGCTAGCTCTGTCTTACCATTCATACTGAAAACAGATCGAGCATACGTTAAATGATACTTATGACCATGCCCGCTATCTTTTTGGCAACCCACCAGCTTGTAGTCCCAGAAGTATTGCAACTCTATTTATCTAGGGCTTTTTGGGGTTGATACTCGGCGCTTACAGCTGATGCAGAATGCTGCAGCCCAATTATTGACAGGTACGTCTCGTACCTGCCATATTTCGCCAGTACTGTGCGAGCTGCACTGGCTGCCGATTCAGTGGTGGATCGCCTTTAAAGTAAGTCTTTTGACCCACAGTCCCTACACGGACTGGGTCCGGATTACTTGAAAGAGCTTTTGGTTCCCTACTGCCCCGGGCAATCTCTCTGCTCAGCGGACGAGGGGTTGCTAGAGATTCTGAGGGTTTCTTTAAAATCATCAGGTGTTCATGCTTTTATGTTTGCTGCTCCAACCCTCTGGAATTCTCCACCCCGTCCGCTTCATCAGTGTGCGACTGTGGAGGGGTTTAAAAAGGCCCTAAAGACCTATTTATGGTAAAAGATCAATTTTAATTAATGATTGTGAATTGGAGCTCAGATTTAGAGTTGTATAAATTATTTATGGATTTGCACTTATTTATTGTATATTGCTTTTAAATTATTGTAAGGCGCCTTGGTTTGAGAAAGGCGCCATATAAATAAAGTTTCATTTCATTTCAAGTAAATTCCACTGCTATACAGCTGAAACATACCATCAGTGGCCATTAATTCGAAAACATTTTCTCACCTCCACTGAGAGACTATCTCCAGGACATAGCACATGATGTGCACAGACGCAATATTAGATACGTATTGCAACTAATCGGCCCCATGGAGGTCCTGCCATTTGTGACCTTTCAAGCGTCTTATCACGTTCCGAACACTGACTTTCAGATTTTATTATTTATTTAGTTTTTGTTGACTGGGAAGGAGGACGAGACAATTTTTGCCTATTTTCAGCCTCATCCTGCGGGGGTGGGGGGGTGGATACAGATGGATGCCAACTGAAACTGAACCAGATTTTAAGCTGTTGGTGGTATTTTTAGTGAATGGGGGAAATTTGGCCACACCGGGGAAATTCCCCATCTCTGCTTCCTGTTAGCAGAGGGGTCCCATTTTCATGTGGGACCAAGATGGCTGCCGTTGGACATGCTGTGGAGGACATGGAGGTGTTGGAGGCAGTGGAGCTGGTCTCTTCCCCTGTCTCTGTTCTGAGAGAGACCCCATCTTCTATGCCTATTGTGCTGCAATCTACTGAATATGGTTCTTCTGTGCCTTTGGATACTTCCCCTGCTGCTGTTGTGGATACTTGTGTGCAGTGTTTGCCTGTGGATCCTTCATTTATTCCTCAAACTGTGCTTACAACGCTCTTCTAGCCCTGCTACTATGGATATACGTGAGTCTTCTCCTCCTGTTTCTATGGATGTAGATATGTTACTTAAAATTGAGGAACAGCGTTATTTCACTGCTAGACAGCTTGTTAGCCCTTAAGCCTCAGTCTGGTTTTGTACCTTGCTACTGACTCACTGTCTGGAAAAGATTGTTTTACTGTCTCTTCACCGATTCTGACACTTCCGCATTCTTTGCCTGTTGCTACGGACCCTCCTCACTCCCTACCGCCTGTACTGACTGCACCTCTTGCTCAGCTTTCTCCAGAAATTTCTTCTGTACAGGTGCCTGCTTCTGCTCTCCCTGATGCCTTCCACACGACGGACTGGTCTGTTGAGTCGGCCCTGGAAGCGGCTGGGTGTGAGAAGGATCCTACCGTTGGGACTTGGCGTTCTGGTTCTTCCCTGATCTGTACTAGGCCACCTGACACTGACAAACTGCTGGCCTCTCCTGTTTTGAAAGACTCTGCTGCTTCTCTTGATCTTTCTTTGCCAACTGAACTTCTTCTGACTCAGAACCCGACTTTGCAATTTGGTCCTGCTTCCTCGACGCCTCAAGAACAACTGACTCTTCGGGACACTGTGTCTCGTCCAGTTCCTGCCACTTCTACTGCTTCGTCCCCTAAAACTTATGCTGCATGCTTTCAACCCCCTGTACATCAAGCTAAAAGACACAACGCTGTTCGACTGCATTATTTGGGGGGCTTACCTGACTTTCCTGACCGATTTTTTGTAGGTCGCACTCTTTTGAAGGATTCTATCAATTTGCTGCTTTTGAGATTCATGCCTTAATTCATGTTTCTTCAGAGTCTCATTTTGATATTAGTTTAAAACTATCACTGGTTTAGAAAAGTTTTGGAGAAAATATCAGAGCTTAAAACTTCTCCTTTATGGTCACCGTTTAATGCCATTCCCTTAACTAAACCTACTCAGAAAACTGTTACTATATTGTTTCAGAACGAAGGTGTCAGTCTTAATGATATTACTGTCTGGTTAAAGCAAAGATGTACTGTCCTTTCTGACCCAGAGGCTATCTTTGATTTTGAGAATATCTGGACAGGTGGGTGGAGAACGAGGGTTATGCTTCGCACGTCGGAGGTTGGAATACAGCATCTCCCGAACAGCTTTATGCTTGGGAAAGACAGGGGAGTTCTTTTTTACTCCGGCCAGCCTAAAACTTGCTAGAGATGTGGCTCTCAGAATCATATCAGTAGTGTCTGTGACAAGATTAAATGCTCTGTTAGTGGTAACATTGGCCATGCAGGTTCCCAATGTGTGGATGAACCTCTTTGCGTCCTTTGTGACGAATTGCGGCACACTTTCCAGACTTGTACTTGGGCAGCTCACAACTCCCCGACTCTTGCTGATGAGGAAGAACAACATTTGATTATTACTGTCACACAACGTTCTCATTTACCTGACACTCTTTCTAGACCTCAACGCGTACCCCTCCCTCACCCTGTTGTACCTGCTGTTGACCCCTCTTCTACTTTACATGAACGGTCTGCTCCTGTTTTGGAACCACAGACCTCTAGTACAGCTCTCCCTCCCCCTTCCTCTGATCTTGCTATTTCTACCTCAGAAGAGGTCCCTATTCCTGTCTTGCCTAGTATTTCTGGGTCTTCCATGGACCCCGCCTGAACCTTTTGTTCGAGTTACAAGAGGATCTAAGAAGGGGACTTCTCCCTCTTCTAAGGCCCTGAAATCCTCTACTGTTACTCATATGAATAAATTTGAGGTTTTACGCCACCCTCAGGACAACACGGATTCTGATACGTCCTCTGTTCTTTCCTCCCACCCTGATGTGACTACGGACACTGAAGTACCCATTGATAATACTGGTTCTCAAAAAAGGAAAGCTAAGGCAAAACTGAAACATAGGGAAGGTACCCCTAGGAAAGGTAGGCTAAGGTGACTTTTGTGTTTTTGTTTTCACTTTCCCGTTTCGTGTCTTCTGCTCTCTCAGTGCATACTGTTAATGTTAACAGTATAAAGAAGCATGCTAAGAGAGATGCAGTTTTTTCCTTTTTATCTGGTTTGACAGCTGGTCTCATCCTTTTGCAAGATGTACATTTCCATGCTCTTCCAGAAATTTCCAGGGCCACTCGTGCCTGGACCTCTGGGCTCTCTTTTTGGTCTTTTGGACAGGACTCTTGTTCTGGTTTGGGTATTTTATTTAGTATACCTGATGTTACTGTTGTTAAACTATTGGATGTCTACCCGGGTCGGCTTCTGTTGTTGGATATTTTGATTTCTTCTGTCCCTTTCCGGATTATTAATATTTACGCCCCTCAATTGAAATCCCACAGAATTGAACTACTGAAACTGATTCAACCCTATTTATACACATCAATGCATGTGATTTTTGGGGGTGATTTCAGTTGTGGGTTATCCACTAAAGATAAGTCTTCTACTTCAAAGACTACTAAGTTGTTTCGTGACACGAATTTTCTGAAACAATTGCTCCATTCCACAGGTTTACAGGATGCATATTTATCTTTTAAGGGTCGGCATACTCCTACTTTTCACAAAGGCCCCCTTGCAACCCATATTGTTTTTTTTTTTTATTTCTTCCCACCTCCAACTTTCTGATGCTTTAATTCAAGTTGCGGAATTTTCAGATCATAATTTATTATCTATTTCTTTAGGCCCTTCCTTGACATCTCGTTTTGGCCCTGGCATTTGGAAACTGAATGCTTCCCTGTTATCTGATTCACGTTTGTTAAGTCACTTAACTGAGTATATTCATAATCGAAAGACTGTATTTTTTTTATATGATACCCCCTGCGATTGGTGGCGGGATACGAAATCTGGACTCGAACTTTATTTTAAAATTTAGTAAACATCATCATGATTCATTGCATTTCTTATCACACTAACAGATGACGACTTCAAAATTACTTACTTTATCTCATGAAACTGGCCATGATTTTTTCCACCCAAATAAGTACTCTTAAGAGCGATGATGGATTATCACCTTCTGAAGGCTACTTCTGTTCAGCATCAACAGCGCTTTTGGGACCTCTGGTAACCGTGATTTAGTATGTCCATATGCTTCTATTCGTGAACAGTAGAGAGTAAAACCTTTACTCACGTGTTTGATGACAGTTTCACCGAGCTCAATGATATTTTGGATATCGCACCGTGTTACCTGTTATACACAAAAACTGTTTGGTCCCATGCGCCCCAATCTGCATCCCTAATGGACTACTTTTCCTTTTACAACTTCCTGATGTACCTTCTTCTGTTGTAGATATGTTAGATACTGAGATACAAGCACATGAAATTGAAGCAGTAATCAAGTCTTTACGTCCAAGAGGGACACCGGCCTGGATGGTCTCTCCAGTGAGCTGTATAAATTGTTTTCTGCTGACCTGAGTTCTGAATTGGCTACAGTTTATAATTCTATTCTACAGTGCGTAACATCTTCCTTTAGACTTTAACATGGGTTATTTTACTTACATAAAAAGGGGATAGAAGATTGCTCTCCAATTGGAGACCTTTATGCCTCTTAAATACTGATTTTAAAATATTGACCAAAATTTTGGCCCTCAGACTTTCTAAATTGGCCATATCTGTGATTTCTACCACACAATCTTGCAGTGTCCCTGGAAGATGTATTCAGGACCATCTAATTTTACTTAGAGAAATGACTGAACCTGGAAATTCTAATGTTTTACATGGTTTCATATTCTCACTGGACCAACGGCAGGCTTTTGATTCTGTACATCATGAGTTTTTATGGTCTACTCTTCGATATTATAAAGTACCTGATTATACCCTGACTAGACTCCGGTTGCTATATCGGTCTGCAACTGTTGTCCCACTGGTCAATGGATGGAAGGGCCCTATGCTTCCTCTACACAGAGGGGTTAGACAGGGCTGTCCCCTTAGTCCACTTTTATATGTTTTTTTTTTTTGGATCCCTTACTTCGTTCTGTTAATTCGGACCCAACAATTATGCCACTTCCCTCAGCCCCATATTCCGTGTTGGCCTATGCAGACGATATGAGTCTCATGGTGGCTAATGTTGCCTCCGTGCGTTCTGCATTATGGCATTGTTCCAAGTTTGGGGCTGTTTCTGGCGCGGCCCTTAATCTTGATAAATGTGTAGGCCGTAGATTACGTTCCCCTTTTGTAAATGAGTCTTCTGTTGACATTAGACTTTGTGATGACCCTATTAGGATTTTGGGCATTTTATACGGTACTGGTCCTTTAGATGTCCTTAACTGGACTCCCAAATTAGATTATGCTCAGACTATGGTTGCACGTTGGAATTCATGGCAGATGAGTAAGAAAAAAAGGATTTACATGATTAAAACCTTTCTGCTTCCCCTTTTTCTCTTTCTGGCTTATATCCCCCGGCAATTTGAAACCAGATTGCTTAGTCTCTTTTTTCAAGCCCTATGGGGTAGCCGACTGAACCCCATTAAACGTCAGATCACCTATCTCCCTATTCGGGATGGAGGCCTAGCTATGGTCCAACCTGTTTTTTTTTATACTAGTTTTTTCTTGTTTCATAATATTAGACCCCTGCTGGTTAACCAAGATCGAGGTTGGGAACCTTGGTTTCTTGAATCCTGTGGTTCTTGGTTTCATAAATGGGAACTTAACAAATTGATGGTTTTAACACATTCCCCCCAGATTTCTGCTTATGTTAGGGATAGTTTTTTTCGTTTGAAACACTGGCAGATTACTAGCCATATGCTAATAACTGTCACCAGAAAATCATTGTATAAGTATTTAGTGGACCGTGTATGTTTGGAGATTGTTGTTTTTCCCCAAATGTCCTACGCAGCATCTCCCTGCTTTGCTCACTTTACTTCATAATTCTAGGGTTCCCCAAAAGACGTGGGACTTGCACTGGCTTAGCTGCCATGAACGTATCAACGTCAAATGTAACCATAACACAAATCACTACAGGACAGATTTCATTCCAGACCTGAATGTCAGCAGCAAGAAGAAACTATTTCACACCTTTTTTTTTTCATGTACATTTATTGTTTCTTTTTGGACTCTATTAGCTGCCAGATGGCGTGAACCCTTGTTTGCTCTCAAGTATGGTTTTTTCCCCCTCACTTGGTCTCATTGGAATATTAATATGTTAAATTTGATTTTTGTTATAATCAAATGGCATGTGTGGAATGCTCGTTGTCTGTTTAATTTACAGAATCAGGATGTGCCTCTTCTTACCATTATTCGAAGGATTGAACATGATTTGAAGGCCATATATTTTTCAGAAGCAGAGCATTTGCCGTCTGACTCTTTGTTGGAATTATGGACACTATTACATACTAACATACTATTTGCCAGCAGATTAGGCCTTACGGTCTATCGAGTCTGCTCGAACCTTAGTTCCTTAGTTGGGTGCCGAGACCCTCCCATCCCTTGTGCTCCAGAAACCGCTATCATCCATCCCCACCCCCCTGGGACAGGCCATCATCTGATACATCCACTTTCTGTGTCTGTCCCACCCTCTCTTGAAGCCCTCCACTGTGGATCTCTGAACCAGCTCACCAGGCAGTGCATTCCAAGGGTCCACCACCCTCTCAGTGAAAAACCTCCTCCTCTTTTCCCCCCTCATCCTTCCACCTTCCAACTTCAAATCATGCCCTATGGTGATACCTCCCTGCTTTAGTCTAAAGATCCCCTCCATGTTTACCCTATGTATTCCCTTAGGGTACTTGAAGACCTCAATCATGTCCCCCCTGTCTCTCCTCTCCTCTCCTCCAATGAAAACAGGCAGAGTTCCTCAAGTCTGTCCTCATATGTCAAATCCCCTAGCCCTTGTATCATCTTTTGTTGCCTCCCTGTACCCTCTCCAGGAGCTGTATGTCCTCTTCAAGTGTGGTCTCCAGTACTGTACACAGTACTCAAGGTGTGGTCTAACCAGTCCATTGTACAGCGGCAGAATCACTTCCTTGCTCCTAGAGGTGATCCCCTTACGATGCATCCCAACATCCTGTTTACCTTGCTAGCTGCTCTCCTGCACTGCTCAGAGTTATTCATGCATCCACCATGACCCCGCTAGGTCTTTTTCCCTCATTGAGGCCTCCAGCCCCTCCCAGGGTGTACCTGTGTTTAGGGTTTCTGACCAAGATGCAACACCTGCACTTGGTGATATTGAAATTTAATTTCCATGTGTGAGCCCAGCTTTCCAGGGTGTCCAGGTCCCCTTGCAGGGCCAACCTCCCCTCTTCTCCCTCAACTACTGCTCCCATCTTGGAGTCATCCGTGAAGAGACTCATTTCACACCCTATACCCTCCCTGATGTCCGATATGTATGCATTAAACAGGATCGGACCCAGGACCGAGCCCTGTGGTACCCCGCTACCAACCTCTCTAGGGTTCGAGAGCTCCCCACAGACCGCTACTCTCTGAGTGCATCCAGCTAGCCAGTTTTCAATCCATCTGACCATCAAAGGGCCTACTCCTAACCCCATCAGTTTCTCCACCAGACCATTGTGGGGGACAGAGTCAAACTCCTTGCTGAAGTCCAAGAATAATACATCCACAGGCTTACCCCTTTCCAGTTCTGATGTTACCCATTCATAGAACTCCACAAGGTTGGTTTGACATGATCTACCTGGCACAAACCCATGTTGCCGACTATCCAGACCTCCCACCTCCTCCAAGTACACCCCAATCATTCCTTTAGTATACTCTCCATTAATTTTCCCACCACCGAGGTCAAACTGATGGGTCTATAGTTACCTGGCACTTCCTCGACCCCCCTTTATGGATTGGTACCATGTGCCTCTCGCCAATCCCTAGGTACCCTCCCTGTCTCAAGTGACCTGCTGAAAAGCTCCACCAGGGTGCAGCCAGTATGTCCACCAACTCCATAGTACTCTCGGATGAATGCCATCCGGCCCAGGAGACTTGTCTTGCTTTAGGGCCTTGAGGGCTAACCACACCCTTTTGGCGGAGATAGCATCATCCGTCCCCTCCACCTTACTGGCCTTTTTATCCTTACCCAGATGCGACACCCCTGGGGTACCTCTCCCTCCCTCTTGCTCCATTTCTGTTGCTCCCCTGATCCCACTTACTGACACTTCTATCCCCTTCGTGCCTTGCTCTGTAGATATCCCACCCCCCTCCCTAGTGAACACAGAGGCAAAGTACTCATTAAATACCTCTGCCTGGTCCCCGCCTCTTCCACCCACCCTCCTTCTGATCTCAATCTGCTGAGATGGCCCTTAGTTTTTCTCCGCCTCCCAATGTACCGAAGAACCCCTTCCCTCCATGTATCCCTCTGTGCCAGCCGCTGCTCTTACTGGACTTTGCTCCCTCACCATACGGGTGACTTTTCTAGATGCAAGCTGGTACATTTCTTATCCCTATCCCCTCTTGTTGCTTTATATTTTGTAGGCCACCTTCTTTCTCTGACTGGTACCTGTACCTCACTGGACCACCAGCATGGTTTATGTGACCTTGCTCCCTCATACGTTTCAACCTAGCTAGATCCTGACTGCCTCATGAAGTCCCGTTTATGACCTCCCATCTCCTTTCCACACTTGTCATTGAGGTAATCCCTTCAAGTGATCCTTGAGAATATTTCCCATGCCCATAAAGTCTGCCCCCTGAAGTCCACTGCCAGTGTCCTAGATCTCCCCTCCCCCATGCTTATTTGAAACCAGACAGTATTGTGGTCGCTCCCAGTCAGGGGTCCTGTACAACCATGTCCCTTACCAGGTCCCCATCTGCCAGAACCACATCCAGGACATGCTCCTCCCTTGTGGGCTCCATTACATGCTGTGTTAAGAACACACCCTGGAAGCCATCCAGCAGCCTCTGCTCCTTGGCCACCTTAGAGACATGGTTCCCCAGTTTCTACCTGGCATATTAAGGTCCTCATCAACACCTCCTTCCCTTTTGGTCCACACTGGGCAATGATGTTGCCAGCAAACCATCCTCTAGAACATCACTCATCCGGGGGCCTATATGCTACCCAGCTTGACCTTATCTCCTGCTGGGAATCGTAAGGTGACCCATAAGGCCTCCACGTTTCCTCTGCCTCTTCTACCCTAGCAATTTCTATGTCATCTCTAATGAACATAGCCACTCCACCCTCTGCCCTCCTTTCTATCCTTCCTAAGCATAGTGTACCCCTTACATTTGGGTCCCAGTCATGGTTTTGTTGGCCCACGTCTCCGTGACACGCCCACATCCACCCTCCCCGAACAGCATGGCCTGGAACTCTGGCATCTTGTTTCCCAAGCTCCTGGCATTTACTAACACCAACCCCACCCCTTATCCCTGATCCTCTTTGTCAACCCCACCTAGATTCCTTATACTTCCATCCTCCCTCTGCTCCTCCTGAAACCTCCACCCCAGTCTGTTTCCCCTCCCCTTGGGCTTGAGGCTACTCCTCATCTGGAGGCTCTGATCAGCCCCTCCTTTATCCCTTCCCCCCTCACAAGTTTACCTTGGATAACTGATTCTGATTTTCCTGTTACTTAATTATTTTGTGTTTATATTTTTCTCTGTATCATTTTCATTTTTCTTTTCTGTTCAGTTGATGTTCAATAAAAACTTCCCCTACTGTTTTCGAGAAGTGCCCTGGGATCTTTAACATCCACCTGAACTTACCAGAACAGCAGATGGGACCTCGGTTTAACATCACATCTGAAAGACGGCACCTCAGGAGTGCAGCCCCTCCCCCCCAAAACTGCACTACGGTGTCAATATTCGGATTTAACCCAAGTGCCTGGAGTGGGGAAAGAACCCATAGCCTTCTGAATTTCCAGCGTCAGAGGCAAGTGTGCAACCTGCTGATCCACTGACATATTTATTTGCAACTTCGTCTTACCTACCTCTTCGGGAAGAAGCCCTGTCTACCATTGCTGAAAAACCATCCCCGCTTGTTCACCTTTTAAAGTCCTATTTATTAGCTCAGCACAGTGGTTTAGAAGGCTGAAGCGCTTTGTGCTTTACCTCTCTACACCAGCAAGCTATGTTCGGGCATGAGCAAGGATTGTCGGGGGTCGTCGGGGAGGATCAAGCATCCGACGGACTGCTCTCCTCTCCAAGTGTGTGTGGAGGGGGGGGATCCGCTGTCTCATTCCATAGCTGCTATCTGGTGGAGGCCGGATGGCAGTGCCACAGTTGAGCAGCATAGTACAAGGCTGCGGTAACGTAGTGGATGAGCGCGTACATGTACTTACGACCACTGTGGCAGGGGAACCAAAATACAGAGGAAAAATAGTGGTCATGGGCTTCATGAAGTTCTGCCTGCCTGCCCTCGTCTCGCTCTGTTGCCAGGCCGTTGGACCCTCAGTCTAGATGCAGGATCACCAGATTGGGGGAGGATGGACCTCCCTTGCCGGCCCCACCATGGGGATAAATCCATGGGTGAATGGGGCTCGGCGAGACCAGAGGAACAGTAGACAGGTGAGGTAGGTAGGGACACAGCTGAACACGGCTGCCATGGTGCACAGGATGATAAAATATGTATAGAAAAAAAAATAAGTCCTATTTACTGGGAGACACCTGGGCATATCTCATCAGCCAACTCTATAAGACATTACAAGTCTCCACTACCGCTTCAACCGTCTCCATCCTCCACAGATGGTATTGTGAGCTGGGCACTACCCATTCCATAGAAATTTGGCACAAATATACCACCCCATCCATAAAATCACATCTGCTTCCTAGTAGTGCTGGCTTCAGTACTTCCACATGCCATAGCCAAATATGTAGGCCCAAACGCCACACAATGCTGGCATAAATGTGGACAACTTCAGGTGGATCAAGCACATGTCCTTTGGGCCTGCCCAAATCTTCAAACTTTCTGTCACCCCACTGTACATGAAACCAATGATATAGCTGACTGCCCCAGTGTGATTGCTCCTTTAATACTTGCAGCTATTCCACTGGAGTACTGCACAATAAGTGAAACATCATTAAAACAAGTCATACTGCTGATTCTGGCAGCCAAAACAAGCCATTACCAGGCTCTGGCACACTGAGAAAATTCCCAATTGCATACCTTCATTTGAAATTAAATGGCATAAGTGGGTTTTATACCAGTTAGATCATTACTCAGATTTTGTTCCATGAGGCAGGTCTCTATACTCATCTGTTCTCTTATCTGTCCCCCTAATTTCTTCCTCACAAAGGTTCCCTATCTTCTACTGGTGCTTTCCTTTTCCTGCTTTCTAGGATATATCTTTCTGTCTATATTACCTTTTTCCGCATCAGAGTAGTTATGTCTTCTTTTGACTATGTACAACTAACTGGAAGCAGCTTTACTTCATGTATTGATTATGATGTTAAAAGACATGGACTCTGTGCTGCACTGCTGAAAGATGATATTTACATGGAACATTTATGGACCTTACTTTGTTCTTGTTCTGACGGATTATTCCTCACCTAAGTTCTACTTCTAGAGTGCAATTTTTATGATACAGACCTTGTATTATTTTTATGCTCTGCTCACAATTTTATGGAATCCTCTTTATTGTAATTCTATTGTAATTTCTGTATAAAAATTATAATAACAAAAAAAAAAAGCTTGCTGGACCTCTTCACAGCCTCTCTGGATAAACCGGCTAGCGGCCAGTCATCCAGGAAGGGGTACATCCTGACCCTAGATACCGCACGTAGGCGATCATCACTGCCATGCACTTGGTGAAGACCCTGGGTGTCGGGGAGAGGCTGAAGGACATGACCTAGAACCGGTATGGAATCTCTTCCACTCAGAACTATAGGTACCGGCAGTATGACTGATGGACTGGGAAGTGGAAAAACGCATCCTGGAGGTCTTGGGAGCAAAACTGCATATCCTGCTCTAGAGATGAAATGATCTAATTCAGAGGGATCATCTGGAACATGCATTTCTTTTTTTTTTTCTCTCTCTCTATTATTTGTTTATTCTCCTGAGCCTGGCAGGTGGCTCAGTCCCTTCCTCAGAGGACTCAGTCTCAGGCGCACCATTCCCCGCCCAACACCCTAAATCCTCAGTGGGTCTCCCCCAGCAGGGCCCGAGGTGAAAGGGCACGCCTTTTCCCACCCCGGAGAGAAATCCAGACATCAGGGGCCAGACAGGGCGCTGGTGCGGCCATCATGGAGCCTGCAGCTCCTTTTCCTCTAAGTCCCTCCCCCCCACCACCACCGACATACATCGGTGACATGCCTCTGACTCACATCTCCCCAGCTGACTCCAGAGAGTGATCAACGAGTGGGACAGCAAATCCTCCCTCACCAAGAGAGGAGTGCAATCCTCCAGAGCTCAATCCTCTCTCTCCCCTGCCAAACCCAGGTTGCTAGTGTGGCGCGAGGTATAGCGACCAGCGCCTCAACCTCCAGCACCACTGGGCTGACGGAACTTGCATTTCTGCTTGAACTGGTTCAGACCATACAGATCCAAGATGGTGTGCCCACCGCACCCCCTTCCCCGTCCATTTCAGAACCAGGACGTACCTGTCCAGGGTGTCCAGGATACAGGTTATTGTCCTTCTGCAAGGAGCTGAGCAATGTCCTCCCAAAGGGCGGACAGCATGTCCTGGGACACCCTGGACTCCCAAGGTGTGTGAAGGTGGTAAGGTAGAACAGCCTCGAAGTCCTGAGGCAACCTCTGCCCACTATGTCCAGCACCCACTTGTTCAATGTGATAGTGGACCAAAGTGGCAAGAAGTGTCACAGCTAACCTCCAAAGAGGGGCACAGACAGGGACAGGATAGGCTGAGGATGACACATCCTGACAAGTTAGTGGGCAGCTTTCGTGGGGTCAGTGGTGGCTGCAGCTGGGAAGGTACGACTACTCCTTCCCGCTCCCTTTCTCTGGACTTGGGGAGCTAGGCCTGGTACTGCCCCTGCTGGGGCTGCTGCCAAGGAGGCTGTGGTTGAAAGGAATGATACTGGAAAGCCTGTTCATCAGGCTTCTTTTTCATGTCCTTCTGGGACTATACCACAGAATCCAGGGTGGCACTGGACTTCTCAATACAGCTGAGATGTCTTTCCACCCCAGGGCCAAACAGGTTGGTGCCCAAGAAGGGGACATCGGTCAGCTTGTGCTGGGTGTCTGCCATGAAGGTGGACAGATGCAGCCAGACCCTATGAGGCATGGAGATGGTCACTGCCATGGCACAGGCACATGAATCCTCCATGTTCAAGGCCATCTGGAGCTGGTGTTTAGCCAGTGAATGACCTTGGTCTCTGATGACCACCATAGCTGACTGCTGAGAAACTAGGAGGTGAAGGAGGATGAAATCAAAACCATCAAGATGTGACCGAAACTGCCATCATCATGGAACAGTCAGTGTGACGGAGACCCAAAGATGCCACAGTGTACACCTTTTTAGTGGCGTGGTCAATCTTACAGGACTCCTTGTCCGGAGACCTGTCTATGATCTCCTCGTGTCCAGACTTGTGAAACACCAAATCCATTACTAACCCCTCTGCGGAGGGGTGGTCCAAGAACCCAGAATGGGACCCAGTAGGGACCACATACTTGTGGACCATATGAGCAGAGGATGTTGGTCAGGTTGCTGGATGCTGCAAAGCTCCAGAGTTGGTCCCAAAATGGCTCCAGTCACAGGATAGGCAATGCCCAGCGAAATGACCCTGTCCAAAATGTCCATAAAGGGATAATTAGCCCTTTTTTTGGACTGGCTCCAGCAGGACTGACATGGACTCCGATATTAGCCACAGAAGTGCCCTGAAAGACATCAGGCTATGTTTGGGGGACATGCTCCTCGACCGATATCCGATCGAGGAGGGGAGTCCCAAAGAAGGCCATGGACTCGTGGACAGTCATCCAAGGACTCCTCAGAAATGGCCATTGACCGTTTCTCACCACGAACCACTAGGGTATCCTCCCTTCCGGTGATCTGCACTGACAAAGTACAGTTACGTAAGAACTTCCTATAACAGCAGATCTTTGAGAGGAGCTCTTGCAGCAAGCCATCACCAGTAGGACTGAAGCCACCAGGCACCAGGACCCCACAGAAAACTTCTAGCTAGCAGTCTCTCACAGGCACACCACCCCTGCACACATCAGCATGCTGACGTCTGCCTATCCTATAACAGGGCGATCCCCCACATCTACCTCAGTTCTCCCACTGGAGACCTCGAACAGGCAGCGATAAGGAGAACCGAGGCGGTTCCTTAAAGCCAATAAGAATAAAAGGCAAGCAGAAGAAGTGCAATAGAAAAGAAGACTGCAGGGGGAAGGAGGGAGGAAAGCAAGCCCTGCTGCAAGTGTGCCTTTCAAAGATCTATTATGGTAAGTTCTTACATAACTGTACTATTTTCCTTTCAGGAGGCTCTTACAGCAGGCCATCACCAATGGGACTGAGTTCCAAGCAGTACTGGAACTTGCCAGACTGGCAGTCAGGAGGAGGAACAAACAGCGGCTTGGAGCGCAAAAGAGAATGTCCTGAAGGACTGTGAGCCCGATGCTGGCTCTGCGCCTAGAGACGATGTCCAAACTGTAGCGCTTGATGAAATTATGGACAGAACTCCAGGTGGCTTACTGCACAAATGTCTGCAGCTGACACATTCTTGAAGCAATCTGTAGAGGCAGCCATGCCTTGGGTCGAGTGATGCTTGACCACTCCCAGCAAGGGCTTGTTGTACTTGCGGCAGCAATAAACAATGCAATTAGCCAACCATTTAGACAAAAACTGTTTTGAAACAGGTATGCCCTCTCTCTTGGGGGCAAACAAAACAAACTGGTCAGACTTACGAATAGATTTGGTGCGGTGGGTATAGTACAGCAGCACCCTATGAACATCCAAAGTATGTAGCAAGGCCTTCCCCTGATTAGAATAATCAGGAAAATAAACAGGCAGGTGGATGGATTGGTTCAGCGTAAACTCAGACACCACCTTAGGCAAAAAACTTAGGATTAGTATGCAAAGATACCCTGTCTTTGTGAAAAACCAAATAAGGCTCTTTACACATCAGAGCCTGAAACTGGGAAATCCTCTGAGCAGAAGTAATTGCAACTAAAAAGAGCGCTTTCCAAGACAGAAAGCGCAGGTCACAACTCACGGCCAGTTCAAAGGAGGCAAAGTGAGTTTCTCCAAAATCAAAAGAAGGTCCCATGAAGGGACAGGATCCTGAATGGGAGGCTTCAAATGAAGGATGCCCCGTAAAAAGTTGTGGGACACCTCTAGCTGGGCAACAGCTTTGTACTCAATAAGTGCATGGTACGCAGAGATGGCAGAGAGGTGCACCCTAAGAGAAGAATACCCAAAGCCGAATCCAAAAGGGAGAGTAGGTACTCCAGAATCAAATTCACGAGGCAGGTGAAGGGATGTAGGTGGCAAGTAGCGGCCCACAGAATGAAGCACTTCCACTTCATGGCATAGGTGGCTCTGGTGGAAGACTTTCTGGCAGCCACCAGGACGTCTGCAGGAGCCATGCATGTAGATGCATGGACTTGAGATCTGGATGGACCAGGGTGCCCTGCTCCTGGGACGGCAAGCCAGTGCACAAAGGCACAAGCACTGGAGGTTCCACTGCCAGCTGATGCAGCAAGGGAAACCAAATCTGTAATGGCCAAAAGGGAGCTATGAGTATCTCTCTACCCCCTCTGCCTGAAGCTTGAGCAGAACCCTCTGCTGGAGAAGAAAGGGAGGAAAGGCATACAGAATGTCATGGGTATCACCCCCATAAAGTACCTCTCCCCAAAAGGGGGCATCTAAGATGCTGACTTCACCATCAGGAGCAAAGCCAGACACCCTGAGCCACGAATGGAGATGGATCCCCGTCACCACTCCCTGCCCTGAGGCATCAATGGCATCATACGTCATGCACAGGACATGGGTGTCCACATCAGAGCCCAACTTTAAAAGCTGGACCAGCTGAGTCTTGGTGGAGTCTTCAGGAAGACCTTGTACCAAATCCCTCGTCTAGTCCCAGAGGGCATTCTGGTACTGGGCCATGTGGGCTAAATAGTTTATGGCCCAGATAGCGAGCGTGGAGGACACATGCATGCGCTTACCCCACTGGTCGAGCTGCGTGCATTCTTTATCAGTGGGGTGGGCACTAAGGTGCTTGGGCCTCTTGGTGCGATCGTGGGCTGCATTAATGACCACTGAGTCCACCGTGTGGTGGTCCCCAAAGAATGGCTTGCCCACCGGCGCATGCCAGAAGTGGTCAGCCTTCTTGGGTAAAGGTGGGGTGGTCGAAGGGTAATTCCACACTGTCTTAGTGACATCTTCGTAGGACTCAATAAGGGGAGGTACCATCAAAGGGAGGCTATCCTTTTGCCTCAAATAGCCAGCCAGGCAACAGGGCTCTGGGTCCAGCTCCTCAGTCTCCCAGCCCATGAGGGACTGGATATGACGCATAATATCAAGCAATGTTTGGGTTGTCTGAAGGGGATTTAGGAGCCTCTTTAAGCTGATCCTGCCCCTCGGAAGGGCCACCAGAGTGCTCGGAGGACTCCGACGAAGAGGAGTCATCCCTTGAATGCTCACTGTCCGGGACCAGAATCTGGGGGTGCCGGTCTTCCATGCATGAGCCGGAGTCCATGTCCAGCCATCCACTAGACCCCGTGGTACGGGGGCCACTGAGACCTGCCCTATCCAGGTCCTGGGGTGGAGGGTCCCAGGGAGGTGAGAAGGAGACTGCCTCTGGGAGTACCTGTCCTTGTTTTGGAAAAAAGATCACCAAGCTGAAAAAAGAGCATTGTAAATCCACTGGTGGAGGGTAGTGGTAGACCGGAGGAAAAGGATACTGCAGCTGTGGGTTGGGGTAGGATGGCAGAGGAGCCGGCATAGGGTATTCGGGTGCCGTCCCTCCCGCCACTGGCTATGGATCCGGCGTAGGCCCAGCTGGCATCGGTCGTGGTAAAGACTGGGGCTGAGGCGATGACGGTTGGTGAGTTATTGGTTCTGAAGTCAGCAGGATGGGCACTGCCCTCTCTGGCTAAGGCTGGTGACGGTCCGAGGGAGAGGCCGATGGCCCTACTGGAGAGGGCGGCACGTGCAGGGAAAGGGACCCCAAAGGCAAGGGTAGAGGTGATGCCTGTGTAGAGGATGCGGTAAGTGCCGGCTGCAGGCGGTGCCCAGCAAGACTGACGTCGGTCCCAGAATCACTGGCTGAGGGGAAGGGGGCGAGTGACGGTCCCAGAACCACCACCAGAAGAACCAGCACAGGCCGAGCCACATGACCGAGAGCCCATGGGAGCTAAGGGCCTGGGCGTCAGTGACTGAGGGGCAGGGGACAATGTCCGCTGCCCAGAAGAGCTGCCACCTAAGACAGTGAGAAAGGCAGGCAGCAGAGCCACCAGGAGCCCGGAGGAGGTAAGGGCTGTCAAGGCTGGAGGGCCGACCCCCAGCGGGAGGAAGACCCAGAGGCAGCCACCAGTCTGTGCAGCGACCACGAGCGAGAGGCTAACCGAGGATGGTCCCAGTGTTTGTCCCG
Source organism: Neoceratodus forsteri (assembly GCA_016271365.2). Classification (NCBI taxonomy): domain Eukaryota; kingdom Metazoa; phylum Chordata; order Ceratodontiformes; family Ceratodontidae; genus Neoceratodus; species Neoceratodus forsteri. Next base: position 1,053,589,102 of record CM028129.1, read on the forward strand.
GTCCTTATGCTTCCCACCCAATTTATTCTCCTGTGAAGAAGAGGAGGCCCTCCCGAGGGCTCAGCCAAGGAGGCTGAAGAACTCCTGGCCTGCAGCTCCTTCTCCATCGCAGCCAATTTCTGCTTTAGGAGATGGCTCTCCAAGGTCTTCAATCAACGTCTCTGAATGGCCTGGTTGAAGTCTTGGCAAAACTCTCAGGCTTTGATGTCATGGCTGGGGACTAGGCAGAGCAGGCACGCAGAATGGCCGTAGTTAGCTGGAATTTGTTTGCTGCAGGCACACTAGGTCAAATGATCAGAAGATGAGGCTGGAGAAGACGACAAAAACTGCATCAAGAAATACTGAAAATCCGATGTTTTAAGCACTGGCAAAGAAAAAAGAAAAAAGCATGGTAAGCGCGAGAAAATGGCAGTTGACTGTAACTGGTGTCTAAGAAGATCTGACGTGCGCAGGTCAATGGAGGGAAAGAACTGGGGTAGATGTGGGGCACCACCCCCTTTATAGGATAGGCGGACGTCAGTGTGCTGATGTCAGCAGGGGGCCGCCCATGACAGACTGCTAGCTAGAAGTTTTCCATGGAGTCCTGGTGCCTGGTGGCTTCAGTCCTACTGGTGATGGCCTGTTGCAAGAGCCTCCTCAAAGGAAGATCTGGCCTGGGAAATCAATGGCTGAATGGCATCCTTGGTCACAGCACCTACCTTCGGTTGCAGTGGTGGTGGCTCCACCCAAAGAGGTGTAGAAGCAGATACAGGAAGCACCTGTGTAGCATGTACAGGTGGGGGCACCACTGGCATCTGCCAGGTGAACGGGGGTCCTGTGGATAGAGCCCTGCCCACCCCACAATGGCCAACTGTTGTCAGAGAAGCTCCTCATAGCATCAGCACATCTTACAACAGTGCCTCTCCTCACCCAAGAATGAGGAGGTCGAGGAGCTTTGACGACACCTCCTGGCTGAGTTGGATCAAGAGCGGGAATGCCTCAATTGAGATTTCAACCGTCGACTGGACAATTGATGGCAAGGGGAGTCTTCTGTCTGGCTATACTACAAGCCTGCTATGTTAAGCAGCATTGATGTGGAAGGCTTGACCATTGGTGGAGGCTGCTCCCGCTGAGGACTGAACAGGGACACCGACCAAACCATTTCCTCTTGAGTGACAATCGCCAGCACTGGGGTGTGCGAGATCAATTTCTTGACTTCATCCAACAACTGGTCAAAAGGCTCCAAGAAAATTTTCTTCGAGAGGTCAGGTGAGTCGAGAGACTGGGAGGACAATGCTCTCTCCTGGTCTCAGTACCAGCACCAGTGGCGCTTGCGCTTAGCACCATGGTGGACAGGGCTCTCCCCCAGGGTGTGGAGGATCAAACACATGTCCCAGAAGATTCCGTTGAATGACCCACTGACACTGGCTCCAGCCAGGTACAGCGCTAAGACCAAGGATGTGCCTGCCATGGCAGTTGCAGATTCCACCTCAAAGGCCACAAGCTACTGGACAGACCTAGCTCCAGCTGTGGCCTTCTTACAGCACTTAGGATGGTCCTTTGGATCCCGTTCTGAAGGCTGATCTAGAGAGAAACGGAGCTTCCTGACCTTGAGGGACTTAGGAAACAAGACAAAGGCTGCACCCAACCACGTCATGCTGCCCATGCAGGCAACACATGCATGTATCGTATGGGTCAGTGGCTGACATCTTCTGATGGCACCAAATGTAGAACTTTAACCTCAGTTTCTGTTGCTCTATTGCAGATCGACAAGGGGAGTTGAAGGAACTAAGGAAATAATTCAAAGAACTCGAAAAACCTCAAAGACAAGTTCACCTATGGCACATTAAACCCTAAGTGGTAGCTGCGAAGGATCTGACCTGTTCTTCCAGCGGAAAGAAAGATCTGACGTCATGGGGCAGAGTCGGGGGGTTGGGGGTTACACCACTCGGGTGGCGCAAGGAGATTAGCTTGAAGATGTCTGGCAAATCGGACTGTTCCAGTGGAACTGCCAAAGTGTGGATCGTGAACTACATCCATGTCCCTAGAATTCTATTTTTTCATACAGCTGGCCATTAAAAAAAAAAAAAAAAAAAAGGGGAGGCACATACTGTATATACAGCAATTAACAGAAATCTGGGTAAATACTATGTTTTCTAAAGTTTTCCAAGATACGTCTCATGCTCATCTCGGTGCCAACCTGGACAGGACCATGCAGAAATGAGTATGAGTGTGCGGGGGGGGCCTACTAGAAGTGTCAACCTTCAGCTATGATATTAGCTTTTGTATAAGATGTTATACCCCAGTCTGGCGAAAGTTAAAAATCTCATAGCACTATATGAAAGGAGAAGGGGGATAACACAGTAGTAATGCAACTGTTCATGACTATGTATAGGATGTAGGTGAGCTTAGCACACAGCACACACCTTGTTTACTTGCACAGAGGGTTTGGCATACAGTAAGTGTGGTAAGGTTTATCGGCATCATCCATGCATAAAGAAATTCATTTGCCCAGCACAAGGTGCCACACCTGTCTGCCAGAAAGATTTGATAATAAGCGAGTAAAGATCACTTCAAGCTCATGAACTGACAGAGAAGAAACTACAAGAATAAAACTGAGCCAGCACTGACCCAGGGATAGATTATAATACTGTTGCAGGGTGTCACCTATCAGTGGGTTTGGCACTGCAGTTTTGCAGATCTTTCAAAGCAGACAAAATATTTTTAAGTGCATTAGAAGCCCACACACTGTAACGTAAATCAGCACTGGGATTGCACCACAGTTCACTTCTGTCCCAACAAATGCTTCATGTACTGAGATGATCACACTGAGGGAAGTCAGTGTGGTCTAGTGGTTACAGTGCTGACCTGAGAAACAGAATTTTACAAGTTTGAAGCCCACCACAAGCACTGGCCCACCATGTGACCTTGGGGAAGTCCCTAGATCTTCAAGCCTCCCAGCTGAAAAGATTGGTAGAGAAAGGAACCCACTGAATATGAAACCTTGCATCTCAGAGTTGGGTAATGCCGGGTAAATTGTAGCTGTAAAACTAAAAAATAAGCAGAAGACATTTCCAAATTCCATGTCTTTTTCCCTCCTTAACAAGCAACAGATAAGCTGTTGAAAAGGACAGCAACACTTTGTTTACGTGAGCTAATGAGATCTTTAGGAATCCCATTGGGAATACAGTAGCCGGTGCATGAAAGGGGGGGTGATTTTGCCTCAGGCAAGGGCACACATTTGCATCAATTCAATGATGTGGACTTACTGAAGTCCAATGTCCTTCTATAATTTGAATCATGTACAGGTCAGTATTCTCGCTGCCCACTGACATTACAAGTTGCAACTACAAAGCATTAGAGTTACTACCTACATTTTGCATAACATTATAAATTGTTACCATCTGAACAATGCAACCGTATCAGGGCTTAAGTGTTTCCATAATGTGAACTACAGTAAGGCAGCCATTATTACCCTTTCTGTTCAGGAACAAGCTTAAAAACCGCACAGCATTCCGGCTGCAAGCCTCGGACATTAAGCGCTTTCATGAGACAGTCTTGTAAGCACATGCCATTCCGCACATTCACCTGCAATGAATAAAAACAGTAATCACATTAATACAAGTTATTACAGCTTTCAATAATTTCAGAAAACATCTTTTTCAATGCCAGGCTTTCCAGCGGTGGGACGAGCCTGCCCGCACCGCAACAGCACTGCCATTTGCATCTGCAGGTTCAGGAAAGAACCCAGTGCACCAGAGGGCCAGCGGGGGGGGGGGTTGGAGGAGTCAGAATGAGCGTCTGATGGACTGCTCGTCTCCCAGTGACCATCTGACCCCCAGTGGAAGATGAGGGAACAGGAGCCAGAGACCATGAAAATAGAGCAGAGGATGCGGCAGACATTGACGCTTCATCCATTGATGCACTCACCACTGTATCAGGATGTCACTGCAGTCCGCATATCGGCGGGGTGGGGTGGGGGAACAGCAGCCAGAAAAACCCCTTTGGCAGTACATCATGACACTGGAGACTTGTCGCCTTACATGCCTGAAGCCCAAAACGACCAGCTGGGAAGCCTGGAGATCTAAATCTCTACCCTCAGCCTCCCAGGGAGCCCTGCCATTGGGGGTAAGCCACAGGCCAACATCCCCATGCAGGTAGGCCAAGGTGGATGGCGGACCAGTGTGGTTGTGAGTGCCTCTTGAAGGCAGAAATAGGTGTATATCCCTGCCACGACAGGAGCAAAAATAAATCAATAAATAAACAAAATTCACAGCAAGAAAGAAATAATGTGAGCAGCAATGGCTCAGGGAGAGGTGTGGGCCCTGGCAAAATAGTGTTTTTTGTCCCCTTTATGAAGAACAAACATCTTCCTTTCTCAAGACTGGCCAACTCTTATGGAAATTCCCCAAACCCTACAAAAAAAAAAAAAATGGTCATAAGACCAATCCTGTAACAATTTACAGTACGATGGTCCACAGGAAAAAAAAATGGTGGCCTCCCTCTGTATCAAAATATAAACTGCAGAAAAATACAGAGTAAAAATAAGAAATGAAATTTCAGTTAAGCACAACATGAAATGTTTTTAATAAGTGTATATTCTGCATAACTGCTGTGATATGCAACTAGGTCTTTTTAGATCTCCCTCAGGCCCTTTTTCAAGGATTAAAAACAAATAAACTGGCCAAGTGACAGGCAAAACGTATTCTAGTATGTTATGGTTTGAGACAACAAACAAAGCCCACACAGGGCAGGTGACTGCACAATGTCACAACCCCCCACCCAGAGGCCCATCAGGAGCATAAATCGGCTAATTTCACATACATGGCAGGGTCTAGACCCCCCGGCTCCCATTACGTATGTGAAACCTGCTTGCCAGGACTGGCCCACAGAAGCAATGTTTTAGGTCGTGGCGAACCATACCAGCTTCCCCTTTTTGGGGGGGGTGAAATTAGACATATGCTTGCTACACTACATTAGATCTTATACAAAGAGTCGGTCATCATATCTCTCTCCTAGTCCATACACAAGAAGGCTATTCCATGAAGGGTTGAGATAACATGATAGGAACCTCAACAGCGAAGCTCCAGAGGTCCCTGATGTCAGCTCAACCCCGAGAAGGAAACGCATGCCGAGTGGTGTTTCGATTTCCCATAAATTATTTCTTATAGTATATGGATTTTATAGTGTATCATTAAATAAAATGGAGCAGGCTGTAGCACTTCTCTGTTCTTCGAAAAAACAAGGAAAATAATTACTTTTAGAATCTAAACTGTAGGATATAGATGGCAGGTTTGTGTTTCAGGTAAGGTTGGGGCAGGGGAGCATCAAAAGGAGAGACTGTTGGGACAAACTTCCAAGTGAAAAGCTACTGTACTATAGTAGTGATGTCACTACAAAAACTACAACTTTTCATGACCTTTGAACTGCACAACAACTTTTGGTGACCTCTGAACTGTCCTACAACAAGAAAATTGTTTGTATAGAAATACATACACAAGAGTGACACTCGGCTCTGCGTGGACTAATGAGACTCCTTCCTCCAGATGTTCTGAGATCAGCCACCAATGGATGGTGTACCACATCGGTTGGGTCACTGTGACTGACTGGTCCAAGTGACCTAGGCGCTAGGACAACTGACAGACCAGCTCTCACTGCAGGCGCCACATCTGCCAGCCAGTCCCCAGACCACATGAGTGCAGGATGCCATGTACCCCAACAGCCTCAGGAAGTCCCAGACTGGGCGTTAGCACCTAACCTAAATGATCAGGCAAAGGAGATAAGGTCCAATGCCTGGTCCACAAGGAGGTGGGCTCTGGCCGTAGCAAGTCTAGTTCTGCCCCAATGAAATGAATCACCTATGAGGGGATCAGCTCGAACTTGGTCGAGTTGACCAAGAGGTCCAAGTCTCTGCAGGTCTGAAGGGCCAGATCCTTGGACTGCTCCACATCCTCTTTGGAAGACTCAACTATCAGCTAGGCATCTAGGTATGGATAAACCCTGATGCCCTTACACCATAGAAAGGCTGCCACAACTGCCATGTATTTGGTAAAAACCCTGGGTGCAGACAAGGGGCCAAATGGCTTGACCTGGAACTGAAAAAACACTCCTTCTGCATGGAACCAGAGTTACCACCAGTGGGACAGACAGACTGGGATGTGGAAGAATGTATCCTGGAGTTCCAGGGAGCAGAATCACATGCTCTGCTCCAAAGATGGTATGATCTGGTTCAGACTGACCATCCGGAACTTGTGCCCCTGTAGGAACTGGTTTAGATCATGCAGATCCAGTATGGGATGCCAACCCCCTATCCAATTCAGAACCAGGAAGTACTTGGATACGTACCCATGACTTGTCAGGGTGTCTGGGACACGAGCTATTGCTCCCTTTGCAAGAAGCTGAGCAACGCCCTGAGGTCAGACAATGTGTTCTGCGACACCAAGAACTCCCTCGGAGCGTGGGATCGGTAAGGCAGAAGAGCCACAAAGTCAAGAGGCAACTCTCTACCTACCACTTTGAGAACCCACCTTTCTGCAGTAGTGACGTGCTAGAAGTGGCAAATCAACTCCCCTAGTGCAACCTCTCCCTGTCAAGCTACTCCTTGGTGCCCAAAACAAAGTGCTAACCATGGCTGCAGTCTATATCCCCCCTAAAGACCCTCGATCCAGGCTCCAGACAGTTCTTGAATTTGTAAGATTGCAACCTCCTGACTCTGAGCTCCTCCTTCTTGGTGATTTCAATATCAATTGGCTCGCCTCTGATATCGGATCCAGCAAGGATGCTACTCTAGCAGCCAACCTAACACAGATGGTCAACTCCCCTACTAGAAAAAACTACAAGACTGGAAACTTACTAGTCACCTGGACTGGATAAAAAACACCACTGTTCTCTCCGACTCTCTCAGTGACCACTCCCTTGTGATCTGCACGTGGACAAATAAATTCCATAAACCGCCTCCCAAAACCATCCTAAGTAGAGTGCTACCACACGGAAACCTCACTAAACTAAAGACCTGTCTCCTACAACAAGACTGGTCCCCAATCTAGAATACGCTAGATGTTGGCGCTGCCTAGAATTCTTCATTACAACTTTCAACACTGCCTGTGACACTTACGCACCATTAAAAAGCGTAAAATCAAAGCTCCCTCTAATCCTTCGCTAACGGCCAAACTACTGACTCAGCTCAAAGCTCGTGACCATCTTTGAGCCATAGCCAGGGCCACAGGCTCCTTAACAGACACACGGAAGTACAAACAGGCACGCAACCTCTGCACCTCGCAAATCAGGCAAATGAAGAGCTCCTATTTCAAGAATGCTTTAGCAACCACCTGGGGTGAGGGAAGATCCTTCTGGGACAATACCCGGAATATTACGGGCAAACAGTCCAAGTCCTCTCCCACAGTAATGAATATTGATGGCTCCACCACCCTTGACCCAAAGGTTATGGCTGATGCCCTAAATAAAACCTTCACAGACCTCAGTGGGGTCCTCCCGCCAGACTGCTTCTTGGACTTGACCTTGCCAAAACTCTAATCTCACATCACCTCACCTGACCAACCGCTATTTCACTTTAAAATAGTTAAGGCACATGAAGCCTACAAATACATAAAAAAGGTTTGCTCTAAATCTAGAACTAGCAGTGACACCATTGATCTAAAACTTCTGTCTCTCACCTTGGAAGAAGTGATCCACCCTCTCACCAAAATTCTCAATCTCTCCCTCTGCCAAAGTCAATTTCCTAGCAAACAGAAGTACGCTATAGTTACACCAGTGCTCAAAGGGGGTGACAAATCCACACCAGGGAACTATCGGCCTATATCTATACTCTACCCCCAAAAGCTCTTGAGGATTGTGGCAGATCAACTCTCTGACTACCTGCAAAAGTATAATCTACTCTGCATGCAACAACACGGATTTAGGAAAGGACAAAGTACGTCGACGGCCCTACTAGATTTCTCAGGAGAAGTTCACAAGGCCATGGATAAGGGACACTTAACTGGAGCTGTTTTCATTGACCTCTCAAAAGTCTTTGACACTGTTCATCATGGCTTATTAATCTCACTTTTGCTCAATACTGGGCTAGCTGAGGGACCAGGAGCCTGGGTAAAAAGTTACCTGGCACAACGATCACAAACAGTAAAAATCTCTGAAGTTCTCTCAGACTCTAAACCGGTCCTCTCTGGTGTCCCCCTGGGATCAATCTTAGGCCCTCTCCTTTTCAACCTATTCCTAAACTCGCTCCCCGAATCCTGCCCAGAAAAATTAATACTATATGCTGATGACGCTGTAATTCTCTCCTCCCATAAGGATCCCAAACCACTATGTTTGAGCTTGCAACTTGCTTTCTCCTGTGTTGAAAAGTGGTTCCTTGATCACAAACTGGTCCTAAATCAAAAAAAAACCAAAAAAAAACACATGCTTTTCGCCAGTCATCAAAACAGAAATAGGCATATTCCACTCACAATAAAAACTTCCCCTGGAAATACACTTGAACAAGTGAACACTTTCAAATACCCTGGCATCACTTTTGACCAATGTGTTACCTTTGGGACCCACACTGATAAACACAGCAAAAACAGTCAACCAACGCATTGGAATATTGTACCGGAACCGTCAATTTCTTAACCAAGCTGCCTTGAGTATTGCTGTACAAAGCTCCATCATCTCAATCATAGACTATGGCCTAATTATTTATGGCTCTGCTACTACCACCGCACTAAGGCGCATCTCAACAGCCCTAAACAAGGCCTGTCGATTCCTCACAGGAGCACAGAGACGGACCCACACCTGTGAGCTCTACATGGAAACCGGCTGGTTACAACTCTCAAATCGCCTTATGTATCTCACTTGCCTGATGGCAAAAAAATCAATCTTGGGACTCACTCCACCATGTATCCAGGATCTACTCTGCCTGAACAACGGCACTCGTACCACCAGAAGATCTGAGCACCAACATTTTCAGATGCCGGACTGCTCACGGACAAAGATCATTTGCCTATCGTGCCCCTACCTGGTACAATGCCCTTAACTTACCCTCTCTATCCTCCACATCATTGGGAGCTTTCAAATCCATGCTATACGCTCACCTCACAGCCTCTAGCTCCTCGACTGCTTTGACTAAAGACTCTACCCTCTGACTGTACTTACAGCTGTTCCATCAACCGCCATGACCCCTCATTTGACAAAGACAATCGGAGTACCTCTAACTGGTCCTGTCTGCCATTGAACTTCTTATTTTTCTCTCCCCCTATCTCCCTCTACTTTTCCAACCTTATTCCTTTCCTTAAACTTGCCTCTGAGTTTCATTTCTTTTCTGTAATTGAATGTTACTGTTTTATTGTAGCCTTTGAACTGCTTACTAATTGTTTGTAATATTGTCTAGCTGGTCTATGTACTTTTATGATGTGGAACCTTAGTAAAAGAGCCTTTGGCTCAAGGGTATTAATTCCTAGAACAATAAACTAAACTAAACCATGGGGAGCTAGGTCAGGGACTGGACAGTCAGGAGGTACCCCCCATTCCCCCAACTCATCATTAAGCAGCTTTGCGGGGGCACCTGCCACTGTGGCCAGAGGAGCACAACTTCCCTCCCCTGCCTCTTTGTGGCCCCTGCCTGAGAACTCAGCCTTGGGGCACCAGGTTTGGAACTGCCCCTGCTGGGGTTGCTGCTGCTGATGCTGTTGTGGCTGAAAGGGCTGAAACTGAAAGGTATTTTTCTTTTGCTTCTGCCTTTCAGGACCATCTAGGATGAAGTCAAGGAATCCAGGGAAGCACTGGACTTCTTAATCCCAATGAGATGCCCATCAAGCCCTGGGCCAAAGAGGTCAATACCCAGTAAAGGGACATTGGCCAACTTATCACTGGTATCTGTGATAAATGTGGAGAACCTCAGACAGGCCCTGCGACGTATTGCGATGGCTGCTGCTACAGCATGGCACAGGAATCGCACGTGTCCAAAGTTATCTGGAGCTGGTGGTTAGCCAGTGTTTGACCTTGATCTCTGATCACTTTTACCAGTAACTGCTTGTCAGAAGGATGTAAAGGAAGGACATTATCGAGCACTCCCAACAGGGAGTGACCAAAGTGAGTTATCATCAAGACGAGGCTCACCTGACGGAGACCAAGTAAGGAAGCAGCACATACCTTCTTAGCTGCATGATCAAGTTTCTTCAACTCCTTGTCTGTGGGCTTGTCCACATCCCGAGTATTTCCAGACTTCCCCAGAAGACAGTCAGCAACCAGACCCTTGGCTGAGCGGTGGTCTGAGAACCCAGATAAAGAGCCAGTAGGTGGCACGTATTTGCAGACTATATGGTGTGAGGTGCTAGGCAGGATGATGGATGCTGCCAAAGCTCCAGGGCCAGTTCCATAATGGCCTCAGCCATGGGAAGGGGGGGGCAGAGTCCTGACTTGCTCCACCAAAGCAGACTGTTGTCAGAGAAGCTCCTCATAGCACTGCAGCATACACTGGCAGAGCCTCTCATTCTCCAAGGATTAGGAGCATCAATCACAATGCCTCCCAGTCGAGTGGGATCGAGAACTCAAGGAGTGCCTCGATCTCAACCTTGACCATCAACCCAGGGCTGATGTCGAGGAGAAGCAGCTGGACGTGTCGTGCAAATTATGTGCACTGGTTTCGACTGCATGATCCCGAGTGGCAGCAGCTGGGGACGCTGACTGCTCCACTTTCTCCTAAGTGAGGACCACAAAGACAGGGGTCTTGGAGATCAACTCGGCGTCGATCCTCTCTGACAACTGGTTGATGGGTTCCAGCAAAGATCTTGACCACCTGATTGACCAGTGTCTAGGTCATCAAGCCCGATGGGGGTAACATAGTAGTTGACAGCAGATAAGGACCGCTAGGCCCACCCAGTCTGCCCGTATTCCCTGCCTGCATCAGCGGCCACTGACCCTATGTGGTCATTGGCCATCATCTCTCTTCCCTCCATCTAGAGTTCCCTTATGTCTATCCCATGCATGTTTGAGTCCCCCCACTGTGTTAGCCCCCACCACCTCTTGGGGTAGGCTATTCCAAGCATCTACCACCCTCTCCATGAGGAAAAACTTCCTCACATTCCCCCTTATCCTGTCCCCCTCCAATCTCTTTTGTGTCCTTTCATCCTTTCACAACTTTTGTACTGAAAGATGCTCCCCATGCACTTTGTTCAAGCCTTTAAGATACTTGAAGGTCTCCATCATGTCTCCCCCGTTCCTCCCCTCTTCAAGTGTATACATACTGAGGTCCTTTAATCTGTCCTCATATGTTTCTGATGCATGCCCTGCACCAGGGATCGACAAATCCCATAGCCCGACGTCCCGGGCTACAATTTTTTGCTATGGGACAACCAATTTCACAGTAGTCGGTTGTCCCACGGACAACCAAATCAGTGATGTCTTTTTTTTTTTTTTGTTCAACTTCTTATTCGGTCCAACCAACTCCACTGCTAGATGTCCCCAGATCTCTTGCTCGGCTGTGGGCAGATGAAGCAGCGGCGCTCCCGTCACGTGATAGCTTTTTGATCACCAGTGCAGTAGCAGAGAGCGCCGCCGCCAGTGTGGAAGTCGAGAGAGAGAGCGAGCACCGTGTTCCCGCTGCAATGGGGACCTCCTGCAACCCGCCCAAGATCACCACAGCACCTGCTGGCAGTGGGCCACCACAGGACTGCCAGGTAATTCCAGCAATGTTTTGGGACAGTCCTGCAGGGTGCGGGCATGATGGATGGGGATGGAGCTGGGTGGGTTAGTACAGTACTGCACTGCACACTGACCGCCATTTTCATGAGGCAATGCTGGAGAACTTGATTGTTACAGCAACTGCATGGCTGTTCAAGTGGCATGGTGACACTGTGGTTTGGAGGGCTGGCTGCTCAAAGTGTACTTGTGGGGAGAAACAAAAAAACAAGACAGGAGAAGGAGGAAGTGGGAAGCTTCCTTGCCAGTTGGGTGATGTCTGTAGCTCATGGAGACATATGTCAGGATCGTCGACGACAAACTCATCAAAGGAGGACAATTGTGAGAAATAAAGATCAGAAAAGTACAATTTGAATTGTTAGTCAGTGACTGAGAAGGACCCCGACCTAAGCCATAGTAACGCATCAACAGCAGGCAACCAGAAACAAAATAAAAGTGGTTGCCAATGCTTTTAGCAAAAAAAAAAAAAAAGAATATTTTAAGAACAGCCTGCAGTTCAGCAGGAAAATGTGGAGCAGTTGGAGTTGGGCAGTTTAGGGTGACACAGGAGGAAAAGAGGAAGAGGGCACAGGTGTGAGACTGGACTTGTGTGTGGTGTGGGAAAGGAAATCTTGGGCAGTTGAGGAAGAGGACTTTAAAGAAAGAGATGGACTGGTTAAGGAAAAGGAAAAAAAAAAGAAAACTATGCACTATAAACTAAAGAGTATTATTTAAAAAAAAATTCTACCCCACCTTACCCTACCTGACATCTAGAGGGGCCAGGTGAACACCAAAGTGCACTGTAGTTTTGTGCTCGCTGTGCTGTAGGTACTGTTGTAAAAACCACAGCAAAAGAGTGTGGGACAGGTTTAAGGAGGCCTAATTGTCAGGGCTTGCTGTGTGTGGGGCACTTGGGCATGCAGTTGTAGGGGTGAATGTATTCAGCTACAGCCACACTGCCGGCTTGTATCCTAACTGACAGACACCCAGATGGTTGATAACTGTACTAACAAGTGCCTGCCTGTTCCCACTGACCCGCCTCCATCTCAGTCTACTAGTACCACCACCCAGTGAAAGACGCACGCCACATAGTGACTGGTAAAAGAAATGTTATTAGCATCGAAAAACATTTTTTACCTGTCTTCTGATGTTCTGTATCTACATACTATTAACAGTACAACCCCCACACCATGTACTTTGTTTCTACATACGTTTTTAAAAAACTTACATTGAAATGTATTGGACTACCACTTGAAACTCGGGGACCACCATTTTTGGCAAGGCCAGTTGTCCTGGACTAGTATGCCATTTTGAATTTTGTCGATCCCTGCCCTGCACCATCTTGGTCACCCTTCTCTGGACCGTCTCCACACTGTCTATGTCTTTGTGAAGATGTGGCCTCACTAGCATTTTGTATAACGGCATCATCACCTCCTTTTTTCTGCTGCTAATACCCCTCCCTATGCACCCCAACATCACACTGGCTCTCCCCACAGCCTTGTTACACTGTTTGGCCACCTTTAGGTCATCTTAGATGATTATTCCTAAATCCCTCTCTTCCCTGGCGATCGTCAGCAACCTCCCCCACATCCTGTAGCTCTCTGCAGGGTTTCTTCACCCCATGTGCATGATTTTGCACTTCTGTGATTTAAATTTGAATTACCACACTTGTGGCCATTTTTCAAGCTTTCCCAGATCCCTCCTCATTCTTTCGCCCCCACACACACACCCTGGGGTGTCTACTCTGCTGCAGATCTTGGTATCATCTGCAAATGGGCAAACCTTCCCCTACAGCCCTTCAGCAATGTCACTGATGAAGACTTTAAAAAGGACTGGCCCCAGTACTAATCTCTGAGACACCTCACTGGTCACCCTTCTTTCCTTGGATTTGATCCCATTCTACCACCCTCTGCTTCCTATCCCTCAACCAGTTGCTAACCCAGTTTTCCACTTTGTGGCCCACCCCCAGGCTACCTAGCTTGTTCACCAGTCTCCTGTGGGGGTACGGTGTTGAAGGGCTTGCTGAAATCGAGGCAGGTGATATCCACCGCTCCTCCCTGATCCACCTCCTTCATCACCCAGTCAAAAAAGGTCAATCAGATTTGTTTGACATGAGCTTCCTGCTGTGAATCCATGCTGCCTTGGATCCTGTGCTCCCATGGCGTCCAAGTGTTCCACATTCCTTTCTTTAAACAGCAACCCCCATATTCCTGCCCACTACTGAGGTGAGTGCCCCTCCCCCCGTATTTCCTGCTGCATTTGTTTTCTGTATTTGAATGTGGACAATCATTTTCCTTGAATTTGCACAAATAAGACTGAATTTGTTCTCAGTTTGTAGGTTAGTTTTTGGATGTGTATGGATTTTTTTTTAGAGTGTGGATTTTTTTTTAGAGTGTGAGGTTTTTAAGTGCATTCCAACCAATGAAGTTATTTTTCCTGATGATGTCACTATGATGTAATTTTAAATGGATTATATAATTGTGATTTGAGTATGTGTAAGCCAGCCTTTGAGAAAGGATCGAAGGATCTGAAACGTGACAGGCGGGTGCATTTGTTTCTTGACCATGTAAAATAAATTCATTTTGCTGCCTATCTGGAGTCGGTATCGAATGTGGTGGTGAGTGCCCAAGTTTTGTGTGGTTTGGTTGCTGATGCATTTTTCTCGAGAGCACCACTTTCCTTGTGCTCACTTTTTTCTGTGTAACCAAGTTCTGAAATGGGTCTAACAAACATCATAGCCACTGGAAACGGTGTCTACCAAGAGAGAAAGCATAGCTCATTAGTCGCAGCAGGCTCGAGCGGAGGAGCAGTCAGGGTCTGCAGGACCAAATTTGAAGTCCACACCAGAACCATATCTTGGGCGGGGGGTCAAAAGCAGAATACCTCCTAGGAGTCTATGGAAAACCTCTATCTGCCACTGTCTTACCCCCTGTGAGGGCATGAAAAGCTGACACTGCAGCCAGGTGGACCGTCACAGAGGAATACCCCAGTCCAAAGTCCTTAAGGGACAGGATGTAGTCCAGCACTTTAGGAACTGGACACGTAAACGGGTCCAAGGCATTTCTAGCACACCAAATCATAAAAAGTTTCCATTTCTGTGAATATGTGCACTGCGGAGATGACTTTTTAGCCACCTGCAGAATAATATGCAACTGGCATGGAGACCCTGAAGTGGGATAGCTCTACATCCTCAGAAGCCAGGCATGGAGGTTCAGGGATCGAAGATCCAGGTGCATCAGAGCACCCTGCTCCTGTGTTAGAAGTCCCGCCTGCAGGATGAGCAGGATAGGTTCCCTGTGAAGGGACCACATTTGTCTGGACCAGTATGAAGCAACCAGATCATGGTGGCAGGCTTGGACCATAGCTTGACCAGAACCCTCTGTATTAGATGGAATAGGGGAAAAGCATACAGAAACCTCTCTTTTCAGGAGAGGAACAATGTCTCTCCCCAGAAAACTCCAGGCCCTGGAGCAAGCAAGCAGAAACATGGCAGTTTTACATTGTATGGAGATGCAAAGAGGTCTATGTCTGGCTGGCTCCATTTTTAGAAGATGACTTAGGCCGGCCCACTGGCACAGAGTTGGGTTTCCGTCTGCAATGCTGATGTCCAGGGTTCAGATGCAGACTCTGAGCACTGGAGGACCAGCCAGGGGGAGGAGGATTGAGCACCTAGAGACTGCTCTCCTGCTCTGGGGGGGAGGGGGGGTAGTGCACCCAGCATGTGAATGACTCCTGGAGGTGGCCAGGGTGAGTACAGCTGCCAGGGAGGTGCGTTGGATGTCGCACGTTGAGCCTACATCATTGCATGCCACGCCTCCCAGGGAGCCTTTACTATACAAAAAACATTGCTACATGCTCCATTCAGGGCGCTCTACCTCTCCAACTCCACGGTGCACCACACAACACTTCGCTGGTGACCTAGTGACAAGTTTCCATTGGTGCGGTATGGTCCCACAGCCCCGCCCTGAGCGGTAAGCCAAAGGGTCCTCCTGGTGGTGTTCCTGCCGGGACCCTAGATGTGTTGTCCACATGAGTCATGCCATCTGGCAGATCTGCCCAGAGGGGGTAAGCCTGGGTGGGTTGCCTCTCCAAGGTAAGTGCAGTGAGGCTGGCTAACCAGTCTGTTAGTGAGGTCGTTTAGTAGAGCACTAATATTTAGCGGCCAAAGAGACCTACTCCAAATGTAGTGAAGCTCACTAGGATGAAGCGAAGCACTGCAGAATTCTGCAGTAGAGTTACTGCAGCAAACAACACAATTTCAATGGGAGTTAATCCCTTTTGTCATGCAGTAAACCTGTAACACTGCGCTTCATTCTGGTAGGCTTCACTGTATCCTGGAGACGTGGGAGGACGCTGGACTTTTCTGTCGCAGAACATCATGCAGTGGTCACTAAAAGAGATGTGCAAGATAACCTGGTACAACAATGCAATGGGGAGTGAGATTAGAACCCAGTCCAGGAGGGTATGATTTCGGGAGTGTGAATTGAGCCAGTTGGTTCAGAAATAACCTGAGATGAATTAAGGGACTCAATCCTCTGTATAGTAGACTTGGAGGATGAGAAAAGCCAATTTACATTGAAATCCCCGAGAAGGATGAGTTCACCTGCGAAGGAATGAAAGGTGATGGAGGAAATGGCGTTGACCAGGGATGACTGAGATCTTAGTAGAGGTATAGAAAACATGACTGCAAATAGGTACTAAGGAGAGAAAAGAGTTTGACTAACAGAAATTCATGGGAGGAGGGTGAGGCCTCCCTACTGGCCACAGTAGTATCCTCAAGTACCGATGATCACAGTGGAGAGTGAAACCTCCAAGAACTCATAGAGATTTCTGTTGGAGAAATCCTCCTCCTCCACATGAAACCCCAATTTTGCCTGAACTTGTTATAAGCAGCCCTGGAATGAGGCATCCTCAGGTGGAAACCTTGGTGTGTTTCTCATACTCTCATCTGAACAAGAAGATAGAGAAGAGTTTGATCCTACCACATCTATTACCTCCTCTTCATCTATGGCTTCCTCCTCCACCACATAATCTGGACTATACAACAGTTCGTCATCAAAACTGACTACCATCAGCTGAGGATCAACAGGACGAGGAGACAAATGAGGAGGTGCTGTCAACAAGTGTCTCATCAACAGAGGCCGTTCAGGGCTGGGCACAGTGGCAGGGACCAAGAAATGAAGCGTCAATGGTGAAGTCAACGACGGAGTGAGCAAGAACAGCGGCAGAGGAAAGAGATGTTGTAACAGCTCAGGCATTGTCCAATATAACATCAGTGCATCGACGGGCCCTAAAGGCGTCAATGACAGCTAAGCTGTTGATGGGACAGTGCCTGACAACAAAACAGACTGCAAATCCCTTGGTGGGGGAGGTGAGCCAGCACCAGACGCCGACCTTGGTGTCTGAAAGATGGTCGGGAGATGGGAGGACTCACATTCAGAGCCAGGGACCTGTCTGTCAGTAAACTTACCACTTCTAAGAGGTGAACATGAACAGTCTGGAGAAGCGGCCTTATTTTTCTCTCTCTGTCCTTCTCCAAGTGGCGGTGTTTCTCTGCCGATTCTGAGGACTTATCCTTTTTCTTTGATGTGTCAGTGAAGAACTCTGACCACGGGAACAGACAGGCCAACAGCGAATCAGGAACAGAAGCAGCTGATGATTGTAAAGCCACAATCGCCACAACCTGTTTTTCCATTTTTTTAAGTTTAAGAAAGACTTCTAAAGCCTCTGTGTGACACCTCCTGATTGCCTGGTTAAAGCTCTGGCAGACTGAGCAGACTAACATTATGCTCTGTATTGAGGCAAAAGTTCCAGGAAGTTTTGCACTCAAAGAATGTAGACACAAAATTGCTTAAAGTTTCAATCATATCCTGCTTTATTGCAAAAATAAACAGAATTTGTGGTCAGACTGATGGACATCCATGAACTAGTCCTGGCGCTTCGAGTATCAGAACCCTTCGTCAAGGGACATGGCTAGTATGGAGACGTGTCCTTTTTATACTGCTCACTCATGTATATTAATAAAGTAGTTTACACAAATAAATTATTAAATCAAAATTGATAAAAATTAATGAGTGAACTTTGTGCATACTAGATTCATGTCTAAATAATTTACACTTTTATATCTATCATATCATCAATTTCAAAAGCATAGTGCATCTTAAGAAAAATGTAATCCATTATAGCACAATTACAGACAAAAAGAAATAAACGGATGGAGAAGAAGAAGAGCATTTCATTTTACAACTCCTATATATATTTCAATAGCTAACTCTATATAGTTTAGAAAAGAGAATAAAGGATGGTTTGTTACAGTGTCCAAGGCTTAAGTCCTGTAAGAGCCACCAGAAGCAGTTGATGATTGTGAAGCCACAATCGCCACAGCCTGTTTCTCCATTTTTTTACGTTAAGAAAGACTTCTAAAGCCTTTGTGTGACACCCCCTGATTGCCTGGTTAAAGTTATGGCAGACTGAGCACACTAATATCATGCTCCTTATTGAGGCAATGGATACAAAAGGAGTGGTTGTACTTGTAAATCAATGTCAATGCAACGGCAAGTTCCTTGTCTTTCAGCAGCAGCATACATGTAAGTTTAAAAATAACAAACTTGGAAGTAGCAGTGTTAGCAAATACTTACAAAAGCTTGACAAGAGTTCAGCAGCAGCAGTGGACCAACAAGCGGTTGATGATGGGAGAAAGAACTGAGCCATGCTGGAGACATCCACGTTATACAGGCACCAATGAAGTGTGATGACATGGGTGGCTCCAGCCAGCAAAAGTTTCCAAGTGTTCCTGATGCTGACGGCTTACAGTTCCATTATGTGGCCCAATGGTAGGGAAATATCCTCTCAAAAGATCACCACGATCATGTCCCTTCTCAGCCTTGTCTTCTCTAGGCTGATTAATTTGAGTATACTCAATCTCACCTCACAGCTCTTCCCCCAACGATCTTATCAGCTTGGTGACCCTCTGCTGAATCCTTTTTTTTTTTGTTTCACATTTTTATTAATTTCCAACATACAGATTGTTCATAACATTATCTTACATCTGTCAACCTTCTTTACATTCACAAACAATATATCTTTGCATAGTGGATCCTTTTATAACCATGTAAACTCCCTCTTTACCACTTCCTCCTGTGAAAATTTCATAATAAAAAACTCAACATATACTAAAAACAACTGTACAATCTACTCAACTGTAGCTATGGCTTAAATATTGCTTCTTGTGAACTATACCCAACGTACCCTCCGTTGGCGAGCAGTGATCCAGAGACTCTCGTGTCAGCCTATAACACGGCTGTTGCAGTAGCTCTGGATTCTATTGCGCCAGTCCGTGTGCGCCCCCTCTCCCTTCACCCCAAGTCCCCTTGGTTTGATGGGACACTGAGGGAGATGCGGAGACAGGGGCGAAGGTTAGAGCGTTGCTGGCGTTAAGTCCGTCCTTGATGCAGACCACCTTAGATTGATGGACCATGATCTGGTCTATCAATCTACAATCACCCATAACAAGGCAGAATTCCTATCCAGGGACACTGCGGTTGCTCGGAGTCGACCAGCTCAGCTATTTCGAACTGTAGACAGACTGTGCAACCCAGTCTGTCTGCAAGTTCGGAAAGCTTTTTCGCAATTAGAGTGTGAGCAGCTTGCTCAATTTTTTGCAACTAAGGTGTGGCAGACATCAGGGCGGATTTGTAGCCAGCACTCTCTAGGGGGGTTGTTGTTGAACAGTGCAAGCTCACTGTACCTCAGTTTTCTTGGAGTTCCTTCAGACGACCGGACTTCATGGATGTCATGAGAATTATCCACAGTGTGTGCCCTACATGCTGTAGTTTGGACCCTGGACCAACTTCCATAATTTTGGGTTGTAGTGATATCATCGGTTCAGTCCTTGTGCGAATAGTCTGGTGCTCCTTGGAGTTGGGTGAATTTCCTAGCTCCCTGAAAGAGGCGGTGGTGACACCACTCTTGAAGAAAGCTACCCTGGACCTGGACTGTTTCACAAACTACAGACCTATCTCTAACCTTCCCTTTGTTGGAAAGGTGACTGAGAAAGTAGTGGCAGCTTAACTGTAGGACCATTTAACCATCCATGACATCTATGAACCCCTCCAGTCCAGTTTTCTTAAAAGACATAGCACCGAGGCAGTGCTGGTTCGGGTGCTCAATGATCTCTTGAGGGCGAGAGATCAGAAGAGACGTTCCATCTTGGTTCTCCTAGATCTCTCTTCAGCTTTTGACACCGTGGATCACATGGTGTTGATAGGATGCCTGAGACATATATGTGGAATATCGGGAACCGTCCTTCAATGGTTCACTTCATTCCTCACGGGGAGATCACAAAGAGTTGTGTCCGGGGTCTTTTCCTCGGGCCCAACGGCTTTGTTGTGTGGGGTGCCTCAGGGTTCAGTACCACCACCCATGTTATTCACGGTGTGTATACTACCCCTCGGAGACATTGTAAGAAGGTATGGGCTGAGGTTTCACTGTTATGCAGATGATACCCAGCTATACCTGTCTTTTGCAACCGGGATAGAGCTCTCTCGGTCTTTAACAACTGTCTGAAAGAAATCCAGGAGTAGATGAATTCTAGCTGGCTGAAGTTGAACTCAGAAAAGACAGAGGTATTGGTTGTGGACCCGGGTCAACAGACAGAGGGGTCAGATGTTGGTGCGTCTTCAGGAATTTTTCTTGGCGGCATTTCTCTCCCGACCTCTGAACGGGTGCGTAACCTGGGGGTGGTCTTTGATGATAGACTGAGACTGCAGTCGCAGGTGTCGGCTGTAGTCAAGCTTCCTTTTACCATCTTAGGAACATTGCCAGAATTAGGCATCTGGTTCCGTCTGACGACCTTCCAATGTTGGTCCACGCTTTTGTGTCCTTGCGCTTGGACTACTGCAACTCCCTTTACTTTGGGCTTTCAGAGGTTGAAATTCGACGCCTGCAGCTGGTGCAGAACGCAGCAGCCCGGGTTTTGACGGGCTCTAGTATATCCTGTCATATCTCTCCGGTGTTGCGTGAACTGCACTGGCTGCCTATACGGTGGTGGATCACCTTTAAAATCGGTTTACTGACTTTCAAAGCCCTTCACAGTCAGGGTCTGGCCTATCTGAAAGAACTTCTGGTTCCCTACTGCCCTGGTCGATCGCTCCGCTTGGCTGATGAGGGGTTGCTAGAGTTTCCAAGGGTGAACCTGAAATCATCTGGTTCTAGAGTTTTTTCTTATGCTGCGCCCACCCTTTGCAATTCTCTACCCTGTTGGTTACGGGAGTGCACCTCCATGGAGGAATTTAAGAAAGAATTGAAAACTTTTCTTTGGCAAAAGGACTTTGTGGTAAATTGAACTGTATTTTGATTATGTTTTTTCATTCATGTTTAAGATTTTGGATTTTAATGCTTGTTTTAAATTGTTTTAAGTTGTAAGGCGCCTTGGAAATAAAAAGGCGCTGTACAAATAATATTATTATTATACCTGTTCAAGTTCCCGAGCTATACATTTAATGAAAAACAGAGATTACTTCCAACATCCCAAGTGTTCTGATACCTACCCCCATGGAGCATTCAGATCGTTACCTGCTATCTGTCTGCATACTTGCCCCAGTTTCCCGGTTTTCTTTCCATCCCCAGTAACATGCATTGCTGAGCCCTTCTAATGTCTTTACAGTGATCAGAACAAGATGTATTACTCAAGGTGTTATTGGCAAATTTTAGCAGGCTGCAGCAGACCCCATCTCCAGGTCATTAATAAATGGGTTACCTGGATCCCACACAGATCCCCTAGGGTGCTCGATTCAGAATATCCCTCTACTCTAAATGGTGACCCTGCACAACCACTCTAGGCTTCCTACTTGTCAGTCGATTTGCTTACCCACTTTCTGTAAACTTGTGCGGACTACACCATGTGCTAATTTCTCTATGGGTTTTCAATGCAGTGCAGTGTCAAAGACCTTGCTGAAGCACAGCTAGACAGCCTCCATTGTACAGCACCCCCCCATCCAAATCCCTACTTAGCTACTCGAAAAAGTCAATCGGACCATTTTTGAACATAGAAACATAGAAACCGATGGAAGAAAAAGACCACTG